>CM057339.1:470556167-471156167 GCA_030015575.1 Agapanthus africanus | reverse complement strand
ACCACTTCTAGAGCTCTTTAAAACCCCCAATTACTCCATTTTTAATACATTTTTTTTACATTTTATCACATTTTTATTTTAAACCTTTCACCTACCCTACCCTATAAATACACCCTCTACCCTCTACCCTCTTATCCCAAAACCTTAAGCTCACTCTCTCAAAATCTTCTCAAGAGTTGTGTACTTCGAAAACAAGTTCGCGGCGAAGCTCCGACGAAATTCCGGCGGAAATTCCGGCGACGTTTTCCGGAACAACCGGCGACGAAGCAACGCCTCGGCAACCCTTCTAGTGCCCCATTCACTCCTTTGCTTAATCAAAACCCTAAGTCCCATTCTATCACCCTTTCTATTTCTCTAAAATAGGAAATTACGAAACCCGACGAAATCGGAACAAATCTGATTTCCGATTCGGTTTTCTATAAAATTTCACTTCTAACCAATTCAATCATGTTTAAACATCATTATCTTGACTATTAAACTTTTAAAAATCAATTTGAACAAGTTTTCTCACATGAAATGATAACCATTCCAATCTATCGTATTTTTCTTTTTAATACCATCATGTTTCGATTTCATATTTAACCCCTAAACTTTGCTATGCATTTAAAGTAGAGCACGAGGTAATGACCTACCTCCACACACACACAAATACAAACCTAAACGAAATCATCAAAAACTTAGAATATGATAAAAACAATACTTTCATTTAAATACCATTTTCTTAATAAAATCAATTCTAAAAGTTTAGCTTTGATACAGTTTTAAATAAATACCTCTTATTAGGAAACACGATAAGTTGTAGACATCGATCGTTTATCTAAACCTGACTTTGTGGTGTCTAGGCTAAGCAAGTGAGCAAAGGTAACTTTAAAAGGCCCGTTTCACGATTCGTGAGCGGATCCCTCCTTCCTCACTTGTACTTACCTGGCCACAATTGGCGGTGAAGAGGCGATTTGAGACTTCTAACGACTTGTCGTTTAGACCATTTAGAAATAGGCTAGTTGGCTTAGGAAACCCTAGAATCTAAAATACGAAAAATTACACTTTGCAAATAAATACCTTTTACTTTATAAAACCGTTTTATAAAGGATTAGTATTTTACAATCTTTGCAAAGCGCCACTACAACCCACCTTTGGGGAACCCGTTAGGGATAGTACGGTTTATCGTGCACCCATGGTCCTAGTAGTACGAGATTCAAACATCCGCAAGGAGCATTCGGTCACGAAAGGTTTAAAATACGACATCTTAAGAAAATGAGATTTTTGGAATATAAAATATTTATTAAAATTATTTTTTGTATAAACATATGTATATTTAACATTTAAACACCTATTTTATTATAATATAAATTTTCCACCTTTTTCTGAAAATCACAAGAATATATTTTACACTAAAATACCATGAACTTCCAATAAATCAATATTACAGATAAATACCTTTATCTATAAAACTAGGATATTTTCACTAGAAATGTCACAACATAAAATCCACCCTCATTACAACTCTAAAGACGAACAATAAATACTAGAGGTGTATCTTGAAAAGTATATAAAAGTATTTTTACATAATACCACCTCAAGTTTTATAAATTACCCTAAGTACCCTAGAAATTATAAGACCTCGATTCACATTTCTGATTGTCTGACTCGGGTTTGAGTCTGATTAATCTGACTTGAATATGATTCAAGTACTATCTACAATCTCCAATATTCCAATTCAAAATGAACACATGAACCCATGAATACAATTATCAATTTATACAACTTGACTGAACCGAACCATGGATATATTTCCTTTTACATGATTCTCAGCATTCCATTTACATGACTCTACGGTTACAACCGTTTCCAGATATCATGGTTTCGGTCAGTCAGTCAATCAATCTTACAATCAATACAATTTACAAGATAACAATACAAATAAGACATCGCGGGGTTTAAGGGGTAGATTGGTATAGAAGGTGTTAAAAGTGGCACGAGACGGTAAGATTAAGACACCTAACATGAATCCAATAGCTGTTGTACCGTGGCATAAATGGTTCCTTGAGTTCCTAATACCTTAGTCTCCGGGGCAAGTAAGACTCCTCTCGTATACACCGGCATCCTTCTGTACCAAGCAACAAACAACAGCGTTAACACAATTCTACAACAATATAACAATATAATACAACTATAAAAGCTACTCTCTCTATCCCTCTTACTCTTTTTCTATTCTATTTCTCCCTTATCTTTGGGACTTACCGAGCGACCTGTTCGCTGACGACATTCTATTTCTTTCTTCTTTGAATGACTCCAGGTGATTCGGACCCAGTAGAGATCGAGCCATCTGCAGAAGACTTGGAGAAGTTTGCCGAAGATCCAGCACTTTAGTTTCATTGTACACTTTTCCTCTCTGTACTTTTCATTTCCTGTTATGCCACTGTTTAGGCATCTTTTTATTTCAGTTGTATTTCCTTTCATGCATTGTACAAAGAATGTTAATAAATAAAAGTTGCTCTTCTTTTTATTTCTTGTCTCTTGTGTATTTATTTTATATTGCGTAGATACGCTTAGCGTATATACGTAGCGGGCCTCGTCGCGTCCCCTTCGCCGTACACTGGGAAGTGGGGCGTGACAGGTTTTGTTGGTGGCCCATGCAGGTCAGAGCTGTATGAATCCCTATCATGCAGTTCTGTTCTGCGTGAACAACCTAAGCAAAATAACCCCAAAACCAGCAACTAAAACATTCTTTACAATTCATGTTCCTTGAATCTTACAATTTCATATTCCTTGAATCTTATCATTTCATGTACTTAAATCTGTCTTAACCCAAATTTTTCTTCAGGGTTATGGATTCCCCGAACAACACCAGCACCAACGTCAACAACACACCTCCAGCACTACCCATCACACCTGCTGTTCCTGCACCACCCACCGAGCAAACAGTGCTACTTGAGGCGATCCGCAGCCTTCTTGAGGGACAGCAACAACTACTGAACTGTCCCGAGCCCGACGCACCGGGAGTAAAGCAATTCAGGGCTTTACATCCCAAGCAGTTCTCCGGAAAACGAAACCCTCTTGATGCTGAAGAATGAGCACAAAGCATAGAAGATGATCTGGCAGCAGCACAAGTGCCAGAAATAGCTTGGGTCCGAGTTGCAAAGCTGCAACTCACGGAACTGGTGGAAGGCGGAAGAAAGCCGTCTTGAACAGCCTATTGAATGGAAGACTATTCACGAGAAGTTTGACGCGAAGTACTTCCCTGTGACTGCAAGGTTTGCCATGGAGCAGCAATTCATTCATCTACAACAAGGATCGATGTGGGACAAATCAGTAGATGAATACAACGCTGAATTCACCATGTTAAGCCGATTCACGACATACTTTATACCGACAGACGAGATCAGAGCCCGTCGCTTTCAACAAGGTCTGGACACAGAGATTCAGGCTGCTCTAGCCACGGGGAAATTTATGACACATGAAGATGCTTTGGATGCTGCCCGCAGTTATGAGGCGGTGATAAAGGCGAGGGGCAGACCCCAATCTGCCGGTTTGAAACGCCATGCCTCTCAAATGGCAGGAGGAGCCTCTTCCAGGACATCGTTCGAACCCAGGAGAACTGAAAAACCAAATCACCAGCCAAGACCACATTTCTGTTTCCATTGCAAGAGAGATGGACATTTGATAAAGGACTGTAGGCGCGCAAAAGGCCTGTGCCTAGTTTGTGGCGCGTCCAATCACAGAATAGTGAACTGTCCATATAGATACAACTCAGCTCACACACACACCAACTATCCACAGCGGCCAGCTATCCAGGCTCCTGCAACTAGTCATACACTACCTGCTCCACCACCTGCACAGCCTAATCGCTAATTCCAACAGGCAATGAGGGACATGCCAGGAGGGCAGAGAAACAGGCCCCAAAGGCAGAATGTGCCTCCAGCTAGAAAGAATGTACCACGGTGACAGACCTTCACATTAGAAACCGTAGAAGCCGAGACTGTAGGTCAAGGTAACACCGGTAAGCCTTTTTCACCCTTGTATCTCTTTGTTATTTTTATACACTATCTATACTACAGTCATCAAACTTCTTTGCACTGTTACACTTTCCTTTTACAAATTTCGAGAACAAAATTTTTATAAGATGGGTAGAATGTAACAACCCTAATTTTTCTATACATTTTTCTAGAAAAAAAAATTTCAAAATCCATAAAAGAGTATTTTAACCTGAGCACAATATATAAGTAATTATTTTATTTTTAAATAACTCCATTTTTAGTGTACTTAAAATTGCTTTAAAATTAAAGTATACTTGGGGTATTTAATGTTGTTGTTACCACTTTAAGTAATTATTTCACACCATAATTACAAGAAGGAGCTTGTAGCTCATTGGTAACTCCTTCCACTGCTGAACCAAGCCACCAGAGTTCAAATCCCAAACCCCACATTATTTTTAATAATGATTTTTTTTAAAACCTTTAGAATACCAAGAGTTTACACGTGGATATCTCACAAAAACCCCCCACTACACCCAAAGATGTAACACTTCCATGAGTTAGATGAACCGTCGAGGAGGATCCTGGCCGTCGGACTCGGCCGGGAATCGGCCTACTCGGCCTCGACTCGGCCGACTCAGTGCTCCGACTGAGTCACGGCCGAGTCACCCCCGAGTCGGCCGATTCCGGCTACGGCCCCAACATGAAAGTTGTGTCTTTTCATATTCCCTATGCACCTGCAAAATTTCAGCCTCAGACCACTTCCAGAGCTCTTTAAAACCCCCAATTACGCTACTTTTAATACATTTTTATTACATTTTATCACATTTTTATTTTAAACCTTTCACCTACCCTACCCTAGCCTACCCTATAAATACACCCCAACCCTCTACCCTCTCATCCAAAAACCCTAAGCTCACTCTCTCAAAATCTTCTCAAAAGTTGTGTACTTTGAAAACAAGTTCGCGGCGAAGCTCCGACGAAATTCCGGCGGCGTTTTTAGGAATAACCGGCGACAAAGCAACGCCTCGGCAACCCTTCTAGTCCCCCCTCAACTCCATTGCTTATTCAAAACCCTAAGTCCCATTCTATCACCCTTTCTATTTCTCTAAAATACAAAATTACGAAACCCGACGGAATCGGAACAAATCTGATTTCCGATTCGGTTTTCTATAAAATTTCACTTCTAACCAATTCAATCATGTTTAAACATCTTTATCTTGACTATTAAACTTTTAAAAATCAATTTGAACAAGTTTTCTCACATGAAATGATAACCTTTCCAATCTATCGTATTTTTCTTTTTAATACCATCATGTTTCGATTTCCCATTTAACCCCTAAACTTTGCTATACATTTAAAGTAGAGCACGTGGTAATGACTTACCTCCACACACACGCAAATACAAACCTAAACGAAATCATCAAAAACATAGAATACGATAAAAACAATACTTTCATTTAAATACCATTTTCTTAATAAAATCAATTCTAAAATTTTAGCTTTGATACACTTTTAAATAAATACCACTTATTAGGAAACACGATAAGTTGTGGACATCGATCGTTTAACTAAAACCTGACTTTGTGGTGTCTAGGCTAGGCAAGTGAGCAAAGATAACTTTAAAAGGCCCGTCTCACGATTCATGAGCGGATCCCTCCTTCCTCACTTGTACTTACCTGGCCACAATTGGCGGTGAAGAAGCGATTTGAGACTTCTAACGACTTGTCGTTTAGACCATTTAGAAATAGGCTAGTTGGCTTAGGAAACCCTAGAATCTAAAATACGGAAAATTACACTTTGCAAATAAATACCTTTTACTTTATAAAATCGTTTTATAAAGGATTAGTATTTTATAATCTTTGCAAAGCGCCGCTAACACCCACCTTTGGGGAACCCGTTAGGGATAGTACGGTTTATCGTGCACTCTTGGACCTAGTAGTGCGAGATTCAGACCTCCGCAAGAAGCATTCGGTCTCGAAAGGTTTAAAATACGACATCTTAAGAAAATGAGATTTTTGGAATATAAAATATTTAATAAAATTATTTTTTGTATAAACATATGTATATTTATCATTTAAATACCTATTTTATTATAATATAAATTTTCCACCTTTTTCTGAAAATCACAAGAATATATTTTACACTAAAATACCATGAACTTCCAATAAATCAATATTACAGATAAATACCTTTATCTATAAAACTAGGATATTTTCACTAGAAATGTCACAACATAAAATCCACCCTCATTACAACTCTAAACACGAACAATAAATACTTGTGGTGTATTTTGAAAAGTATATAAAAGTATTTTTAAATAAAACCACCTCAAGTTTTATAAATTACCCTAAGGACCCTAGAAATTATAAGACCTCGATTCACATTTCTGATTGTCTGACTCAGGTTTGAGTCTGATTAATATGACTTGAATATGATTCAAGTACTATCTACAATCTCCAATATTCCAATTCAAAATGAACACATGAACCCATGAATACAATTATCAATTTATACAACTTGACTGAACCGAACCATGGATATATTTCCTTTTACATGATTCTCAGCATTCCATTTACATGACTCTACGGTTACAACCGTTTCTTGATATCATGGTTTCAGTCAGTCAGTCAATCAGTCTTACAATCAATACAATTTACAAGATAACAATACAAATAAGACATCGCGGGGTTTAAGGGGTAGATTGGTACGGAAGGTGTTAAAAGTGGCACGAGACGGTAAGATTAAGACACCTAACATGAATCCAATTGCTGTTGTACCGTGGAATAAACGGTTCCTTGTGTTCCTGATACCTTAGTCTCCGGGGCAAGTAAGACTCCTCTCGTATACACTGGCATCCTTCTCTACCAAGCTACAAACAACAGCGTTAACACAATGCTACCACAATATAACAATATAATACAACTGTAAAAGCTACTCTCTCTATCCCTCTTACTCTCTGTCTATTCTATTTCTCCCTTATCTTTGGGACTTACCGAGCGACCTGTTCGCTGACGACATTCTATTTCTTTCTTCTTTGAATGTCGCCAGGTGATTCGGACCCAGCAGAGATCGAGCCATCTGCAGAAGACTTGGAGAAGTTTGCCGAAGATCCAGCACTTTAGTTTCATTGTACACTTTTCCTCTCTGTACTTTTCATTTCCTGTTATGCCACTGTTTATGCATCTTAATATTTCAGTTGTATTTCCTTTCATGCATTGTACAAAGAATGTTAATAAATAAAAGTTGCTGTTCTTTTTATTTCTTGTCTCTTGTGTATTTATTTCATATTGCTTAGATACGCTTAGCGTATGTACTTCTGAGTATATACGTAGCGGGCCTCGTCGCGTCCCCTTCGCCGTACACTGGGAAGCGGGGCATGACAGGTTTTGTTGGTGGCCCATGCAGGTCAGAGCTGTATGAATCCCTATCATGCAGTTCTGTTCTGCGTGAACAACCTAAGCAATATAACACAATAACCAGCAACTAAAACATTCTTTACAATTCATGTTCCTTGAATCTTACAATTTCATATTCCTTGAATCTTATCATTTCATATACTTAAATCTGTCTTAACCCAAATTTTCCTTCAGGGTTATGGATTCCCCGAACAACACCAGCACCAACGTCAACAACACACCTCCAGCACTACCCTTCACACCTGCTGTTCCTGCGCCACCCACCGAGCAAACAGTGCTACTTGAGGCGATCCGCGGCCTTTTTGAGGGACAGCAACAACTACTGAACCGTCCCGAGACCGACGCACCGGGAGTAAAGCAATTCTGGGCTTTACATCCCAAGCAGTTCTCCGGAAAAGGAAACCCTCTTGAAGCTGAAGAATGGGCACAAAGCATAGAAGATTATCGGGCAGCAGCACAAATGCCAGAAATAGCCTGGGTCCGAGTTGCAAAGCTGCAACTCACGGACAATGCACGGAACTGGTGGAAGGCGGAAGAAAGCCGTCTTGAACATCCTATTGAATGGAAGACTTTTCACGAGAAGTCCGACGCGAAGTACTTCTCTGTGACTGCCAGGTTTGCCATGGAGCAGCAGTTCATTCATCTACAACATGGATCGATGTGGGACAAATCAGTAGATGAATACGACGCTGAATTCACCATGTTAAGCCGATTCGCGGCACACTTGATACCGACCGACGAGATCAGAGCCCGTCGCTTTCAACGAGGTTTGGACACAGAGATTCAGGCTGCTCTAGCCACGGGGAAATTTATGACACATGAAGATGCTTTGGAAGCTGCCCGCAGTTATGAGGCGATGATAAAGGCGAGGGGCAGACCCCAATCTGCCGGTTTGAAATCCCATGCCTCTCAAAAGGCAGGAGGAGCCTCTTCCAGGCCAACGTTCGAACCCAGGAGAACTGAAAAACCCAATCACCATCCAAGACCACATTTCTGTTTCCATTGCAAGAGAGATGGACATTTGATAAAGGACTGTAGGCGCGCAAAAGGCATGTGCCTAGATTGTGGCGCGTCCAATCACAGAATTGAGACCGGTCAATATAGATACAATTCAGCTCACACACACACCAACTACCTGCAGCGGCCAGCTATCCAGGCTCCTGCAATTCGTCCTGCACTACCTGCTCCACCACCTGCACTGCCTACTCACCAATTCCAACAGTCAATGAGGGACATGCCTGGAGGGCAGAGAAACAGGCGCCAAAGGCAGAATGTGCCTCCAGCTAGAAGGAATGTACCACGGTGACAGACTTTCACATTAGAAGCCGTAGAAACCGAGACTGTAGGTCAAGGTAACACCGGTAAGCCTTTTTCACCCTTGTATCTCTTTGTTATTTTTATACACTATCTATACTACAGTCACCAAACTTCTTTGCACTGTTACACTTTCCTTTTACAAATTTCGAGGATGAAATTTTTATAAGGTGGGTAGAATATAACAACCATAATTTTTCTATACACTTTTGTATACAATTTTTTTTTCAAAATCCATAAAAGAGTATTTTAACCTGAGCACAATATATAAGTAATTATTTTGTTTTTAAATAACTCCATTTTTGGTGTACATAAAATTGCTTTAAAATTAAAGTATACTTGGGATATTTAATGTTGTTGTTACCACTTTAAGTAATTATTTCACACCATAATTACAAGAAGGAGCTTGTAGCTCATTTGTAACTCCTTGCACTGCTGAACCAAGCCACCAGAGTTCAAATCCCATACCCCACATTATTTTTAATATTGATTTTTTTTAAAACCTTTAGAATACCAAGAGTTTACATGTGGATATCTCACAAAAACCCCCACTACACCCAAAGATTTAACACTTCCATGAGTTAGATGAACCGTCGGGGGGGATCCTGGCCGTTGGACTCGGCCGGGAATCGGCCCACTCGGCCTCGACTCGGCCGACTCAGTGCTCCGACTGAGTCACGGCCGATTCACCCCCGAGTCGGCCGATTCTGGCGACGGCCCCAACATGAAAGTTGTGTCTTTTCATATTCCCTATGCACCTGCAAAATTTCAGCCTCAGACCACTTCCAGAGCTCTTTAAAAAGCCCAATTACTCTACCTTTAATACATTTTTATTAAATTTTATCACATTTTTATTTTAAACCTTTCACCTACCCTACCCTAGCCTACCTTATAAATACACCCCAACCCTCTACCCTCTCATCCCAAAACCCTAAGCTCACACTCTCAAAATCTTCTCAAGAGTTGTGTACTTTGAAAACAAGTTCGCGGCGAAGCTCCGACGAAATTCCGACGACGTTTTTAGGAACAACCAGCGACGAAGCAACACCTCGGCAACCCTTCTAGCCCCCCTTCACTCCTTTGCTTAATCAAAACCCTAAGTCCCATTCTATCACCCTTTCTATTTCTCTAAAATACGAAATTACGAAACCCGACGGAATCGGAACAAATCTGATTTCCGATTCGGTTTTCTATAAAATTTCACTTCTAACCAATTCAATCATGTTTAAACATCTTTATCTTGACTATTAAACTTTTAAAAATCAATTTGAACAAGTTTTCTCACATGAAATGATAACCTTTCCAATCTATCGTATTTTTCTTTTTAATACCATCATGTTTTGATTTCACATTTAACTCCTAAAATGTGCTATACATTTAAAGTAGAGCACGAGGTAATGACCTACCTCCACACACATGCAAATACAAACCTAAACGAAATCATCAAACACATAGAGTACGATAAAAACAATACTTTCATTTAAATACCATTTTCTTAATAAAATCAATTCTAAAAGTTTAGCTTTGATACAGTTTTAAATAAATACCTCTTATTAGGAAACACGATAAGTTGTGGACATCGATCGTTTATCTAAACCTGACTTTGTGGTGTCTAGGCTAGGCAAGTGAGCAAAGATAACTTTAAAAGGCCTGTCTCACGATTCGTGAGCGGATCCCTCCTTCCTCACTTGTACTTACCTGGCCACAATTGGCGGTGAAGAGGCGATTTGAGACTTCTAACGACTTATCGTTTAGACCATTTAGAAATAGGCTAGTTGGCTTAGGAAACCCTAGATTCTAAAATACGGAAAATTACACTTTGCAAATAAATACCTTTTACTTTATAAAACCGTTTTATAAAAGATTAGTATTTTACAATCTTTGCAAAGCGCCGCTACAACCAACCTTTGGGGAACCCGTTAGAGATAGTACGGTTTATCGTGCACCCTTGGGCCTAGTAGTGCGAGATTCAGACCTCCGCAAGGAGCATTCGGTCTCGAAAGGTTTAAAATACGATATCTTAAGAAAATGAGATTTTTGGAATA
The DNA here is from genome assembly GCA_030015575.1 of Agapanthus africanus. Classification (NCBI taxonomy): domain Eukaryota; kingdom Viridiplantae; phylum Streptophyta; class Magnoliopsida; order Asparagales; family Amaryllidaceae; genus Agapanthus; species Agapanthus africanus. The sequence continues at coordinate 471,145,415 of CM057339.1, read as the reverse complement.
TAAAATATTTATTAAAATTATTTTTTCTATAAACATATGTATATTTATCATTTAAATACCTATTTTATTATAATATAAATTTTCCACCTTTTTCTGAAAATCACAAGAATATATTTTACACTAAAATACCATGAACTTCCAATAAATCAATATTACAGATAAATAACTTTATCTATAAAACTAGGATATTTTCACTAGAAATGTCACAACATAAAATCCACCCACATTACAACTCTAAAGACGAACAATAAATACTTGAGGTGTATTTTGAAAAGTATATAAAAGTATTTTTACATAAAACGACCTCATGTTTTATAAATTACCCTAAGGACCCTAGAAATTAGAAGACCTCGATTCACATTTCTGATTGTCTGACTCGGGTTTGAGTTTGATTAATCTGACTTGAATATGATTCAAGTACTATCTACAATCTCCAATATTCCAATTCCAAATGAACACATGAACCCATGAATACAATTATCAATTTATACAACTTGACTGAAACGAACCATGGATATATTTCCTTTCACATGATTCTCAGTATTCCATTTACATGACTCTACGGTTACAACCGTTTCTTGATATCATGGTTTCGGTCAGTCAGTCAATCATTCTTACAATCAATACAATTTACAAGATACCAATACAAATAATACATCACGGGGTTTAAGGGGTAGATTGGTACGGAAGGTGTTAAAAGTGGCACAAGACGGTATGATTAAGACACCTAATTTGAAGCCAATTGCTGTTGTACCGTGGCATAAACGGTTCGTTGAGTTCCTGATACCTTACTCTCCGGGGCAAGTGAGATTCCTCTCGTATACACTGGCATCTTTCTTTACCAAGCTACAAACAATAGCGTTAACATAATGATACAACAATACAACAATATAATACAACTGTAAAAGCTACTCTCTCTATCCCTCTTACTCTCTGTCTATTCTATTTCTCCCTTATCTTTGGGACTTACTGAGCGACCTGTTCGCTAACGACATTCTATTTCTTTCTTCTTTGAATGTCGTCAGGTGATTCGGACCCAGCAGAGATCGAGCCATCTGCAGAAGATTTGGAGCAGTTTGCCGAAGATCCGGCACTTTAGTTTCAATGTACACTTTTCCTCTCTGTACTTTTCATTTCCTGTTATGCCACTGTTTAGGCATCTTTTTATTTCAGTTGTATTTCCTTTCATGCATTGTATAAAGAATGTTCATAAATAAAAGTTGATGTTCTTTTTATTTCTTGTCTCTTGTGTATTTATTTTATATTGCTTAGATACGCTTAGCGTATGTACTTCTGAGTAGATACGTGGTGGGCCTCGTCGCATCCCCTTCGCCGTACACTGGGAAGCGGGGCGTGACACCTTTCCAACGAGATCTGAGCTTACCAGGATGTAAATGTAGCCGGGTGTCGTAAAGAAGTACCTTTTGACCCGGTGTGAAAGTTTTGCGCGCAAGGTGTTTGTTGTGAAACACCTTCGTTCGGTTCTTACCGAAAACCGCGTTTTCGTAAGCTCCATCCCGAAGCTCGTTCAATTCGTTTAACTACAGCTTTCGATGGCTGCCTACATCTTCGAGAGATAGATTAAGCTCTTTTATCGCCCAAAATGCGCGATGCACTATTTCCACTCGAAAGTGGCAAGCCTTTCCATAAACAAGCCGATAAGGAGACATGCCAAGATCAGTCTTATAAGCAGTTCAAAATGCCCAAAGGACATCAGTGAGTTTTAAATACCAATCATTATGGTTCTTGGAAACCGTCTTCTCCAATATCTGCTTGATTTGCCGATTTGAAACTTCGGCTTGCCCACATGTTTGGGGGTGGTAGGGCGTTGATAGCTTATGATTAATGGAATATTTCCGCATCAAGGCCTCGAAAGTCCTATTACAAAAATGAGTTCCATTGTCGCTAATGATCGCGCGGGGATGCCCAAACCGGGAAAAGATGTTTTCCTTTAGAAATCTAACGACAACCTTGTTGTCATTAATCCGGCCGGGCACAGCCTCGACCAACTTAGAGACATAATCAACAGCGAGAAGAATGTACAAGTTCCCAAAAGAGCTGGGAAACGGCCCCATAAAATCCATACCCCAAACATCAAAAATCTCGACAACCAAGATTTGTTGGAGCGGCATCTCGTTCCACCTGGATATTCGGCCTAAGTGTTGGCACCGGGAGCAAGTCTTGCAGTATTCATGAGCATCTTTGAAGAGTTGTGGCGAGTAGAAACCACACTACAAGATCTTCTCGGCTGTCTTTCTAGGGACAAAATGCCCGCCACACGCTTGATCATGGCAAAATGACAACACACTCTTGAATTCATTGTCAGGGACACAACGACGATTAATCTGGTTGGGACAGTACTTGAACAGATAAAGTTCGTCCCAGTAAAAGTTTTTTACTTGGGATAAGAATCGAAGTCTGTCCTGACTTGACCATTCATTCTGTAGCAGTCCTGTGGCCAAATAGTTCACAATATCTGCGAACCAGGGTTCGCGTGATACTGTCAAGAGCTGTTCATCCGGAAAAACATCGTTGATTGGAATTTGAAGCGACGGCGAAGAAGGAAGTCGTGAGAGATGGTCGGCGACTACGTTTTCACATCCTCTTTTCTCCTTGATGATAAGGTCAAACTCTTGATGCAAGAGGATCCAACGTATCAGCCGAGAATTTGCATCCTTCTTTGCAAAAAGATGGGAAAGAGCTGAATGGTCCGTGTAGACGATGACCGGAGAGCCGATCAAGTAAGGCCTGAACTTTTATAAAGCAAAAACAACAGCCAAGAATTCCTTCTCGGTTGTTGTGTAGTTCAGTTGGGCATCGTTCAGGGTTCGTCTTTCATAATAGATTACGTGCGGCATCTTATCGATGTGCTATCCAAGGACATCACCGATGGAAATGTCGGATGCATCGCACATAATCTCAAATGGATACGTCCAGTCAGGATAAGTGAGAATGGGAGCAAAAGTGAGTGAGCTTTTTAATGACTCGAACGCAGTCACACAGCTCGAGTTGAAGTCGAATGTCGTGTTCTTGGCCAGCAAAAGAGTCAAGGGCTTAGCAATCTTACTAAAGTCCTTGATGAACCGTCTATAGAAACCGTCACGGCAAAGGAAAGCTCGGATGTCTCTAACGCATCTAGGAGGAGGGAGATTGGAAATGACCTCAATCTTCGCTTTAACTACCTCAATGCCATTTTGCGAGATGATATGTCCAAAGACAATACCATCACGCACCATGAAGTTGCACTTCTCCCAATTTAAAGTGAGGTTCTTGTCCTTACACCGGGTAAGGACAGCGTCGAGATGCTGCAAACACCCATCAAAGGAATTGCCGAAAATGGAGGAATCATCCAAGAAGACCTCCAAGAATTTTTCCACCATGTCTGAGAAGATTCCCATCATACACCGCTGGAAGGTAGCGGGCACATTGCATAACCCAAAGGGCATGCGACGATATGCAAACGTGCCTAAAGTACAGGTGAATGTGGTCTTGTCCTGGTCTTTTTCGGCGATGGGAATCTGATTATAACCGGAGTAGCCATCCAGAAATTAGTAGTACTCGTGTCCAGCCAATCGTTCAAGAATTTGGTCAATGAAAGGTAGCGGAAAGTGGTCTTTTTGTGTTGCGGCGTTGAGTTTTCTATAACCGATGCATACTCGCCACCCAGTCTGGGTGCGTGTAGGGATTAACTCGTTCGTCTCATTGGTTATGACTGTTATGCCCGACTTCTTGAGGACAACGTGAATGGAGCTAACACAATGGCTATCATAAATAGGGTAAATGATACCACTATCCAGACACTTTACGATCTCCTTTTTTACTACCTCCGTCATGACTGGGTTGAGTCGCCTTTGTGGATCCCTGGCTGGTTTGGCATTATTCATCAGATGCATGTGATGTTCAACGATCAGGGGACTAATCCTCATGATGTCCGCCATTGACCAGCCAAAAGCTTGCCTATTGCTGTGCAAGACTGTAAGAGAGGCTTTCTCTTGCTCTGGAGCTAGAGAAGCCGAGATGATAACATGGAGGGTCTCGTTCTTACCCAAGTAAGCATACTTAAGTTGAGACGGCAATGGCTTTTGTTCGAGGGTCAGAGGTGAAACGATTGAAGGAAAGATTGGTGAAAAGGTCTCGAACTCAAAGGATTCCAGCAGAGGTTCAAAACGAGTGTAAGCGACCGCGTTGGATACTTCAGCCAACTCATCCGAAAATTCAAAGGATTCAAACTCAGGTGGTGACTGGCCAAGATCGTTCAAGAAAGTGAAACACTCGTAGTCATTGTCGGCCGCAGAAGCAGTAGCAGGTTCGAAGAGGAACGCACTAGTGGCGTCAAGATTGCTGTGATCGAACAAAAACTCCTCGAATTCAGAGTCCTCTGGGGTGATCTCCTGGATCGAAAAAACGTCCAGTATATGAGCATTAGGTTCGGAGGGCTGATGCCCCAACCTAAAAATGTAGAGTTCAATTGTCATGTTTCCAAAAGATAGGTTCATCGAAGCATTTCGACAATTGATCACAGCATTTCAGGTTGAAAGGAATGGGCGACCGAGTATCACCGGAATTTGATTCTGGCGGTTAGCTACAGGCTGTGTGTTTAAAACAATGAAGTCAACGGGGAATATGAAGTCCCCAACCTTGATTAACACATCCTCTAGCTCACCCCTAGGATGGGTGATCGATCGGTCAGCCATTTGGAGAGTACAGTGTGTTGGTTTCAGCTCGCCTACACATAGTTGCTCATATACCGAGTACGGAAGCAGGTTAAAACTGGCACCAAGATCTAAAAGTGCGCGGTTGATGTTCTTATCCCCAATGGTTATTAAAATCGTAGGACAGCCAGGGTTCTTCCGTTTTTGAGGTAAAGATTGGGTAAGAGCATCACTCACGGCATTAGCTAAGAAAACCTTCTTGGGTACCTGAGATTTCCTCTTCTTAGTGCACAAGTCCTTCAAGATTTTAGCGTAGGAAGGGACTTGTTGGATTGCATCTAAGAGGGGAATGTTGATGTTAACCGGCTTAAACAACTCCAAAATCTTCTCCATTTATGGATTTTGTTTATTGGACCTCAACCGGTATGGAAATGGAGCATTTTTGAAATTGGTTGAGTCCAATGCTTGTGGAGGAGATTGTGGAGTTGGAACGGATCCCAGAGCTGGTGATTTCGTGGAGTGAGATGTTGGTCCGTTCGGAGCAGCGGAAGAAGAAGAGCCTTTTGAAGAATGGAGAATAGGCTCAGAAGACGAAGAAGAAGAAGAAGAAAAAGAAGCGGCCGGGGTGTCATCATTTGTGCCGATGTTATTGTGCAGCATCCTTCCAGATATCAACGTCGTTACAGCTCTCACATTTTGATTCTCTTGTTCAAGAGCAACATGTACATTATGTGGGTGACCAGGATTCGGGTGTGGTTGAGATGGAAGTTTCCCTTTCTCTCTCTCGCTTAAAGATGCATTCAGTTGTGTTATCTGGGCTTCGATGGTCTTGATGCTTTTCCCGTGTGCAGCAGCGTGTTGCATAAAAGACTGAATGGAAGAGTGGATGTTGGCGGTGGATTGAGTCGATTGCTTTACGAACGCCTTCAGACTTCGTTCTAGCGAGGAAACCTTATCGTTGTTTGACGTAACAAAGTTGTTTTGAGGAAAAGAATTGTTGGGTGCAAAATTGTTCGTCGGATTTTGAAATGGTTGGGGTTGGAAGGGCTGCTGATATTGATGTTGAGTTTGTTGTTGAGCTTGTTCTTGCAGAGGAGGAGTCCTCTGGAAATTGTTGTGGCCCTGGAATTGATGTCGATTCTGATTCCAGGCGAAATTGGGGTGGTTCCTCCAGCCGGGATTGTAAGTGGAAGAGTATGGATTATTTCTTGGTCTCTGCTGAAATGCAGCATTGACCTGATCCTGTCCTTGAGCAGGTGGGTTGTAAGGACACTCTTCGGTCAAATGTGATGGGTCAGAACAACAGGCGCAGATGGTACGTGGGGGAAGAGCAGGGGAAGGAGAAGGTGATGAAAACTTGCTCTCAATTGCTTCCAATTTTCGTGTTATTGCTGCCATCTCGGCCTTCATTGCAATTGAGATACCGAGTTGATGAACTCCTCACCTGGAGAGACCAAAAGAAGTAGAAGAAGTAGACGAAGTGTTTGATCGTGTGCTTTCCCACTGAAGCGTTTGTTCCGCGAGATCGTCGAATAATTGCCAAACTTCCTCGTCAGATTTGGATAGGAAGTGGCCTTGACAAATGGTTTCCAGCAACATCTTAGTTGCTGGATTCAGGCCCTCGTATAAGGTCTGGCAAAGTTGCCATCTCTCAATACCGTGATGTGGGCACTGAACAAGATGGTCTTTCTATCGGTCAAAGCACTTCCAAAAGGGTTCGATAGGAAACTGGGAAAATTGGTTAATTTCGTTTCGGATTCTCACGGTCTTGTGGTTCGGGTAGAACTTTTTAAGAAACGCTTTGACAAACTCATCCCAACTGGTTATGGAATGCGACGCGGTGCTATACAACCATTTCTCAGAAAGGTCACACAGAGTGAAAGGAATGACTCATAGTCGTATAACATCGTCGGACAGTTGGGTTGTCTTCATCATTGCACAGACGTTCTGGAATTTGTTGATGAAGACATAGGCATCTTCAGATTCCAGCCCGTGAAATTTAGGCAGCATGTTGATAAAGTGGGGCTTAATTTCAAAATTATCCCCATTGGCTGGCGGAAGTGAAAGACATGTAGGAAGTGCAGAGCGGGTGGGATAGAAACGATCCTGGAGCGCGATTCACTGTGGCGCTTCAACAAGAGGTGGTTGCGGGTTATTAAAACCCAGATGAGGTGGAATCGGTCCTGGGGGAGGTAAAGGGATGTTAGGAGGAAATACTGACATCTCAGAAGAAGAATTTGGTGATGATGATGGTGATGGTGAGGATGTATGAACAAAATCCCGGTCAACGTCGGAGTTGGCCAGTAAAGGTAAGGGTGAAAGAGGCGTGGAGGGAGTTTCGTCGTCTGAGTCGAACACGTGGTCGGTAGCGACTAACGTAATACGGACTATGTGGGCACTAGTGTTCTGAGTCCAACCGGACATACAATAAACGAGTTTAGTATAGTCAAAGCGTAGAATGTGAGGATAAGAAAATGTCAAAGGAGAAACGCGGATGAAAGGTGGGTGAAAATGGGATTCTAGAGACAAAGGGCAAGTTTTTATAAAAGTTTTTGTTTTGCGTTTTTTCTGTTTTTTTTTCTTTTCTTTTTTTTTAGAAAGAGTTTTGCAAAAATATGTACGGACTTACGGCACTACTTCAAACAAACACAGTCAAAACATACACAATCATACCTAGAGCTATGTTCTTCAAAGTCAACTAGACTGCTCCTAACTGTTCCAAAGTGACAAGTTGTGAGATAACCCTCAAACCGTCTCTTCACTGCCAATTGTGGCCAGGTAAACACAAGTGAGGAAAGTACGGTTCCGCTCATGAATCACCGTGAGACGGGACTTTTAAAATTACCTTTCTCACTTGTCTAGCCTAGGCACCACAAAGTCATGTTTAGATAAACGATCGAATGCCAAAACCTTCGTCTGTCCTATTGAGCACGACAGTCCTTAGTTGGCTGAGTCTAGATATTTTTTAATTAAGCTCAAGGGTAATGCGTATGCTTTTAGTGATTTTTGGGGTCTTAGGAAAGGTGATGAAATCCTTACCCAATCTGAATTGGTGTTATAGCCCCTTAAAGTCCGTATTATTTATGCAAAACAGTAACAAACAAAAATCTAAAACACTTGCAAAAAATTTATTTGGCGGCGGCGCAAAGAATTCTGCACAAATGCAATTTTATTGGAGAGGGGAAGAGAGTTTGTGCAAAGAATGCTGCAGGAAGAATAGTTCAGTGGAGTTCAGAGGAGTGGAGAAGAGGGTTGAAATACTCACAGAGGATTTTTGGTTGCTGATGTCAGCAAATGGCCGTGGTTCCGCGGCTATACAGTGGAGTTGGACCTTCAAACTTCTTCCCTGTGCTGACTTCAGTCTCCTCTTCTTATTTAGAGCCCCTGAATCTTGAATTGCTCATTGGGTTTGCTCTAGAATTTTTACAGTAGACCGTTGGTTCCGGCTTGATCCACCATGGTGTAGCCGCGAGATATGGGTCTAACTTCCCACGCCTTTGGCACGGAACTTGACCTTCTTCATACCCTGAACGCTTTCACAAAAACTAATAAAAAATAACAAGATAATTTTTTTTACAATATATATATTTTTTTGTTTTTGGTTATATGTATATTCACAATCAACCCGAAATTACACAAATAAATAAACTACCGTCTCCCCGGTAACGGTGCCATTTGATTGTTAGACTTTTTGCGTGCTTAGTTAATTACCGCAATCAAGACGATTTCGCTTGGTAGCTAGCCGGTTGAGTACGGGTCGTCCGCAGGGTGATAAGAATCTTTTTCTATGTGCTTTAACGAGTTAAGTCCAAGTGTCTAGATTTGTTTGAGATTAACTATGTGCTAAAATATATATAAAGAGAGCTTGTTAGGTTTATGATTAGGTTAGTTTGAGATAGGAATCGCTCACTTCTTTTGTTTCCACTGTTAATATCGGTGTTACGGTAATCGGCAACAACGGGGATTAGCACGATTAGGAAGGAACTTGCGAGTATAAGCTAGGCTTTCCAACACTATCATGTAGGATAGGGTCCTTGTCCGTCCGTTCTTGGCTCTTAGACTTAGCCTCCGGTTAATTCAACCAGAACCGGTCTCACTAAGGAATCACCTCTATTATGTAGGATAGGTGTCACATCCCGAAAAGTACGGAACATGACCGGCACTTAAATTACGAAACGTCTCGAGACGTACGTAATCTAAGTAAGCCAAAACCCAGAAATGAAAACCATGTAAAGTAGTAGAGTGAAGGAAAAACCAATTTAAATTAAGTAGTTTAACAACATAAGCCGAAGTATGTATTTTTAAAATCACAAGTCTTTTCTGAAAATTTCGGCATCCTTTGTAAATACTGGCCCCGAACGGGGTACAACATGATAAATATATGCATAATGATAAAAGACATCCCCAAGCGGGAGCTAGCTCTTCGTCAAACGACGGCCACAACCACGCAAGCAATAATATACAACGCCGAAGGGCGAGGATCAAAACAAAAAGGAAAACTCTATAACAACATGAAAACCCATAATAATACAGCGCACCGCTCTAAGTTCGAAAGAATAAACACTGGTCATCTATCTCTGTCAAATATACAAGTCTGGTTTGTTAGTTATATGTATGCCCTAGAGGCCATTACTGTACATATGATGTATACTGTAGTGGATGCTGGGACATATATAGGGAGGACTTTCTTGCTCGACATGATAGTATGCTATCTGGTTACACTTTACCTTAACGTGTACACTGATTGTCTCTCTGTTACATGTTGGTAAAGCCCTTAGGATGTGTACTTGACTACCTGGACTATGATGCGGATCATACTAGTGGGGACATGGTAGTCCATAAGAATATCCATCAAAGTCCCTAGTCGTGGGTGTATCGAGATGGGGCATCGATATACCAGAGTAGACTAGCGTATACCTTCTCGACCCATACAGATGGGCGATGGATGATCCCATATCCATTGGTGTTTGACATCGGAGATGATATACGGGTGCTCAGTAGAGACTGGGTACACGGGACGGACTCGCCGAGAACTCCCAGATGGTATTATACCTCACGTCAGATGGCAGTTCTCTGGTGACACTGGTACAGAGTAGTCTATTGACCCGAGATCGTCATAGAGTCTTGTGTGATTCCTACTGTGCTTTGATTTCCATCTTACCACGTCCAAGAGGGCATGCAAAACGGTGGTTTTTGGGTACAGTCCCGAGTCACATGGAGGCAATGAGCGATAGGAGGGGATTCGTCTCTCCCGGTATAGGGAGTTGATGTTGCGCTGTGTTCGATTGGCTATAACAGGAAATCCCTGGCAAGGGTTGCTGAGATTTACTGGTAAGTGTTACCAGTAGTTTCTCGAATTGTTATAGACCTCATATCGACACGACTTATCGAGCTATTGGGGTCTGACGTTTACCACCCCTAGGCGGGATATGCGACATATCAGACGATCAGACCGGACTGTACGGTAGTGTTACTGGTTGGATTCACTGGAGTGTGAGCGGGCTTGCTCGTCGATCTTCAGATCGCTCAATACCCGGGTGGCCGTTACGTTTAGCAGACCGCTTACGGCTTGTGGGTGTTTGATATGATCATCACCTGCTGCCGGCGTATTGACGAGTCTTTAGAGTCCTACACAGAGGTTTCCTGGCTCAAGCGAAACGAAATAGGAGCGCATATGAGATATGTGCGGGACCGAGAATGATACCAGTATGTGATACTGTATTTGATTCTCGCGATGTGACATTGATCGGTTATATGCGGTATAGCCGGGTTATCGGATCAAGTGTTGATTCGATAAGTTGTTACTAATGATACTAGTCGGTTATATGCGATATGACCGGATCGTTAAATCAAGTGTTGATTTAATGATTTAATGCATAATTATATATTTGATATATTACTTTGCATTAACTAGTATCGGTTCACTTTAAATGGATTTTCTCACTCGCCTGTGCACATTGTATATATGATATATTTTGTGCACTTGTTTGTATCATGTTTGATGATGCATACTTACTTGGTTTGTGTAAAGAATTAAACCATGGTTATTTAAATGGTTAGGGTTTTGGTTTTCCTTTTCTCATTTATTTATCTATTTATTCATTTTGGATAATAAATGGAAAAGAGAAAAGAATGGTGGCTTTTTTTGTTGTTTAGTGGAAGCTTCATGAAACCTTGACCTTAACCATTCATTTAACCTAAGTTAATTCTCTACACTTTACCATGGTTACCTTTATGATAAGAATTATTATTCTTTTCTTTTCTAATTAACTTATCATATCATTTCTTCTTCTTCTTCCTTGAACAAAAGAAGAAACCTTCACTTCATCAATGGTGGATTGATGAAGAGTGTGAGAAATCCAAAACTAAAGTCTACCCACTTCTTATTTATTCATCCTCTACCTCTTGCCAAGTAGTAGAGTGTGTTTCCTTCACAAGTTTTCATGACTTGGTGAAGGTGGAGCTCGATCTAGTGATGCTTCGACGTAGATCATCTTCGGCACGTCGTCGACGACCTAGCCCGTCCAGTCTCCGATGAAGCCGACGCTAGAGCCCGGATTTGATTTGGACAGCGGAGAGGACCTCATTACGGAGCCGTGGAGGTGGAGGACCGGATCTACAAAGGTTGTATTTCCGTATCTCTTAGTTAAGTGTTAACTAGTTATCTTTTCGCCTAAACTTCTAGCCGACGATCCGTAGTCGGGTCTCTCGGCACCCTGAAAATTTTAATTTGGCATGATCGATGCCTTGTAAGACCTCACTAGGGTGCCCAGGAACCCTACAGTGGTATCAGAGCCTAGCTAGAGCCTTAGGCGAAGTCTAGACGGAATTTGAAACCCGGACGAACCGAAAACCCGAACCCAAAATTGCTCTCTGGACGATTTCTGAAATCTGGTCTTTTTCAAATTTAAAAATATGCAGAGAACACATCAGAAACATCTAAGAGTTACTGTGAAAATTTACAGTCCAATTACACAAAGGTAGCGCGGATCCGCGGCATGATCAACAGCTCATGCGGCGCTTCAGCGGCCGTACAGCCACACTATTTAAATTATTTTGCACAGTAACTGTTATTTGACAGTGGTGATTTTTATGGGAATTTTTAATATATTTTTTTTCAAGAGTTGAATTTTCTGAGTTGTTTTGGGGATTCGGTGTTTCGATCGGTGTATCAAATTTTGTCTATTTGGTTTTCCGGATAATTTTTAGAATATGTTTAAAAGTTCGACCGGATATAAATACCCACTTTTTCCCCTGTCGAGAAATTTCCAATTGTTGGATTTTTCCGTAGTTTAACGACGTTCTAAGTAGTGCAAGTAACGCGATGGACCCTCTAGAAGACAACAAACCTTAACTCGATTATGTGACCGTCTTGAACTGCCCTTTGAACCTTCGGGTTTGGGGCAGTACGGCGTGCCATATGTGAGGCGTTGGCTTGACCTTTCTACGGCTGGACCGTTGGTACTGAGGCACGAACGGAATGTTGTTAGACTTATTTCATGTGTTGATCTGTATCGGGAAAACTTGGGTGTTCGATTGTTCGATCGAAAAGTTTAGCATTTTCTATTTATCCGGAATGTGATACAATAATTGGAATCCACAGGTAGTTATGAGATAACTGATTTGAATATTATAAACATAGCAGTTTAGTCTCAGATGATCGGTTGCCACGGAATTTTGATGCGATCAAAAGTCCGTCGCAATCACGTAGTGTACGCGGATACTCGCCGGGTAAACTTAATAGACAGCTACACCTCTTAGCCCCGACCAAGTGACTGTAGGAGAACCCCGTCGCCGAAAGCATCCGTTCGGATGCTCGCGGCAGCGGTGTTCCGCCTTAGTGCACTTCGTCGACGGCATCTGGGGGTGCGGTCGTCTACTAAAGTTTGTGACGTGCATTCGATCAAATTGTCGGGAATCTTGTTGAATTGCCCGACTTGACATTGAAAAGAGTTTTCGATAATGAGACTAAAATGCGGGGTTTATAATTGTTAGGCATGTGATGTCTAAGGAATTCATTTGGTTAGACATGCGATGTCTAAAAAGGTTGCGGATTCCAACTGTTATAGTTTTACACTTTCTTTTCTGTGACCGTAAGCGTAGTATGTGGTGTATCGCCGGCTTCGTTGCTATACATCAACGACAATCGGGATACGCATACTTGCTTACGTTGATGATATGAGATATTATGTGTTGCTGTGATATGTTGTATTGGATCGTCGCTTTTTGAATAGCCGGGGGTTTTATGTGAGATGAGAGTTTTTTCTTTTTCATTCATGTGAAATTCATTTGTATGTAATATTCTTTTGGGGCACTTCCAGGTAGCGGAAGATGTCACCGTTGTATATTATTTACTTTTCCGTATTAGGTAGACCCAAGGAGGGGAGCACAAGTAACCGGGTTCTAGGGTCCAGTGGGAGACCATCCCGAGGAGTCGAGACCGGGTCTCCTAACCATAGAATTGGCAGTGTTACTTGCCGCTCTCGTAGGGGTCTAGGGATGTGGGTTTGGCTATTCATCGCGACCGTGGAATCCGTGTTTTATACAGGCTCGTATTGAAAACACGGACGTCCTAGTATATCCAATATTTCATATATGTTCTTCTGCTGCAATGTTCTGTGATGAGATCATATTACTGACTGTGATGAATGTTTATATTATATATATGAGATATATGTTATATTGCAGATTTCGTTTCAAATGTGATGCTTATGAAGCATAATAAAATGGGACTTCATTAATGAGATTAATGAAATAAAAGAAACCTAAGATGTTGTAGAAACTTGTTTATAAAAACTGGTAGCTACAGTTCTTGCTTTGCATAGCGGTGTTCCTTGTAGAACATCCAGCACCTTATTCGATAAGGAAAGGACCGAGATCCCTTCACCGGGAGTGACTCCTTTAGCAATGACTGGAAGATACTACAAACTCGGTTTGTCTTTTGATTGCTTCTATAGTTCTTGCTTTGCATAGTGGTATTTGTGAAATATCCTGCACCTTATTCAATGAGGAAAGGGCCGACGATCCCTTCACCGGGAGTGACCCCTTTAGCAAAACTAGAAAAGCCTAAAAAACACTCCATTTAAAATCACTCGATTCTACGACGATATCAAGTTCATTACGCAATAGGTTTTCTTAAAAACCTGTCGTAACCCTCCGTCATTTTAGGAAGTAGAGTACTTAGTATTCGTGCTGTGTTTGTTGACCATTGTTAAGGCACAGTGTGCGGTAGCTAAGTGATGTCTTCCTATATAGCATATGATGCGATTAGTTAGGACAGTCATATGACTTTGTTGACCTTAGTTAAGGGTCATGTGGGTGGGTCTAATTAATCAAGAAATGACGGGTAGAACTTGACTAGTGCTTATGATTTGTTGACCATAGTTAAGGTCATAAGTCACTAGGGGCAAAATATTATTGGGGATTTCAAGTGTTGAAATTTGCAATGAGATTGCATACCTTCTATGAGATAGTTGGATCCCAATACCCGCTGCGAGTAAGAGTTACTCCTGGGAGAGTTTTACACATTACAATTAGCCAATCAAGTAGGTGTCTAGAAAGGTGTTAACGGGGTTACTCCTCTGGGAAAACGAGGTTTACTGTAATTAGGTTCGTGCGAGAGCACGGGGGACCTTCCTCAAAGTACCGACACTGGCCTGGCTGAAAGATTGGCGAACTTGTAGCGTGTAATTAATCCCGGCTAGTCTTTCCTTTTAGGGTTTGAAGGAAGATTTGATAAAACAGTGGGACACATCCTGATTAGATATATTATATAACCAATCTAATCTTGCAAGAGCATACGCTGAGTGTTTTCTTCTCTCTCTCTCCAGGTAGCGACTATATCACGCCTTAATCAAGATAATAAAACGGATATATTGACCGAACCCGCTTGTTATACTGAGCTGGGGAACGTTGGTCCCGCTCCAACTTATAATTGTTATAACACAGAGCAGGAAATTGGGGAATACCAGAATTCCCGTGCCGCCCAAACGAAGAGAGTGCATGCTGATGCAACATCTTCGGGTGTGTTCATTACAAAGAACTGTTTCTCAGTATCCTCCGCATCCTGGGTATATGATACCGGATCAGGATCCCAGATATGTAATCTGTTACATAGGGCTACGAAAAGGTAGAAAAACTGAGATCGGGTGATAAGTTTCATGAGACAGAAAACGAGGCAAGAGTTGCAGCCAAGACTGTTGGTCACTGTCACCCTGTATTACCAGAATACATTGATTCTGAACGTATGTTATTAGATACCGAACCTGATATACAAAATCATATCACTCTCTTTATTAGTAAAGAAATGATAAAATTTTGTATTGTTGGATAATGTTTTGAACATTTCCTATATCAAAAGTTGATCGGTTCAGGCATGTTATCTAAAAGCATTAATGTTCTAAATCAAACTGCAGTTCTTAGTATACGGAACACACACAAGTGGAAGAGTTCAGAAATGAACGAATTCTTCTTGAGGTATTGTAGACTAGGTCATATCAATGCGACCCGACTAGCTGGAGTTACATGTAGATGCATATTCAAATAAGTTTGAATTTACAACTTGTGAAACTCGCCAGTCATGTCACAAAGATAAGATGACCTCAGCCCTGTTTATTGGAAACAGAGAAAGAGTTAATGAACTCTTGGGATGATACATGTTGATGTATGATAGGTCCCCAGTCTACACATGCCTGGACTGGTTCTTTTTTACTTCATTACATTCTCTGATGATCTTTCGAGATTCAGACCTATGTTCCTGTTGAAACACAAGTCCGAACCTTTTGAGATATTCACAGAATATAAGTTAGAAGTAGAGAACCAAAATACGGGTATAAGTATTATGTCCTTTGATGTGATCGAAGAGGAGAATACTTGAGCACGGAAATCCTGGATTATTCTAAAGGAGAATGAGATTCTCTCTCGGCATTACTCCTCCGAATACACCATAGCACGATGGTATATCGGGGCGGAGCAATCACACCCTATATGATAATGTGTGCTCTATGATGAGTAATACTGAGTTACATTTTCCCTTAAGGTGTTATGCACTTGAGAAGTTGCATACCTATTGAATAGGGTTTCAATCAAATCAGTATCCTACCACTTCATATGTGATATGGAAAGGGAAGAGCCCATCTCTTAAGTCAGTTAAGATTTGGGGTTGTCCGGCCTATGTCTAAAAGCAAAATCCGGACAAGCTCGAGGCAAATACTGTTACGTAGAACTGGAATCGTTCCAGCTATACAAACTGCAGCTGATGATTTGGTAGAACTAAAGGATTCAATAGTAACCAACGAACCTCAGCCCCTCCGCCGATCTAGCAGGGTTCCTCACCCACCTGAGAGATACTTCGGTTTCTCTATGACAGTGGGAGCGAGGATTGCATCATGAGATGATGACCCAACTAGTTTCGAGCTGGCCATCAGGAGTAGGACTCTGTAAGAATGGTTGGATGTTTAGCGATCTGAGATGGAATCCTTATACACCAACAAAGTATGGACTTTGGTTGCTATATCTGAAGGGTTAAATCCCCATCAGGAGCAAGTATATCTTGAGAAGATTACTTGGTGTAGATGGAAAAGTTGAGACTTTCAAAGCTAGACTTGTTAAAGTTTGCATCATAAACCAGGTGTGGATAATGATGAAACCTTTTCAAGCAACTATGCTTAAGTCCATCCAGATCCTACTTGTCACGGCTACATACCATGACTACGATATCTGGTGGTTGGGTGTCATGACTGCTTTTCTAAATGATGTTTTAGAAGACCGCGTCTATAAGTACACAGCCAGAGGGCTTCGTAGACAGTGGGAGCAGCGGAAACGTGTGCAAGATGCTTTATAGGATTAAAGCAGGCATCGCGGAGTTGGAACATCTGTTTTGATGGACGAGTCAAAGAGTTTGACATCATCAAAATGGTAGATGAACCTTGTATAAACAAAAAGGTAGTAAGGAGTATGGTGGTGATCCTCGTAGAGTACGTGGATGACATACTCTTGATAAGAAAGGAGTTTCTTATGCTACGCTCGATCAATCTCCGATTATCACAATGATTCTCCATATATGATCAAAGTGATACCTCCTAAATCCTGAGTTTTAGATCTATGAGATAGATTTAATTGGATGTTAAGATTCTCACTAGTTGTAGTGAGAAGGTATCAATCGATCCTGGGGAGAATCACTGGAAGTGTTCCAGGGTGATAAAGACGACTGAATGTCGTCGCAGGCATTGTCTTTACCCTCAGTAAAGGGACGGTATGTTGGAAGAGTTCCAAGCTAGATACCGTGACATACTAGACGATAAAGGCTGGATACATCGCTACTTAAGATGCTACCAAAGAGGATGTTTGGGTGTATATTAGTTCATGAGATGAACTACGTTCCTACCATTGTGAGACAATGGAGTTGTGGCTTATGCCAAGGAACGCTGGTCCCATCAGTGATCCAGACATATTCTAAGGTAGTATCACCTGATCATGGAGATGGTTGATCTTTAAGGGATCGAGGTTGGGAGAGTAGACTCAGAGGACAGCACGGCAGATCTACTCACGAAGGCCTGTTCCAAGAGAGAGACTTTTATGGGATGGTTGTGTATGAGATACTACAACCACTGCTACAGATGGCCCTAGTGCAAGTGGGAGATTGTTAGTTATATGTATGCCCTAGAGGCCATTACTGTACATATGATGTATATTGTAGTGGATGCTGGGACATATATAGGGAGGACTTTCTTGCTCGACATGATAGTATGCTATCTGGTTACACTTTACCTTAACGTGTACACCGATTGTCTCTCTGTTACATGTTGGTAAAGCCCTTAGGATGTGTACTTGACTACCTGGACTATGATGTGGATCATACTAGGGGGGACATGGTAGTCCATAAGTACATCCTTCAAAGTCCCTAGTCGTGGGTGTATCGAGATGGGGCATCGATATACCAGAGTAAACTAGCGTATACCTTCTCGACCCATACAGATGGGCGATGGATGATCCCATATCCATTGGTGTTTGACATCGGAGATGATATACGGGTGCTCAGTAGAGACTGGGTACACTGGACGGACTTGCCGAGAACTCCCAGATGGTATTATACCTCACGTTAGATGGCAGTTCTCTGGTGACACTGGTACAGAATAGTCTGTTGACCCGAGATCGTCATAGAGTCTTGTGTGGTTCCCACTGTGCTTTGATTTCCATCTTACCACGTCCAAGAGGGCGTGCAAAACGGTGGTTTTTGGGTACAGTCCCGAGTCACATGGAGGCAATGAGCGATAGGAGGGGATTCGTCTCTCCCGGTATAGGGAGTTGATGTTGCGCTGTGTTCGATTGGCTATAACAGGAAATCCCTGGCCAGGGTTGCTGAGATTTACTGGTAAGTGTTACCAGTAGTTTCTCGAATTGTTATAGACCTCATATCGACACGACTTATCGAGCTATTGGGGTCTGACGTTTACCACCCCTAGGCGGGATATGCGACATATCAGACGATCAGACCGGACTGTACGGTAGTGTTACTGGTTGGATTCACTGGAGTGTGAGCGGGCTTGCTCTTCGATCTTCAGATCGCTCAATACCCGGGTGGCCGTTACGTTTAGCAGACCGCTTGCGGCTTGTGGGTGTTTGATATGATCATCACCTGCTGCCGGCGTATTGACGAGTCTTTAGAGTCCTACACAGAGGTTTCCTGGCTCAAGCGAAACGAAATAGGAGCGCATATGAGATATGTGCGGGACCGAGAATGATACCAGTATGTGATATTGTATTTGATTCTTGCGATGTGACATTGATCGGTTATATGCGGTATAGCCGGGTTATCGGATCAAGTGTTGATTCGATAAGTTGTTACTAATGATACTAGTCGGTTATATGCGATATGACCGGATCGTTAAATCAAGTGTTGATTTAATGATTTAATGCATAATTATATATTTGATATATTACTTTGCATTAACTAGTATCGGTTCACTTTAAATGGATTTTCTCACTCGCCTGTGCACATTGTATATGTGATATATTTTGTGCACTTGTTTGTATCATGTTTGATGATGCATACTTACTTGGTTTGTGTAAAGAATTAAACCATGGTTATTTAAATGGTTAGGGTTTTGGTTTTCCTTTTCTCATTTATTTATCTATTTATTCATTTAGGATAATAAATGGAAAAGAGAAAAGAATGGTGGCTTTTTTTGTTGTTTAGTGGAAGCTTCATGAAACCTTGACCCTAACCATTCATTTAACCTAAGTTAATTCTCTACACTTTACCATGGTTATCTTTATGATAAGAATTATTATTCTTTTCTTTTCTAATTAACTTATCATATCATTTCTTCTTCTTCTTCCTTGAACAAAAGAAGAAACCTTCACTTCATCAATGGTGGATTGATGAAGAGTGTGAGAAATCCAAAACTAAAGTCTACCCACTTCCTATTTCTTCATCCTCTACCTCTTTCCAAGTAGTAGAGTGTGTTTCCTTCACAAGTTTTCATGACTTGGTGAAGGTGGAGCTCGATCTACTGATGCTTCGACGTAGATCATCTTCGGCACGTCGTCGACGACCTAGCCCGTCCAGTCTCCGATGAAGCCGACGCTAGATCCCGGATTTGATTTGGACAACGGAGAGGACCTCATTACGGAGTCGTGGAGGTGGAGGACCGGATCTTCAAAGGTTTTATTTCCGTATCTCTTAGTTAAGTGTTAACTAGTTATCTTTTCGCCTAAACTTCTAGCCGACGATCCGTAGTCGGGTCTCTCGGCACCCTTAAAATTTTAATTTGGCATGATCGATGCCTTGTAAGACCTCACTAGGGTGCCCAGGAACCCTACATGGTTGATGGATTTTACTAGATACAACTGAAATAACAAATATACAATGGTAGTCCTGATGCAAAAGAACCCACCTACCAAAGCAATCACCCGGAAGGGAAGTGTGCCAGCAAAACCGCAACGAAACCTGTGCGGCAAAACCTGCAAGAAACTGTGGCACAACGGGGGTGAGTTGCCAACTCATGAGTAGAAAACATCTACGAGTAGAAATCGCATGCATGACGCTATCCTAGGTCAATACGATCAATATACATATATATAATCTCAAATGATAAGTCCGAAGCAAGAAAAAGTGGCAAGGGTAAACATCTATACATAAGTGTAATCTCATGTGCTCGTGCTAGTGCCTCAGGTTGCAACATATCATATGAATGAGGTATGAATGCATGAAAACAGAATACATGTAAATGAGGAAACCGCTTTCACAACTTTGTGAGATTTCTGTATATTTAAAATGAGGTATCATTAATGAAATCAACATAAACAGTGTCTAGCATCGACACAAAACATAAATCCCAATATCTCAATATCTCAGGCTCTGGCTATCCGGGCTGGCCTGTATCAACAAATCTCAACACCTCAATATCTCAAAATCTCAGTGTCTCAAATCTCACTATCTAGGGCTCCGTCAGTCCTGATCGGCCCCTAACATCAATCACACAACCACGAACGGTATCCTCCGGATATCCGACGCGCCAGGTAAAATCACCGGTAGGCAGTCTGCCCCTGCCGGGCTCATCGTCTACACCTCGATCTTCTTGCCCCGGGGTACCTTACCGGGTCCACCATGTACCCGTAGACGGTTCATGCAACTCCTCGAATCGGGTCTCGAAATCCATCTTATAACCGAGAAAACATCATGGTGGACGACTCATACATAACGAGAAAATCGCACTTTTCATTTTAAAAAGATAGATAGAGAGAGAGAAGTTTATATATATTCTTCCGGTTTTCTCCCAAATCTGGGAAATCTCACGAAAATCCGAAATTAAATCATCAATAGCACGTAAACAGTGAATATCGGCATAAAACTCCATAATACTGCATAACAATGAATAATAATATGCATGCAGTAGCAAGTAATAACATCAATGTCTAAACTAGCATATAAAGACGAGTACGCTAATACCATGTCGAACTATCAGTTAACAAGCTATGTCAATGAGTAATATTCTCTAAAGTGTTCGTGACATGGCAATTACCGATGATGATGTGTGTGAGCCGGCAAGTAAGTGTATGTGGAACATATGCATCATCGGTAATGGTGCTGGTGTCCTGACAGCATGATCTCAATAATGGCATATGAAAACACAATATAAGCATGCGGTGCGATGCGAACAACAAGAATACGCGGGAGCTGAATAATAAACACAATGATAACTAATCTGCATTTATATAAATATGAGTCATACAGGTTTGTCATTTGAAATCACACGAATCATGGTGTTTTGAAAATAAGGGCTATGGTGTTTTTAAGAAAAGATACATCCTTTGAAATATCCGTAGAACCCCTTGATCTGTCTTTAAAATACTCACGATTCGTTAGTTTGAAATTGGTATGACTCGAGTCTAATCTATCATGTACATGCAAACTACCGGACTAAACTAAACCGGCTAATCGAAAGATAAGAAAACCGCCTAACATCTGAGTTGATACACACACACACACACATATATAATAGTCGGTGATCCCGCCTCAATAGTATCCCATACGATACCCTAATACAATATGACATCCTCGATTCAAGAGTGCGGATCTATCATCAATATAGCTCGTACGGTAAATCCGTCATACGGCATCCCAAATCTGGGTACGGGTCAATGTCACATCAATCACACTATTCATCTGGCATCCTCTTTATCAATTATCATGATCGGGGGTACTGATCCACGTCTAGTACAATACCGATACCACATATGTATATGCATGCGTGTGTCTGAAAACACCACGTCGAAAGGACCCGCTAAAACATCACGTCGTATCTCAAATACGAACCATATCACATCACTAATCTCACGGCCTCAAGCCCAATCTCATCGACTCAACTCCAATCCTAAGTACTATCCTCATAATCCGTGTATATGTATACGTATATATATATCCATATTCACATACCCATGTGTGTATATATATATATATATATATATATATATATACATATCCCCATATACGCATAGGTAATAGAATGAATGCAGGTATGTGCTTGTGGGTGTAAACCTATTTTAGGTTTCGCGACTAAGAAGCTATGCTAGTTCACTTCTAATAACTCCAAACTAACCATGAACACATAATCATATCCTGATAATCATCCACATATCATAACCCACATATATATCCAGTTATATATCATAAATATACTACGAAGTGCGGGGGTGCTATACGCCATCCACCCGACTTCTCCACGTAGATATAAATCTACTCACCTTGACCTTCGCTTGCTGATGCCGATGTCTCCATGCGCTCGCTTTTCATCTTGAAGTCTTCGCGAGGGTACCTACATATAGTAACGTATCGTATCGCATTAAAATCCAAATCGAAACCAAAACGACACGCGGAACTCACATAGGTCCAAACCTATGGTTTGCCCTCGCAACTTAACCAAATAACACCCGATAGAGACGTACAAACATCAAGTGATCGATGCTAAACACAAATACCAAAAGATAAATCCATAAACATCACGAAACGAAAAGCAGCAACTAAGAAAACATGCTCCAAATTTGGTCTCAGGTGAAAACAAGGTAAGCAAAGAACACTAAGGTGATATATAGGGTGTATATGACCTACTGAAGCAACCTAGACCCTATCCCTCACCAAGTGGCCGAGCACATTTAAGGGAAAACCGGCCAGATCGGTTTTGCCATGGTGGAATGGCCTCGTACTCTCAGGGTAGCCTCCTAGGGTCTTAATTGGATCACTAGAGTTGTTTGCTTGACTCAAAAATGTTCTAGGTCATCCCAGATTCCCCTGCACATCCTAAAAGTTCACAAACCGACATGAAAAGTTCTGTTTTTTTTCTTCCGTATTTTGGTTTTTAGGTTTGGTTAGGTCTGGGTTTCTATCATTATAGGGGGTCTAAGGTCCTCAATAAGGCTCAAGTTCACCAACACAACTCAAATATAACCCTAACCCTCTATAGAATTTTCCAAAGTACACAAAACTACACGAAATCGATTTTAATCTTGAATAGAGGCTAAAACAATTGAAATACTATTCTATTTGTGAAAGGATTACCTCACTTACACACATGAATCCCCAAGATCATCAAAATCTGAATTTTCTTGGTCCAATGTGCTTCCCTTGAGCTTGTGCAAGTTTTTAATGAAATGGGTATGGGGTTTTGGTGAATATTTCATATAGGGTCATGAGGGTAGAAGATGGGGTTTGAAGAGGAAGAAGGAGAAGCAAAGAAAAGTTGGGTGAAATGAATTGAGGCAGCCCCTCTCTCTCCCTCTCAATTATTCTCACTTCTCTCTCACACTAAAAGCTTACCTACCCTAATCATTATGTCCCCTTTGACTTTTCTTTTTCCTTTTCTTTCCTTTTCTCTTTTCTTTTAAAAAAGCCATGCATGATAAACATAAGGAAAAATCCATGATAGAAAAATGTAACAAGTGTAAAAAATATGATATGTGCATGTCATGTACACAAAACACGCTTAATGCACGATTAGCGATATCAAATCGCGATTAGCACAAAATTAATGTATAATAAATCAAAAAAATTTATAATTTGCTTATATCACATAAAACATCCTCTTTTCAGTAATTTCCAAAATTTTCCCAATTTATCGGTATTTAATTATACCGCCTTATTAAAATATTCATTATATTTATTATTTAATTATAAAAATTCCCAAAAATAATATTTTATTTTTTTCTGAAATGTTACAATAGGGTGCCGTAGGGAGCGGATTCTGGTCCAATTAACTGGAGTCCGAATTATGATGTTGGGCAAGAAAAGAGTGAGAGGGATTTCCTTCTCTCAAACTTTCCTTATCCTACCCTAACAAGTGAGAAACTAACCACCCATTACAAAAGAGAGGGAAAATACAACAAAAGGATGAAGATAGAAAGAAAGGGGTTAAAAGATTACAACTAGCTATTTGAGACCTCATTTTGGCAAGGATCAAGCTTAAGCATCATTGTTATAAGGTTAAAGAAAAATAGAAGAAGAAAGAAATAAACAACAAATAACGACAACTAGATTAGCAAATGAAAATTACTAGAAAATATAATTAACAAAGTAATAAGACAAGCATGATAAAGAAAAGAACTTTTTTATTCATCACTTCACTCATAAAGCTCACTACAACGTTTTAATGGAGAAAGATGAAAAGAGGAAGAAGAACTACAAAAATCTATCCTAAAATCTAACACAAAATAAGCACCCCTCACTTGGTTTTGTTCTGGGCTATTTATAGGCAGGAAACTGAAACCCTAGGGATACAATCTGGCTAAATATGAAATGTCCAAACTGCCCACAAAATCCGAGTTGACACTGAGTCAACTCGGCCGCGGATCCGCCGCATATATGGCATATTGGCGGCGGTTCCGCGGCCATATGGTAGAGTTGACTTGTCATTTTTTCCGGGTTTCTTCATGTTGTTGTTCTCTTCAGTTTGGTATACTTTGTTTCTCAGAAGATCTTCATTTTTCTTCCAGATTTTCAGCAGATCAAAAGGTGATTTGATGTGGACTTTTTGCCATGATTTTCTTTAGCTCCACGTAGAAGTCTTGGATCTTGTGTTGCCCTTGTGCTTTGTGCATGAAAATGACCATTGATTTGCCATTTTGTCCTTTAAACTGGTGTGCGGCAACATACGGATAGTGCGCGCAGACCCGTATTTATCTGTGGTTGGCGGAAGTCCTGAATTTGTTGCGCTTTTTCATGAATTTCACTGCTTATGGCTGAGAACCTGTAACCTGCAATTATTTAGCAAACACGGATCAAGAATACCTACCTATATGCAATGTAATCAAGAATGGGCGGTATAAAAATGCAAAAATCTGATATGAACACTACACTCAGTTCGTAAGCTACATCTGGGAGAGTACATAACATCGCATACATTATAGATCCTACCGCCGAAACGTAGGGTATAATGCTCATGTGAGCCCCCTCTTCATCAGTCTTTGGAGACATCTCTTTTGAGATGGTGATCCCATGACAAGCGGGTAAATTACCACGCTTGAAATCTTCCATACTAAATCTCTTTAGTACGGTGTCTATGTATCTTGATTGGGACAATTGTCACGACCCGAAATAGCCCGTGACTGGCACTTGAATCATATGAAGTCTATAAGACCCCATCTATTTCAAGTAAGCCAAAATCCCAGAAATCTAAAACCATTTTAAGGAGTAAATAAAGAAAACTAGTTTTTAAGAAGTGAGGAAAACATGTTTTAAAAACAAGGTTTTTAAATAAGTAAACCAAATATGCATTTTTAAAATCTATATTCTTTTCTGAAAATTTCGGCAGAGTTTCCTTTGTAAATAATGGTCCCGAACAGGGTACAACAAGAGTAATATGTACACAATGATAAAAGGCATCCCCAAGCGGGAGCTAGCTCTTCGTCAATCGACGGTCACAACCACACAAGCAATATAATAAACAACGTCGAAGGGCGAGGATCAAAACTCAAAAAGAAACTCAAAATCAAAATGAAAACCATAATACTACAACGCGCGATTCTATGGTCGAAATAATACATAACTGGTTTTATAAGTCTGAAACAATATACAAGTTTGGTTGATGGAATTTCTAGATACAACTGAATAAAATAATACAAGGGTGGTCACGATGCGAGTGAACCCAACTACCAATGCAATCACTCAAAAAGGAAGCAGTGTGCCAGAAAAGCCGCAATGAAACATGTACGGCAAAACCTGCAAGAACTGTAGCACAACGGGGGTGAGTTGCCAACTCGTGAATAGAAATATCGCAGAGTAGAAATCGTATGCATAACATAATCCAAGGTCAATACGATCAGTATATATAAACTTCAATATGAATAAGTCTGAAGCATGATAAGGTGGCTAGGGTAAACATCTATACATAAGTGTAGTGCCAAGTGCTCGTGCCAGTGCCTCAGGTAATAACATATCATAAATTTTAGGTATGATCAATGTAGACTATATCATGAAATCTATGAATATGTGGATATCATCCAACTATGTGATCAATGTCAATATATGTAGGTGGAAAACGTCCACGTGTCACCCAATGACAATAAGCATCATGCATGTAAATATCATAAACATATGCATGGAAGTATGAGGATGTAAATCAACATGTGTCGCTCGCGACATATCCAAATCATGGAACCTGAGTTTCAAGCATCGACACTCGAAAACATCAAGAAACCTGTGCCTAGCATCGGCACGTAAATCCTCATATACATGGGGCTTCGTCAGTCTGGATCGGCCCACATCATCTCTCAACTCCGGTCGGTATCCTCCGGATATCCGCCGAGCTCAAATACAATCACCGGTAGGTAGTGGTCCCTCTGCCAGGCTCACCGTCTAGCTACACAGCAGATCCGTTCTCGCCCCGGGGAACCATACCGGGTCCACCATATACCCGCAATCGGCCTCATCCGCCTCTTCGAATCGGGTTTCATATGTCACTCTCAACACCGAGAAAACATATGGTGGACGCATTGAAATATCATATCAAGGGTAACCGGGTTTTTAAAACAATTATATAATCTCCTTTGAAATATCCACGGTTCCCAAATCCAGAAATATCATTGAAACAACATATCTCAATACGTATAATCAAAAGCATGATGTATGTGACATGTAAAAGAAATGTAAGCATATCAGTATATCATGCAATATGGAATAGTAATATGCATATATTGAGGGAAAACCGCTATTTTAAAATGAATCAGTTTTAAGGAGTATCTTGCGGTTTCCAAATCTCTAATCAAGCCAGAATCATCTATGTATGTGCAAATACATATGTATATAAATATGGGTGTACAATGCGTATGTACACAAGTATGCCATGCAAGAGATCATATCCTGAATGCAACAGTACTACAGTGTAGTGACATGGAAATTCTCGATGATGAAGTGTGTGAGCCGGCAAGCAGATGTACGTGGAACATATGCATCATCGATAATGGTGCTGGTATCCTAACAGCATGAGTTTAATAATGGTATATGAAATCACAATATAAGTATGTGATGCGGAGCGAACAACAATAATGTGCGGGAGCTGAATGATAAACACAATGATAACTAAACATCATTTAATATAGATATAAGTCATACAGTAGTGCTTTTGAAATAACACGAATCGCGGTGTTTTGGAAATAAGGCTACAGTGTTTTTAAGAAAAGATACGTCCTTTGAAATATCCGTAGAATCCTTGGCCTTTCTTTTAAAATACCCACGATTCGTTAGTTTTGAAATAGGTAGGAATCGAATCTAGTCTAACAACTACACTAAACTATAGGGCTGAGCTAACAGGCTAAACGAAAGGTAAGGAACCGCCTAACATCTGAGTCGATACATATATATGTATATATTAGTCGGTGATCCCGCCTCAATAGTATCACATACGATACAATATCTATAATATGATATCCTCAAGTCAAGAGTGCAGATCTATCATCAATATATAGCTTGTACGTAAATCCGTCATACGGCATCTCAAATCTGGGTACGGGTCAATATCACATTCATCACATTATTCATCTGGTATCCTCTTTATCAAAGATTATAATCCGGGGTACTGATCTACGTCTAGTACAATACGATACCCTCTATATAAGTATAAATGCATGTGTGAAACACACGTCTAAAGGCCCGCTAAAATCACCTGTCGTATCCTAAATACGAATCACATCATATCACCGACCTCATGGCACTATATCCAATATCATCGACTCATCTCCAAATATCATGCACTATCCTCATCATGTAGGTATATGTGTAGCAACAAGCATGTGTGTGCGTGTGAGTATAACCTATTCTAGGGTTCACAACTAGGAACCATACTAGTTTACTTCTATGCCTTAATCTAACATAGTACACCTAATCTCATCTCAAATATCCACGACACACTATAAGCTATCATATATATATAGTATATATAGTATACTAGACAACGAACTACGGGGGTGCTATACGCCATCCACCCGACTTCCCCCGTAAATATAATCTACTCACCCTGATCTTGCTTGCCGATGTCGATGTCGCCACCATCTCCTTCATCGTCTCGGATCACCGTGGGGGTACCTACATGTCACACGTATCGTATCGCATTAAAACCAAATCGAAACCAAAACGACACGCGAAAACCAAAACGACACGCTTAAAAGCTTATAGGTTAGAACCTATGGTTAGCTCTCGCAAAACAACCCGATATCACTCGAGATAGACGTACAAACGTCACATGATCGAGATAAAGCACAAATACTAAAATCACCATATCGAAATACGGAAAACCATACTCAAATCAAAGCAGCAACCCAAGTTTTTAGTCCCAGATTTTTATCAAGGTGAAAACAAGGTTCCAAAACAACACTAGGTTGATATATAGGGTACATATGACCTACTGAAGCAACCCGGACCCACCCCCTCACCAAGTGGCCGAGCGCCTCCCCCTAAATTCCGGCCAGGCCATCCCTGGGTGCTCCTCTGTGGTTAGTCTTGCTACAGGGGGTTCCTAGGGTCTCAAATTTGTCTCTGGAGTTGTTTATTTTTCTAGTGTTGGCCACAGATCACTCCAGATTTCCCTGCACGCCTTAAACTCTCACAAACCGACATGCAAGTTTCTGTTTTCCAGAAAATGGGTTTCAGGTTGTATATTGTGCAAGTTCCGGGTTTTCTAACATCTATGGGGGTTTAAGGTCATCTCTAGAGCCCAAGTTCACCAACACAACTCCAATTAACCCTAACCCTCTCAAGAATCTTCAAAGTTCAACAAAACTTCACTAAAACGATTTTAAACTTGAAATGAGGCTTAAGCAAAAGAAATACTACACTAATTGTGAAAGGGTTCACCTCATTTAGCTCTAAGGAATCTCCTACAGCGCCAAAATCGAATTTTTCTTGGTCTATTGGGTAGCTAGAGGGCTTGTGCACCTTTTTTGTGAAATGGGACTTGGGTTTTGGAGTAGTTTTGGAGATGAAGTGAGTGGATTTGTGGAGGGGAGAATGTGGGCAGCAGCACCTAAGGAAATGGGGGGAGAAAATGATGGAGGAAGAAGAAAGAAACACATGGGCACGGCTCTCCTTTGACCCCTCACTTTCTCTCACTTGCCCATACCTCATATAATATCATTCCTTTTCTTTTCTTCTCTAATTCCTTCTCTCCTCAATAGTAACCCCAAAACAAAATTCATGCACCCAAAACATGTAGAAAAATGCAACAAGTGTAAATAAAAAGATATGGTTCATGTTTGCACAAAATACGCTTAAAGCGCGATTAGCGATTTTTAATCTCGATTAGCACTAAATTAGCATATAATTAGTCATAAAAACTTAAAATTTGCATAATTCACATGAAACACCCCCTTTTAGTAATTTCTATAATTTTCAAAAAAATTCCCCAATTTATCGGTATTTAATTATACCGAAATATTAAAATATTCATTAAAATAATATTAAATTATAAAAATTCCAAAAATAATATTTTATTTTTTTTTGAAATGTTACAATCTTCCCCCCTTAAATAAATTCGGTCCCCGAATTTAAATTTTAACCCTTAAATTCTAAAACATTTCAATAAAAAGTCCAAGTCGTCGGGGCTCCGAAATCGTCAATACATAAGACACATCATGGCGCAATGCACGCGGATGAGTTATGAGTAGATAACTCAAAATCAAAACTCTGTCAAGCATCCTGCAATCATCGGAGTCATGGTAAAGACACAAATGTCAAATCAAAAACAAAACCAATATGATATAAATCAGAACTATACATGTAAATATCTGGAGGAAATGCATGCTAAATTAATCCAGGTACTGTCCTCTGACTAGTCCTGCTCAATACGTAAACAAATAGCAAAAATCATAAAAACACACTACTCCAAAAGAAATAAATCCTAAAATGTATATAAGAATACCCTGTGCGTCTGGTGCGCACGGAAATCAAAATCCATATATGTGCCATACGTGTGCACATAAACATCATCTAGGTGCAACGGGTGTGCACGAAACATCTGCCAAGGGCAACATGTTTGTGCCTGACGGAAAAATCAGGTGCATCTGACATGCACAAAGAATCCCGATTTAGTGCATCTGGTGTGCACCAAAATCGTATCTCAAAATATGCGCTTAACACGCGCGAAAATCCAAATCAGGTGCATCTATCATGCACGAAATCATGAAATCCAATATCAAGCATCGAACATGCGCAAAGTCCAAATCAAATGCACAGAGTGCAAGAAATAAACATCAATATCAGAATCAAAATCACTGGCATAAAATAGGCATGAAATCACAGTCAATACCTCAAACGTAATAACTATGCGCAAAATTTCAATACCCAGTAGGTGCAACCATGGTGCACGAAAACAGAAATCATGGAACTCAGCCATCAAGACCAAATCATGCGAACAGATCTCCCAAAATACCGAAATCCAAGGTGACGGATACGTGATAGTTGAATCACAAAATCATAAATCATAAATACCGTCGTCGATATTTCCTCCTTCGCAGTCGAGAAGGTGTCGGTGCATCCAATGCTAGCAGCGCAAGATATCTACTTACCTCCTGTTCATGGTCTGGCTTCCTCTGTCTCTGGGTCCTTATCTTCTCTGCGGATTAGCTATCTCGCAATCAATCAGCTCATCGGCCCTGTCAGGTGTGCTAACATGGACAATTCCGTTCTGGCACTTCTCTGGTCATCTCTCGGTGAATCCTCACGGCCACTTGTAAAGCAGCACGTTACTGGCGTTGACCTCTGGTCCTCTGAATACGAATTACTCATCGGATCCTGGGTGCAAATCTTATCGCAGCAGCGTCTTGGAAGGAATCCTGCTCAAGGTCTCTTTCGATCTCGCCTATGTCGAACTGTACGGAGGCCGGTGCTCTTGCATAATCTTTTCTCGCTCTCTGGACATCTGCGTCCTCAGCACAGTATTCCCTCGGAAACTGGTCGCTTTCCAACATTTCTATGGACATATCCGACCTTTAATCTTAACGGGGAGTAATAACAGCTCGTCTGCATCTCGCACGAACTTTTTGTCCCACTTGTCTGTATCATCGTCCACTTTGATGTCACGTCTCTATCTGCGCACTGCAAATGTTTTCGGCTACGGTCCATCCAAAGTCTCTCACACGGACTCAAAATCACAAACTCGGTATTTTCATCACTCTGTTCAAGATATCTAGCCGAACACGTCCTCCGGAACTCGTCCCAATCTGCGGAGATATACTCCATACCCGTCCGTTCTTGATCAATTCACAACGCATCTAGGTGAGGTCCTCTATCCGAACCTGGTCAACTATCTCATCGACGATGCCAAACTCTAGCCTGCTGGGTGTGTGCAATATGACCACTCCTGGGTCCAAGTCTTCTCGTATAGTATTCCAGAAAGGTCCTGTCGAGGTCTCTCTCAAATCTAGTTTCCGCCGAATTGCCCGGAAGTTACAATTCTTCAATATATCTGTTTCTTGTTCTGGAACGGCTGCATACTCACCGCGCCTCTTTCTGGAAGATATATCAATAATCGTCGCCTCTGCATGCGTATCCAGCGGAGTGGAACGTCATCTCGTCGAAATCTCGTGCGAACTCTTTGCTCCACTTTGTTCCAATGTCGACTGATTCGGACTCGTCTTCTCGTGGCTGCATGGACTGCGCTCCAACAGCTATACTCGTATCTGGAGTCTCCCAAGCAATGTGTCCCATCACATGATATCCGAAAGATGTCGAACCTTTTGATCGATTCGTCAAAACCTCATAATCCACCAAGAGATCAACATCTTGAGTACAGTTTAATAGTATCGAGTACACACCTCAGCATCGCTGGACCAGCCGTAGAAGGCAAACCCAAGCCTCACTAATGGCACCGCGGAACTGCCGCAAACCCTAAGGTTCAAAGGCTTTCACACGGTCATTATGTCGAGTTAGGATTTCATTCTTCTAGAGGGTCCATAGAATCGCTTGCATGTCTTTCCGAATACTTTAAACTTGGAATATGGGTTTCTAACATTCGATCGCCTCCATCGACTACCAACGAACCTGTGTGATGTCGTCTCTAACTGGAATCAATCAATCTGATGATCTCACATCGGGGTAAGCGAACGAACCATATGTCCAAGTCGTTCCTCCTTGGGTGACTAGCGACCTTCCATCATATCTCTGAGTATATACTCATGCTGCAGTAGCTCCAACAGCTGGGCGATATCTCGTCATTTGCAGCAACAACTGGCCCATTCGTCTGTACGCTGAACAGCGCCTCAATCATCATGAATAAGCGATATATCAATGGTCATCACATTCTGGTTGGCCTCTAGCAGTAGCTTGATCCTCTGGTGCCGATCAGCACATCCGGGAAATCTCATAACAACAATCTGTCAAACGCTCATGGCGCGAAAACACAATAAGACGACGCCTCCATATGCAATCGTACGTCTCTGGAATCATGCCCTGCTCAGTCCTCGTTCATGACGGTCTCGTGCTGACCTCAACTCTAGCCGTAGCTCTCTCTCTCTGCCGTGTAATCGTGGCAGCAAAATCATAACCAGTATCGATGAGGATAGATCATAGGAATGAATATAATACCGTGCAAGGAAATGTACATCCTAAGGTCTCTTAAAAGGTGTAGCGTATCGTAAATATGCCGCGGAACATACGTACGGTACGTCACTCTACTCAAGCTACCTACTCCATCAACCAAGGGTCATCCTACACGATGAAAGTTCGGGTATAATACCCCCTCGACTTGGTTTAAGTTCCATAAGGTCAAGCCTAAGTTCCGTATATATATAAATGCTCTAGGCTCCGCATAGTCAAACTTAGACTCGAACCAAGCTTAACCTAGCGCTCTGATACCAACTTTGTCACGACCCGAAATAGCTCGTGACTGGCACTTGAATCATATGAAGTCTATAGGACCCCATCTAATTCAAGTAAGCCAAATCCCAGAAATCTAAAACCATTTTAAGGAGTAAATAAAGAAAACTAGTTTTTAAGAAGTTAGGAAAACATGTTTTAAAAACAAGATTTTTAAATAAGTAAACCGAATATGCATTTTTAAAATCTATATTCTTTTCTGAAAATTTCGGCAGAGTTTCCTTTGTAAATAATGGCCCCGAACGGGGTACAACAAGAGTAATATATACCCAATGATAAAAGGCATCCCCAAGCAAGAGCTAGCTCTTCGTCAATCGACGGTCAC
Organism: Agapanthus africanus; assembly: GCA_030015575.1. Lineage (NCBI taxonomy): Eukaryota > Viridiplantae > Streptophyta > Magnoliopsida > Asparagales > Amaryllidaceae > Agapanthus > Agapanthus africanus. Next base: position 471,112,579 of record CM057339.1, on the reverse strand, counting down.
AACCACACAAGCAATATAATATACAACGCCGAAGGGCGAGGATCAAAACTCAAAAAGAGACTCAAAATCAAAATGAAAACCATAATACTACAACGCGCGACTCTAAGGTCGAAATAATACATAACTGGTTTTCTAAGTCTGAAACAATATACAAGTTTGGTTGATGGAATTTCTAGATACAACTGAATAAAATAATAAAAAGGTGGTCACGATGCGAGTGAACCCACCTACCAATGCAATCACTCAGAAAGGAACCAGTGTGCCAGAAAAGCCGCAATGAAACCTGTACGGCAAAACCTGCAAGAACTGTGGCACAACGGGGGTGAGTTGCCAACTCATGAATAGAAAACATCGCAGAGTAGAAATCGTATGCATGGCATAATCCTAGGTCAATACGATCAGTATATATAAACCTCAATATGAATAAGTCTGAAGCATGATAAGGTGGCCAGGGGAAACATCTATACATAAGTGTAGTGCCAAGTGCTCGTGCCAGTGCCTCAGGTAATAACATATCATAAATATGAATTATGATCAATGTCGACTATATCATGAAGTCTATGAATATGTGGATATCATCCAACTATGTGATCAATGTCAATATATGTAGGTGGAAAACGTCCACGTGTCACCCAATGATAATAAGCATCATGCATGTAAATATCATAAACATATGCATGGAAGTATGAGGATGTAAATCAACATGTGTCGCTCGCGACAAATCGAAATCATGGAACCTGAGTGTCAAGCATCGAAACTCGAAAACATCATGAAACCTATGCCTAGCATCGGCACGTAAATCCTCATATACATGGGGCTCCGTCAGTCTGGATCGGCCCACATCATCTCTCAACTCCGGTCGGTATACTCCGGATATCCGCCGAGCTCAGATACAATCACCGGTAGGTAGTGGTCCCTCTTCCAGGCTCACCGTCTAGCTACACAGCAGATCCGTTCTCGCCCCGGGGTACCATACCGGGTCCACCATATACCCGCAAGCGGACTCATCTGCCTCCTCGAATCGGGTTTTACATGTCGCTCTCAGCACCGAGAAAACACATGGTGGACGCACTGAAATATCATATCAAGGGTAACCGGGTTTTTAAAACAATTATATAATCTCCTTTGAAATATCCACGGTTTCCAAATCCAGAAATATCATGGAAACAATATATCTCAATGCGTATAATCAAAAGCATGATGTATGCGACATGTAAAAGAAATATATGCATATCAGTATATCATGCAATATGGAATAGTAATATGCACATATTGAGGGAAAACCGCTCTTTTAAAATGAATCAGTTTTAAGGAGTATCTTGCGGTTTCCAAATCTCTAATCAAGCCAGAATCATCTATGTATGTGCAAATACTTATGTATATAAATATGGGTGTACAATGGGTATGTACACAAGTATGCCATGCAAGAGATCATATCCTGAATGCAACAGTACTACAGTGTAGTGACATAGCAATTCTCGATGATGAAGTGTGTGAGCCGGCAAGCAGATGTACGTGGAACATATGCATCATCGATAACGGTGCTTGTGTCCTAACAGCATGAGTTTAATAATGGTATATGAAATCACAATATAAGTATGCGATGCGGAGCGAACAGCAATAATGTGCGGGAGCTGAATGAAAAACACAATGATAACTAAACAGCATTTAATATAAATATAAGTTATACAGTAGTGCCTTTTGAAATAACACGAATCGCGGTGTTTTGGAAATAAGGCTACGGTGTTTTTAAGAAAAGATACGTCCTTTGAAATATCCGTAGAATCCTTGGCCTGTCTTTTAAAATACCCACGATTCGTTAGTTTTGAAATATGTAGGAATCGAATCTAGTCTAACAACTACACTATACTATAGGGCTGAGCTAACAGGCTAAACGAAAGGTAAGAAAGCCGCCTAACATCTGAGTCGATACATATATATGTATATATTAGTCGGTGATCCTGCCTCAATAGTATCACATACGATACAATATCTATAATATGACATCCTCAAGTCAAGAGTGCGGATCTATCATCAATATATAGCTCGTACGTAAATCCGTCGTACGGCATCCCAAATCTGGGTACGGGTCAATATCATATTCATCATATTATTCATCTTGTATCCTCTTTATCAAAGATTATAATCCGGGGTACTGATCTACGTCTATTACAATACGATACCCTATATATAAGTATAAATGCGTGTGTGAAACACGTGTCTAAAGGCCCGCTAAAATCACCTATCGTATCCCAAATACGAATCACATCATATCACCGATCTCATGGCACTATGCCTAATATCATCGACCCATCTCCAAATATCATCCACTATCCTCATCATGTAGGTATATGTGTAGCAATAAGCATGTGTGTGCGTGTGAGTGTAACCTATTCTAGGGTTCGCAACTAGGAACTATACTAGTTTACTTCTACGCCTTAATCTAACTTAGCACACCTAATCACATCTCAAATATCCACGACACATTATAAGCTATCATATATATATAGTATATATAGTATACTAGACAACGAACTGCGGGGGTGCTATACGCCATCCACCCGACTTCCCCCGTAGATATAATCTACTCACCTTGATCTTGTTTGCCGATGTCAATGTCGCCACCATCTCCTTCATCGTCTCGGATCACCGTGGGGGTACCTACATGTCACACGTATCGCATCGGATTAAAACCAAATCGAAACCAAACGACACGCGAAAACCAAAACGACACGCTTAAAAGCCTATAGGTTAGAACCTATGGTTAGCTCTCGCAAAACAACCCGATATCACTCTAGATAGACGTACAAACGTCACATGTTCAAGATAAAGCACAAATACTAATATCACCAAATCGAAATACGGAAAACCATACTCAAATCAAAGCAGCAACCCATGTTTTTAGTCCCAGATTTTTATCAGGGTGAAAACAAGGTTCCAAAACAACACTAGTGTGATATATAGGGTACATATGACCTACTGAAGCAACCCGGACCCACCCCCTCACCAAGTGGCCGAGCCCTCCCCATAAATTCCGGCCAGGCCGGCCATGGGTTCTCCTATATGGTTCGTCTTGCTACAGGGGTTCCTAGGGTCTCAAATTTTTCTCTGGAGTTGTTTATTTTTCTAGTGTTGGCCCCGGATCACTCCAGATTTCCCTGCACGCCTTAAACACTCACAAACCGACATGCAAGTTTCTGTTTTCCAGAAAATGGGTTTCAGGTTGTATATTGTGCAAGTTCTGGGTTTTCTAACATCTATGGGGGTTTAAGGTCATCTCTAGAGCCCAAGTTCACCAACACAACTCCAATTAACCCTAACCCTCTCAAGAATCTTCAAAGTTTACCAAAACTTCACTAAAACGATTTTAAACTTGAAATGAGGCTTAAGAAAAAGAAATACTACACTAATTGTGAAAGGGTTCACCTCATTTATCTCCAAGGAATCTCCTACAGCGCCAAAATCGAATTTTTCTTTGTCCATTGCGTAGCTAGAGGGCTTGTGCACCTTTTTTGTGAAATGGGACTTGGGTTTTGGAGTTGTTTTGGAGATGAAGTGAGTGGATTTGTAGAGGGGAGAATGGGGGTAGCAGCACCTAAGGAAATGGGGGGAGAAAATGATAGAGGAAGAAGAAAGAAACACATGGGCATGGCTCTCCTTTGACCCCCTCACTTTCTCTCACTTGCCCATACTTCATATAATAACATTCCTTTTCTTTTCTTTTCTTTTCTTTTCTTCTCTAATTCCTTCTCTCCTCAATAGTAACCCCAAAACAAAAGTCATGCATCCAAAACATGTAGAAAAATGCAACAAGTGTAAATAAAAAGATACGGTGCATGTTTGCACAAAATACGCTTAAAGCGCGATTAGCGATTTTTAATCGCGATTAGTACTAAATTAGCATATAATTAGTCATAAAAACTTAAAATTTGCATAATTCTCATGAAACACCCTCTTTTAGTAATTTCTATAATTTTCAAAAAATTTCCCCAATTTATCGGTATTTAATTATACCGAAATATTAAAATATTCATTAAAATAATATTAAATAATAAAAATTCCCAAAATAATATTTTATTTTTTTGAAATTTTACAACAATCCAAACAATCTCTTAGACCTATCTCTATAGATCTTAATGCCCAGAATGCATGAGGCATCACCCAGGTCCTTCATTGAGAACCATTGTGATAAAGAATAGTTTGACCGATTGTAGCAAAGGAACGTCATTTCCTATTAGGAGAATGTCATCAACATACAATACGAGAAATGTGACTGTACTCCCCACAATATTTTTATAAATGCAAGGTTCATCTACATTTTTGATAAAATCAAACTCTTTTATTATATCATCAAAGCTGATGTTCCAACTCCGTGACGCCTTCTTTAATCCATAGATGGATTTAAGCAACCTGCATGCCTTCTCGCTGCATCCACTATCAATGAAGCCTTCCGGCTGATCCATAAAAACACTTTCATCTAAATCACCATTTAGAAATGCTGTTTTAACTTCCATCTGCCAGATTTCATAGTCGTAGTAAGCAGAAATAGCAAGCAGGATCTGAATGGATTTAAGCATTGCAACTGGAGAAAAAGTCGCATCATAGTCCAATCCTGGTCTTTGACGAAATCCTGTCGCCACAAGCCTAGCTTTATAGGTCTCTACCTGTCCATCTACACCAATCTTTTTCTTAAAGATCCATTTGCACCCTATGGGTTTTACTCCAGAAGGTGCAACCCCTAAAGTCCATACTTTGTTGGTGTGCATGGATTCCATTTTGAATCGCATGGCATCAAGCCATTTCACTGAGTCACTACTCGTGATAACTTGCTGAAAACTAGTAGGGTTATCATCATCTATGACGCAATCTTCTCTATCACCATCAATTAGAAAACCATAGTATCTATCCGGTGGGAGAGAAGTTCTACTAGATCTACGGAGTGACCGAGGCTCGTAGGGTTCTATTGAAACTTCAGGTTCAACCAAATCGTCAGTGTTTGTTTGTAGCTCTGAAATTTCTTCCAGCTCTACCGTATTGCAAATAATATCATTTGTAAAAAACTCATTTTCCAAAAATGTGGCATATTGAGAAACAAACAGTCTTTGTTCCTCCTTATGGCAGAAAAAATACCCATATGAATGTTTGGATATACCGCAAATTTAAACAAAACCGATCGTGTCTCGAATTTGTCTGGATTCAGCTTTTTAACAAAAGCAGGATAACACTATATCCTAACTCGTTTAAGAGATGGTCTCTTCCCATACCATATCTCATATGGAGTGGTAGGCACGGTTTTGGTCGGAACCCTGTTTAATAGATATATTCCAGTCTCCAATGCATCCCCCCAGAACGAAAGCGGTAACTCAGCATCACACATCATCGAACGTACCATATCTAATAGGGTACGATTTCTCCGTTCTGACACACCATTGTGTTGTGGTGTGTACGGAGGAGTGAGCTGAGAGAGAATTCCATTCTCTTTCAGGAAATCTAGAAACTCTGTACTTAGTTACTCTCCTCCCCGATCTGATCGTAGTTCCTTGATACTCAACCTAGTTTATTTTTCTACTTCAATTTTATACTCCTTGAATTTTTCGAAAGCTTCAGACTTATGTTTCAACAAGAACACGTGTCCAATTCATGAGAAATCATCAGTAAAGTTATAAAGTATGAAAAACCACTTCTTGCATGTGTAGACATTGGTCCACATACATCACTATGTATGATGCATAAGAGTTCAGTAGCTCTCTCTCCATGTCCAGTAAACGGAGTTTTGGTCATTTTACCTTTGATGCAAGACTGACAAGTCGCATAAGATTTATATTCAAACAGATTTAAATATCCATCTTTATGTAGCTTGGCTAGTCTTATTTCGTTAATATGACTAAGTCTACAATGCCAAATGAAAGCTTCATTTATGTCTGAAATCTTCCTATTGTTTGTGTGTTGTATGTTAAAAACCGTGTGTTGATTCAGGACGTAAATTCCGTTATTTAATGTGCCATACCCAATCAACTGTTGATTTAGGTTAATGTTCATAACATTACTTTGTAACACAAAATTATATCATTCATTGTCCAACAGAGATAATGCTATTATGTTACATAACATGGAAGGCACAAAATAACACGGGTTCAAAACCAATATACATCCTGAAAGTAAACCAAGGTGATACTCTCCCACTGATACAACATGTACATTCGAACCATTCCCAACACGGAGAGTGTGATCACCTTTCTTCAAAACCTTGTTATTTCTCAATCCCTGCATATAATTGCAGATATGAGATCCTGACCCGGTATCTAATACCCAGGAAGCAGAGTTAATTGAAAAACAGTTTTCGGTAACAAATACATCTGATGTGGAAGTATCAGCATACTTCTTCTTCTTAAGATCAGCGAGATACCCAATGCAGTTTCTCTTCCAATGCCCAGTCTTGTGGCAGTAGAAGCATTCCCCTTTTCCCGATGTCGTAGCCCCTGACATTTCTTTCCCCTGTGCCTTTCTAACTCCCCCTCTCGGTTTGATGGGTGTCTTCTTCTTCTTTCCTTTAGCGTAAGCTTTCGGGATGGAAGAGGATGATGGCCCAGCAATTAGAGATGGAGTTTTCACTACTTTTAGCGTGCTCTCTGCACTTCTCAACATATTAAGAAGTTCAGGAAGTGACTTCTCCAGATTGTGCATGTTGAATCTCACTATAAACCGAGCATAGGCAGGGGGAGAGACTGTAGAACTATATCAACATATTGTTCATTCTCCATCGTCCATCTCAGGTCCTTTAATATCCTTATTTCGAACGGATCCAAATATCCTTCTTTATGTAACTTGGTCAACCTTGTTTCGTTGGTGTGATCAAGTCTACAATGCCATAAGAAAGCATGATTTAATTCTGGCGTCTTTCTTTTATGTGTGTTCTGGACATTGAAAATTTGTAGTTGGTTTAATACGTATATACCGTTGTTTAGAGTACCTGACCCAATCAGACCATGATTAAGGTGGATGTTCACGACATCACTTACAAATGTAAAATCATAACCTTCTTTAGATAACAAAGATACATAAATGATATTACATGTCAAACAAGGTACACAAAAACAGTTGCGCAAAACCAAAATATGTCCACTCTTCAATCCAAGGTGATATTCCCCTATGGACACAGCATCCACACTCGCTCCGTTAGCATCCCTAAGGGTCATATCTCCGGTCTTCAGAACCCTACGGCTTCTCAGTGCCTGCATAGAATTGCTGATCTGAGATCCTGATCCGGTATCCAATACCCAGGAAGTAGAGTTAATTGACAATTACAAACACACCTGAAGCCAAAACCACAACTTGCTTCGGGTCCTGGTTCATGGCTATCCAAGCCCTGCAATCTTTCTTCCAATGGCCCTTTTTATGACAGTAGAAGCATTCTTCCTTTCCTACTGTCGGCCCCGCGATTTTTGCCTTTCTCCTTACTAACACTGCCTCTCGGCTTGGTGGGGGCCTTCTTCTTCTTTCCTTTGGCTTTCGCCTTGGACCTAGAAGAGTAAGCTCCACCAATAAGCAGAGCGGGTGTTTCCCTGGATTTCTTCAGGGTGCCCTCAACACTCCTCAACATGTTGAGGAGTTCCGGTAGTTCATCTTCTTTACCTTGAATATTAAAATTCAAGATAAACTGGGCATATATGGAAGGAGGGGACTGAAGAATCAAGTCTGTATACAGCTCGTTCTCTAACGTGGTTCAGAGGTCCGCGAGCTCTTCAATATAGCCAATTATCATAAGGACGTGTTCCCTTACAGATGATCCGACGGCCAACCTCGCCTGAAAAAGTTTCCTCGAGGTCTTGTATTTTGTGAAACGAGATTGCTCTCCATATAATTCCTTGGTATGGAGGAATATGGATTCTAGATCCATATTCTCATTCTTCCTCTGATGTTTTCACGACCCAAAATTTGGCACTTGACCGGCACTTAGACCACGTAACGTCAACAGGCGTAACGTAATTTAAGTAAGCCGAAACCCAGAAATCTAAACCATACAAGAAGTAAAAGATAGAAACATTTGGAAATCTCAAGCAAAACTTTAAAGCTTATGTTTGTTTTCTTAAAAATTTCAGCAGCACCTCCTTTGTAAAAACTAGCCCCAAATCGGGTACAAACATAAGATATAACTATAACATCCCCAAACGGGAGAAAATCACGCCCAAAGGCGGAAACAACCACCACAAGCAGATATACGACGCCGTAGCGAAGATATAGACAATATAAATGAAATAGCATAAAAGAGATAATCAACATAAGAAAAAGCCGACTCACACGAGCACGACACCCAGAGTCACGAAAATATACAACATCGATCCTCACAACTCGTCTCTAAGTCAATACATGAAGGTGGTAGATGAAGAGTACTAGATACAATAAGATATACAATGAACATCCTTGGATAACTGCAAACCCACCTATAGCAAAAGGCTTCACAACCAACCGTAGCGGTATCCGCAAAAGTAGAGATAATAAGACGCCCTGCCGCGACTACTGTGAGGGTCAAGCCTACAAAACACTGTGGCACAAAGGGATGAGTTTCCAACTTATGAATAGTAAATAACATCATACAGTAATCGCAAGTATGCACGAACAACGATAATCTATCACATGCAATCTGATAGCATAAGTATGGCAATATGGATATGCAACAATCATGATCAAGGTACACCATCAGGGTACTACATCTACGTGAATCAAATGCATATCAAGTAAATCTTGAGTGTGGGATAAATAATAACCCTCATGCACAAATCATCAGCATGGTAAAACCCCGGTGTCCACCAACGACACCCCAAATCCCAAAAACCTTAAGCGTCGTCACTCGGATCGGACCCTCATATCCGTACATCTTATAGAACCTGAGTTTCCAGCATCGACACTCGAAACATCATGAAATACTCGTGTCCAGCATCGACACGCAAATCCATATATCATGGGCTCCGTCTATCCGAATCGGCCCATATCCATCTCACGACCCCGATCGGTATCTTTCAGATATCCGCCGAGCTCTATACAATCATCGGTAGGTAGTACTCCCTCCGCCGGGCTCACCGCCTAACAATACGAGTCTTCTTGCCCCGGGCTACCTCACCGGGTCCACCATGTACCCACAGACGGTGCCTACCTCTCCTCGAATCGGGTATCTAACACAAGTCTCAGAACTGAGAAAACTCATGGTGGACGCACTGAAATATCATATCAAGAGAAACCCGGTTCTCAAAACAATGCATACTTTCTTGAAAAATCCCCACGGTTCTAAAATCCATAAATCAAATGAAATGCATATCTCAATGCGTAAATCCATGAAATATGACATATGCAACCTAGAACAGTAATATGAACATATCAAGGGAAAACCGCTATTTAAATGCATCAAGTTATTAAATATATCATGCGGTTCCCAAATTCTCCAAAAATCCAACGCAACATCATATGAAGGTGAACATATAGCTATAGCAAGGTATATGTGTAAGCATGTAGGTTTGCATGTATGCTATATTTCATAGGCGCAATCGCACATGAATCAATGTCTCAATGTCACTAACCAATACAATATCACATATGTATATGTGTTGTGCGTGCCATCACAATTACCGACGGTGTGTGTGTAGCATACAATTAGTGCTCGTGCAACATGAACCGTCAATAATAGTGCAGTGTCCAATGGGTACAAGTCTAGGCACAATAAGTAATAATATGCAATGATGTTCATGCACAATCTCTATATGTGCATATAAACATGCGGCTAATATCATATCCTCTCTAGCCCTGACGCTTAACGCCATACGGGGGATTTCCCCGTAGATGTTAAATCTACTCAACGATGATTTCGAGCTAGGTAAATCCAATCACCTGCTTCACTTTCTTCGAAGTGCCTGAAGTCCCCGCCTGCGATCCTATTAACACAAAACATAGCAAGTGCAACTCAGAAATCGACCAAAACACGTACAAACTACGTTTTGACAGACACACCAACTCCAATCAAACTCTCAAGTGTTCGTCCAGTGACTAACGTGTGTAGCGACATCCTAAAACCAACCTAAGTGCAGCAGCTACACAAGATCACGAACCGTGTCGGATAACGTAACACGCGTAGTTGGAACACTAGAAACTACCGAAGTGATCCCTGATTTTGTATACTGTCAAAACATAAAAATCTATAAGTACCAAACACTTCTAAACAACTGGAGACAGCTACCCTACAAATCAAAAGCCCCAACTCCCCTAAAAACCGGGGTTGTCGGATTTCCCTATGTTCTCGCCGGCCAAAACCGATCAGGTTGGGTTCGTGCTTCAGGTGTACACTCAAGGTAACTATTACATCACTACTACATTACTACATTTTCCAGTATACACTCGGGGTCACAACAGATCACAGAGACTCCATAATGACACTAAAAATACGATATGTGCACAAAACTATACCTTTAGTGTTCTAAACAACAACTACAAGGCAACACAACAATATAAACACCTAATTATAAGTTAGAGATCATTACCTAACCACACTTGCTCAAAAATCTAATCTTTCCAAGCTCCAAGTCATCTTAGTGGATAAATCGAGACTTGAGAAGTGTTTTAGTAGGATTTAATGAAGGTTTTCATGGTTTTGTGAAGAAGTAGAGAAGGTTTCAGTTGAGGGAAGAGAAGAAGAAGAATAGTTGAGAAAAAGAGAGTGAGGTGAGTATGAGGGATTAAAAGAGATAAGAATGAGAGGGGGTGAGTGTATCTTTACACTTACTATCTCCCTCACCTCATAAATGCAAGCATGCTTCCTCTATGAGTCATCTTCCCACCTACCCTTTTCCAAAAATTGAAGATAACTTTCACAACAAAGGCTAAGTACAAGGTTAACATGGCATGGATTTAGTTTAAGGTGCAATGGCTACTAAACAAGGTTCACACTAATTAACCACCAAGTTAACATGCACAAGTGTGTCCAAGACAAAACAAATATTAATAAAATATTGATTAATCTTTAAAAAATGTGAGAAAACTATTTTGGTAATATTTTTATTAAAACCCCGCATTATCGCTTAATTAACACTAATCGCATTCTATGGTGTTACAATCTCCCCTTAAAGAAATTTGTCCCCGAATTTAAAATTCTTACTATGCGTACCTTCAAAGATATGAGGAAATTTCTTTCACATCTCGCTCTCGGCCTCCTAAGTGATCTCCTCACTAGACGGGCTATGCTAAAAACCTTCACAGATGGCAAGACCTTTGATCGAAGTTTCTTCACCTGCCGATCCAATATAAATACCGGCTGCTCGGTGAACGAAAGATCGCGCTCTAGTTGAATGGTCTGGTGTTAAGTCATGTGAGAAGGATCATGAAGGTATCTACGAAGCATCGATACATGGAAAACGGGGTGAACATCCAGAAAACTGGGCGGGAGAGCAAAACGATAGGCAACAGTACCAACTCGTTCAAGGATCTCGAAAGGACCTACAAATCTGGGACCGAGCTTCCCCTTTTTCCCAAATCTCATAACGCCCTTCATCGGAGAAATCCGCAGGAATACATGATCCCCCACTGCAAACTCAAGCCTGTGACGACGACGATCGGCATAAGACATCAGTTTGCACTGGCTACTTTCATTCTGTCCTGAATCAGCTGCATCTTTTTTATAGTCTCCTTAACTAGCTGGGGTCCCAAAATCCTACTTTCGCTGAGTTAGGTCTAACAGACTGGCGATCGTCACTTACTACTATACAAAGCCTCAAAAGGTGCCATTTGAATAGTCTCCTGAAAGCTGTTGTTGTAGGAGAACTCTATCAACGGCAAGTGAAGATCCCAACCGCCACCAAAATCAAGCACGCACGCACGAAGCATATCCTCCAGAGTCTGTATAGTCCGCTCTAACTGACCATCGGTCTGTGGATGGAAAGCGGTGCTAAAGCTCAATCGGTTATCCAAAGCTTCCTAAAGCTTCTGCCAGAGACGGCTAATGAACTGGGTGCCTTTGTCGGATACGATGCATGTAGGAACGTCGTGCAAATGAACAATCTCATCTATGTATAACTGAGCATAACCGAAAGTTTTCTTCACTGGAAGGAAGTGAGCCGCTTTCGTCAACCGGTCAACGATCACCCAAATGGAGTGATACCCTCGAATGGCCCTGGGTAGACCCACAACAAAGTCCATGGAAATCTGCTCCCATTTCCACTCAGGAACGGGAAAAAGATGCAACTCTCCAGCTGGTCTCTGATGCTCAGCCTTGACTTGCTGACAAGTCAGGCACCTTGAAACGAAGTCCGAAACATCGCACTTCATCCCTTCCCACCAGTAAATCTCTCTGAAGTCACGGTACATCTTGGTGGAATCTGGATGAACGCTAAAGGCCGAATGATGTGCCTGCTCTAGGATCTCGCATCTCAACCCATCGGTATCTGGTACACACAAGCGAGTCCCGTAACATAGCTCACCCTGGTCATCAATCATGAACTCCGAATATGTACCCTGCCGAACAAGCTCAAGAATCTCAAACAAACGGGCATCACTGTGCTGCGCCTCACAGATACGATCAAGTAAAAGTGGATGGGCGTGGACGTGAGCAGGCTGTCCCCCAGTGGAAGTGAACTCAAACTATACTCTACCATCGCACAAGATCTGCCAATCTGCAGAAGAATGTTTCTGAACTGCGCTCAACTGGGATAAGCTACCCCGGGCCTATGACTCAAAGCATCAGCTACCACATTCGTCTTGCCCGGGTGATAAAGGATCTCACAATCATAATCCTTCACATGCTCCATCCATCGGCGCTGTCTCATATTCAGATCCCGCTGCTGTAAGATGTACTTCAAGCTCTTGTTGTCCGTGAAAATATGACACGACTCCCCATACAAGTAGTGTCTCCAAATCTTTAGCGCAAAGACCACCGCGGCCATCTCAAGATCATGAGTGGGATAGTTCTGCTCGTGCTTCCTCAGCTTCCTAGAAGCATAAGCAATCACTCTATCATGCTGCATCAGTACACAACCGAGCCCCACTCGAGAAGCATCATAGTAAACGACAAAGCCGCCCGATCTAGAATGCAAAGATAGAACTGGTGCAGTCGTCAACCGAGTCTTCAACTGCTGAAAACTCAGCTCACATGCCTTAGTCCAAAGAAAAGGAACCCCCTTCCGGGTCAGTCCGGTCAGTGGTGCAGTGATACTCGAGAAATCCTGCACGAAATGGCGGTAATAACCGGCTAAGCCCAAAAAGCTGCGGAGCTCTGTCACAGATACAGGTCTGGGCCAAAGCTGTGCAGCCTCGATCTTCCTCGAGTCCACACGAATATTGTCTCCCGTCACCACATGCCCCAGGAAATCAACTCTATCAAGCCAAATCACGCACTTTGAGAATTTAGCATACAGCTGGTGCTCTGTCAATGTCTGCAAAGCAATCCTCAAGTGCTGCTCATGCTCTTCTAGACTCCTAGAGTAGACCAGAATGTCATCAATAAACACAATAATAAACTGGTCGAGGAAGGGCCTGAAAATCCGGTTCATCAGATCCATGAATGTTGCTGGGGCATTGGTGAGTCCGAACGACATCACCACAAACTCATAATGCTCAAAGCGCGTACGAAAAGCAATCTTCGGAATGTCATCATTTCAAACCCGCAACTGATGATAACCCGATCGCAAATCAATCTTAGAAAAATGTTTTGCCCCTGGAGCTGATCAAACAAATTGTCAATGCGAGGTAAAAGATACCTATTCCGCACCGTAACTCGGTTCAAATGACGATAATCAATACACAAGCTCAAACTGCCGTCCTTCTTCTTGACGAACAGCACAGGAGCACCCCAAGGCGAAACACTCGGTCGCACAAGTCCCCTATAAGGCAACTCTTGCAGTTGATCCTTAAGCTCTCTAAGCTCCGCCGGGGCCATCCGGTAAGGCGATATAGAAATAGGCCCCGTGCCGGGAATCAGATCAATGCAAAATTCAATATCGCGCTCTGGCGGCAATCCAGGTAACTCATCCGGAAAAACGTGGGGAAACCCTCGCACGATAGGAACCCGGTCCAACGACTCCACTGTGGCTCCAGTATCACGAATGAAAGCCAAGAATCCTCGACATCCTCTCCTCAAAAGCCGACTAGCGCAAAGGGCTGAAACCAAACTGTGAGGGGTGGCACCACGGTCCCCCTGCACAACAAAAACAGACTCGCCGGGAAAACTAAAACTGACTGTCTTCTCACGGTAATCCAAAGACGCATAGCACGTAACTAACTAGTCCATGCCAATGAGAACGTCGAAGTCCAACATATCTAGAAGGATCAAATCGATGGACGAATCTCTATCTCCTAAACGAACGGAACATGACCAAAACACGTGTCGCGCAACAAAAGAATCGCCAACAGGAGTAATCACAACAAGCAGCTAATCTTTAAACACGACTCTCGGCCCAACCTCGGCATGAAGTGTATAGAAACATACAAGTGCGTAGATCCCGGATCAAACAAAATGTATTCATCAAAAGAACATACAGAAAAAGTACCTGCAACCACTGCATTAGACGCCTATGCGTCCTGATGAGTCAAGGCAAACACTCGAGCCTTCCCTCTATCGGCAACTAGCTGACCTCCACCTCTACCACCCCGCCCTCTCTGAACAAAACCGCTGCGACCACGACCTCTCTGAGCATGGGTCTGACGCGGAACAACAACATGCATAAGAGGCAACGCTCTCTGAGGTCGAGAAGGTGGGAAGGTAACATGTGGATCCGCTGCCTCTCTCTGGCGCATCGCGGTACAATCTCTGATGCGGTGATGGAGACTGCCACAACAAAAACATCCTGCCGACGACTGCTGACTCTCCTGGGGATAAGAGCTAAATAACTTGCCTAGTTCCAAGCCTTTGGTAGTTGTACGTATGCCCCAGAGTCCATTATTGTACATATGATGTATATTATAGTGGATGCTTGGCCATATATAGAGAGGACTTTCTTGCTCGACATGATAGTATTCTATGTGGTTGCTCTTTATCTTAACATGTTTATTTGTCTCTTGATACCGTCTTATGGTTACATGTTGGTAAAGCCCTTAGGATGTGTACTTGACTACCAGGATTGTGATGCAGATCATACTAGTGGGGCCATGGTAGTCCATAAGTTCATCCTTTAATGTTCCTAGTCGTGGGTGTATCGAGACAGGGCATCGATATACCAGTGTAGACTAGCGTATACGCTTCTCGACCCATGTGATGGGCGATGGATGATCCCATATCCATTGGTGTTTGACATCGGAGATGGTATACGGGTGCTCAGTAGAGACTGGGTACACTGGACGGACTCGCCGAAAACTCTTAGATGGTATTATACCTGACGTCAGATAGCAGTTCTCTAGTGACACTGGTACAGGTTAGTCTGCAGATCCGAGATCGTCATAGAGTCTTGTGTGATTCCCACTGTGCTTTGATTTCCACCTTACCACGTTCAAGAGGACGTGCAAAACGGCATTTTTTGGGTACAGTCCCGAGTCACATGGAGGCAATGAGCGATAGGTGGGGTTTCATCTCTCCCGGTATTAGGGATTGATGTTGCGCTGTGCTCGATTGGCCATAACAGGGAAGTCCCTGGCCAGGGCTGATTTAGAGATTTACTGGTAAGTGTTATCAGTAGTTTCTCGACCTTAACATCGTCTAGTTTTTTCTGCGACCGTAAGTGTAATATGTGGTGTATCGCCGGTTTCGTTGCTATATGTCAACGACATTTGGGATACGCACATTTACTTACGTTGATGACATGTGATGTTATGTGTTGCTGTGATATGTTATATTAGATCATCGTGTTTTGAATAGCCGGGGGTTTTATGTGAGATGAGAGTTTTTATTTTCATTCATGCAAAATTCAATGTATGTAATATTCTTTTATTGGGGCACTTCCGGGTTGAGGAAGATGTGACAGTTGTTGTATATTACTTACTTTTCTGCATTAGGATAGACCCAAGGAGGGGAGCACAAGTAACCGGGTTCTAGAGTCCAGTGGGAGACCAACTCGAGGAGTCGAGTCCGGGTCTCCTAACTCTAGAATTGGTGGGGTTGCTTGCCACTCTCGTAGGGGTCTAGGGATGTGGGCTTGGCTATTCATCGCGACCGTGGAATCCGTGTTTTGTAAAGGCTCAAAATAAAATGCGGACCTCCTAGTATATCCAATATTTCATATGTTTCTTCTGCTACTTTGTGATGTGATCACTGTGGATTCTGAGACGAATGGATATACATTATAAATGAGATATATAGTAGACGTTGCTTATGTTTTGCACCCGCGCTAGTCCCGTCCCGCTATGCCGTTAGTTAAGTAACCTAACGGTGCATAACGGGACACTGTGGCGAATGCGGATGGCATAAGCGTACGTTGTATTTTCATTTCATTTTCTGTGATGCTTAGGAAGCTTAAATGATAGGACTTCATTAATATGATTGATGAAAGTAAAAGAAAACTAAAAGATGTTTGTAGAATCAAATTTTTAAAAAGGGAAGCTACAGTTATTGCTTTGCATAGTGATATATGTGATATATCCCGCACCTTATTCGATAAGGAAAGAGCCAAGATCCCTTCACCGGGAGTGACCTCTTTAGCGATAACTGTCAGATACTATAACACTCGGTTTGTCTTTTGATTGCTTTTAGAGTTTCTTGCTTTGCATAGTGATATATGAGATATATCCCGCACCTTATTCGATAACGAAAGAGCCTAGATCCCTTCACCGGGAGTGACCTCTTTAGCAAAACTAGGACAAGCCTCAAAAACACTCCTTTTCAAAATTCACTCGATTCTACAACGATATCAAGTTCATTACACAAAAGGTTTTCAGAAAAACCTATCATAGCCCTCCGTCATTTCAGATAAGTAGTATCTAGTATTCGTGCTACATTTGTTGGCTTTCGTCACGATGTAGTGTGCGGTAGCTACTTACTGCTTATGTGCTGCATATGATGCGATTGGATTAGGGTAGTCGTATGGCTTTGTTGGCTTTCGTCAAGGGTCGTGCGGGTGGGTTTAGTTCAATCATGAAATGTACTGGTTGAACTTGACTGGCGCACTATGGTTTGTTGGCTTTCGTCAAGGTCAAAGCACGCTAGGGGCAAAATATATCGGGAGTTTCAAGTGTTGAAACTTGCAATGAGATTGCATACCTTCTATGTGACAGTTGGATCCTGATCCTGCTGCGAGCAAGAGTAGCTCCTGGGAGAGTTTTACACAAGACAATTAGCCGATCAAGTAGGTTTCTAGAAAGGTGTCAACGGGGTTATGCCTCTGGGAAAAGGAGGTTTATTTTTATTAGGTCCGTGTGAAAGCACGGGAACCTCCCTCAAAATACCGGCACTGGCCTGGCTGAAAGATTGACGAAATTGTAGGGTGTAATTAATTCCGGCTAGTCTTTCCTTTTAGGGTTTGAAGGAAGATTTAATAAAAACAGTGGGAGCCATCCTGATTAGATAAAATAATAACCAATCTGATCTTGCAAGAGCATACGCTAAAGTGTTTTCTTCTCTCTCTCTCCAGGTTGCGACCATGTCATGTCTTAATCAAGATAATAATATGGATGTATTGACTGAACCCGTATGTTATACTGTGCTGGGGAATGTTGGTTCCGTTCTTTCTTATAAGAGTTATAAGACTGAACAGGGAATAGGGGAATATCCGGATTTCTATGCCACCCAAACGAAGAAGAAACATGTTGTTGCTTCTTCTTCGGGTGTGTTAGTTATTGAGAACGGTTTCTCGGTTCACTCTATATCCTGGGTATTAGATACCGGATCAGGATCCCACATATTTAATATGTTACATGGGCTATGGAAAGGTAGAGAACTGGGAATAGGTGATCATTCCGTAAGAGTAGGGAATGGGGTAAATGTTGCAGCCAAAGCTGTTGGCGAATATCACCTTGTGTTACCAAGTGGCAACACATTGATTCCGAACGAATGCTATTACATTCTGACCCTGATATGCAATCTTATATCAGTTTCTTTGTTAAGTAAAGAAGGATATAATTTTGTAGTACATGATAATATTATGAACATCTTCCTGAATAAAAAGTTGATTGGATCAGGCTCGTTAAATAATGGCATATACGTTCTAGATCAAACTACAGTCCTTAATGTACAAAATACACACAAGAGGAAGAGTTCATAAATGAAAGAATCCTTCTTGTGGCATTGTAAACTAGGTCATATCAATGCGACACGACTAGCTAAGTTGCATAAGGATGGATATTTGAATCCGTTCGAATTTTCATCTTATGACACTTGCCAGTCATGTCTCAAAGGTAAGATGACCAAAACTCCGTTTACAGGACACGGAGAAAGAGTTACGAAACTCTTAGGTCTGATACATAGTGTTGTATACGGTCCCATGTCTACACATACCAGGAATGGTTCCTCATACTTCATTACATTCACTGACGATCTCTCAAGATTCGGACATGTGTTCTTGATGAAACACAAATCTGAAGCTTTTGAGAAATTCCGGGAATATAAATCCGAAGTTGAGAACCAAATGGGTAAAAGTATTAAAATCCTACGATCTGATCGAGGAGGTGAATACTTGAGCACGGAGTTCCTGGACTATCTAAAAGAGAATGGGTTTCTCTCATAGCTTATTCCTCCGTATACACCGCAGCACAACGGTGTATCGGAGCGGAGGAATGCACCCTATTAGATATGGTGCGCTCTATGATGAGCACTGCTGAGTTACCTATTTTCTTTTGGGGATATGCACCGGAGACAGCTGCAGACCTATTGAATATGGTTCCCACTAAATCTGTGCCAACCGCTCCATATAAGTTATGGAAAGGAAAGAGACCATATCTTAATTATATTAAGATATGGGGTTGTCCGGCCTATATGAAAACACAAAATCCGGACAATCTCGGGGTAAGTTCTTTTCTCTGTAAGTTTGTTGGATATCCCAAACATTCGAGAGGGTATATCTTCTGCCACCCCGAGGAACAAAAGGTGTTTGTTTCTCGACATGCCACCTTTTTAGAAAAGGAATTTCTTGCAAAGGAAATTAATGGCAAGGAGGTAGAAGTGGAAGAGGTTCCAACTATACAAACCACGACAGAGGATTTGGTGGAACCAGAGGATTCGGTTGTTCCCAACGAGCCTCAGCTTCTCCGCCGATCTAGTAGGGTTCCTCATCCACCTGAGAGATACGACGATTCTCTCATTGATGGTGGAAGCGAGGATTGCATCATGGAGAATGATGACCCACTAGTTTTGAGCAGGCCATCACGAGTGGAGACTCTGTGAAGTGGCTGGATGCAATGCGATCCGAGATGGAATCCATGTACACCAACTAAGTATGGAATTTGGAAGATGCTCCTGAAGGGGTAAAACCCATTGGGAGCAAGTGGATCTTCAAGAAGAAACTTGGTGTAGATGGGAAAGTGGAGACTTTCAAAGCTATACTTGTTGCAAAGGGTTTTCGTCAACGACCAGGTATGGATTATGACGAAACCTTTTCTCCAGTAGCTATTCTTAAATCCATTCGGATCATGCTTGCCATTGCTGCATACCATGAATACGATATATGGCAAATGGATGTTAAGACCGCATTCTAAATGGTGATTTGGAAGAGTGCGTGTACATGACTCAGCCAGAGGGCTTCGTACAGAGTGGGAGCAGCGGAAAGGTATGCAAGCTTCTTAAATCCATCTAAGGGTTAAAGTAAGTATCGCGGAGGTAGAGCACCTGTTTTGATATCATTATCAAAGAGTTTGATTTTGTAAAAAACGTAGATGAACCTTGTATATACAAGAAGGTGGCAGAGAGTAAGGTTGTCTTCCTCGTATTATACGTGGATGACATACTCTTGATAGGAAATGATATTCCTATGCTGCAATCGGTCAAGCACTTCTTATCACAAAGATTCTCAATGAAAGATCTAGGAGATGCCTCCAACATTTTGGGGATTAAGATCTATATAGATAGATCTAAATGGTGTTAGTTATATGTATGCCCTAGAGGCCATTACTATACATGAGATGTATATTGTAGTGGATGCTTGGACATATATAGGAAGGACTTTCTTGCTCGACATGATAGTATGCTATCTTGTTACTCTTTACCTTAACGTGTATACCGATTGTCTCTCTGTTACATGTTGGTAAAGCCCTTAGGATGTGTACTTGACTACCTGGACTATGATGCGGATCATACTAGTGGGGACATGGTAGTCCATAAGTACACCCTTCAAGGTCCCTAGTCGTAGGTGTATTGAGACAGGGCATCGATATACCAGAGTAGACTAGCGTATACCTTCTCGACCCATACAGATGGGCGAAGGATGATCCTATATACATAGGTGTTTCACATCAGAGATGATATACGGGTGCTCAGTGGAGACTGGGTACACTGGACGGACTCGCCGAGAACTCCCAGTTGGTATTATACCTTACGTCAGATGGCAGTTCTCTGGTGACACTGGTACATGTATGTTTGTTGACCCGAGATCGTCATAGAGTCTTGTGTGATTCCCACTGTGCTTTGATTTCCACCTTACCACGTCCAAGAGGGCATGAAAAACGATGGTTTTTGGGTACAGTCTCGAGTCACATGGAGGCAATGAGCGATAGGAGGGGTTTCGTCTCTCCCGGTATTGGGAGTTGATATTACGCTATGCTCGATTGGCCATAACAGGGAAGTCCCTGGCCAGGGCTGGTTTAGAGATATATTGGTAAGTGTTACCAGTAGTTTCTCGACCCGTTATGAGCCTCATATCGGCATGACTTATCGGTTATTGGGGTCTGACGTTTTACCACCCCTAGACTTGATATGCGACATAGCAGACGAGGAGACCGGACTGTACGGTAGTGTCACTGTCAGGCTTTTTGCAGGAGTTGGAGCGGGCTTGCTTGCTGATCTTCTGATCGCTCAATACCCGGGTAGCCGTTACGTCCAGCTAGTACGGCTGACGGCTTGTGGGTGTTTGATATGATCATCACCTACTGCTGGCGTATTGACGAGTCTTTAGAGTCCTACATAGAGGTTATACTGGCTCAGGCAAAACGAAATAGGAGCGCATATGTGATATGTGCGGGACCGAGAATAATGCGAGTATGTGATAACGTATTCTATTCTCGCGATGTTTGTGTCGATCGGTTATATGCGATATAACTAAGTTATCGAATCAAGGGTTGATTCGATAAGTCGATAAATTGGATGTTAGTCGGTTATATGTGATATAACCGGATTATTAAGACAAGTGTTGATTTAATAATTTAGTGCATAATTGTATATTAAATATACTAATTTACATTAACTAACATTGTTTCACTTATGCATTTATTTTTTTCACTTTTGCACAAGTTAATATATATGTGATATATATTTATTAGTGTACAAATTGTATCATGGTTGTTGATACAACTATCATGGGTGTAGAAGAGTTATACCATACTAATTATATTTGTTAGGTTTTTATATTTAAAGTAATTCTAAAACAAATGGATAATGAGCACAAATGCATGAAGCTTCATGAAGCTTATGTTGCATTGACTTAGTCCCCTAGTTTTGTTTTACTTAAGATATTAACTAACCTAACCACTATAATTAGCCATGGTAACGTCTCTACATGAGTTAGTATATGATAGTCACTCACCATGGTTAGCTCATTCTCTCTCTTGATCAAGTTTCATTCTCATTTTGAGCTCATCTTCTTCCTCTTTGAAATTCTTTCTAGGGTTTGAAAAAGAGAGAGAACCAAAGTGAGAAATCAAATTCTAAAGTGTACCCATTTCTTATTTCACCATCATCTACTAGACTAGCACTTTAGTTTAGGGTGTTTGCTTCACTAATTCTTTGGTTAGTGAAGTAGAAGCTTGAGTTCGTATTCCCTCGACGTAGATCATCTTCGGCCTCGAAGACTTCAAGCAATACCGTTGCAATTTTCTCATGGAGCCGTCCGAGAGTCCGGGAGCACGTGATCGCAGCGAAAGGACTACAATAAGGAGCTTTAGAAGTGAAGGACCGATCTACAATGGTTGTATTTCGTATTCACTTAGTGTAAATGTGATTTACTAGCATGTGGAACCCTAATTTTCTAGCAACGATCTTGTTTAGAGTTATTCGGCACGGCTAAAATTTTAATCCGGCATGGTTGATTCCTTATAGAACCTCCTTAGGGTGCCTAGTAACGCTACAGTGGTATAAGAGCCTAGCTAGAGCATTAGGCGACGTGTATACGAAGTTAAAACCCCGATTGAACCCGGAAACTACAAAGTAAACCCCTCTCTGGAAAATTTTTCAAAACTGGGATTTTTCAGTATTAAAAATGCCTAAAAAATTCAGCAGGGTTTTCTAAGAATTACCATGAAAAACGAGCCCCTAAGCCCTCCACGTGGCCACGGAACCGCGGCAATAAGCCACTTTATGCGGTGGTTCCGCGGCAGAAAAAGGGTATTAAGGACGGTTCTTTATGCAGTAATGACCGTAGCTGCATCTATAGTTTTCTGGGCATTTTTAACCTGACTCATGAGTTGAGTGTTCTCGGGATTATTTTGTATTCGTTGATTCGATCGGAATAATTAATTTCATTTTGTTTTCCGGATATTTAGAAAGTATTAAAAAGTTTGAACGGATATCAATAACTCACTTTTTCCCGACCCGGAAAATTTCCAAGTGTTAGATTTTTCCGTTTGTTTAAGAACGTCTAGATCGTGCAAGTTACGCGATGGACCCTCTAGAAGACAACAAACCTTAACTCGATTATGTGACTCTCTTGAACTGCCTTTTGAACCTTAGGGTTTGGGGCAGTACGGCGTGCCATATGTGAGGCGTTGGCTTGACCCTTCTACGGCTGGACCATTGGTACTGTGGCATGTGATGGATGTTTTTAAACTCCCCTCAAGTGTTGAGAACTATTTGGAAAACTTCGGTGTTTGATCATTCGATCGGAAAGTTTAACATTGTCTATTTATCTGGAATGTGATACAATATTTGGAATCCACAAGTAGTTATGAGATAACTAATTTGGATGTTCTAAACATAGCACTTTAGTCTCAGATGATCGGTTGCCACGGAATATTGATGCGATCAAAAGTCCGTCGCAATCACGTAGCATACGCGGATACTCGCCGCGTAAACTTAATAGATAGCCACGCCCCATAGCCCCGACCAAGTGACTGTACGAGAACCCCGTAGCCGAAAGCATCCGTTCGGGTGCTCGCGGCAGCGGTGTTCCGCCTTAGTGCACTTCGTCGACGGCATCCGGGGGTGCGGCCGTCTACTAAAGTTTGCGACGAGCATTCGATCACCTATCGGGAATCTTGTTGAATTGCCCGACTTGATATTGAAAAGTGTTTTCGATATAGAGACTAAAATGCGGGGTTTATAATTGTTAGGCATGCGATGTCTAAGGAGGTTGCGGATTCCAATTGTTGTAGTTTTACACTTTCTTTTCTGCGACCGTAAGTGTAATATGTGATATCGCCGGTTTCGTTGCTATATGTCAACGACAATTGGGATGCGCATATTTACTTACGTTGATGACATGTGATGTTATGTGTTGCTGGATATGTTATATTGGATTGTCGCGTTTTGAATAGCCGGTTTTTTTTATGAGAGATGAGAGTTTTTATTTTCATTCATGTAATATTCATTGTATGTAATATTCTTTTATTGAGGCACTTCCGGGATGAGGTTGATGTCACCATTTGTATATTATTTACTTTTCCGCACTAGGATAGACCCAAGGAGGAGAGCACAAGTAACTAGGTTCTGGAGTCCAGTGGGAGACCAACTCGAGGAGTCGAGTCCGGGTCTCCTAACTCTAGAATTGGTAGGGTTGCTTGCCGCTCTCGTAGGGGTCTAGGGCTGTGGGTTTGGCTATTCATCGCGACCGTGGAATCCGTGTTTTATAGAGGCTCAAAATAAAACACGGACGTCCTAGTATATCCAATATTTCATATGTTTCTTCTGCTGCGATATCTGTGATGTGATCATTTGATATATTGTGATAGATACTGTATATAGTATATATGATATATTATATAGACGTTACTTATGTTTTACACCCGCGCTAGCCCTGCCCTGCTCTGTCGTTAGTTACCTAACCTAACGGTGCACGAGGGGACATCGAGGCGAATGCGGATGGCATAAGTGTACGTTGTATTTATCTGTGATGTTTAGGTGACTTAAATGATGGGACTTCATTAATATGATTAATGAAAGAAAAGAAACCTAAAAGATGTTGTGGAATCGAATTTTCAAAAACAGGTAGCTACAGTTCTTGCTTTGCATCGCGGTGTTCCTTGTAGAACATCCTACACCTTATTCGATAAGGAAAGGGCCGAGATCCCTTCACCGGGAGTGACCCCTTTAGCAATGACTGGCAGATGCTACACCCCTCGGTTTTGTCTTTTGATTGCTTTTCTAGTTCTTGCTTTGCACAGTGATATATATGATATATCCTGCACCTCATTCGACGAGGAAAGAGCCGAGATCCCTTCACCGGGAGTGACCTCTTTAGCGAAACTAGTAAAAGCCTCAAAAACACTCCATTTTAAAATCATTTGATTCTACAACGATATCAAGTTCATTACGCAATAGGTTTTCAGAAAAACCTGTCGTAGCCCTCCGTCATTTCAGATAAGTAGTAGTTAGTATTCGTGCTGCGTTTGTTGGCATTTGTCAAGGCGTAGTGTGCGGTAGCTGACTAGTGCTTATCTGCTTATGCATATGATGCAGATTGGGTTAGGGTAGTCGTACGACCTTGTTGGCCTTTGTCAAGGGTCGTGCGGGTGGGTTTGATTCAATCAAGAAATGACGGGTTGAACCTGACTAGCATCCTATGATTTGTTGGCCTTTGTCAAGGTCATAGGGGTTAGGGGAAAAATATTATCGGGAATTTCAAGTGTTGAAATTTGCATTGAGATTGCATACCTTCTATGAGATAGTTGGATCCCGATACCCGCTGCGAGTAATTGTTACTCCTGGAAGAGTTTTACAGATTACAATTAGCCGATCAAGTAGGTGTCTAGAAAGGTGTCAACGGGGTTACGCCTCTGGGAAAACGAGGTTTACTTTAATTAGGTCCGTGCGAAAGCACGGGGAACCTCCCTCAAAGTACCGACACTGGCCTGGCTGAAAGATTGGAGAAGTTGTAAGGTGTAATTAATCTCGGCTAGTTTTTCCTTTTAGGGTTTGAAGAAAGATTTGATAAAAACAGTGGGAGCCATCCTGATTAGATAAAATAATAACCAATCTGATCTTGCAAGAGCGCACGAAGAGTGTTTTCTTCTCTCTCTCTAGTTAGCGACCATATCACGCCTTAATCAAGATATTAATACGGATGTATTGACCGAACCCGCTTGTTATACTGAGCTAGGGGAACGTTGGTCCCGCTCCAACTTATAATTGTTATAAGACAGAGCAGGAAATTGGGGATTACCAGAATTCCCGTGCCGCCTAAACGAAGAAAGTGCATTCTGATGCATCTTCTTCGGGTGTGTTCATTACACAGAACTGTTTCTCAGTATCCTTTACGTCCTGGGTATGAGATACCGGATCAGAATCCCGCATATGTAATCTGTTACATGGGCTACAGATAGGTAGAGAACTGAGAACGGGTGATAAGTTTCATGAGATAGGAAACGGTGCAAGTGTTGCAGCCAAGTCTGTTGGTCACTATCACCCTGTATTACCAGAATACATTGATTCTGAACGAATGTTATTAGATACCGAACCTGATATACAACATCATATCAGTCTCTTTATTAGTAAAGAAAGGATATAATTTTGTATTGTTGGAAAATGTTTTGTACATTTCCTATATCAAGAGTTGATCGGTTCAGGCACGTTATCTAAAAGCATAGACGTTCTAAAGCAAACTACAGTTTTTATTATATAGAACACACACAAGAGGAAGAGTTCAGAAATGAACGAATTCTTCTTGAGGTATTGTAGACTAGGTTATATCAATGCGACCCGACTAGCTGAAGTTACATATAGATGCATATTTAAATTAGTTTGAATTTACATCTTGTGAAACTTGTCGGTCGTGTCACAGAGATAAGATGACCTTAGCTCTATTTTTAGTAAACAGAGAAAGAGTTAGTGAACTCTTGGGATGATACATGTTGATGTATGAAGGTCCCCTGTCTACACATGCCAAGACCGGTTCTTTGTATTTTATTACATTCTCTGATGATCTCTCAAGATTCAGACATACGTTCATGTTGAAACATAAGTACGAACCTTTTGAGATATTCACAGAATATAAGTTAGAAGTAGAGAACCAAAACGGGTATAAGTATTATGTCCTTTGATGTTATCAAAGAGGAGAATACTTGAGCACGGAATTCCTGGATTATTCTAAAGGAGAATGAGATTCTCTTTCAGCATTACTCGTCCGTATACACCACAGCACGTCGGTGTATCGGGGCGGAGCAATCACACCCTATGAGATAAGGTGTGCTCTATGATGAGTACTACTGAGTTACCTATTTCTTTTAGGGAGTTATGCACTGGAGAAGTTGCATACCTATTGAATAGGGTTCAAATCAAATCAGTTGCCTACCACTTCATATGTGATATGGAAAGGGAAGAGCCCATATCTTAAGTTTGTTAAGACTTGGGGTTGTCCAGCCTATGTCTAAAAGCATAATCCGGACAAGCTCGAGGCAAGGTCTGTTATGTAGAACTGGAAAGGTTCCAGCTATACAAACTGCAGCTGATGATTTGGTAGAACCAAATGGATTCAATAGTTTCCAACAAACCTCAGCCTCTCCGCCGATCTGGTAGGGTTCCTCACCCACCTGAGAGATACTTCTGTTTCTCTATGACAGTGGGAGCGAGGATTGCATCATGAGATGATAACCCAACTAGTTTCGAGCTGGCCATCAGGAGTGGGACTCTGTAAGAATGGCTGAATGCTTAACGATCTGAGATAGAATCCTTATACACCAACAGTGTATGGACTTTGGTTGCTTTATCTGAAGGGTTAAATTCCCATCAGGAGCAAGCACATCTTGAGAAGATTACTTCGTGTACATGGAAAAGTTGAGACTTTCAAAGCTAGACTTGTTAAAGGTTTGCATCATTGACCAGGTATGGATTATGATGAAACCTTTTCTAAGTAGCTATGCTTAAGTCCATCCAGATCATACTTGCCACGGCTACATACCATGACTACGATATCTGGCGGTTGGGTGTCATGACTGCTTTTCTAAATGATGTTTTAGAAGAGAGAGTCTATAAGTACACAGTCAGAGGGCTTCGTAGATAGTGGGAGCAACGGAAACGTGTGCAAGATGTTTTATGTGATAAAGCAGGCATCGCGGAGTTGGAACGTCTGTTTTGATGTGTTAGTCGAAGAGTTTGACATCATCAAAATGGTAGATGAACCTTGTATATACAAAAAGGTAGTAGGGAGTATGGTGGTGATCCTCGTAGAGTACGTGGATGACATACTCTTGATGGGGAAGAAGTTTCCTATGCTATGCTCGGTTAATCTCCGCTTATCACAATAATTCTACATATAGGATCAAAATGATACCTACTAAATCCTAGGTTTAGGATCTATGAGATAGATCTAATTGGATGTTAGAATACTCACTAGCTGTAGTGAGATGGTATCAATTGATCCTGGGAAGAATCACTGGAAGAGTTCCAAGGTGATAAGGACGACTGAATGTCAGTCGCAGGCATTGCCTTTTCCCTCAGTAAAGGGACGGTATGTTGGAAGAGTTCCGAGACAGATACCGTGGCATACTAGACGATAAAGGCTAGATACATCACTACCAAAGATGCTACCAAAGAGCAAGTCTGGGTGTATATTAGTTCATGAAATGAACTTCGTTCCTACCATTGTGTTACAATGGAGTTGTGGCTTATGCCTAGGAACGCCCGTCCCATCAGTGATCCAGACATATTCTAAGGCAGTGTCACCTGATCATGGAGATGGTTGATCTCCAGGGGATCGAGGTTAGGAGAGTAGACTCAGAGGACAACACGGCGGATCCACTCACAAAGGCCTTTTCCCAAAGAGAGACAATTATGGGATGGTTGAGTATGAGATACTACAACCACTGTTATCAGATGGCCCTAGTGCAAGTGGGAGATTGTTAGTTATATGTATGCCCAAGAGACCATTACTATACATAAGATGTATATTGTAGTGGATGCTTGGACATATATAAGAAGGACTTTCTTGCTTGAAATGATAGTATACTATCTGGTTACTCTTTACCTTAACGTGTATACTGATTGTCTCTCTGTTACATGTTGGTAAAGCCCTTAGGATGTGTACTTGACTACCTGGACTATGATGCGGATCATACTAGTGGGGACATGGTAGTCCATAAGTACATCCTTCAAGGTCCCTAGTCGTGGGTGTATCGAGACAGGGCATCGATATACCAGAGTAGACTAGCGTATACCTTCTCGACCCATATAGATGGGCGATGGATGATCCCATATCCATTGGTGTTTGACATCAGAGATGATATACGGGTGCTCAGCGGAGACTGGGTACTCTGGACGGACTCGCCGAGAACTCCCAGTTAATATTATACCTTACGTCAGATGGCAGTTCTCTGGTGACACTGGTACAGGTTAGTCTGTAGACCCGAGATCGTCATAGAGTCTTGTGTGATTCCCACTATGCTTTGATTTCCACCTTACCACGTCCAAGAGGGCGTGCAAAACGGTGGTTTTTGGGTACATTCCCGAGTCACAAGGAGGCAATGAGCGATAGGAGGGGTTTCGTCTCTCCCGGTATTGGGGGTTGATGTTGCGCTATGCTCGATTGGCCATAACAGGGAAGTCCCTGGCCAGGGCTGGTTTAGAGATATACTGGTTAGTGTTACCTGTAGTTTCTCGACCCGTTATGAGCCTCATATCTGCATGACTTATCGGTTATTGGGGTCTGACGTTTTACCACCCCTAGACTTGTTATGCGACATATCAGACGAGGAGACCGGACTGTACGGTAGTGTCACTGTCAGGCTTTTGAAGGAGTTGGAGCGGGCTTGCTTGCTGATCTTCTGATCGCTCAATACCCAGGTAGCCGTTACGTCCGGCTAGTACCGCTGACGGCTTGTCGGTGTTTGATATGATCATCACCTACTGCCGGCGTATTGACGAGTCTTTAGAATCCTACATAGAGGTTATATTGGCTCAGGCAAAACGAAATAGGAGCGCATATGTGATATGTGCGGGACCGAGAATAATGCGAGTATGTGATACCGTATTCTATTCTCGCGATGTTTTTGTCGATCGGTTATATGCGATATAACCAAGTTATCGAATCAAGGGTTGATTCGATAAGTCGATACATTGGATGTTAGTCGGTTATATGTGATATAACCGGATTATTAAGTCAAGTGTTGATTTAATAATTTAGTGTATAATTGTATATTAGATATACTAATTTACATTAACTAACATTGGTTCACTTAAGCATTTATTTTTCTCACTTGTGCATAAGTTAATATATATATGATATATATTTGTTAGTGTACAAATTGTATCATGGTTGTTGATACAACTATCATGGGTGTAGAAGACTTATACCATACTAATTATATTTGGTGGGTTTTTATATTTAAAGTAATTCTAAAACAAATGGATAATGAGCACAAATGCATGAAGCTTCATGAAGCTTATGTTGCATTGACTTAGTCCACTAGTTTTGTTTTACTTAAGATATTAACTAACCTAACCACTATAATTAGCTATGGTAATGTCTCTACATGAGTTAGTATATGATACTCACTCACCATGGTTAGCTCATTCTCTCTCTTGATCAAGTTTCATTCTCATTTTGAGCTCATCTTCTTCCTCCCTGAAATTCTTTCTAGGGTTTGAAAAAGAGAGAGAACCAAAGTGAGAAATCAAATTCTAAAGTGTACCCATTTCCTATTTCACTATCCTCTACTAGACTAGTACTTTAGTTTAGGATGTTTGCTTCACTAATTATTTGGTTAGTGAAGTAGAAGCTTGAGTTCGTATTCCCTCGACGTAGATCATCTTCGGCCTCGAAGACTTCAAGCAATACCGTTGCAATTTTCTCATGGAGCCGTCCGAGAGTCCGGGAGCACGTGATCGCAGTGAAGGGACTACAACAAGGAGCTTTAGAAGTGAAGGACCGATCTACAAAGGTTGTATTTCGTATTCACTTAGTGTAAATGTGATTTACTAGTATGTGGAACCCTAATTTTCTAGCAACGATCTTGTTTAGAGTTATTCGGCACGGTTAAAATTTTAATCCGGCATGGTTGATGCCTTGTAGAACCTCCTTAGTGTGCCTAGTAACCCTACAAATGGATATTAGGATTGTCCCAATCCAGGCACATTGACACCATACTAAAGCAGTTTAGTATGGAAGAATCCAAGCATGGGTTTTTACCCACGATCTCTGGACTCACTCTTTCCAAAATGATGTCTCCTAAGACTGATTTGGAGAGAGCTCGCATGCAAGAGATACCCTATGCTTTAGCAGTAGGCTCTATCATGTACGCGATGCTATGTACCAGACCCGATGTAGCGTACTCACTAAGTGTAGTGAGTAGGTATCAAGCAGATCCTGGAGAGTGTCACTGGACAGCTGTGAAGAGCATTCTCAAGTACTTGAGAAGGCCTAAAGAGATGCTCTTTGTGTATGGTAACGGAGAACTCCAAGTGGAGTCCTTTACCGTTTTGAGCTTCCAGAGTGATAAGGACGACTCTAAGTCGCACTCGGGATTTGTCTTTACCCTCAATGGAGGGGCGGTATGCTGGAAGAGTTCCATGCAGGAAATTGTTGCAGACTCGACGATGGAGGCCGAATACTTCGCAGCCAACGATGCTGCCAAAGAGGCTGTCTGGATAATGAAGTTCATAACTGAACTTGGAGTGGTTCCATCCATTGATTATCCAATACCTTTGTATTGTGATAACAATTGAGCGAAGGCTTTGTCCAAGGAACCCAGGTCCCATCAGCGATCCAGGAATATTCTGAGGCGGTATCACCAGATCCGGGAGATAGTTGATCGACGGGAGATCGAGGTCAGGAGAGTTGATACGAAGAACAACACTGCGGATCCACTCACGAAGTCCATTCCCCAGATACAGTTTGAGAGACTCTTCGGGATGCTGGATATGCGATACAACAACAGCTGGCCCTAGTGCAAGTGGGAGATTGTTGGTTGTATGTATGCCCTAGGGGCCATTATTGTACATATGATGTATATTATAGTGGATGCTTGGACATATATAGAGAGGACTTTCTTGCTCGACATGATAGTATGCTATCTGGTTGCTCTTTATCTTAACAGGTTTACTTGTCTCTTGATACTGTCTTATGGTTACATGTTGGTAAAGCCCTTAGGATGTGTACTTGACTACCAGGATTGTGATGCAGATCATACTAGTGATGCCTTGGTAGTCCATAAGTTCATGCTTTAATGTTCCTAGTCGTGGGTGTATCGAGAGAGGACATCGATATAAAAGTGTAGACCATCGTATACGCTTCTCGACCCATTTGATGGGCGATGGATGATCCCATATCCATTGGTGTTTAACATCAGAGATGGTATACGGATGCTCAGTAGAGACTGGGTACACTGGACGGACTCGCCGAGAACTCCTAGATGGTATTATACCCGACGTCAGATAGCAGTTCTCTGGTGACACTGGTACAGGTTAGTCTGTAGATCCGAGATCGTCATAGAGTCTTGTGTGATTCCCACTGTGCTTTGATTTCTACCTTACCACGTTCAAGAGGACATGCAAAACGGTGCTTTTTGGGTATAGTCCCGAGTCACGTGGAGGCAATGAGCGATAGGAGGGGTTTCGTCTCTCCCGGTATTGGGGGTTGATGTTGCGCTGTGGTCGATTGGCCATAACAGGGAAGTCCCTAGCCAGGGCTGATTTAGAGATTTACTGGTAAGTGTTATCAGTGGTTTTTCGACCCGTTATGAGCCTCATATCGGCGTGACTTATTGGTTATTGGGGTCTGACGTTTACCACCCCAAGAGTTGATATGTGACATATCAGACGAGGAGACCGGACTGTACTGTAGCCTTTTAAAAATAATTAAATAAATAAATAAAAACCTTTAGGTGAATTTTCTGATTTTCGGTAAAATAAACCTTATTTTCCGTAAAACTTAACTATAAATTATTTTCTTCATAAATTTAAAAAGTCCTATTTTAATTATGTAATTACTAGTAAATGGTGTTTATTTAGTGACTTATAAATTATTATTTTACTTAAATATTTTTCCTTAATTAATTACTTTAAAAATTTACATAAGTTTTTAAATATACATTAAATTAGTGTAAATTACAAATTTGAATGGGTTAATTTAGAAAAAGTGAACCATCACATATTGGAATCTAGTGTGTATCATGCAAAATTCATTTCCAAAATTTTTCATGGTTCTATAATTTTCTAGGATTAACTTAGAAAAGAAAATAAACAAAAAAATTAAGAAACTAGTGAAAAGACATAAAAGGTGTATTATTTTGGGAGAACTTTCTACATCATTCTTCACTCTTTTCTTTCTCTCTTTCCCTCTCTAGGTTTGGCCGGCCTCATCCCCATGGCAGCTCCCCCATTTCCCAAGCCCATTTTCCCTTCAAAAATCATCAAAAATTGAACAAAAAATTCCAAAAATAAACCTCAAAATCAATATTCAATCTCTACCATTTTCCTTTGACCTATTTATCATGGAATTTGGAGTAGAAAACCATTCTTTTGGAGCCATATTTTCATGTTTGGATCTCATGTTGTGGAGGTATAATTCTTATCCCAATGATTGATTGTGGTTAAATGCTTTAATCTAGCATATTTAGATTTTCTTAATTGATTCTATTTGCAAGTTTAAAATTCAAGATAGGCTTTCTAAAACTAAGTTAGGGTTTTTAATAATTGAGTGGGGTTATAATAAGTAGTTTAACATCTTTAGAAAGGAAAAATCCAGTATGATTGATGTATTATAAATTGTTCATTCAAAATTGTTTAAATTGAACAATTTTGCTAACTATGTTTTTATAAAATATATATATTGGTGATATAAATTATAATTAAGGTTTTTATCATTAGATTGTGGTTTTAATGAGAATATTAATATTTTAAAGGAATGAAAAACCTAATTTAGTTACTATTTTCAAATTGATAATGGAAAATTGTGATAAATATGCTATTTTTGCTAACTAGGTTTTAGAAATTTCTTAAATAATTGAGATTTAAAATATAATTATGGTTTAATGACATTATTAAAATCATAAATTTTAGTTTAATAATTTATTTCATGCAAAATCAAGTTTAGTTGTGGAATTGGGAAGTTTTGCTTACAAGGTGTTGAAATCGGATAAAATTTCAAACTAGAATTTTCAATTTAAGACAAATTAGTGAGATAAAAATATAGTAATGGTTTATATAATCTAGTTATGTTATTTAATGAATATTATGACCATTAGTTTCATTTAAACATCAAGTTTTGAAGTAAAACGGTAAATTGACATATTCAAGGTTTTGCGAAATAGGACGATTTGACCGATTTAAGGTTTCGATGATTTAAACCATATTTTATATTTTAAATAATGAGTTTTGGAACTACGAGTTATTTGTTTGTGTGTTATCTCGATCAATCGGCGTTTGTACGCCGATATCGAGTGATATTTGGTCCTTTAGCATGAGCAGGTCATAGGTTTTAACCTATGCACGTTTGTGCGCTGTTTTGGTTTTGTCCGTGATTTGGTTTATGATATTATATATGTTTGCATATAGGTACCCTCACGTGGACTTCGGACGATGAAGAAGAGGATGGCGGCATCGACTTTGGCAGACAAGGGCTAGGTGAGTAGATATATATCTACGGGGGAAATCGGGTGGATGGCGTTTAGCACCCCCGCAAACGTAAAATAGGAATATTACTTATTTTCATTAGGAAGTCAGACGTGACCTTAGATTCTTGGCTAGTAGGACCCAATTAAAGACTTTAGGTTGGACTAGACTGATTTAGAAAGACTTTATGAAAAGATGAATTTCTTGGAGGGAATTCGTAGGTTTCAGGTAGACATACGCACGCGCACACAAACAGAAACTTGACTTGGTGTATATGTGTATGTGTGTGTGTGTGTGTGTATATATATATATATAGGAATGTGTGTAGGTATATATATACACACAACATGTATATGTGATATAAAGATGTTATATGATACATGGAGATGAGACGATATAACTGGGCTTGATGCCGTGATCTCTTGGCTTTACAGTCGTATTATGATGTTAGCGGATCGCTGGAAAATGAGAAAATCGATATGTATACATAAATGATAATAGGTGATGATGACATTGAGATATACGGGACTCTAGAATAGAACCCGGACTGTAATATGTAACTGAATCACGATATGATATATGTGTGACTTGATTACGATATGATATATGCGTGACTTGATTATGATATGATATATGTGACTTAATCACGACATGATATATGTTACTTAATCACGATATGATATATGTGACATGATATTTCTGAGGACCAATTGATGATGTATATTTACGCAGACAATGATATATGATTGATGATATTGGGATGTATACGATTACAGTACAGTACCCTTGATCATGACATTATTGGATGATGATATTATTCGAATGATGATGTACATAGGTGATAGTTGACCCGTACCCCGATTTTGGGATGCCGTACGTTGGATTTTACCGTACGAGGCGTACATGTGATGATTGATCCGCACTCTTGACTCGAGGAAGTCGTACTATGTACGCAACACTATTGAGGCTAGATCGCCGACTATTAGAGATATCGATTCAGACTGTAGGTGGATTCTTATTTCATATCGACTAGTTCCTTTAGTTTAGTTCCTTAGTAGGGTTGATAGATACCAGTTTAGGCTTGAGTCATATAGTTGTAGTTAGATATGTACATTCCAAATGAGTGGTTAATACACATTCATCTTTACTTTCAGATTGTAATCATCAAGTTGCATGTTAATACATATGTTTCTTTAGTCAGTATGAAACTCTGCCTGTTAGGACACCAGCACCATTACCGACGATGCGCATATTCCACGTACACTTATTTGCCGGATCACACACATCATCATCGGTAATTGCTATGTCACGTACACTTTAGAACATATTATCTTTTATTGATAGAATCAGCTAAAGGCTAGATCAATATAATAATGTGATTACTCTCAGGTGTTAGTCTAGACATTGCATTTTTTACTTAGACATTTCATGCATTCACATTTTCATGTTATCATGCAGTATTGTGGGGCTTATGCTGATACTTATTATTTGCTTACTCAAGAATTTGGGATTTTGGATTTCTATGAGATTTCTGGATTTTGGGGAAAACCGTAAGAATATATATAAAAACTCCTCTCTCTCTCCCTCTCTTTTTAAAATATAAGTTGCGGTTTTCTCGTGATGTATGTGTCGTCCACCATGAGATTTCATGTTTTCTATTGGATTTCGAGACCCTATTCGAGGAGTAGATAAACCGTCTCGGGTACATGGTGGGCCCGGTATGGTACCCCGGGGCAAGAAGATCGAGTTGTGGACGATGAGCCTGGCAGGGGAAGACTACCTACCAGTGATGTCTGGCGCGGCGGATATCCGGAGGATACCGACCGTTGTCGTGAAATTTGATGATATGGGCCGATCCGGACTGACGGAGCCTGAGGTACAGAGACTATGAGGTATCGAGACTAGAGATTTACATGTTTTGTGTCGATGCTTGACACAGATTTCCATGGATTTCATTGATGATGTTTCAGATTACCATACAAATATTACTATGATAAAGGTTAAAGATTTCTTATACAGATATATCCAGATTTCATGGTTGATTGTTTTACATTCATGATGCATGCATACTCATACACACGACATTTTACTACTTGAGGTACTGACACGAGCACTGAGCATTGCACATGCGCATAGTTTATTACCCTGCACTACTTTATGAATAGTGATATATTAAGTATATTATTATGATCTTGGACAATGTCGTGCATTCGATTTCTTCTCGCAGATGTCTTCTACTCATGAGTTGGCAACTCACCCCCATTGTGCCAAATTTTCTTACAGGATTCGATGTACAGGTTTCTTTGGCAGCTTGCTGGCACATCATTTCATTCAGGGTGATTTGCTTGGTAGGTTATTTCACTTGTATCAGAACCGCAGTTGTACTTTTACTATTTTATTTGTATCTAGTAAGCTCCATCAATCAGACTTGTATTCTTGATAGTTTAGAAGACCAGTTGTTTTTATTTCGACCTTAGAGTCCCGCTTGTATTATTATGGTTTCTGGTGGATTTGGTTTTCTTTTGAGTTTTGGGCCTCGCCCTTTGGTGTTGTATATTATTGTGCATTGTGTGGTTATTTCCGCTTGTTGGCGTAGAGCTAGCTCCCGCTTGGGGATGCCTTTTTATTGTTTGTATATATTGTTCTTGTTTGTACCCGTTTGGGGCCAGGTTTTATAAAGGAGACTCTGCTGAAATTTTTGAGAAAATTTGATGTTGCTTTTAAACTTGTTTTCCTTTACTTCTTCTTTGAATGGTTTAGATTTCTGGGCTTCGGCTTACTTAGATTACGTCGCGTCTCTAGACGCTTCGTAATTTAAGTGCCGGTCACGTTCCGTACCTTCGGGTCGTGACATGTACGGTAGTGTTACTGACAGGCTTTTACAGGAGTTGGAGCGGGCTTGCTTGCTGATCTTCTGATCGTTCAATACCCGGATAGCCGTTACGTCCAGCTAGTACCGCTGACGGCTTGTGGGTGCTTGATGTGATCATCACCTACTGCCGGCGTATTGACGAGTTTTTAGAGTCCTACACAGAGGTTTTACTGGCTCAAGAAAAACAAAGTTGGAGCACATATGTGATATGTGCGGGACCGAGAATAATGCGAGTATGTGATACCGTATTCTATTCTCGTGATATTTGTATCGGACGGTTATATGTGATATAGCCGGGTTATCGAATCAAGTGTTGATTCGATAAGTTGGTATATTTAATATTAGTCGATTATATGTGAAATAGCCGGATTATTAAATCAAGTGTTGATTTGATAATTTAGTGTATAATTCTATATGTGATATACTAATTTACATTAACTAATATTAGGTCACATAAGCATTTATTATTCTCACATGTGCATACTTAATATATATGTGATATACATTAATTGTGTTTTATTTTTGTATCATGGTTGTTAATACAAACTACATGGGTGTATGAGACTTACACCATACTAATTATAATGTAAGGTTTTAGTATTTAAAGTAATTCCAAATTAATGGATTATTAGCCACATGCATGAAGCTTTGAGAAGCTTGTGGATACTTTGACTAAGTCCACTAGTTTTATTTTATTTAAGATATTTATTAACCTAACCATTATAATTAACCCATAGTTATGTTTCTACATGAGTTAGTATATGATACAAACTCACCCATGGTTATTTCTCTCACATCATTAGTTCATTCTCATCTCTTGAGCTCATCTTCTTCTTGCTTGAGCAAAAGCTTGCTAAGTTTTTTCTAAAGAGAGAAAATATTGTGAGAAAAATAAAATTAAAGTGAGCCCACTTCCTACTTCATCATCCTTTACTAGATTAGCACTTTAGTATAGGGTGTTTACTTCACTAATCTCTCATTAGTGAAGTAGTAGCTTGAGTTAGTGTCTCCTCGACGTAGATCATCTTCGGCCTCGAAGACTTCAAGCAAGATCGTTATTTTCATCTTGAGAAGACATGCAAGAGTCCAGGACTTAGATCGCAGCGAAGGGACTTCAACTCAGAGCTTTAGAAGAGAAGGACCGGTCTACAAAGATTGTATTCCACAAACACTTAGATGTAAAAGAGTTTACATTTGCTTCCGTATTATTTTCTAGTTAACGATTCTAGTTTAGGGTTCATTGAAACGACAAATTTTTGAAAATGGCATGGACGATGCCTCCCGAAACCTTGGTGTCGTTCATAGGAACCCTACAACCTCTACTATCCTCAGTACCTGAACAGAATCTGTCATGCTGTCTAAACGACTGTCTCTGTACTGATACACTAGTACAAACCCTCTTCGGTTCCGGAACAACCGACATCTCGGAATGACGCTCCTCAACCAGTAGGGCTGCGTCCACCGCTGCTGCATACGCGTCATAATACTGTACGCTGATAGCGAGGAACCACTGGGTAAGCAGGCCTCGAACAAACCTCTTGATCTGCATCTCCTCATCAGCTACAAAGTACGGAGCATAAACAGATAGCTCGGAAAACTGCACAATGTACTCTGCCACCGTCATACCCGGAGTCTGGCGTAACGACTCGAAACTGCATGCTCGAGCATCCCTGATGCTCTGCAGAAGAAAACGGGCAAGAAACACCATCATGAACTCAGCCCAGGTCATAGGAGAAGACCTGCGGCTCTGCCCTTCTCTAAAGACTCGCACCACTTCAGGGCAAGACCCTCCAGACGAAAACTCGCGAACTCTACCCATCTCACGTCGGAGCATCTCAGCGAAAGACATATCCTGGCCATCCGATCGATAAATGGCTGCAGATCCTCAACTGCATCAGTGCCTATGAAAACTGGAGGCTTCAGCCTCATGAACTCTGATAACGATACGGTGATCACCTCTGTAGCTGCAGGTACAACTTCCTGAACAGTAGGTACCATCACGGTCCCCGCAACAGGTGGGACAACCTCTTGTCGCTGCGCTCGGCTGGCCTCAACCAACGACCCCATCATCTGGTGCATATCTTGCATACCGGCCTTAAGCTAGTAATACGGTCCATCGAAGGTGGATCAATCTGCTCCTGCACAATGGGCGTACCGCCCTGGTCAGTCCTCGTCTCAGATGAGCCAACTCTGGCCTCGGCCCTCGCGGCCGCTCTCTATGCCATCATAGTCTACGGCGACATAAAGGCTAGAAATGGAAACAAGATTTGATAAGAACGTAGAATTCGAATCACAGTGATGTATATAATCACGAAAGGAATTTCAAGCAATAAATCCTAAGGTCGCTTAGGCAGAGTACTGTGTCGTAAGTATGTCGCAGAACATACACACACTACGTCACTCTGCTTAAGCTACCTACTCCATCATACTAAGGTCATTCTACACTCCGAAATTTAAAACCTAGCGCTTTGATACCAACTTTGTCACTACCTAAAATTCGGCATGTGACCGGCACTTATATCACGTAACGACAACAGGCGTAATGTAATTTAAGTAAGCCGAAACCCAAAAATATAAACCATATAAGAAGTAAAAGATAGAAACATTTGGAAATCTCGAGCAAAACTTTAAAGCTTAGGTTTGTTTTGTTAAAAATTTCGGCAGCACCTCCTTTGTAAAAACTAGCCCCGAAACGGGCACAAACATAATATATAAGTATAGTATCCCCAAACGGGAGCAAATCATGCCCAAAGGCGGAAACAACCACCACAAGAAGATATACGATGCCGTAGCGAAGATATAGACAATATAAATGAAATAGCATAAAAGAGATAATCAACATAAGAAAAAGCCGGATCACACGAGCACGACACCAAGAGTCATGAAAATATACAACATCGATCCTCACAACTCGTCACTAAGTCAATACATGAAGGTGGTAGATGAAGAGTACTAGATATAATAAGATATACAATGAACATCCTCGGATAACCGCAAACCTGTTAGTTATGTATATGCCCTTGAGGCCATTATTCTACATATGATGTATATTATAGTGGATGCTTGGATATATATAGAGAGGACTTTCTTGTTCGACATAATAGTATGCTATTTTGTTCACTTTGTCTTAACATGTTGACTTGTATTAGTTTACTGTCTTACTCTCACATGTTGATGAAGCCTTTAGGATATGTACTCGACTACTGGGACTATGATGTGATCATACTAGTGGGGCCAAGGTAGTCAATGAGTACATCCAATAATTATTCCTAGTCGAGGGTGTATCGAGACAGGGCATCGATACACAAGAGTAGACTAGCGTATACGCATCTTGACCCATATGATGGGCAATGGATGGTCCGATATCCATCGGTGTTTGACATAAAAGATGGTGTACGGGTGCTCAGTGGAGACTGGGTACACTGTACGGACTTTCCGAGAACTCCCAGATGGTATTATACCTCACGTCAGATGGCATTTCTCTGGTGACACTGGTGCAGGTTAGTCTGTAGACCCGAGATCGTCATAAAGTCTTGTGTGATTCCCACTGTGCTTTGATTTCCATCATACCACGTCCAAGAGGGCGTGCAAAACGGTGGCTTTTGGGTACAGTCCCGAATCACATGGAGGCAATGAGCGATAGTAGGGGTTTCGTCTATCCCGGTATAGGGAGTTGATGTTGTGCTGTGTTCGATTGCCTATAACTGGAAGTCCCTGGCCAGGGCTGATATAGAGTACTACTGGTAAGTGTTATCAGTAGGTTCTCGACCTGTTATGAGCCTCAGATCGACACGACTTATCGGTTACTGGGGTCTGATGTTTACCACCCCTAGACTAGATATGCGACATATCAGACGAAGAGACCGGACTGTACGGTAGTGTTACTGATTGGATTCACAGGAGAATGTACAGGCTTGCTTGTTGATCTTCTGATCGCTCAATACCTGGGTAGCTGTTACTGTTGGTGATAGTGCCCTCAGAGTCAATTATTGGATCGCAGGTACGTGATTGCAATGATTGCGGAGGACATATACCGGTAGGACAGTCTTACTCGAGATGATAGTATGCTACCTAGTTTGCCTTTATCAGTCGTGTACAGTTTTAGGTGACTGATCACTGTTACACTTTGATAGAGCCCTTAGGATCTTGCTTTACTACCAACAGTATGATGGCGATCATATACGTGAGAGTTGGGTAGTTTATCAGCATATCCTTAATTGTGGTCCCTAGTCGTGGGAGTTTCGAGACAGAACATCGATACTCCGGAGTAGACTAGTGTGTACAGTCGAGACCCCGACGAGGGGCGGTGGCCGGTCTCACAAGCCACTGGTGTCAGTTGGATCACCTAAGATGTACACAGGTGCTCATTGGGTTATGAGTACACCGGACAGGACTCGCCGGGAACCTGCTAGTTGCTATTATACATATCGTCAGATAGCAGTTCCCTGGTGACTTGTGTACAAGTTAGTTCATCGACCTGAGGTCGTCATTTGTCTCGTGTGAGTTCCCACTGTGCTTTGATTTCTACCCTACCACGGCTCAAAAGAGTCGTACAAACAGGTAGTTTTTGGGTACAGTCCCGAGCCATATGGAGGCACATGAGCGGATCGGCAGGGGATTCGTCTCTCCCGGTATTGGGGGTGAGATCGTGCTGTGTCTAGGAGAGCCATTACACATAGCCCACGGTCATGGCAGGAGATTTACTGGTAGGTACTCCAGTAGTATTTCAGGGTGTTATTGGGCTACACTCCGACACGACTTATACTGCTATTGGGGGTCAGACGTTACTAGCCCCCTAGGCAGATATGCGATACTCATAGACGAACGGACCGGACTGTATATACATTGTCACTGTTAGGCTCAGTAGGATTTCTGGATGAGTTCGCTAATCAGCCTCCCTTGAGGTCAGTCCATGGGCAGCCGTTACGCATAGCTAGTGCCGCTGACGGTTTGGGGTCAAACCCACTGCCAGGGTACTGACGAATCATTAGAGTCCCCCACAGACAGTTTCCCATGTTCAGGCGAAACGTTGTAGAGGCCGTATGGTTTTATGGCAGGGTTCGGAAAATGCACGCGTGTTTACGCACGTGTCGGTTTTCGGACAGATGATACTGGTCGGCTTTGGTTTAAGCCGGATCCGAGTATTGTATTGAGTAGATATAATATCTTTGTCTCAGTTGCATTTGTATTCGGTCGTAATACAAATGCGGGTATTTTTATACAGTTACGGGGTTATCCTGAAAGTCGTTTCAGGATCACTTTTGGAAGTTGCCAGTTTCCAGTTTTCTGTCGGCCGTCTTTTAACATTCGGTTAAAGACGGATTTTTCTTTTCTTGAGATGAGTGTGGATGCTTCTAGAAGGTTCTAGAAGTGGTGAGGTGGCTAATGAGTCATCTTGACATTAATTGGTGCATTAAATACTTGATGATGTGTTATAATGACTCATGCTTTAAGCTTTAATGTTTCTTGTTTACTTAAGGATATTTGCTCTTGATCTTTTGCTTATGGTTACCCTCTCATTGCTCCTACCCTCACCTCCCTCTTGGTTTAAAAGTGGCCGGCCCCTTGTGAGAATGAGAGAGAGATTGATTTCATTTTTGAGAGAAAAAGACTATGGTTTTGAGTGTATGGAAATTACATAGTTCATTTCTCATTTCATTCCATCACCCGATTCCCATGGCAACTTCATTAACCGATCGTCCACGGCTTTGGACGAAGTGAGACAAAGTCTTCTACTCATTCTCTACATCAATCTTGGTCGTCTCTTTTAGCAAACTTGACGACCGAGTTGCCTCGAGTCAGAGGCGGGAGCCCGTTTAAAGAATCGTTGACGTGGTGCCACCTGGACGAGGAGATCGGAGATCGACGAGATCGGAGCAGCCGCAACGGAGTGTGGGATGATGGTTAAAGAACGAAGGACTCAGATCGTTCGGTATAACCTTTCTACACTCTTTACAGTTTGTTAGTTTAGCAATAATGGCAGATCCGGGTTATAGTATACGATAGCGCCAGTTAAAAAGTTTTTGTTCCGCATTTGGCGTCTGTAGACGGCCGGGGCGCTACCGTAGACTTACAGTGGTATCAGAGCCTCACCATTATGTTATACTAACTTGTACTAACGCGTTTAAAACTTCGATCGAACCAGAAATCAAAAACCACAATATTCAAGTTCACAGTTTCTGTCGATTTTTAATGGTGTCCTAAAATTATTCTACATATCACAGAAAGTTGTGCAGGGTTTTAGAAGAACACCGTACAAATTTGGGCACGTGATTCGACAAAACCGCCGCGGAACCGCTGTCAAACCTATGGTTTGACCGCGCTTCCGCGGCCATTCAGTGAGATCGTGGCCCCAATTTTGCACAGTAGCTTCTATGTTGGAATATGGGGGTTTTGGTATATATCTTTTGGGCCTAGATTTTGTTACTGTTCAACAGATGTTCGTGGGGCCCACTTCGTGATATTTAGTCGATCGAAATTTAAACATGTTAGTTTACAGTGCTTACATTATATCTCCGACCGGGAATGTCATTTGATCGGTAAACCGCGTTTGATTGCTATAGTTCTTTTAGACGGGTTTGCGAACGTGACATTCGCGTTGATGTTCTGTGTTGTGCTGTGATGTTGCGGATTTGTCGTGGTGGATAGCAGTGTGCAATGGTAGTACAGTTTGAGTTTATTTATACATTTGATATTGCGGGGCGAGCGTCTAACATGTAGACTGCCGTCACTGCCTGTTGTATAATATTCTTTTGGGGCACGACCAGGTTGCGGTCGATGTACCTGTTGTACTATTTTTCATTACTGTACTAGGTTTTGCACCGCGACGGAGTGCACGGATAGCCGGGTTCTGGGGGGAAACGGGTCTGCATCTCATGGCTTTGAGAGGCAGAGGGGCCTCACTCTAGAATCGGCAGACTATTCGCCGCACTCGTAGGGGGTACAGGTTGACCCAAGGAGGGGTGCTCAAGTTACCGGATTCCGTGAAGGGCAGGGTGGTCCATTCACTTTGCTATAGGGGGCTACCTCGCTTCAAGTTTTGGCGGGTAACTTGCCGCACCCGTAGGGGTCTAGGTTTCATTGCACAGGCTATCCACACGACAGGGGAACGTCGGGTTTCAGCAGCGGCTCTGTGAAACTCGGGAATCCCAGATTATCTGTATTATTCTGTGATGCTTATTACTTTTCTGTAATATTGCATATTATCACGCATGGAGTGATTATTGTATATTGGTTTATATACTATTAGATGTTGTATATGTTTTACACCCGCGCTAGTCCAGTCCCCGCTCTATCGTTAGTTAAGTAACCTAACGGGTGATGACGGGACCCAGTGACGAATGCGGATG
This sequence comes from Agapanthus africanus, assembly GCA_030015575.1. Taxonomy (NCBI): domain Eukaryota; kingdom Viridiplantae; phylum Streptophyta; class Magnoliopsida; order Asparagales; family Amaryllidaceae; genus Agapanthus; species Agapanthus africanus. Next base: position 471,068,559 of record CM057339.1, on the reverse strand, counting down.
GCATATATGTACATTTTATTTTCGTTCTTTTCTAGTGTGATTGATTGATGGGACTGCGTTGATTCTGATCAATGCAAAGGAAAGCAAACCTATTTGGCAGTTGTTGGAACAAATTTAAAAAGTGTTATTGCAAAGACGTTTCCTTTTGTTTTGCATAGCGGTATTCAGTGGAATATCCTGCACCTCATTCGACGGGGCAAGGTCCGATATCCCTTCACCGGGACTGACCCCTTGGGCAGAAGTTTGCGTCAGGATAATAACTTCACTATAGTCGATTACAAGTTGCTTTGCATCGCGGTATTCAGTGGAATATCCTGCACCTCATTCCACGAGGAAAGAGCCGAGATCCCTTCACCGGGAGTGACCTCTTTAGCAAAAGGTTTTCGCCACTATATTTTAAAAAAAGCTATCAGGTTCCTTCAGCGATATCAAGATCACTACGCTAAAGGTTTATCGCCAAAAACCAGCCGTAGCCCTCTGTCACTTCTTTTGGGTATTCAGTAGTATTCAAGCTATGTATTTTGACCTAACGCCAAGGCATAGTGTTTGGTAGCTGCTGGGTATTCATTTGTTGCATAGATAGATGAGTTGGTTTGGGACAGCCTCTCTGCCATTTTGACCTAACGCCAAGGGCATGTGCGGGTGGGTTCAAATTAACAAGATAGTGACGGGTAGAACTTGGCATATGACTTATGACATTTTGACCTAACGCCAAGGTTATAAGAGCATGGGGCAAAAATCTTATCCGGAGTTTCTAAAGAAACTGAAACTTGCCAAGTATGCGCATACCTTCTGGAGTATGAGTAACGTGGATGCATTCCATCACGTTATCATGCGATGAGAGTAGGATCCCGATTCCCACTGATGAGTTGGTTTACTTTTCGGGTGATCCCGATTGATTCTACTTTCAGGTTTGGGGGAGAATTTGACAGGACAGTGGGAGGTTTCCGGATTAGATAAAGTGATAACCATTCTGATCTAGGTTAGAGTGCACGCAGAGTGTTTCTTTTCTCTCTCTCTCTGGCAGCGACCTTTGACCGACCCTAGACTATGACTCAGTGACCAAGTTGACCGAACCTTCTTAAAATACTGGCTTTTGGATTTTCTGAGTTGCATAAGTCATTGCCACTCCTTTTTTTACCCTTTGTATTTCTCAGAACACCCGTATTACTACGGTCATCCACTTCCATTGGATAGACCCATCGTATGGTTATATACGAACTCGAAGGGACTTCTTCGAGGATGGATCTAGGTTCAGGAGAAATAGAATTGGTTTATTTAGTTGTCTTTTATTATCACCTTCTCTCAGGTTGCGAGGGCTCCTTGGTTTAGGAGAGTACACCTATTACGCTTATTGGATAGTCTTATTCCAAACCATAGGCAGGTGCCGAAAGGTAGGGAATGAAGAAAACCAATTATCATAAGTAGGGTGTGCAGAAGGTAATATGTAAAGACAAAATAAAGGGATTAGAAAGAGGGCAAAGTAAATTGCGACTGATATCATTCACGACCAAAACCGCATACTTCATCGCCACTCCTATTTCACCTTTAAAGGAATAAGGTATTATTCAGTTGTCTTTTATCATCACCTTCTCTCAAGATATGAGTACTCCTTGGTTTAGGAGGGTACACTTATTATGCTTACTGGATAGTCTTCTTCCAAACCATAGGCTGGTGCCGAACGGTAGGGAAGGAAGAAAACCATTTAGCCTAACGATGGTGTACATAAGGTAATGACTAAAGACAAATAAAGGGATTTGGAGAGATGGCAATAAAATATACGGTTGAAGTCGTGAATTGGATTATGGAATAGGCATTATTATGAATACCAGGATACCCCTACGAAACATTTTCATGTTTCAGTGCATTGTTAAAGGAAAATTGTTTTCCCGATTGGGTACTTACTCCAGGGTATGCATTTACCAGGTTTCATTCTCATATCTGAATGGTTTTACAGATGATGAGTGGGAGTAAATTATTGGGAATTAGGTGATCATCCTCATTATATCGGAATTCGTTGTAATTGGTGATATTTGAGGAAATCACCAGGGTACAGTTTTCAACCTACGACGCACAAGTTATGAGTTGCTTAACTCAGCGGACTTATACAGAGTATTGTATGTTGTCCAGTGTCCATCAGGACAAAGGGGTAGGTCCTCGTACTATGTTTTGTTTACTTATGAATTCTCTAGTTATTAGACAAGTGTTTCGTAGAAATACAAGGTCTATGTTTTGAGAAGTTATGGGTATAAGAATAAAGTAGAGAACCAGGTGTCACAAGTATCGAGATTCTTCAAAGAGATCGAAGATGTAGATTCTTGTGATTGGTATTCAGATGATAGTAATGGTTTTGAGAAACTTGTTTCTCTTCCAGGTTGCTCATAATTGGATGGATTCCTAGGTTGAGTAATGCTGATTAGCCTCTTTCCATTAAGTTGATATGCACTGGAGACAGCTGCATGATTTGAATATGGTTCCAATTAAATAAGTGCCAAAGTTTCTATATTGGATATAGAATAGTTCGTACCTTAAAAGATGTTAAGGTACGGGGAGTTGTCCAGCTTATGCTTAAAACCAGACTCTAGATAACTCAGGGCACGTTTCTGTATTGGCTGTTTGTGGGTTGACCCTGGCTATGACGAGGGTTGATATTCTACCATTTGGAAGATCAATAGTGATATTGTTCATAACTCGCCACAGTTTTAGTAAAATGGATTTTTTCAGAAAACAGTAGTGGGAGTATGGTAGAACTGGAAGTGATTCAGAACCGCAAACGATTACGGAAAAATTTAATAGGACCTATTTATTTAATCAGGTTTGACATTCCAATAGCCACTCCGCAGATATGGTGGGTAACCTCAGACACCCGAGAGGTACTCCGGTAGCGTCAAGGACGGTGACAGGGAGGTTCTTGTTTACCCAGACTTGACACTACTGTTGTTCCAGACCATGAGACCCGGCAGGAAGTTGAGTATAGCGTCGTTCTAAACTAGCTCTAGAAGTGCACGTATATATTATTCTGCCAGAGGGTTGTCGTAGTCAGTGGGAGCAGCGGAAGCATAGTGGGCAAGTAGCTTATGTCTATTTATAGACTTGAGCAGTTATAGCGGAGATAGATCATCTATTTTTGATTTGACAGTCATGGGTTTGACTTCATCAGAATAAGGGATGGATCTGTTAGGAAGGTAGTAGGGTGTGATGTCATGGTATTTGGATGACATACACAGAGTAGGAAGTAAAATTCCTATACTACGATCGGTTGTACTGTGGTCGTCACACAGTTGTTTCTCCAAACAGGATATGGATATAATATTTGACATTCTGGTTTCTAAATCTATGGTTTTAGATCTGGATTTGGGTAGTTTCCCAATGTGGGTACTTTGACAGTATTTTAATGCTTTTTTAGAATAGATGACTCCTGGCATGGTGGTGTACCTGCAAGGAATGGAGTCACCCTCTCTAAAGGTGTCTTACAGACTAAAGGGGAGAGGGATGGGCATGATTGGCAGATTACTTGCTTAGGCAACTGAGTCAATCATGAGATGTCAAGTACCACACCAGATGTTGTTTTTGCACTAGATGCAATAAGTTTGTATTAATCCAATCCTGGAGAAACATAAGGAAGCAGTTTTAGAACATAAGTACATGTTCTACGGATTTGATGACGGCAGCCTCTTTCGGGAGACAGTTATCATTCCAGGCTTCAAAGGTGACATGGATGAAAGAGTGATTGTCAGAGTTATAGTTTTCCCTCTGAAGAGGGACAGTATTATGGACAGGTGGTCCAAGAGGATACTGTGGGAGGCATGGTGCAGGATACTGATTAGGTTCAGTGATCGATACAGTCTAAGAAGTTTGGATTTAGAGTTCATTTATGAACCGGGTCCCATCAGATATCCAGACATATTCTAAGACAGGTATTACTCAATTCGGAAGATGGCTTTCTCCGTGAATTTGAGATTTAGAGAGATATAGAAAGAAACATCTAGGCGGATCCACTCACTGAGGCTATTTCTCGAACACAATAGTTTTAAAAACGGGCTTTGTGAAACTGATTAGTAGAGGAGTTGGATCTTCGGTTTCACACGGGCTGTGAGTAGTCGACATCGCAATAATTAGCCTTAAGTGCAAGTGGGAGATTGTTGGTGATAGTGTCCTCAGAGTCAATTATTGGATCGCAGGTACGTGATTTCAATGATTGCGGAGGACCTATACCGGTAGGACAGTCTTACTCGAGATGATAGTATGCTATCTGGTTTGCCTTTATCAGTCGTGTACAGTTTCAGGTGACTGATCACTGTTACACTTTGATAGAGCCCTTTGGATCTTGCTTTACTACCAACAGTATGATAGCGATCATATACGTGAGAGTTGGGTAGCTTATCAGCATATCCTTAATTGTGGTCCCTAGTCGTGGGAGTTTCGAGACAGGGCATCGATACTCCGGAGTAGACTAATGTGTACAGTCGAGACCCCGACGAGAGGCGGTGGCCGGTCTCACAAGCCACTGGTGTCAGTTGGATCACCTAAGATGTATACAGGTGCTCATTGGGTTATGAGTACACCAGACAGGACTCGCCGGGAACCTGCTAGTTGGTATTGTACAAATCGTCAGATAGCAGTTCCCTGGTGATATTTGTACAGGTTAGTTCATCGACCTGAGGTCGTCATTTTTCTCGTGTGAGTTCCCACTGTGCTTTGATTTCTACCCTACCACGGCTCAAAGGAGTCGTGCAAACAGGTAGTTTTTGGGTACAGTCCCAAGCCATATGGAGGCACATGAGCGGATCGGCAGGGGATTCGTCTCTCCCGGTATTGGGGGCGAGATCGTGCTGTGTCTAGGAAAGCCATTACACATAGCCCACGGCCGTGGCAGGAGATTTACTGGTAGGTACTCCAGTAGTATCTCAGGGTGTTATTGGGCTACACTCCGACACGACTTATACTGCTATTGGGGGTCTGACGTTACTAGCCCCCTAGGCAGATATGCGATACTCATAGACGAACGGACCGGACTGTATATACATTGTCACTGTTAGGCTCAGTAGGGTTTCTGGATGAGTTCGCTAATTAGCCTTCCTTGAGGTCAGTCTATGGGCAGCCGTTACGCATAGCTAGTGCCGCTGACGGTTTGGGGTTAAACCCACTGCCAGGGTACTGACGAATCATTAGAGTCCCCCACACACAGTTTCCCATGTTCAGGCGATACGTTGTAGAGGACGTATGGTTTTATGGCAGGGTTCGGAAAATGCACGCGCGTTTACGCACGTGTCGGTTTTCGGACAGATGATACTGGTCGGCTTTGGTTTAAGCCGGATCCGAGTATTGTATTGAGTAGATATAATATCTTTGTCTCAGTTGAATTTGTATTCGGTCGTAATACAAATGCGTGTATTTTTATACAGTTACGGGGTTATCCTGAAAGTCGTTTCAGGATCACTTTTGGAAGTTGCCAGTTTCCAGTTTTCTATCGGCCGTCTTTTAACATTCGGTTAAAGACGGATTTTGTCATTTCTTGAGATGAGTGTGGATGCTTCTAGAAGGTTCTAGAAGTGGTGAGGTGGCTAATGAGTCATCTTGACATTAATTGGTGCATTAAAGACTTGATGATGTGTTATAATGACTCATGCTTTAAGCTTTAATGTTTCTTGTTTACTTAAGGATATTTGCTCTTGATCTTTTGCTTATGGTTACCCTCTCATTGCTCCTACCCTCACCTCCCTCTTGGTTTAAAAGTGGCCGGCCCCTTGTGAGAATGAGAGAGAGAGATTGATTTCATTTTTGAGAGAAAAAGACTATGGTTTTGAGTGTATGGAAATTACATAGTTCATTTCTCATTTCATTCCATCACCCGATTCCCATAGCAACTTCATTAACCGATCGTCCACGGCTTTGGACGAAGTGAGACAAAGTCTTCTACTCATTCTCTACATCAATCTTGGTCGTCTCTTTTAGCAAACTTGACGTCCGAGTTGCCTCAAGTCAGAGGCGGGAGCCCGTTTAAAGAATCTTTGACGTGGTGCCACCTGGACGAGAAGATCGGAGATCGACGATATCGGAGCAGCCGCAACGGAGCGTGGGATGATGGTTAAAGAACGAAGGACTCGGATCGTTCGGTATAACCTTTCTACACTCTTTACAGTTTGTTAGTTTAGCAATAATGGCAGATCCGGGTTATAGTATACGATAGCGCCAGTTAAAAAGCTTTTGTTCCGCATTTGGCGTCTGTAGTCGGCCGGGGCGCTACCGTAGACTTACAGTTATGATTAGCTGACCTCTTGCATCTTGTCGGTGTTTGATATGATCATCACCTACTGCCGGCGTATTGACGATTCTTTAGAGTCCTACACAGAGGTTTCTTGAATCAGGCAAAACGGAGTAGGAGCACATATGTGATATGTGCGGGACCGAGAATAATACGAAATGAGATATTGTATTCTATTCTCGCGATATATGATATCGGCCGGGTATATGTGATATAGCCGGGTCATCGGATCAAGTGTTGATTCGATGAATCGGTACATGATATATTAGTCGGTTATATGAGATATAGCCGGATTGTCGGATCAAGTGATGATTCGATGATTTAATGTATAATTATATATGTGATATATTACATTACGTTAACTAATATAAGCTCGCTTTATTGATTTATTTTCTCACCGGATAATACATTGATATATATGCGATATATGTTAATTATATTATTTTCTTTTGTTGCAAAAAATATTATATATGTGATATATAATATTGTAACAAGTTAGGGTTACAAATACAACATGATTTGTGGAGATTAAACAAGTTAGTGTTTGATTTGGGTTAGCATTTGGGTTAGCTTTTTCATGAAGCTTCTAGAAGGTTTGTTTTGTTTTAAGCTTAGATATTTTCCTTTGATATTTTGTAGATATTATTTAACCCAACCCAAACCCTTAACTCTAGTTCATTCTATACATGATTTAAAGCCTTGATATTATTAACAGAAGGTTGGTTTTGTAACCATAACAATAATTCATTCTTCATCACAAAAGACTTCATCTTCTTCTTCCTCCTTGAAAAGCTTACTAGCTTTTGTGTTTGTGATGATTGTGTGTGAGAAATTGATAATAAAAGAGAGCATAATTCCTACTTCATCATCCTTATCTATTCTAGCCACTAAGATTAGGGTGTTCACTTCATTAATACTTGATTAGAGAAGTGAGAGCTTGAGTTAAAGATTCTTCATGGTAGATCATCTTCGAAAAGAAAGACTTCAAGCAAGCATGGATCATTCGGCTTGTGGAGCCTCCCTATAGTATGGAAGTTGATGGATCGCGGCAAAGGGACTACTACTCGGAGCTTATGAAGCGAAGGAACGGGCTACAAAGGTTGTAATCCCTTTCTCTTAGATGTAAAGTTGTTTACATGCTTTGTTAACCTTAAAACTCTAGCAAAGATCCTTGCTTTAGGTTGTTCGGCACTTGAAAAAATTTAGATTTGGCATGGTTGATTCTTTATAAGCCTTGTAACAGTGCCTAGTAACCCTACAGTGGTATCGGAGCCTAGCTAGAGCATTAGGCGACGTGTATACGAAGTTAAAAGTCCGATCGAACCCCGAAACATCAAATTTGACCCCCTATCTGGAAATTTTTTTAAAAGGTGGTTTTTTCTGTATTAAAAATACTCAGAAAATTAAGAAGGTGATTCTATGGATAACTGTGAAATACGAGCTCCTAACTCCCTTAAGTCGCCGCCGAACCGCGGCAATACCATGCTTTGCGCGGCGGTTCCGCGGTCGTACTTAGGTGTCAGGGAAATAATTTCTTGGGTTCATCTGTATGTATTACTGCATGCTTCTGGGATTTTTTAATATTACTCAAGTGTTGAGTTTTCTGGAGATCTGTACAATTCGTTTATTCGATCGGAATGTTTAACAACGTTTAGTTTTTCGAGTAATTTAGAACGTGTTAAAAGATTCGAACGGATATCAATAACTCATCTTTTTCATGAAGGAAAACTTTCAAGTGTTGGATTTTTCCTCTGTTTAAAACTTTCCGGAAATCATGCTAGTGTATCTGTGGACCCTCTAGAAGAACGTAACCATAACTCGATTATGTGACCGTCAAAACTACCACTGAACCCTAGGGTTTGTGGTAGTTTAGCGTTGCCACATGTGAGGAGTTGGTTTGACCCTTCTACGGCTGGTTCATTGGGGCAGTGACATGTTCTGGGATTTTTGAACTCCGCTCAAGTGTTGAGCTATTTAGGAATTCTTGGGTGTTTGATTATTCGATCGGAAAGTTTAACATTGTCTATTTATCTGGAATGTGATACAATATGTGGAATTCATATAGTTAGGCATGAAATGCGAAGTATGTGATATTTCGGATTTAAGATGTCTAAAGTATTTGTGGATTCCAAATGTTGTAGTTTTACACTTTCTTTTTTGTGACCGTAAGCGTAGTATGTGGTGTATCGCCGGCTTCGTTTCTATACATCAACGACAATCGGGATACACATACTTGCTTACGTTGATAATATGAGATATTATGTGTTGCTGTGATATGTTATATTGGATCGTCGTGTTCTGAATAACTGGGGTTTTATGTGAGATGAAGGTTTTTTAATTTTCATTCATGTAAAATTCATTTGTATGTAATATTCTTTTATTGGGGCACTTCCGAGTTGAAGATGATGTCACCATTGTATATTATTTACTTTTTTGCATTAGGTAGACCCAAGGAGGGGAGCACAAGTAACCGGGTTCTAGGGTCCAGTGGGAGGCCATCTCGAGAAGTCGAGACCAGGTCTCCTAACCCTAGAATTGGCAGTGTTGCTTGCCGCTGTCGTAGGGGTTTAGGGATGTGGGTTTGGATATTCATCGCGACCGTGGAATCCGTGTTTTATACTGGCTCGATGTAAAACACGAACGTCCTAGTATATCCAATATTTCATATGTTATCTTCTGCTGCAATGTTCTGTGATGAGATCATATTACTGCCTGAGACGAATGCTTATACTATATATATGATATATAAATATTACATCTTTCGTTTCTTCTGTGATGCTTAGGAAGCATAACTGATGGGATTTATTAATGAGATTAATAAAAGAAAAGAAGCCTAAAAGATGTTGTAGAATCAAAACTTTATAAAATGGGTAGCTACATTTTTGCTTTGCATAGCGGTATATATGATATACCTTGCACCTTATTCGATGAGGAAAGAGCCGAGATCCCTTCACTGGGAGTGACCTCTTTCGCAAAACTGGCAGATGCTACAAACTCACGGTTTAGTTTTAGATTGCTTCTATAGTTCTTGCTTTGCACAGCGGTATATAAGATATACCCTGCACCTTATTCGATGAGGAAAGAGCCGAGATCCCTTCACCGGGAGTGACCTCTTTAGCGAAACTAGAAAAGCCTCAAAAACACTCCTTTTCAAAAATCACTTGTTTCTACAACGATATCAAGTTCATTGCGCTCATGGTTTTCTGAAAAACCTGCGTAGCCCTCCGTCATTTCAGATAAAGACTGTTTAGTATTCGTGCTGCGTTTGTTGGCCTTTGTCAAGGCGTGGTGTACGGTAGCTGACTAGTACTTATCTGTTTAAGAATGTGATGCGATTGGATTAGGGTAGTCGTACGACCTTGTTGGCCTTTGTCAAAGGTCGTGCGGATGGGTTTATTTCAATCAAGAAATGACGGGTTGAACTTGACTTGCTTCCTATGGTTTGTTGGCCTTTGTCAAGGTCATAGGGGGTTAGGGGCAAAAGCATTATCGGGAATTTCAAGTGTTGAAATTTGAAATGAGATTGCATACCTCCTATGAGATAGTTGGATCCCGATACCCACTGCGAGTAAGATTTACTCCTGGGAGACTTTTACATAGGACAATTAGCCGATCAAGTAGGTGACTAGAAAGGTGTTTACGGGGTTAAGCCTCTGGGAAAATGAGGTTTATTTTAATTAGGTCCGTGCGAAAGCAGGGGGAAACTCCCTCAAAGTACCAACACTGGCCTGGCTGAAAGTTTGGCGAACTTGTAAGGTGTAATTAATCCCGGCTAGTTTTTCCTTTTAGGGTTTGAAAGAAGATTTGATAAAAACAGTGGGAGACATCCTAATTAGATAAGAAAATAACCAATCTAATCTTGCAAGAGCGTACGCTTAAGTGTTTTTCTTCTCTCTCTCTCTAGGTAGCGACCATGTCAAGCCTTAATCAAGATAATAACATGGATGTATTTACCGAACCCGTTTATTATACTAAACAGGGGAACGTTGGTCCCGTTTTTTATTATAAGTGTTATAAGACTAAGCAGGAAATAGGAGGATATCTGGATTCTCACGCCGCCCAAACGAAGAACAAGCATGCTGATGCATCTTCTTCAGGTGTGTTTGTTATCGAGAACTGTTTCTCAGTTCACTATACGTCCTGGGTATTAGATACTGGATCAGAATCCCACATATGTAATATGTTACATGGGCTACGTAAATGTAGAAAACTGGGAATGGGTGATCATTCCGTAACAGTAGGGAATGGTGCAAATGTTGCAGCCAAGGCTGTTGGCGAATATCACCTTGTGTTACCAAAAGGTAATACATTGATTCTGAACGAATGCTATTACATTCCGACCCTGATATGCAATATTATATCAGTTTCTTTATTGAATAAAGAAGGATATAATTTTGTAATACAGGATAATGTTATGAACATATTCCTGAATCAAAAGTTGATAGAATCAGGATCGTTAAATAATGGCATGCACGTTCTAAATCAAACTACAATTCTTAATGTACAGAAGACAAACAAGAGGAAAAGTTCAGAAATGAATGAATCCTTCTTGTAGCATTGTAGACTAGGTCATATCAATGCGATACGGCTAGCTAAATTGCATAAGGATGGATATTTGAATCCGTTCGAATTATCATCTTATGACACTTGCCAGTCATGTCTCAAAGGCAAGATGACCAAAACTCCGTTTAGTGGACACGGAGTAAGAGTTTCAGAACTCTTAGGGCTGATACATAGTGATGTATGTGGACCCATGTCTACACATGACATGAACGGTTCTTCCTACTTCATTACATTCACTAACGATCTCTCAAGATACGGAAATGTGTTTCTGATGAAACACAAGTCTGAAGCTTTTGAGAAATTCAGAGAATATAAGAACGAAGTAGAGAACCAAACGGGCAGAAGTATTATGATCCTTCGATCTGATCGAGGAGGAGAATACTTGAGCAATGAGTTCCTAGATTATCTAAAAGAGAATGGGATTGTCTCTCAGCTTACACCTCCATATACACCACAGCACAACGGTGTATCGCAGCGGAGGAATCGCACCATATTAGATATGGTGCGCTCTATGATGAGCACTGCTGAGTTACCTTTTTCCTTCTAGGGACATGCACTGGAGACAGCTGCATACCTATTGAATCAAGTCCCATCTAAATTTGTACCTACCACACCATATGAGATATGGAGTGGGAAGAGACCATGTCTTAAACGAATTAAGATACGGGGTTGTCCGGCCTATGTCAAAAAGCAAAATCCGGACAAACTCGAGGCACGGTCAGTTCTTTGTATGTATGTAGGATATCCTAAACATTCACATAGATATCTTTTCTACCACGGCGAGGAACAAAAGGTGTTTGTTTCTCGACATGCCACCTTTTTAGAAAAGGAATTTCTTGCAAAAGAAATTAGTGGCGATGCGGTAGAGTTGGAAGAAGTTCCAACAGAAAAAATTACAACTGAATATTTAGTGGAACAAGAGGACTCAATAGTAGCCAACGAACCTCAGCCTCTCCGCCGATCTAGTAGGGTTTCTCATCCACCTGAGAGATACTACGGTTTTCTCGTTGATGGTGGGAGTGAGGATTGCATCATGGAAGATGATGACCCGACTAGCTTCGAGCAGGCCATCACGAGTGGTGACTCTGTGAAATGGCTAGATGCAATGCGATCTGAGATGGAATCCATGTACACCAACAAAGTATGGACTTTGGAAGTTGCTCCTGAAGGAGTAAAACCCATTGGGAGCAAATGGATCTTTAAGAAGAAACTTGGTGTAGATGGAAAAGTTGAGACTTTCTAAGCTAGACTTGTTGCAAAGGGTTTTCGTCAATGACCAGGTGTGGATTATGACGAAACCTTTTCTCCAGTGGCTATGCTTAAGTCCATCCGGATCTTACTTGCCATTGCTGCATACCATGACTACGAAATCTGGCAGCTGGATGTTAAGACCGTCTTTCTAAATGGTGATTTAGAAGAGAGTGTGTACATGACTCAGCCAGAGGGCATCGTAGATAGTGGGAGCAGCGGATAGGTGTGCAAGATGCTTAAATCCATCTACGGGTTAAAGAAGGCATCGCGGAGTTAGAACATCTGCTTTGATGTTGTAGTCAAAGAGTTTGACTTCATCAAAAACGTAGATGAACCTTGTATATATAAAAAGGTTGCAGAGAGTAAGGTTGTCTTCCTCGTATTATACGTTGATGACATACTCTTGATAGGAAATGATGTTCCAATGCTGCAATCGGTCAAGCTCTTCTTATCACAAAGATTCTCAAAGAAAGATCTTGGCGATGCCTCCTGCATACTGGGAATTATGATCTATAAAGATAGATCAAAATGGATACTGGGATTGTCCCAATCCAGGTACATTGACATCATACTAAAGAGGTTTAGTATGGATGAATCCAAGCGTGGTAACCATCCCACGATCTCTGGACTCACTCTCTCCAAAGAGATGTCTCCCAAGACTGATTTGGAAAGAGCTCGCATGCAAGGGATATCCTATGCTTCGGCAGTAGGCTCTATCATGTATACGATGCTATGTACCAGACCCGATGTAGCATACTCACTAAGTATATTTAGTAGGTATCAAGCATATCCTGGAGAGAGTCACCGGATAGCTGTGAAGAACATTCTCAAGTACTTGAGAAGGACTAAAGAGATGTTTTTGGTGTATGGTAACGGAGAACTCCAGGTGGAGTCCTTTACCGATTCGAGCTTCCAAAGTGATAAGGAAGACTCTAAGTCACACTCGGGATTTGTCTTTACCCTCAATGGAGGGACAGTGTGTTGGAAGAGTTCCAAACAGGAAACCGTTGCAGACTCGACAATGGAGGCTGAAAACATCGCTGCCAACGATGCTGCAAAAGAGGCTGTCTGGATGAAGAAGTTCATTACTGAACTTGGTGTGGTTCCATCCATTGAGCATCCAATACCATTGTATTGTGATAACAATGGAGCAGTGACTTTGGCCATGGAACCCAAGTCCCATCAGAAGTCCAGACATATTCTGAGGCGGTATCACCTAATCCGGGAGATAGTTGATCGTCGGAAGATCGAGGTCAGGAGAGTTGATACGAAGGACAACACTACGGATCCATTCACAAAGGCCATTCCCCTCATAGATTCTGATAAACTCTTCGGGATGTTAGTTATGAGATACTACAATAGCTGGCCTTAGTGCAAGTGGGAGATTGTTAGTTATGTATATGCCCTAAAGGCCATTATTGTACATATGATGTATATTATAGTGGATGCTTGGATATATATAGAGAGGACTTTCTTGCTCGACAAAATAGTATGTGATTGATACGAAAAAGTGTGTTTGTAGTTTAACCGCAATCAATAACGGTGTCGCACGTAGCTAGACCGAGATGAGTACGGGTCGTCCTCTGGGAAACGTGGAACCTTTTACTTTTACTTTAAATGTGTTGAGAAAAAGAGGAGGGATAAAGAATTTTATAGAAAGATTTCTAGATCTACGTTAAACAAGAATGTAAAATATAGATCTAGATTATTTTAAAGATGTAATTAATATAATAAGAGGGCTTGTAGGGTTCATTAGGATTTAGTAGTTATGGACGATTAATTAAAAGTTACCCTTTTTATCCATTAATAGATTTAGAACTAGAACGACGGTGATGCGTGTAGATTACGGTTTCTGGAGGGAAAAGGAATCCCACTCTTAACCCTTATCTCGACACAGAACTCCGTTCATATCTAGTCTTTACCAAAACAATCATTAATCTAATCTCTAGTCGCGGTCGGAACTAGCAAAGAATTGCTAGCGCGCCTGATTAGAATGTTAATGATTCTTTTGATAAAGTTCCTAAACTTTATAGGACTTAAAAAGGGTTTAGTTATTTTCATCGTCCATTACCCTACCATAATCCTACGAACCCTAACAAGCGGAGAATTAAGAAGATGAAAAGACAGAGAGGGAAAACATAATGTAAGATGCAAAAACAATTAAATGAAAATAACTACCTTTATTAATCGACTTGAACAAAATACACTTTAATCCGTAGAAAATGATTACAATCTAGTTGCTTCTCGATCTTTCCTAAGGAGGTAGTCGAACGGTCGATGATCAGCCTGGATGCGTGAGCGTCTGGAGCTTCGTGATCTCTTCGGCTTGATAACTTTTCCAAGAGGCTCTCGGTTCTCTTTTATAGTGCAAAACCAGAATCTTCTTGTTGAAAACTTGGTAAAATTTATCATAGATTTATGCCAAAAAATCTCATTCTCTAACTCCCTGGAATTGCGGCGGATTCACGGCCCAAGGGGTGTTTGGCCGCGGATCCGCGCTTGATGGTCGAGATCTCGTGACTTAAATTTTTGGGCTTGCATCTTTTGACATGTGGCAATCCTAGGCACCTTCAGAATCTGAAAATCTTTTCTCGGTTGCTTCCAGACTTGGTCTCCAAGTTTTGCTTCTTAATTTGGCAAGATTTCTTCAACAAATTGATTTGTTTGATAAATTCTGCACAATAATCTCAAATAATATTTAGTAGGCTTATTTCTACCAGGATTTGGTCAATAGATTTATTTGCATACATTTTCCTACCAAATACTAATTAAAATATATTAACACGTGGAAAATGGTGCTTTTACACATAAACCCTAATATGTATAATATATTATAATAAAGTCCTTTTTTAATATGAAAATGGTAGGAAAATTGTAATACAAATGTGCAGTTTTATCAACTGAACAAATACCCCCAAACTTATCTTTGATCGTCCCGAGCAAACTAGTTTATTCAAGAGGAGAAAAAGAAATAAGAAAACTAAGCACACTTTCGTAGGCAGACACGATTGCACTGAGCACGTGCAACAAGCCGTTAAACCTCTAGGTGTCCCTAGTAGGAGGAGTGTTGTCTCCTGAGGGTTTTTAGCGGATTACACCCACAAAATCCAATAACAAAAGAAAGATGGTGAAATTTACATATAAAGATAAGAACCATAAAAGAAAGGCCTTGAAAAGAAGAGTTTCCAACTATACTAGCTTTTCAGTTGTTATGATCCCTATCTTAATAGTCATGAAAAGATGTTAGAAATCACATTATCCCTCAATAAAACATCGTCTTTATTCTTCATTCCTACCTTTCATCCAAACATTGATCATATAACCCCACGTGTGTGTAAAGAACATCCTTACACTCGGAGAATTCAATTCAAGCTATCATACTCTTGTCCATCTACCTTAGTACTTTTTATTTTAATGAATATTTAGATTTGCTCACACGTTTTCATGCGACCGTTAATACTTCTTGAGGTACTAACCGACCGATTACTCATGTGCTTGCTAATTCGGTGATAATCTTTTCCTCGTCTTGCACCACCTAAGGCTTAGCAGTGACTCCCAGACCAGTTGGCCTTAGGGCACTAGGTGAAGAGGCACCCTCGCTATATTTTTTTATTACTGCCTTAGCGATAACAAAACCAGTGTTCATTTTTCTTTTCACCATTTTTATATTTTCTTAATTTTTTTTTTATTTCCTTCATACTTTGGCTTTTAGACAAGAGCATTTCAAGGTATCCTCTACTATCCCGAGTTTCAAGACGTGTGTAAGTGCATATAGTAGGGTATCAACATTCAAATGTTTGGCTTCCAGAATAGAAACTATTTTTCAGACTTATTTTTATTCTCAGATTAGTGACTTCCTTCATCTTACTAACCCTTGGGACAACAGCTCATAACTACTTATTACTAGTTCGTTTAAGAAAACTTCTAATTTTCTTGGTTTTCTTAAACTATTCCTATCTTTTGGAAGTAATTTTTCACTTTCTACTCTTTTGTTATAAAATAAATTTTTTTTTATTTTTGAAAATGTTGTGCTTATGCAAAATCTGATGCAAATTGATGTGTAAATAAGCACAAACCTTCCCCAAACCTGTTTACAACAGTGTCCTCACTGATGTCATCCGTTAAGCTAAAAAACCTGTAGACTTGGGAGGAAATTATTAATGGGGCAAGAATATATGAAAGTGAAAATCCTCCCCCAAACTTATTATAGGCTCACAATTTTGTAAAAATCATTTTCTTTCAAGAGCCAAAATATACCATCCCCCAAACTTGAATTAAACAATTTTAATCTTTTAAAATCACACGAGGGGGTCAAGGTTATTGGTCAATGCCAAGCTTTGCAAAGACCGAAGGTCAACACCAACCATTCAAAAATTTTATCGATGAAGCACCAAGGTTGGTGGAAGAGCATGTCACCTATTGACGTGAAGAAGTGGGGAGGTGACAAGAGGTGTAATGGAAAAAGATTGCGTCTCAATTTGGAGAGACGACACAGTGATAGTAATGATGGATTACTCGCATTATCATGATTATCCAAAAGAAGGGGTGGAGGTCCAATTTCTTCATCTTGGAGTTGATTCATCTCAAAACCCGTGTCTTGTAAAAATGCGAGTTCATCAGCGAAAATTTCCTCAAAGCTTTCATCGATACCCCGAAGAATAATATCATCAGAAAAAATGGGGTGATCGTCAGACTCTATAAAAGGTTCCTCATTAGATGTTGACCCGGACAACTCGGTGGATGAGTACATGGTTGGGTCAAACAACAACATATGAAAAGAGTCAGTATCATGAGGTTGATCAAATTCGCTGCCGTCGACATCCATTAATTCGCCAGAACACACATGAGCATAGGGTTCGGAGGGTTCACTTCCCAATTTGTAAATGTTAAGCTCAATTGACTTCTTTCCAAAGGATAGGGTCATAGAGCCTTTTCTACAATTGATTACTGCGTTGGAAGTGGCCAAAAAGGGTCGACCGAGTATCACCGGGAATTGATTGCGTGTGTTTGCTACAGGTTGTGTATCTATAACGATAAAGTCTACAAGGAATATGAATTCCCCGACTTTGATTAACACATCCTCTAGCTCACCCCTAGGTTGGGTGATAGATCGATCGGCCATCTGAAGAGTGCAATGCGCAGGTTTTAACTCTCCGATCCCTAATTGCTCATAAACAGAATACGGAAGCAAGTTTACACTAGCACCTAGATCGAGTAGAGCACGATTGATATTTTTACCCCCAATGAAAATAGAAATTGTAGGACTTCCTGGGTCCTTTCGTTTCTTGGGTAGTTGTTGTGTAAAAGCAGTGCTCACATTACTCGCAAGGAAAACTTTTTTAGGTACTTGAACTTTTCGCTTCCTAGTGCACAAGTCTTTTAAGATTTTTGCATATGAAGGAACTTGTTGAATAGCATCTAGGAGAGGAATGTTTATGTTAACTTGCTTAAAAATTTCCACAATCTTCTCCATTTGTGGACTTGGTCTGTTGTCCCTTAACCTGTTTGGATAAGGTGCTTTATCAATAATGGTTTGGTCCAACATTGGAGAGGATTGTGGGAACGGATTCGATCCCAAAATTGGAGTGGGAATCGACTTAGATAGATTTGGCGAAATGGGCGAAGGGTTCGAGCCTTGGGGAAAACGGAGAATAGGCACGGTTGAAGGTGGGAGACTAGAAGAATTAGGGGAAGAAGAAGAAGGGGTATCATTGGTGTCACTATCATCACATTGCTCACCCACTCGGTTATTCAACACTTTTCCCGATCTAAACGTGGTAACAGCACTCACATTATAACTTTGTGAGTGGCCAGGATTAGGTATGGGTTGAGATGGGAGTTTCCCTTTCTCTCTCGTACTCATTGCGGCGTTTAACTGTGCGATTTGGTTTTCTATTGATTTAATGCTCTTACCATGGGAGGCGGAGTTTTTCGTTAAGGTATCAATAGAAGACCTCATCTCAGCCGAAAATTGCATGGATTGTTTCATGAACATATCCAAAGTTTGTGCGAGTGAAGAGTTATCAGTACCGGCCATTTGTGGTGTAGAAGTGTTGGCCGGATTTTGGAAATTTTGTGACTGAAAGGGGGGCTGATTCTGTGGTTGTGGTTGCTGTGGAGGAGGTCTTTGATAATTGCTTTGTTGGTTTTAGTTCCAAGCAAAGTTAGGATGATTCCTCCATCCTTGATTGTACGTGGAAGAATAAGGGTCGTTTCTAGGTCGCTGCTGAAAAGTAGCATTAGCTTGAAACGAAGCAGTCAAAGGACATTCTTCCGTTAAGTGTGAAGGATCCGAACAACGACCATAGACGGTCTTAGGAAGCGTGGCCTGATTTAGGGAGAATGATGAAAATTTATTCTCAATAGCGTCGAGTTTCTTCTGTATCGCTGCCATTTTGGCTTTTACTACGATAGAAACATCGAGCTGGTAAACTCCTCCCTTAGTTGAAGGCGGTCTTACACTTTCCAACTGCAAAGTGCTTTCTGCGAGATTTTCCAGATATTTCCATGCTTCACCGTCATCTTTAGACATGAAATTGCATTGACACATTGTTTCAAGCATCTGCTTTGTCGCTGGATTAATGCCCTCATATATAATCCGACATAAATCCCATCTTTGTATTCCGTGATGGGGGCATTGTACAAGCAGATCCTTGAAACGTTCAAAGCACTTCCAAAATGGTTCATTGGGAAGCTGGGTGAACTGGTTGATCTCGCTCCTAATGTGGGCAGTCTTATGATTTGGGTAAAACTTTTTAACAAATGCTATGACGAATTCGTCCCAACTAATGATAGAGTGTGCGGCAGTATTGTAAAGCCATTTTTCTTCCAAGTCGCACAGTGTGAATGGGAGAAGACGTAAGCGCATAGCATCGACAGTCAACTGCGAAGTACCCATCATTGCGCATACGTTTTCGAATTTGGTGATGAAAACGTACGCGTCTTCCGACTCAAGCCCGTGAAATTTGGGCAGCAGGTTGATGTAATGGGGTTTAATTTCGAAATTATCCCCGTTAGGTGGTGGAAGAGATAAACAAGTAGGAAGAGGACCACAAATAGGATAGCATCTCTCTTGGAGAGAGATGCGCGGTGGATTCTTCTCACCTACGGGCGGTAGTAGCGTGGTGTTATAATTAGATGGAGTGCCGTCCATCACGGTTGTTGTGGTGTGCGGTGGGGGAAAAGAAGATGAAGAAGTACCGACTTCGGCGTCGATAGCAGGAACGCGGACAAGACGGGCACTAGGATCCCGTGTCTAGCCGAGCATGCACTAAGCGGGTTTACTGCAAGTGGCAGCGTGTGTGTGATTTTAAAATTGGCTTGTTTTTGAAAAACTGGGACTCAAGACAAATCACCCTAAGATGCACAAGCAACCCTAGAACTAAGGTCACCTAGGTCCAGTCTCTAGACCGCTCCTAGACTTCCAAAGGACAAGCCGCAGGATCAATCCTCTACCGCCTCCGTACTACCCTTGTAGCCAGGTAAGTGCCAGGTAAGTGGGAAGGAACCACGTCGTGGGCCTAATTAAAAACCACTAGCCTTTGACACACTTGCCTAGGCACTACAAAAGTAATGCGGATAAATGATAGATTACCCACGACCTTCCTTTGTCCTTATTGAGCGCGACAGTCCTTAGAGTCTGCTCTAGATATTTTTTAAATTAATGAAGGGTTGATCTATATTCTCGGTTTGTGATTTGTGGGGCTTAGGAAGGGTGATGAAATCCCCACCTAATCTTGATTTGGTCTTTGCCCCTTAAAGTCCGTATTAAAATATGCAAAACAAAACCAATCACAAAACTTTTGCAAAAAGATATAATTTTTTTTTAGCGGCGCGATTTTTGCAAAGAATCCTGCAGAAGATAGATTTTATTAGATTTGAAAGGAGAGAGAAGGAGTTGAGAATCTTACCAGAGAAGTTCGGAACCCTAGATCTCCTGTTTCCTCAAGTCCGTGACTCTAGATTCCCTTGCAAAATTCACACACAAATCGTTAAATATACAGTTTGCAGTTTTGTTTTAATAATGATATGACTCGTCTAAGAATTCAACACAAATAGTAAAAATAAAAAATTACGCACGTTTCCCCGGCAACGACGCCATTTGATTGATACGAAAAAGTGTGTTTGTAGTTTAACCGCAATCAATAACGGTGTCGCACGTAGCTAGACCGAGATGAGTACGAGTCATCCTTTGGGAAACGTGGAACCTTTTACTTTTACTTTAGATGTGTTGAGAAAGAGAGGAGGGATAAAGAATTTTATAGAAAGATTTCTAGATCTACGTTAAACAAGAATCTAAAATATAGATCTAGATTATTTTAAAGATGTAATTAATATAATAAGAGGGCTTGTAGGGTTCGTTAGGATTTAGTAGTTATGGACGATTAATTAAAAGTTACCCTTTATATCCATTAATAGATTTAGAACTAGAACGACGGTGATGCGTGTAGATTAGGGATTCTGGAGGGAAAAGGAATCCCACTCTTAACCCTTATCTCGACACGGAACTCCGTTCATATCTAGCCTTTACCAAAACAATCATTAATCTAATCTCTAATCGCGGTCGGAACTAGCAAAGAATTGCTAGCGCGCCCGATTAGAATGTTAATGATTCTTTTGATAAAGTTCCTAAACTTTATAGGACTTAAAAAGGGTTTAGTTATTTTCATCGTCCATTAGCCTACCCTAATCCTACGAACCCTAACAAGCGGAGAATTACTCGCGCATGTTGGGAGAAGAAGATGAAAAGACAGAGAGGGAAAACATAATGTAAGATGCAAAAACAATTAAATAAAAATAACTACCCTTATTAATCGACTTGAACAAAATACACTTTAATCCGTAGAAAATGATTACAATCTAGTTGCTTCTCGATCTTTCCTAAGGAGGTAGTCGAACGGTCGATGATCAGCCTGGATGCGTGAGCGTCTGGAGCTTCGTGATCTCTTCGGCTTGATAACTTTTCCAAGAGGCTCTCGGTGCTCTTTTATAGTGCAAAGCCAGAATCTTGTTGAAAACTTGGTAAAATTTATCATAGATTTATGCCAAAAAATCTCATTCTCTAACTCCCTGGAATTGCGGCGGATCCGCGGCCTAAGGGGGGGTTTGGCCGCGGATCCGCGCTTGATGGTCGAGATCTCGTGACTTAAATTTTTGGGCTTGCATCTTTTGACATGTGGCAATCCTAGGCACCTTCAGAACCTGAAAATCTTTTCTCGGTTGCTTCCAGACTTGGTCTCCAAGTTTTGCTTCTTAATTTGGCAAGATTTCTTCAACAAATTGATTTGTTTGATAAATTCTGCATAACAACTTGGAAAATTCTGCACAATAATCTCAAATAATATTTAGTAGGCTTATTTCTACTAGGATTTGGTCAATAGATTTATTTGCATACATTTTCCTACCAAATACTAATTAAAATATATTAACACATGGAAAATGGTGCTTTTATACATAAACCCTCATATGTATAATATATTATAATAAAGTCCTTTTTTAATATGAAAATGGTAGGAAAATTGTAATACAAATGTGCAGTTTTATCAACTGAACAGTATGGTATTTGGTTTCACTTTGTCCTAACATGTTGACTTGTATTAGTTTACTCTCTTACTCTCACATGTTGATAAAGCCCTTAGGATATGTACTCGACTACTGGGACTATGATTAGATCATACTAGTGGGGCCAGGGTAGTCAATGAGTACATCCTATAATTGTTCCTAGTCGAGGGTGTATCGAGACAGGGCATCGATACACCAGAGTAGACTAGCGTATACGCATCTTGACCCATATGATGGGCGATGGATGATCCCATATCCATCGGTGTTTGACATCAAAGTCGGTGTATGGGTGCTCAGTGGAGACTGGGTACACTGGACGGACTCGCCGAGAACTCCCAGATGGTATTATACCTCACGTCAGATGGCAGTTCTCTGGTGACACTGGTACAGGTTAGTCTGTAGACCCGAGATCGTCATAGAGTCTTGTGTGATTCCCACTGTTCTTTGATTTCCATCATACCAAGTCCAAGAGGGCGTGCAAAACGGTGGCTTTTGGGTACAGTCCCGAATCACATGGAGGCAATGACCGATAGGAGGGGTTTCATCTCTCCCGGTATAGGGAGTTGTTGTTGTGCTGTATTCGATTTGCTATAACTGGAAGTCCCTGGCCAGGGCTGATATAGAGTACTACTGGTAAGTGTTATCAGTAGGTTCCCGACCTGTTATGAGCCTCAGATCGACACGACTTATCGGTTACTGGGTCTGACGTTTACCACCCCTAGACTAGATATGCGACATATCAGACGAAGAGACCGGACTGTACGGTTGTGTTACTAATTGGATTCACAGGAGAATGTACATGCTTGCTTGTTGATCTTCTGATCACTCAATACCTGGGTGGCTGTTTCGTTTA
This sequence comes from Agapanthus africanus, assembly GCA_030015575.1. Classification (NCBI taxonomy): domain Eukaryota; kingdom Viridiplantae; phylum Streptophyta; class Magnoliopsida; order Asparagales; family Amaryllidaceae; genus Agapanthus; species Agapanthus africanus. The sequence continues at coordinate 471,046,066 of CM057339.1, read as the reverse complement.
GCTGACTGCTTCCAGCTTGTGGTTGTTTGATATGATCATCACCTACTGCCGGCGTATTGACGATTCTTTAGAGTCCTAAACAGAGGTTTCTTGACTCAGGCAAAATGGAGTAGGAGCACATATGTGATATGTGCGGGACCGATAATATTACGATATGAGATACCGTATTCTATTCTCGCGATATATGATATCGGCCGGGTATATGTGATATAGCCGGGTCATCGGATCAAGTGTTGATTCGATGAATCGGTACATGATATATTAGTCGGTTATATGAGATATAGCCGGATTGTCGGATCAAGTGATGATTCGATGATTTAATGTATAATTATATATGTGATATATTACATTACGTTAACTAATATAAGCTCGCTTTATTGATTCATTTTCTCACCGGATAATACATTGATATATATACGATATATGTTAATTGTATTATTTTCTTTTGTTGCTAAATATATTATATATGTGATATATAATATTGTAACAAGTTAGGGTTACAAATACAACATGATTTGTGGAGATTAAACAAGTTAGGTTTTGATTTGGGTTAGCCTTTGGGTTAGCTTTTTCATGAATCTTTTAGAAGCTTTGTTTTGTTTTAAGCTTAGATATTTTCCTTTGATATTTTGTAGATATTATTTAACCCAACCAAAACCCTTAACTCTAGTTCATTCTCTACATGAGTTAAAGCCTTGATATTATTAACTCAAGGTTGGTTTTGTTACCATAACAATAATTCATTATTCATCACAATAGACTTCATCTTCTTCTTCCTCCTTGAAAAGCTTACTAGCTTTTGTGTTTGTGATGATTGTGTGTGAGAAATTGATAATAAAAGAGAGCATAATTCCTACTTCATCATCCTTATCTATTCTAGCCACTAAGATTAGGGTGTTCACTTCATTAATACTTAATTAGAGAAGTGAGAGCTTGAGTTATAGATTCTTCTAGGTAGATCGTCTTCGAAAAGGAAGACTTCAAGCAAGCATGGATTATTCGGCTTGTGGAGCCTCTTTAGAGTCCGGAAGTTCATGGATCGCGGCGAAAAGACTACTACTCGAAGCTTATGAAGCGAAGGAACGGACTACAAAGGTTGTAATCCCTTTCTCTTAGATGTAAAGTTGTTTACATGCTTTGTTAACCCTAAAACTCTAGCAAAGATCCTTGCTTTAGGTTTTTCGATGATCAGTCAAAAATATTGCATTTTTAACACGTCAATTTCCCTACCATTTGCACTCATCTAGAGGTGTTCGTATTAATATAGCACATATTAGCAAAACAGCTGTAAAATACCAAATAATTGGTGTTATACTTTAAAACCGACATTTTAAGGGAAATTGAGTGTTTGTCATTGCATCGCATAATCTTTGTGTAGCGCAACACTTGTCTCGAGAATCTGTGCAGGAAATTCCAGGAAAAGAGCCGAAATTGTCAAAAGTGCTGAGAAAAATATGCCAAGTCCAAGACTTGAGATCTGGCAATGAACTAAAGAGAATTATAAGATTCAACACATCAGAAAATAACTCCAAAGTCAGCATAAGAGTTACCAGAGATTTTCATGCACAGATGACATCAAAGGGCCGCGGATCCGCGGCCCAATACCCCATCCCGCGGCGGATCCGCGGCCCCATCAGCATGACGTCAGGAAAGAATTGTTCAGGGCTTTTCTTCTCAGCTTCAGAACTTCTTTAAGCCACTGCAAATTCCAAAATTATCCAAAAGTTTCTGTCAGAACAGAAAGGCTGCTTGTTCAAGCTAAACACCCTCAAGCATCTCAAGCAAGCTACATAACTACCTAAGCCTAGAAGCTTCTCCCTAACCTCCAAGCTTATGAAGGAAGCTAACCCTAACTAACTACCTCTAGAGCCTTCTACCTAATTACCAAGCTTACAAGGGAAGCTAAACTAAACCTAACTTCTAAAGGAAGCTAATCCTAATCAAGGCTATAAAAGGGACCCTAAGGCCTCACTTCTAAGGTTAATCTCCAATTCCCAACACAAGTTGAATGATACAACTTGTGCATTCAAACCCTAACCCTAATCCAATCCAAAGCCAAAATCAAGATCACCGAGTACACTTCAAGAAAGAAGCCTTCAACCTTTTAGGAGCGAAGCCGATCTTCATCCGAGTAAGTGGTCCAAGACAATCCGCGAGTCACGAAGACGAGCGAAACCAAATCGACGATCGAGTTCTTTCCTCATTGTAGATCTTGAGAGAATTGTAACAAAATTGTTGATAAATAAAAGGTGAAATTCTTTATCTTTTTTTCTTTACATTCTTGCATCATGATTAGATCTCGATTCTTGATTGTGTTCTTTGATATGATGTTTGAGTAAAAAACTCCGCTCGTGAAGGAGTCGAGAGAATCAATAGGTGATGATAATTACAAATCGTGAAACGATCTTAAGTCCTATGAGTTTTATAAACTTTAGTAAATTGAAGAATCGACAACCTAGTTTCGAGCGATACTTTTTTGATTGTGTTAGCTCTTAATTAGTGATCCACGATCGATTCTTGAATTTACTAGAGGCTAGAATGTGAATGAAATCAATGAAAGGATAAGGGATAGATGATTAAACCCTAGTTTCCGCAAGAAATCCCTAATTCTCGTTGATCGTCATCGATCTAGTGTCAAATCATTAATGGATAAGAAAACGTAATCAATAGTTTTCATCACGTCTATAGATTCGATCGATTCCTACGAGCCTCACTTCGATTCTTGAAACCTAATTCGATTGGATATCATCAATTCTTGATTCTTGATTTTTAATGTTTTCTTGTTATTAGATCTAGATTTTAATAATTCTTGAAATTCACTTTAAAATTTTGAATTGAATTGTCTTTTCTCTTTTCTTTAATTTTCAATTCATCTAATTCAAATTCGAATGAATCTCACTTTCCCTGTAGACGATCCGCACTCGCTAACGCGCTATAATCGACACCGTTATTGATTGCGGTCAAAAAATTTCATTGGTTGTGATTTCTATACATTTTCTACCGACACACCGGAAAACTTTCAATCAAATGGCGCCATTGCCGGGGATCGTGTGCTAATTTGTTCGTTTTTGAAATTTGAGTTGAAAAGTTTATTCCATCAAAAATTTTAGATCTAAATTCGCGCAAACACTAAACGATTCATTGTGAATTGTTGCGAGAAAATCTGGAATCTGTGGAGCAAGTGGAAAAATATTCAGAGCATTCCAGAGAGCTAAAGAAGTGAGCAGGAACAGATCCTAAAATTTCTGTGCAGAGATTCTTTGAGACCGCGGCGGATCCGCGACATTAGTAGCTTCCCGCGGCGGAAGCGCGGCGGCACTGTAGCTACAGTGTACGGAAATTCTCAGGTGACATCTTAACTTTCTTATCTCTTTCTCTGTCTGCTCCAATAACAATTTTCTGCATGTTTTCTTTGCAAAAATTCGCAGTGCCGCAAAAAGAAAAAATTGTGCTTGTTTGATCATGGTTGTTTGCATTTTTAATACGGAAATTAAGGGGCAAAGACCAAATTCAGATTAGGTGGGGAGTTCATTACCCTTCCTAAGCACCGAAAATCACAAAACTGCATCCACACTACCCTCATTAATTAAAAGAAATCTAGACTTGACTCTAAGGACCGTCGCGCTCACTTAGGACAGGAGAATGTCGTGGGTAATCTATTGCTTATCTGCGTTTCTTCTGTGGTGTCTAAGGCAAGTGTGTCTAAGGAAAGTGGTTACTTAATTAGGCCCACTACTTACGTAGTGGAGAACCTCCCACTTACCTGGCACTTACCTGGCCACAGGAGGGACAAAGAGGCAGTAGAGGATTGATCCTGCGATTTGTCTTCTGGAAGTTATGAGCGGTCTAGTGACTTGACCTAGGTGACCACGAGACTTAGGGTTTTGCTTGTGCATTTGTTGTGATTTGGATCATTTTTTCAAAAAAAAAATCCGTATCTTTTTCAAAACAAACACCAATCAATCTTTCTCCTAATTTTTACCAACGCTGCCACTTGTGCTACAACCATTTAGCACATGTTAGGCTGGACACGGGATTCCATTTCCCGTCTTGTCCGCGTTTCTTTTATCAACCCCAGAGTCGGTAATTCTTCGTCTTCTTCCCCACCACCCACCACGACCGCTATGGACGGATTTCCATCAAACTTTAACACCACTCTGCCACCGCCCGTAGGTGCGCAGAATCCTCTACGCATTTCTTTCCAAGAGAGATGCTATCCTACACGTGTTCCCGTTCCCACCTGTCTTTCTATACCACCAGCCAATTGGGACAATTTTGAAATCAACCACCAATTCATCAAACTGTTACCCAAAATTCACGGTCTTGATTCTGAAGACGCATACGTGTTTATCACCAAATTCGAAAACGTATGTGCTTTCATGGGAAATTCAAAACTGTCTTTGGATGCTCTGCGTTTACGTCTTCTCCCATTCACTTTGTGTGATTTAGCCGAGAAGTGGCTTTACAACATACTCGCACATTCTATTTCAACATGGGACGAATTCGTTGCAGCATTCCTTAAGAAATTTTATCCCAATCACAAGACCAGCCGTGTTCGGAGCGAAATCTTCAAATTTACCCAACTTCCTAATGAACCATTTTGGAAATGCTTTGAACGGTTCAAGGATCTTCTTATCCAATGTCCTCATCACGGAATCTCCAGATGGGATTTGTGTCGAATTATCTATGAGGGTATTGATCTCACTACTAGACAGATGCTTGAAACCATGTGTCATTGCCAATTCCAATCTAAAGATGATGGTGAAGCTTGGAAATACCTAGAAGATTTAGCTCAAAACACTTTACAATGGGAAAGTGCTAGACTACCACCGCCTAGGGAAGATGTCAATCAGCTCGATGTTTCCGCCATAATGAAAGCCGAAATGGCCGCAATACAAAGGAAACTCGACGCTATAGAAAACAAAATCTCTTCAGCCTCCCTAAACCAATACACACTTTCCAAAACTGTGTGTGGCTGCTGTTCAAACCCTTCACATTTGACGGAAGAATGTCCTTTGAATGTACCGTTTCAAGGTCACACTAATGCTGCATTTCAGCAAAGACCTGGAAACGATCCTTTTTCTTCCTCATATAATCAAGATTGGAGGAATCACCCTGATTTTTCTTGGATCCAACACCAACCTCAATACACGGATCCAAATCAAAACAATTTTCAAAGCGCTTTTCCACCACAACAGCAACCACTTTAATTGAGTCAGCACCCCTACCAATCACAAAATTTCCAAAATCCAGCCAACACTTTTGCACCATATGAAAACTCTTTGCAATTTGCCGGTACTGATAATACCTCTGCACTAGTACAAACCTTGGTTACTTTCATGAAACAATCCATCCAAGGGTCGGCAAGTTTTCAATCTTCCGTCGATAATATGATGAAGATCATTCTCACTCAAAATGAGAATATTAAATTGATGGAAGCACAAATTGAACGAATAACAGCCGAAATAAGTGCTAGAGAAAAAGGGAAACTTCCAGCCTAACCCCTACCTGATCCTGGACCTTCACATTACACTAATATGGATGCACTTACCACGTTGAGTTCTGGGAGAGTGCTAGACAATCATGTGGGTGAACAAATTGATAATGATGAATTGATCATTAACACCCCGGCTTCCACTTCCACTTCCATTCCCACTTCTACTTCTTGTCCTATTTCGTCTAATATACCTTCTTCTTCCGAGCCTATTCTCCGTTTTCCCAAAGGCTCGAACCCTCCACCTACCTTACCTTTTCCACCTCCACAAACTTGTCCACAAATGTTGGACCCAACACTTATTGATAGAGCTCCATTTTCTGAAAGGTTGAGGCCCAACAAACATGATGCACAAAGGGAGAAGCTTGTGGACATGTTTAAGGAAGTTAACATCAACATCCCTCTCCTAGATTCTATCCAACAAGTTCCGTCCTATGCGAAAATTCTTAAGAACTTGTGCACTGGGAAGAGGAAGACTCAAGTGCCTAAAAAAATTTTCATGTCGAGTACTGTAGACACAGCTTTTCCCCAACAATTACCAAGGAAACGTAAGGACCCTGGCTGTCCTACTATTTCTATTTCTATTGGCGATAAACACATTAACCGTGATTTACTTGACCTTGGCGCTAGTGTTAACATTCTTCCTTACTCGGTTTACGAGCAACTAGGTATCGGAGTGTTAAAGCCTTCGAACATAACTCTCCAGATGGCCGACCGATCTATCGCCAAACCTAGGGGTGAACTTGAGGATGTGTTATTAAAAATCGGGGAATTTGTATTCCCTGTGGATTTTATTGTTCTTGATACACAGCCTGTAGCGAACCCACGGAACCAAATTCCGGTGATTCTAGGTCGTCCCTTTTTGGCTACTTCCAACGCTGTAATCAACTGTAGAAACGACTTTATGAACCTATCTTTTGGGAATATGTCAATTGAGCTCAACATTTACAAGTTGGGAAGTCAACCCTCCGATCATCATGCTCGAGTCTGTTCTGTCAAATTAATGGATGTCGACAGCAGCGAATTTGATCAGCTCCACGATACTGATCTTGACTCTTCTCATATATTGTTGTTTGACCCAACTATATATCATACACATACGGACTCTTCCACCGAGTTGTCCGGGTCAACAACGAACACTGATTATGAACTGTTTTTAGAGTCTGAAGATCACCCTGCGCTTTGTGATGACATTATTCTTCGGGGTATTGATGAGACTTTTGAGGAAATCTTCGCTGATGAACTCGCATTTTTGAATAACACGGGTGTTGAGATGAATCCACATCAAAACAATGAAATTGAACCTCCACCCCTTCTTCTGAACTCTAAAAAGAATGCGAATAATCCATCACATACACTGAGTCGTCTCTCCAAAATGAGATGCAAACACATTCTATTCCACCACTTACCTTTTCCCCACCTCTTTCTGGCTCCATTCAACTTGTTCTTCCACCAACCTAAGCACTATATTGTTAAAATTTTTGAATGGTTGGTGTTGACCTTCGGTCTTTGCAAAGCTTGGCATCGACCAATGATTCTTGCCCCCTCATGTGATTTTCAAAGATTAATATTGTTTAACTCAAGTTTGGGGGGGGTATAATCTGGCTCTTGAAAAGAAAATTTTTACTGAAAATGATGAGCCAAAAATAAGTTTGGGGGAGGATTTTCACGATTATATTTATTGCCCCCGTTAATAAATTTCCTCCCAGGCTTACAGGTTTTCGAGATTTAGCGGATGACAACAGTGAGGACACTGTTGAAAACAAGTTTGGGGGAGATTTGTGCTTATTTTCGCATCATTTGCATCATACTTTACATAAGCACAAAACATTTAAAAAATATAAAAATTAAAAAAAATTAAAAAAATTTGTACATAAATAAGATAATAAAAGATTAGATAGTGAAAAATTACATCCAAAAGATAGGAATAGTTTAAGAAAACCTAGAAAATTAGAAGTTTTCTTAAACAAACTAGTAATAAGTAGTTATAAGCCGTTGTCCCAAGGGTTAGTAAGATGAAGGAAGTCACTAATCTGAGGATAAAAATAAGTCTGAAAAACAGTTTCTATTCTGGAAGCCAAACATTTTGAACGTTGATACCCTACTATACGCACTTACACATGTCTTGAATCTCGGGATAGGAGAGGATACCTTGAAATGCTCTTGTCTAAAAGCCAAAGTATGAAGGAAATAAAAAATTTAATAAAATATAAAATGGTGAGAAAAATGAACACTTGTTTTGTTATCGCCAAGGCAGCAATAAAAAAATATAGCGAGGGTGCTTCATCACCTAGTGCCTTAGACCAACTGGTCTGGGAGTCACTGCTAAGCCTTAGGTGGTGCAAGACGAGGAAAATACACCTAATAAGCAAGCACATGAGTAATCGGTCGGTTAGTACCTCAAGAAGTATTAACATTCGCATGAAAGTGTGTGAGCAAATTCATCTAAATATTCATTAATTAAAAAATACTGAGGCAGATGGACAAGAGTATGATAACTTGAATTGAATTCTCCGGGTGTAGGGATGTATACTACACACACGTAGGGTTATATGATCGATGTTTGGAAGAAAGATAGGAAATGAAGAATAAAGACGATGTTTTATTGAGGGGTGATGTGATTTCTAACATCTTTTCATGACTATTAAGATAGGGCTCATGACAACCGAAAAGCTAGTATAGTTGGAAACTCTAATTTTGAAAGTCCTTTTTTTATAATTCTTTTCTTTATATGTAAATTTCACGGTCTTCCTTTTATTATTGGATTTTGTGGGTGCAGTCCGTTGAAAACGCTCATGAGACAACACTCCTCCTATTAGGGACACCTAGAGGTTTAAAGGCTTGTTGCATATGCTTAGTGCAATCGTGTTGCCTACGAAAGTGTGCTAGTTAGTTTTTCTCTTTCTTTATTTACTCTTTCTCTTTTTAATAAAACAGTTCGCTCGAGACGACCGAAAATAAGTTTGGGGGAATTTGATCGGTCGAAAATATCGCATTCTTAACACGTCAATTTCCCTACCATTTGCACTCATCTAGAGGTGTTCGGTATTAATATAGCATATATTAGCAAAACAGCTGTAAAATACCAAATAACTGGTGTTATACTTTAAAACCGACATTTTGAGGGAAATTGAGTGTTTATCATTGCATCGCATTATCTTTGTGTAGCGCAACACTTGTCTCGAGAATCTGTGCAGGAAATTCCAGGAAAATAGCCGAAATTGTCAAAAGTGCTGAGAAAAATACGCCATGTCCAAGACTTGAGATCTGGCAATGAACTAAAGAGAATTATAAGATTCAACACATCAGAAAATAACTCCAAAGTCAGCAAAAGAGTTACCAGAGATTTTCATGCACAGATGACATCAAAGGGTCGTGGATCCGCGGCCCAATACCCCTTCCCGCGGCGGATCCGCGGCCCCATCAGCATGACGTCAGCAAAGAATTGTTCAGGGCTTTTCTTCTCAGCTTCAGAACTCCTTTAATCCACTGCAAATTCCAGAATTATCTAGAAGTTTCTGTCAGAACAGAAAGGCTCCTTGTTCAAGCTAAACACCCTCAAGCTTCTCAAGCAAGCTACATAACTACCTAAGCCTAGAAGCTTCTCCCTAACCTCCAAGCTTATGAAGGAAGCTAACCCTAACTAACTACCTCTAGAACCTTCTACCTAATTACCAAGCTTACAAGGGAAGCTAAACTAAACTTAGCTTCTAAAGGAAGTGTAACGTTTTGAAAATCGTTTCGGTGAAATTTCGAAAAAATCGGTAAAATAAGGGAGTTTTCTGTAAAAAGTCAAAATACAAATATCTTATTATAAAAATTAAATATAAATTTTCTAGCTATGTAATTACTATTATTTGGTGTTTATTGAGCCGCTGGTGAAATTTTAAATTTTCTGAAAAACAATATTATTTTATTATTATTTTAAGCCGTCACTAATACATTTAATTAGGGAAAATTACAAATTGGAATGAGTTGAAACAAATTTTGTGCATCATAAAACATTAAATAAAATTTTATCGTGTAGTTTTTGAAACGAAATTATTTGCCAAAACGGTTTAGAAATTATTGAAGAAAAAAGGCTTTTTTTAGCGTAAATGGATGTTTGGGGTATTGTATTTATCATTTTTCATCACCCCACACCCGTACACACACCCAAACCCCCATTTCCCCATCATGATGGCTGAACCCTTGCTGCCCCACTCCCACTCTTTTCCCCACTTCAAAAAGAAAAGTGAAGAAAACAAAAGAAAAGAAATGAAAGAATAAAGAATGAGTGTGTTGACTTGAGGTATGGGTTTTTGACTTTCTCTTTCTCTAATCAACACCTCACTCTCTCCCACACTTTCCCCACCTGCACAATGGCCGAGCCTCCCCCTTTCTTCAGCCCCTTCAATTCTTCATCTCATTTCTAATCAAAAATCCACTCAAAATGCATCAAAATCCCTTCAAAATCAAAGCAAAATTAAAATCCAACTCCTACCCATTTTTCATTTGCTATTCTTGCATGGATCTTGGGAGCAAGTTGGAATTTTAGAGGCTTGATTTTCATATTTGATCTCTTGATCATGAGGTATAATTCTAACCTTTTCTTAAATTGTGCTAATTGTTTCATGTTAGCTTAATTGGGTTTTTTTAATTAGTTCTAGGTGCTTGAATTAAAATTCAAGAGAAGGGTTTTGAATTAATGATTAGGGTCTGTGATCAAGTGAGGTTTTTATCATTTGTTTATGGTTGTAATGAGGAGATTAACATGTAGTTGTATGCAAAATCTAAGTTAGTTGCTATTTGCTAAATTGTTAATTTAAAATTGTGATAACTTTGGTAATTGCTAACTAGGTTTTTATAATTAGTCTAATAATTAGGTTTAAAAATCTAATTATGGTTTCATAGCATTATTAACATTATAATGAGTGGTTTAATACCTTAGGTTATGCAAATCTAAGCTTAATTCTTAAATCGAGAATTTTTGCTTGAAAATTGTTAAAATTGGATGAATTGTAAACTAGGTTTTTGGGGTTTATGGAATTTAATGAGATTAAATTATGGGAATCATTTTTTTTGACTTATTTAAGATATTTAGTGAATATTGTGGCCTCTAGATTCGTTTAAATATCATGTTTTGTACAAAAACGGCGAATTGTGCTTGCTAGTTTTTTCGGAAAAATGACTTTTATGTGAAATTGGGGGTTTTGTGAGTTTTAAGCTATTTTATATTAAAATTAGAGTTCGTGAATATGCAAATGAGTGTATTTGGGTTTTTCTCGATGGTTTGGCGTTTGTACGCCGACATCGAGGGTTTTTGGGTTGATTTGTGAAAAGCAACCATAGGTTTTGACCTATGTGGGATTCGTGTGTCGTTTTGGTCATGAGTCGGATTTTAATGCGATACGGTGCGTTATGATATGTAGGTACCCTATGTGGACTTCGAGACGACAAGCAAGAATGTGGCGACGTCGGCACCGGCGAGCGAAGATCAGGTGAGTAGATTTATATCTACGGGGAGAAGTCGGGTGGATGGCGTATAGCACCCCCGTAGTTCGTGGTGATGTATACGAATACGTATACACACATATATATATATATTGTTTATATATTGTTTGAGTTGTTGATGATAAATATGGATATTTGGTGTTTTTGGATAATTGAGTGTCGCGAAACCCTAGAGTAGCGGTCGCACCACACTTACACACACCTACCCATACTTGCATACTTTCTTCCTTCTTTTGTGCTTACGGAAAATATAGTTATGTGTCCACATAGGTATGGGACATGTGTTCACATACGGATTTGAGGATGATACTTGGGATTGAGATGAGTCGAAGAGATTTGTGTTGAGATTGTGATATCGGTGATATGGCAGGATTCGTACTTGAGGTACGTCCTGGTGTTGTAGCGGATCTTGGGGCGACGATACGGATGAATAGTGTTATATATAAAGTGGTCGACATGTGATCGTGATATGAGATATCATATACTAGGATATGGATACTAGGCCGTATTGGGCGATGTATACCCCTTGATGATGATTGTGCTGACGATATCGGTTTGTACGAGATTGTCGATCAGTAGTCAGATCATGAGTACATTGAGGATATTAGTATTGTACTAGACATAGGTCAGTACCCTAGACGATGATCTTGAATAAAGTGGATACCTGAGGATTAGTGTGAGGAATATGATATTGACCCGTACCCAGATTTGGGGATGCCGTACGAGCTATATTTTGATGATTGATCCGCCCTCTTGACTTGGGATGTCTAATTATGGATATGATATTATTGAGGCGGGATCACCGACTATACATATACAGGTAGGTATATGTATCGACTCAGATGATAGGCGGTTTCCTTACCTGTAGTTCAGTTTGTTAGTTCAGCCATATAGTTTAGTGTAGTTGTTAGATTAGATTAGACTCCTACCTATTTCAAAACTAACGAATCGTGGGTATTTTAAAATACAGCCCAAGGGATCCTACGGATATTTCAAAAGATGTATCTTTTCTTAAAAACACCGTGGCCCCTATTTTCAAAACCCCATGATTCGTGTTATTTCAAAAGGCACCATTTGTAGGACTTATATTAGATTAATGCAGATTAGTTATAGTTGCGTCTAGTTTCAGCTCCCGCTCATTTTTGTGGTCCGCTTCGCATCGCATGCTTATTTTATGTTTCATACTCCATTATTGATATCATGCTGTTATGACACCAGCACCATTACCGATGATGCCTATGTACCACGTACACTTACTTGCCGGCTCACACACATCTTCATCGGTAATTGCCATGTCACGTACACCCTAGAAAATATTAGCGTACTTGCCTTATATGATAGTTTAGACATTATAGTTATTATCTGCTACTTCATGCATACTGTTATTCATTGTTATGCCGCATTCATGGATTCTCATGCATATATTCACTATTTTACGTGTTATTGAGGTTTTGGATTCGGATTTCCATGAGATTTTCTGGATTTGGAGGAAAACCGCAAAAAACATAAATAAACATTTTCTCTCTTTTAAAATAAAAGTGCGATTTTCCCATGATGTATGAGTCGTCCACCATGAGTTTGCTGATTATTTCGAGACCCGATTCGAGGAGTGGAGGAACCGTTTCGGGTACATGGTGGGCCCGGTGCGGTACCCCGGGGCAAGAGGAATGTGTTGTTGACGTTGAGCCCGGCAGGGGAGCACTACCGACCGGTGATATTACCCGACGCGTCGGATATCCGGAGGATACCGTCGTGGCCTTGAGATGGATGGTAGGGGCCGGTCTGGATTGACGGTGCCCTAGATATTGATTTTTGAGATATTGAGGTACATAGACTGTGATACAGAGATATCGAGATATTTGGACACTTGTTTTGTGTCGATGCTGGGCACTGTTTTATACTGATTTCATTTATGGTACCTCACTTTAAAAATACAGAAATCTCACTGATTTATGAAAGCATTTTTTGTCAGTTCATGCATTCTGTTCCGTGCATTCATACCGCATTCATATGATATATTGCTACCTGAAGCACTGACACGGGCATATGAGATTACACTCGGGTTAGATATTTACCCTAGCCTTGTTATAGGCTACGTGTTATTCATATATTTGAGGATATATTATGATCATTGACCTAGGTTGCGTTATTTATGCGATTTCTGTGCGTAGATGTTTTTCTATTCACGAGTTGGCAACTCACCCCCGTTGTGCCCCAGTTTCTTGCAGGTTTGCCGTACAGATTTCATTACGGCTTTGCGGGCTCAGTTTCATTCGGGTGACTTGCTAGTAGGTGGGTTTTTCTTGTATCGTACCCATCATATTACCTTATATAATATTATTCCGTTGTACCTAGTAAATTCCATCAACCAAACATGTATTTATTGAGATAGAGACCAGTGTTGTTTATTCTTTCGACCTTAGAGTCGCTCGTTATATTTCTGGTGGTTTTGAGTTCCTTTTGAATTTTGATCATCGCCGTTGGTGTTGTATATTATATTGCTTGTGTGGTTGTGATCGTCGATTGACGAAGAGCTAGCTCCCGCTTGGGGATGCCTTTTTCTTGATTTCGTATACTATTCTTGTTGTATCCCGTTTGGGGGCCAGTATTTACAAAGGAGACTATGCCGAAATTTTTAGTAAATTTTTGATGTTTTAAAAACCGCATAATTCGGCTTATGCTATTGAAATTACTTGCTTTAAGTTGGTTTTTCCTGCACTCTACTACTTTTCTTGGTTTGGATTTCTGGGTTTTCGGTTTACTTAGATTACGTACGTCTCGAGACGTTCGTAGTTTAAGTGCCGGTCATGTTCCGTACTTTCGAGCCGTGACAAAGTTGGTATCAGAGCGTTAGGTTTTACCTTCGGAGCGTAGGATGACCCTTGGTTGATGGAATAGGTGACTAAAGTAGAGTGACGTACCGTGGGTATGTTCCGCGGCATACTTACGATACGCTACTCCACTTAAGAAGCCTTAGGATGTACATTTCTTTGTTCAGTATTATATTCATTCCTGATCTAGCTTCATCGGTACCAGTTACGGTTTGCTGCCACGATTACGGGCAAGGAGAGCTACGGTTAGAATTGCGGTCAGCACAAGCTCGTCACGAACGAGGACTGTCCAGGGTGTAATTTTGGCGACACACGATTGCGGAGATGTGTCTTTTACTGTGTTTCGCGCCACGAGCGTTTGGCGGATCGCCTTTATGAGATTTCTCGGACGTGCCGATCAGTACCAGAGGATTGGGACACCGACAGAGGCCAGCCAGATTTTGATGACGGTTGGTGTATTGCTTATTCATGATGGTCGAGGCACTGTTCAGCGTGCAGACGAGTGAGCCAGTTGTTGCTGCGAGTGACGAGATATCGCCCTATATGTTGGAGCTATTGTAGTACGAGATTGTACCAAGGGATGATAGAAGGTCGCTAGTCACCCGAGGATGAATGACTAGGACAGGTGGTTCGCTCGCCTACCCCGATGCGAGATCATCAGATAGATTGATTCCAGCTAGAGACGACTTCACGCGGAGACGTTGAGAGTCGACAGAGACGATCGAATGTCAGAAACCTATTATTCCAAGTTTAAAGTAGTCGGAAAGACATGCAGGCAATTCTATGGTCCCTCTAGAAGAATGAAACCCTAACTCGACTTAATGACCGTGTGAAAGCCTTTGATCCTTCGGGTTTGCGGCAGTTCTACTGCGCCATTAGTGAGGCTTGGGTTTTCCCTTCTACGGCTGGACCACCGATGCTGTGGTAGGTACTCGATACTATTAAACTGTGCCCAAGATGTTGAGCTCTTGGGGGATTATGAGGTTTTGACGACTCGATCGGATGGCTCGACTTAATTCGGATGCTAGGTGGTGAGATGCATTTCTTGGGAGACTCCCGATATAAGGATAGCCGTTGGAGCTCAGTCCATGCAGCCGCGACGAGGCGAGTCCAAAGCAGACGACATTAGAGAAAAGTGAAGTAAGAGGTTCATACCAGATCTAGATGAGATGACGTTCCACTCCGCCGACATCAGAGATGCGGTACGCATGCCGAGGCATTGTACTTGGATATACCTTCCAGAAGGAGTCGCGATGAGTATGTAGTCGTTCAGGAACGAGAATAGATCTAGTAAGGGACGATGAATTCCGGACAGTTCGGCAGAGGCGAGATTTAGGAGAGATCTCGATAGGACCTTTCTGGAATGAATTACGAGAAGACTAGGACCCAGGAGTGGTCATGTTACGCACACCGGCAGGCCAGAGTTCAGGATCATCGACGAGACATGCTATGAGTGACGATGACAGTTGGCCCGAGATTCTTAGAGGATGCGCTTGAGCGGTACTATTCCGCCATTATTGATTTCGATGTTTTGGGTGATTTATTCGTATGATTTGATTTTGATGATTGAGGATTTACGATCTTTGCACGGTGTTGCACTTGATATCGTTTTCGTGTTTTGCTTTCATATGTTTGTGATTTTACGGTTTTAGACATTTGAGTTGATTTTGTGCGTATGCACGCACACGAATTGGTTACTGCACTCTTTATAGTTTATATATGCTTGCAGTGCAGTTATACGCCTTTTGTGCACTTAGATGCACTGGACTTCGATTTCGATTATGATACTTGATATTTGTTTTATGCACCTTGTGCACCTGATTTGATTTGCGCATGTTCGGCGCTTGATATTGGACTTCATGATTTCGTGCATGATGGATGCCCCTGGTTTTGGGTTTGAGCGCATGTTGAGCGTATGTTTTGAGATGCGATTTTGGTGCACACTAGATGCACTAAATCGAGATTTTTTTCGTGCATGTCAGATGCACCTGATTTTGCTGTCAGGCACACACGTTGCCTACGACAGATGTTTCGTGCAGACCCGATGCACTTAGATGTTGTTTCTGTGCGCATGTATGGCACATTCATGGATTTTGATTTCCATGCGCACCAGACGCACGTAGCATTCATGTGCATATTTTGGGATTGATTTCGTATAGAGCAGTACGTTTTTATGATATTGCTATGTGTTTTCGTACTAAGCAGGACTAGTCAGAGGACAGTACCTGAATATATTTTGCACGCATTGATAGTTATTGAAGGGATTTCCAAAAAGCGAGCTATAGCCTCAGTATTTACCTACGTGTCTGATATGACACGAAATGTTTAAAACAAGGAGACCCTTCTAAATTGTTTCCAAACTACGTACATTTCAAACAAAGGTATATATGTATATAGTTATTTTCTTGTGATAGACGTCCGCCACTGTGCAGTGTTATACGCGTTGCACAGCGACTTAAAGAGATTTGGCATGCATTTCCTTCAGATACTTACAGATATAGATTCGATATTTACATGTATAGTTTCGAGTTATGTCATATTGGTTTTGATTTGGATTTGGCATTGATGTCTTCTCCATGACTCCGATGATTGCGGGATGCTTGACGGAGTTTTGATTTGAGTTATATACTCATTTTTCAAGCGCATGCGCTGCGCTACGATTTGTTTTATGTATTTACAATTTCGGAGCCCCGACGAGTTGATGGTTTTCTTAGATGTTTTAGTATTTGGGGGAGTTTGAATTTAAATTCGGGGACCGAATTTCTTTAAGGGGGGAAGATTGTAAGGTTTTGAAAATCGTTTCGGTGAAATTTCGAAAAAATCGGTAAAATAAGGGGGTTTTCTGTAAAAAGTCAAAATACAAATATCTTATTATAAAAATTAAATATACATATTCTAGCTATATAATTGCTATTATTTGGTGTTTATTGAGCCGCTGGTGAAATTTTAAATTTTCTGAAAAAAAATATTATTTTAATATTATTTTAAGCCGTCACTAATACATTTAATTAGGGAAAATTACAAATTGGAATGAGTTGAAACAAATTCTGTGCATCATAAAACATTAAATAAAATTTTATCATGTGGTTTTTGGAACGAAATTATTTGCCAAAACGGTTTAGAAATTATTGAAGAAAAAAGGCTTTTTTTTAGCGTAAATGGATGTTTGGGGTATTGTATTTATCATTTTTCATCACCCCACAGCCGTACACACACCCAAACCCCCATTTCCCCATCATGATGGCTGAACCCTTGCTGCCCCACTCCCACTCTTTTCCCCACTTCAAAAAGAAAAGAGAAGAAAACAAAAGAAAAGAAATGAAAGAATAAAGAATGAGTGTGTTGACTTGAGGTATGGGTTTTTGACTTTCTCTTTCTCTAATCAACACCTCACTCTCTCCCACACTTTCCCCACCTGCACAATGGCCGAGCCTCCCCCTTTCTTCAGCCCCTTCAATTCTTCATCTCATTTCTAATCAAAAATCCACTCAAAATGCATCAAAATCCCTTCAAAATCAAAGCAAAATTAAAATCCAACTCCTACCCATTTTTCATTTGCTATTCTTGCATGGATCTAGGGAGCAAGTTGGCATTTTAGAGGCTTGATTTTCATATTTGATCTCTTGATCATGAGGTATAATTCTAACCTTTTCTTAAATTGTGCTAATTGTTTCATGTTAGCTTAATTAGTTTTTTTTTTAATTAGTTCTAGGTGCTTGAATTAAAATTCAAGAGAAGGGTTTTGAATTAATGATTATGGTTTGTGATCAAGTGAGGTTTTTATCATTTGTTTATGGTTGTAATGAGGAGATTAACATGTAGTTGTATGCAAAAACTAAGTTAGTTGCTATTTGCTAAATTGTTAATTTAAAATTGTGATAACTTTGCTAATTGCTAACTAGGTTTTTATAATTAGTCTAATAATTAGGTTTAAAAATCTAATTATGATTTCATAGCATTATTAACATTATAATGAGTGGTTTAATACCTTAGGTTATGCAAATCAAGCTTAATTCTTAAATCGAGAATTTTTGCTTGAAAATTGTTAAAATTGGATGAATTGTAAACTAGGTTTTTGGGGTTTATGGAATTTAATGAGATTAAATTATGGGAATCATTTTTTTTGACTTATTTAAGATATTTAGTGAATATTGTGGCCTCTAGATTCGTTTAAACATCATGTTTTGTACAAAAACGGCGAATTGTGCTTGCTAGTTTTTTTTCGGAAAAATGACTTTTAAGTGAAATTGGGGTTTTTGTGAGTTTTAAGCTATTTTATATTAAAATTAGAGTTCGTGAATATGCAAATGAGTGTATTTGGGTTTTTCTCGATGGTTTGGCGTTTGTACGCCGACATCGAGGGTTTTTAGGTTAATTTGTGAAAAGCAACCATAGGTTTTGACCTATGTGGGATTCGTGTGTCGTTTTGGTCATTAGTCGGATTTTAATGCGATACGGTGCGTTATGATATGTAGGTATCCTATGTGGACTTCGAGACGACAAGCAAGAACGTGGCGACGTCGGCACCGGCAAGCGAAGATCAGGTGAGTAGATTTATATCTACGGGGAGAAGTCGGGTGGATGGTGTATAGCACCCCCGCAGTTCGTGGTGATGTATACGAATACGTATACACACACACATATATATTGTTTATATATTGTTTGAGTTGTTGATGATAAATATAGATATTTGGTGTTTTTGGATGATTGAGTGTCGCGAAACTCTAGAGTAGCGGTCGCACCACACTTACACACACCCACCCATACTTGCATACTTTCTTCCTTCTTTTGTGCTTACGGAAAATATAGTTATGTGTCCACAAAGGTATGGGACTATGTGTTCACATACGGATTTGAGGATGATACTTGGGATTGAGATGGGTCGATGAGATTTGTGTTAAGATTGTGATATCGGTGATATAGCAGGATTCGTACTTGAGGTACGTCATGGTGTTTTAGCGGATCTTGGGGCGACGATACAGATGAATAGTGTTATATATAAAGTGGTCGACATGTGATCGTGATATGAGATATCATATACTAGGATATGGATACTAGGCCGTATTGGGCGATGTATACCGCTTGATGATGATTGTGCTGACGATATCGGTTTGTACGAGATTGTCGATCAGTAGTCAGATCATGAGTACATTGAGGATATTAGTATTGTACTAGACATAGGTCAGTACCCTAGATGATGATCTTGAATAAAGAGGATACCTGAGGATTAGTGTGAGGAATATGATATTGACCCGTACCGAGATTTGGGGATGCCGTACGACGGATTTACGTACGAGCTATATTTTGATGATTGATCCGCCCTCTTGACTTGGGATGTCTGGTTATGGATATGATATTGTTGAGGCGGGATCACCGACTATACATATACAGGTAGGTATATGTATCGACTCAGATGATAGGCGGTTTCCTTACCTGTAGTTCAGTTTGTTAGTTCAGCAGTATAGTTTAGTGTAGTTGTTAGATTAGATTAGACTCCTACCTATTTCAAAACTAACGAATCGTGGGTATTTTAAAAGACAGCCCAAGAGATCCTACGGATATTTCAAAAGACGTGTCTTTTCATAAAAACACCGTGGCCCCTATTTTCAAAACCCCATGATTCGTGTTATTTCAAAAGGCACCATTTGTAGGACTTATATTAGATTAATGCAGATTAGTTATAGTTGCGTCTAGTTTCAGCTCCCGCTCATTTTTGTGGTCCGCTTCGCATTGCATGCTTATTTTATGTTTCATACTCCATTATTGATAACATGCTGTTAGGACACCAGCACCATTACCGATGATGCGTATGTACCACGTACACTTACTTGCCGGCTCACACACATCTTCATCGGTAATTGCCATGTCACGTATACCCTAGAAAATATTAGCGTACTTGCCTTATATGATAGTTTAGACATTGTAGTTATTACCTGCTACTTCATGCATACTGTTATTCATTGTTATGCCGCATTCATGGATTCTCATGCATATATTCACTATTTTACGTGTTATTGAGGTTTTGGATTCAGATTTCCATGAGATTTTCTGGATTTGGAGGAAAACCGCAAAAAACATAAATAAACCTTTTCTCTCTTTTAAAATAAAAGTGCGGTTTTCCCATGATATATGAGTCGTCCACCATGAGTTTGCTGATGGATTTCGAGACCCGATTCGAGGAGTGGAGGAACCGTTTCGGGTATATGGTGGGCCCGGTGCGGTACCCCGGGGCAAGAGGAATGTGTTGTTGACGTTGAGCCCGGCAGGGGAGCACTACCGACCGGTGATATTACCCGACACGTCGGATATCCGGAGGATACCGTCGTGGCCTTGAGATGGATGGTAGGGGCCGGTCTGGATTGACGGCGTCCTAGATATTGATTTTTGAGATATTGAGGTACAGAGACTGTGATACAGAGATATCGAGATATTTGGACACTTGTTTTGTGTCGATGCTGGGCACTGTTTTATGCTGATTTCATTTATGGTACCTTACTTTAAAAATACAGAAATCTCACTGATTTATGAAAGAAGTTTTTGTCAGTACATGCATTCTGTTCCGTGCATTCATACCGCATTCATATGATATATTGCTACCTGAGGCACTGACACGGGCATATGAGATTACACTCGGGTTAGATATTTACCCTAGCCTTGTTATAGGCTACGTGTTATTCATATATTTGAGGATATATTATGATCATTGACCTAGGTTGCGTTATTTATGCGATTTCTGTGCGTAGATGTTTTTCTATTCACGAGTTGGCAACTCACCCCCGTTGTGCCCCAGTTTCTTGCAGGTTTGCCGTACAGGTTTCATTACGGCTTTGCGGGCTCAGTTTCATTCGGGTGACTTGCTAGTAGGTGGGTTTTTCTTGTATCGTACCCATCATATTACCTTGTATAATATTATTCCGTTGTACCTAGTAAATTCCATCAACCAAACATGTATTTATTGAGATAGAGACCAGTGTTGTTTATTCTTTCGACCTTAGAGTCGCTCGTTATATTTCTGGTGGTTTTGAGTTCCTTTTGAGTTTTGATCATCGCCGTTGGCGTTGTATATTATATTGCTTGTGTGGTTGTGACAGTCGATTGACGAAGAGCTAGCTCCCGCTTGGGGATGCCTTTTTCTTGATTTCGTATACTATTCATGTTGTATCCCGTTTGGGGGCCAGTATTTACAAAGGAGACTCTGCCGAAATTTTCAGTAAACTTTTGATGTTTTAAAAATCGCAAAATTCGGCTTATGCTATTGAAATTACTTGCTTTAAGTTGGTTTTTCCTACACTCTACTACTTTTCTTGGTTTGGATTTCTGGGTTTCGGTTTACTTAGATTACGTACATCTCGAGTCGTTCGTAGTTTAAGTGCCGGTCATGTTCCGGACTTTCGGGCCATGACAGGAAGCTAATCCTAAACAAGGCTATAAAAGGGACCCTAAGGCTTCACTTCTAAGGTTAATCTCCAATTCCCAACACAAGTTAAGTGACACAACTTGTGCATTAAAACCCTAACCCTAATCTAATCCAAAGACAAAATCAAGATCACCGAGTACAATTCAAGCAAGATGCCTTCAACCTTTTAGGAGCGAAGCCGATCATCATCCGAGCAAGTGGTATAAGACGATCCGCGACTCACGAAGACGAGCGAAGCCAAATCGACGATCGAGTTCTTTCCTCATTGTAGATCTTGAGAGAATTGTAACAAAATTGTTGATAAATAAAAGGTGAAATTCTTTATCTTGCTTTCTTTACATTCTTGCATCATGATTAGATCTCGATTCATGATCGTGTTCTTTGATATGATGTTTGAGTAAAAACTGAGCTCGTGAAGGAGTCGAGAGAATCAATAGATGATGAGGATTACAAATCGTGAAACAATTCTTAAGTCCTATGAGTTTTGTAAACTTTAGTAAATTGAAGAATCGACAACCTAGTTTCGAACAATGCATTCTTGATTGTGTTAGCTCTTAATTAGTGATCCATGATCGATTCTTGAATTTACTAGAGGCTAGAATGTGAATGAGATCAATGAAAGGACAAGGGATAGATGATAAAACCCTAGTTTCCGCAAGAAATCCCTAATTCTCGTTGATCGTCATCGATCTAGTGTCAAATCATTAATGGATAAGAAAACGTAATCAATAGTTTTCATCACGTCTATAGATTCGATCGATTCCTACGAGCCTCACTTCGATTCTTGAAACCTAATTCGATTGGATATCATCAATTCTTGATTCTTGATTTTTAATGTTTTCTTGTTATTAGATCTAGATTTTAATAATTCTTGAAATTCACTTTTAAATCTTGAATTAAATTGTCTTTTCTCTTTTCTTTAATTTTCAGTTCATCTAATTCAAATTCGAACGAATCTCACTTTCCCTGTGGACGATACGCACTCGCTAACGCGCTACAATTGACACCGTTATTGATTGCGGTCAAAAAATTTCTTTGGTTTTGAAACATCATTTCTAAAACACGACACATCACGAAGAATCATTCAATCATTCGGCACTTGAAAAAATTTAGATTTGGCATGGTTGATGTCTTATGAGCCTTGTGACAGTGCCTAGTAACCCTAAAAAACCCACCTATAGAAAAAGGCCTCACAGCCAACCGTTGCGGTATCCGCAAAAGTAGAGATAATAAGACGCCCTGCCGCGACTACTCTGAGGGCCAAGACTGCAAAACACTGTGGCATAACGGGATGAGTTGCCAACTCGTGAATAGTAAATAACATCATACAGTAATCGCAAGTATGCACGAACTGTCACGCCCCGCTTCTCGGTGTACAGCGAAGGGGACGCGACGAGTCCGCTACGTATTTACTCTAAAGTAAATACGCTAAGTGTATCTAAGCAATATAAAATAATTGCACAAGAAACAAAAGATAATATTGAACAACAACTTTATTTATTAACATTCTTTTGTACAAAGCATGTAAAGTAAATACATCTGAATGAAAGCAATGCCTAAACAATGGCATAACAGAAATGAAAAGTACTAAAATAAAATGTGTACAATGAAGCTAGAGCTCTGGGTCGTAGGAAAGTTGATCCAAGTCCTCGCTGGTAGGCTCGATCTCCTGAGTATCCAGATCACCTGACAACATTCCAAAGAAGAAAGAGAAGGAATGTCATCAGCTAACAATCGCTCGGTAAGTCCCAAAGATAAGGGAGAAATAAAATAGACAGAGAGAAAGCAGCTTTTAAAGTTGTATTATATGGTTAACACCGTTATTTGTAGCTTGGTACAAAAGGATGCTAGTGTATACGAGAGGAGTCTCTATATGCTGGAGACTAAGAACAACAGGAGTACAAGGAACTGTTTATGCCACGGTAAAACAGCAACAGAAATACAGGTTAGGTTTCTTAAGTCTTGCAGTCTCGTGCCACTTCTAACCCCTTCCGTACCAATCTATCCCTTAAACCCTGCGATATCTTGATTGTATTGTTTGTATTGTATTCCAAATTGTATTGTCTTGTAATATAGATTGTATAATTGTATGACTTGCGGAAACCATGATATCAGTAAATGGATGTAACTGGAATATCATGGATGTAACCGGAGAATCATGTACATGGAAGTATATTCATGGTTCGGTTCAGTCAATACAGATTGGATAGATTGAATATATGTATTCATGGATTCATATTGAATTGTAGATTGTAGATTGTACTTGAATCATATTCAAGTCAGATTGTTTATAATGAGACTCAGTCTGAGTCAGAACAATTAGAAAGAGAAATTGAAGTCCTGAATTAGGTTTTTATGTTAACGGTAACCGCTGCACATGGGCGGCAGGATTTGTGTCTTTTTCAAAGACGATTACCGTGTTGATAACACCGTTGTTAAGTTGTCTACCTTAAATAGGCAAGCACCCACTTCTCTGGCTCCCTGAGGCTCAAGTGATTGGTCCCGCTTAAACCTACATTTACTAGGGTCGTTATTGTAATTTATAAAACTTGAGGGGTTTTATGTAAAAATAATTTTGTATAATTTACAAAATAAACCTCAATTATTTAATTATCGTCTTTAGAATTTTCATAGTAGTGGATTTTATATTTTTGACATTTATAGTGAATAAACCTATTTTTCATAATAAGGGTATTTAATTGTAATATTGAACTTATATGGAATTTCATGGTATTTTCACGTAAAGTGATTCTTTTAATTTAGAAAAGTTGGAATATTTTTATTATATCAAAAATAGGTATTTTGATAATACTTATATATACATAAATATTTATAAAAATAATTTTATTTTTTCCAGAAATCTCATTTTCTTAAGATATTTGTATTTCAAATCTTTCGAGACCGATTGCTCCTTGCGGAGGTCTGCATCTCGCAGTACTAAGCCCAGGGATGTGCGATAATCCGGACTATCCCAGTCGGGTTCCTCAAAATGGGTTGTAGCGGCGCTTTGCAAAGATTTGTAAAAATAGGTAATCTTGTAGAAAATGGTTTTAATAGTAAATGGTATTTATATGTAAAGTTTCGTTTTCCCGTATTCTATCTTCCCGAAAGGTATTGTGCTATGTTGCATATAAGTGTTGTGAGAAGTTATGTCATTACCTATGATCTTAATTAAAGGTATAGAAAGATTAATGATGTTTTAAAGTCGAAACTAAACTACATGTATTTTACTGAAAAAGAGCGGTAAGAATTACAAAATGAAATGTTTTGCTATGAAACTTGTTCAACATGTTTTATTAATGATTAATAGTCAAGATGTAAAAGTTTAGTATGGTTGTGTTAAGGAAAATTGAACTTTATAAAGAAAACCGAATCGGAAGTCGGATTTAACTTCGCTTCCGTCGGGTTTAGAAAAAAGAGTTATAAGAATAGATTAGAGAGGAGGGAGGTGGGACTTACGGGTTTAGATTCAAGATAAGAGGGAGAGGAAGATGTAGGAGGCGCCGGTGCGTCGTTTCGTCACCGGGATCTCCTCGGATTGTTGTCGAAAAATCGCCGGAGCTTCACCTTTTGCTAACTCCAATTGTACACTAAAATTCTAGAGAGTTTTCTTGAGAGTTTGGGAGGAATTATGAGTGAGGGGAGTGTGTTTAGGGCTGGTATTTATAGGGTAAAACTAGGGTTAGGGTAGGTGAAAGGGTGTGAAGAAAAAATGTATTAAATTGTAATAAAATTGGATTTATTGAGATTTTAAAGGGCTCTGTTAATGTGCAGAATTTTTAAAGTATACAGAGGTAATGAGGAGGCCAAGAGACAAAACTTTCATGAAGACCAACTCAGGTTTTGACCAAGTTCGGCCGCCGGCGGCGGGCCGAGTCAGGCGATCCGCCGGCCCGAGTCGACCGAGTCACGCCGATTCAGGGGTCCACGTGTCTCTTGGCAATTTGTTTACCCTCCTGGGCCAGTTTGTTTTATATGTAAAGTGGGATTTTTACAGGTTATGCACGTGTAGACCCTTGGACTTCTAAAAATTTAAAAGAAAACAATATTAAAAATAATATGGGTGCTGTGATTTGAACTCTGGTTCTTTTGTTCAACAGTGCAAGGCTTTACCAATGAGCTACAAGCTCCTTCTTGCTATTAAAAAGTAAAACAAACTTATAACTTGTGCTCAGGAAAAAATACCCCTTTCTGTATTTTTTGAAAAATTTGTACAATAAGTTGTACAGGAAGTTTAGGGTTGTTACATTCTACCCTCCTTATAAACTTTTCGTCCTCGAAATTTGTAAAAGGAAAGTGTAACAGATTCAAGGAAAGTTTGGTGACTGAAGTATTAATAGTGTATGAAAAATAACAAGATGGTGTAAGGGTTTTAAAAATGTGAAAGAGACTTACTAGTGTTACCTTGGTCAACTGTCTCGGCTTCTACGGCTGCTAATGTGGAGGCTTGGCGTCTCGACACATTATTCTGTGTATGCCGGTACATCGATGCCTGACTGGGTAGAGGTGGTCCATGTAGAGGTGGTGCTGGGAGTGCAAGACGTGGAGCATGAGCCTGGATAGCTGGCCGCTATGGGTGGTTGGTGGGTGTGTGAGCTGAGTTGCGTCTATAGGGACAATTTCCAATTCTATGATCGGATGCGCCACAAACTAGGCACAGGCCTTTTGCACGCCTATAGTCCTTCCACAAGTGTCCCTTACTCCTACAGTAGTAACAAAAACCTGGACTTGACTGGTTAATTTTTTCTTTCTGTCTCTTAGGTTTAGAAGGTTGGGTAGGGTAGGCTCCTCTTGCCTTCTGGGTGGCAGAGCACTTTATACCAGTTGCTTCTGCTTCTGATCGGTTCAATAATATTGCAGTCTGCTGTTGCAGACCTTTCAGGAGGCTTCGGATTTCCTCAAAAATAACCGTCTTCTCGTTGATCGGAGCAGGGACGACAGGTGTAATTAGTAGTGGTGGTTGAGTGTTGTTGAAGTTGGTGCTGGTGTTGTTTGGGGAATCCATAACCTTGAAAGAAAATTTTAGGTTAGGACAGATTCAAAATATATGATTCAAAGAATATGAAATGTTAAGATTCAAGGAGTATAGATTGTAAAGAAATTTTTAGTTGCTGGTTCTTTTGTTATATTGCTTTGGTTGTTCACGCAGAACAGAACTGTATTGTAGGGTTCCATACAGCTCTGACCTATATGGGCTGTCAATAAAACCTGTCACTCCCCGCTTCCTGATGTACAGCGAAAGGGACGCGACGAGGCCACTACGTATTTACTCTGAAGTAAATACGCTAAGCGCATCTAAGCAATATAAATAAAAATGCACAAAAGACAAAAGATAATATTGAACAACAACTTTATTTATTAACATTCTTTTGTACAATGCATGGAAAATAAATACATTTGAATGAAAGAAATGCCTAAACAATGGCATAACAGAAATGAAAAGTACTGAAATAAAATGTGTACAATGAAGCTAGAGCTCTGGGTCGTAGGCAAGCTGATCTAAGTCCTCACTAGTAGGCTCGATCTCCTGAATGTCCAGATCACCTGACAACATTCAAAAGAAGAAAGAGAAGGAATGTCGTCAGCGAACAATCGCACGGTAAGTCCTAAAGATAAGGAAGAAATAGAATAGACACACAGAGAGAGAGAGGGTAGCTTTTAAAGTTGTATTATATGGTAAACACTGTTGTTTGTAGCTTGATACAGAAGGATGCCGATGTATACGAGAGGAGTGTCTATTTGCTAGAAACTAAGGGCAACAGGACTACAAGGAACCGTTTATGCCACGGTACAACAGCAACGGAAATACAGGTTAGGTGTCTTAAGTCTTGTAGTCTCGTGCCACTTCTAATCCCTTCCGTACTAATCTACCCCTTAAACCCCGCGATGTCTTGATTGTATTGTTTGTATTGTATTGCAACTTATATTGTTTTGTAATATAGATTGTATAATTGGATGACTTGCTGAAACCATCATATAAGTAAATGGATGTAACCGGAGCATCATGGATGTAACTAGAGAATCATGTAAATGGAAGTATATCCATGGTTCGGTTCAGTCAATACAGATTTAATAGATTGAATATATATATTGATGGATTCATATTGAATTGTAGACTATAGATTGTACTTGAATCATATTCAAGTCAGATTATTTATAATGAGACTCAGTCTAAGTCAGAATAATTAGAAAGAGAAATTGAAGTCCTGAATTAGGTTTTGATGTTATCGGTAACCGCACCATATGGGCAGCATGATTTGTGTCTTTTTCAGAGGTGATTACCGTGTTGATAACACCGTTGTTAAGTTGTCTACCTTAAATAGGAAAGCACCCACTTCTCCGGCTCCCTGAGGCTCAAGAGATTGGTTCCGCTTAAACCTATATTTGCTACGGTCCTTATTGTAATTTGTAAACCTTGAGGGGTTTTATGTAAAAATAATTTTGTATAATTTACAAAATACACCTCAAGTATTTAATTATCGTCTTTAGAATTTTCATAGATGTGGATTTTATATTTGTGACATTTCTAGCGAATAAAGCTATTTTTCATAATATAGGGTATTTAATTGTAATATTGAACTTTTATGAACTTTTATGGAATTTCAAGGTATTTTCATGTAAAGTGATTCTTTTGATTTAGAAAAGTTGGAATATTTATATTATATCAAAAATAGGTATTTTGATAATACATATATATTTATAAAAATAATTTTATTATTTTCTAGAAATCTCATTTTCTTAAGAAATTTGTATTTCAAATCATTCGAGACCGAATGCTCCTTGCGGAGGTCGACATCTCGCACTACTAAGCCTAGGGATGTGCGTTAATCCACACCATCCCAGTCGGGTTCCCCAAAATGGGTTGTAGCGGCGCATTGTATTGATTTGTAAAAATATGTAATCTTGTAGAATACGGTTTTAATAGTAAATGGTATTTATATGTAAAGATTCTTTTTCCCGTATTCAATGTTACCGAAAGGTATTGTGCTATGTTGCATATGAGTGTTGTGAGGAGGTACGTCATTACCTCGTGATCTTAATTAAAGGTATAGCAAGATTAATGATGTTTTAAAGTCGAAACTAAACTACATGGTATTTTACTTTAAAAAATGGTAAAAGTTACAAAATGAAATGTTTTGCTATGAAACTTATTCAAAATATTTTGTTAATGATTAATAGTCAAGATGTAAGAGTTTAGTATGGTTGTGTTAAGGAAAATTGAACTTATAAAGAAAACCGAATCGGAAGTCAGATTTAACTCCGCTTCCGTCGGGATTTAGAAAAAGGAGTTTTAAGAATAGATTAGAGAGGAAGGAGGTGGGACTTATGGGTTTAGATTCAAGAGAAGAGGGAGAGGAAGATGTAGGTGGCGCCGGTGCGTCGTTTCGTCATCGGGAGCTCCTCGGATCGTCGTAGGAAAATAGCCGGATCTTCGCCCTTTGCTAACTCCAATTGTACACTAAAATTCTAGAGAGTTGTTTTGAGAGTTTGGATAGAATTGTGAGTGAGGGGCTGTGTTTAGGGTGGTATTTATAGGGTAAAACTAGGGTTAGGGTAGGTGAAAGGGTGTGAATAAATTGTGTTAAAAATTGGATTTATTGAGATTTTAAAGGGCTCTGTTAATGTGCAGAATTTTTAAAGTATACAGGGGTAATGAGGAGGCCAAGAGCTAGAACATTCATGAAGACCAACCCGGGTTTTGACCAAGTTCGGCAGGTGGCGGCGGGCCCGGTCGGACGCTCCGCCGGCCCGTGTCGACCGAATTGTGCCGATTCAGGGGTCCACCTATCTCTTGGCGATTTGTCTAACCCCCCCCCCCCGGGACAGTTTGTTTTATATGTAAAGTGTTGTTTTTACAAGTTATGCACGTGTAGACCCTTGGACTTCTAAAAATTTAAAAGAAAACAATATTAAAAATAATGTGGGTGCTGTGATTTGAACTATGGTGCTTTAGCTCAGCAGTGCAAGGCTTTAACAATGAGCTACAAGCTCCTTCTTGCTATTAAAAAGCAAAACAAACTTATAACTTGTGCTCAAGTAAAGATACCCATTTCTGTATTTTTTGAAAAAATTGTACAGAAAGTTATACAGGAAGTTTAGGGTTGTTACACGAACATCGATAATCTATCACATGCAACCTGATAGCATAAGTATAGCAATATGGATATGCAACAATCATGATCAAGATACACCATCAGGGTACTACATCTATATGAATCAAATGCATATCAAGTAAATCCTAAGTGTGGGATAAATAATAACCTTCATGCACAAATCATCAGCATGGATAAACCCCGGTGTCCATCAACGACACCCCAAATCCCAAAAACCTCAGGCGCCGTCACTCGGATCGGCCCTCATATCCGTACATCTCATGGAACCTGAGTGTCCAACATCGACACTCGAAAAATAATAAAATCCTCGTGTCCAGCATCGACATGCAAATCCATATATCATGTGCTCCGTCTATCTGGATCGGCCCATATCCATGTCACGACTCCGATCGGTATCCTCCAAATATCCACCAAGCTCTATACAATCACCGGTAGGTAGTACTCCCTCCTCCGGTCTCACCATATAACAATACGAGTCTTCTTGCCCCGGGATACCTCACCGGGTCCACCAAATACCTGCAGACGGTGCCTAACTCTCCTCGAATCAGGTATCTAACACAAGTCTGAGAACCGAGAAAACTCATGGTGGACGCACTGAAATATCATATTAAGAGAAACCGGGTTATCAAAACAATGCATACTTTCTTGAAAAATCCCCACGTTTCTCAAATCCATAAATCACATGAAATACATATCTCAATGCGTAAATCCATGAAATATGACGTATGCAACCTAGAACAGTAATATGAACATATCAAGGGAAAACGCAATTTAAATGCATCAAGTTATTAAATATATCATGCGGTTCCCAAATTCTCCAAAAATCCAGCGCAACATCATATAAAGGTGAATATATAGCTATAGCAAGGTATATATGTAAGCATGTAGGTATGCATGTATGCTATATTTCATATGCGCAATCGTACACGAATCAATGTCTCAATGTCACTAACCTATTGATATCACATATATATGTGTTTTGTGCGTGCCATGGCAATTACCGACGTTGTGTGTGTAGCATACAATTAGTGCTCGTGCAACATGAACCGTCAATAATAGTGCAGTGTCCAATGGGTACAAGTCCAGGCACAACTAGTAATAATATACAATGATGTTCATGCACAATCTCTATATGTGCATATAAACATGCGGTTAATATCATATCTTCTCTAGCCTTGACTCTTAACGCCATACGGGGGATTTCCCCGTAGATGTTAAATCTACTCACCGACGATCTAAAGCTAGGTAAATCCAATCACCTGCTTCCCTTTCTTCGCAGCGCCTGAAGTCCCCGCCTGCGATCCTATTAATACAAAACATAGCAAGTGCAACTCAGAAATCGACCAAAAACACGTACAAACTACGTTTTGACCGACACATCAACTCCAATCAAACTCTCATGTGTTCGTCCAGTGACTCACGTATGAAGCGACATCCTAAAACCAACCCAAGTGCGGAAGCTACATAAGATCACGAACCGTGTCGGATAACGTAACACGTGTAATCGTAACACTAGAAACTACCCAAGTGATCCCAGATTTTTTATACTGTCAAAACAAAAAAATCTAGCAGTACCAAACACCTCTAAACAACTGCAGACAGCTACCCTACAAATCACAAGCCCCAACTCCCCCAAAAACCCAAGGTCTCCGGATTTCCCTATGTTCTCGTAGGCCAAAACCGATCAGGTGGGGTTCGTGCTTCAGGTGTACACTCAGGGTTACTAGTACATCACTAATACATTGCTAGATTTTCCAGTATACACTCGGGGTCACAGCAGATCACAAAGGCTCCATAATGACACAAAAATACGATATGTGCACAAAACTATACCTTTAGTGTTCTAAACAACAACTACAAGGCAGCACAACAATATAAACACCTAATTATCAATTAGAGATCATTACCTAACCACAGTTGTTCAAAAATCCAATCTTTCCAAGCTCCAAGTCTTCTTAGTGGCTAAATCAAGACTTGAGAAGGGTTTTAGTAGGATTTATTGAAGGTTTGCATGGTTTTGTGAAGAAGTAGTGAATGTTTCAGTTGAGGGAAGAGAAGAATAAGAATAGTTGAGAAAGGGATAGTGAGGTGAGAATGGGGGATTAAAAGAGGTAAGAATGAGAGGGGTGAGTGTATCCTTACACTTACTCTTTCCCTCACCTCATAAATGCAAGCATGCTTCCTTCATGAGTCATCTTGCTACCTCCCCCTTTCCAAAAATTGAAGATAACTCTCACAACAAAGGCTATGTGCAAGGTTAACATGGCATGGATTTAGTTTAAGGTGCCATGGCTACTAAACAAGGTTCATACTAATTAACCCCCAAGTTAACATGCACAAGTGTGTGCAAGCCAAAACAAATAATAATAAAATATTGATTAATCTGTAAATAATGCGAGAAAACTATTTTGGTAATCTTTTTATTAAAAACCCGTATTATTGCTTAATTAACAGTAATCGCATTCTAAGGTGTTACAGATGTTCATTGTCCATAGAGGCAAGCACGAGGCACTTGTCCTTCGCGCAGTCAATCTCCCAGGTCTTACGGATTTTCTTATCTGCGATACTGGATTCTGGATCTAGGAAGGCGGGGGCTTTAATAGTGAGGACATAGCACAACTTGTTATAAGTTATTGCCATTTTGACATTCCTGAAACAATCTTTGTAATTTATCACTGTCAATATATTTTTATATAATAGTAACTTAAGACCCGTCATGTTTGGTCGCTGCAATTAGGAAAGAGAGGAGAAACACTTTAGCATGATGCTCTTGCAAATTTAGATTAGTTTTTAATTTATCTAAACAGGATGGCTCCCATTGTTTCTCGAATCCTTCCTCAAACCATAAAAGAAAAATTAGTCAGGATTAATCTCACCGTACAATCCTTTTTTAACCGTTCATCTAAGCCAGTATTGGTACTTCGAGGGAGGTTTTACGACCCTTTCGCGAAGATCCTTAATTAAATAAGCTCTTTTCCCTTGGGGCATAGCCCCGCTAACACCTTTCTAGACACCTACTTAGTTTATAGTATTGATCGTTAAGTGAAAAAATCTCTTGAGGAGTAGCATATACTCACAGTAGGATCGGGATCCAAATACCACCGTGTTATAAAGTCGAAGGAATCCTACCAAAATTATCACACTCCAAATGGTATGCAACACAAGAAAGTTTCTGTTTCTTTAGAAACTCCCGATGTGGATTTTTGCCCCTTGCTCTTATGACCTTGACGAAAGCCAACATATCATAAGTTACATGTCAAGTTCTACCCATCATTATCCAGGTTAATTTGAACCCACCCGTACATAGCCTTGAGGAAGGCCAAAATAGCAGTACGACTTTCCTAAACCAACGCATCTATCTATACTACAAATGAATATTCAGCAGGTACCAATCACTATGTCTTGGCGAACGTCAAAATACATAGCTTGAATACTACTGAATATCCAACTGAAATGACGGAGGGCTACGAATGGTTTTGTCGAAACCGTGAATGTAGTGAACTTGATATAATCGAAGGAACATTATAGCTTTTAAAAGGAGTGGTTTAAGCTCCGTATTTTAAAAGTTTTGCTGTTTAGAAAAAACCTAGTGGTTTTGAAATTGTTCCAACAATTTATCTTTGGATTGTTTTCTTAGTATTAATTTAATGCAGTCTCATCAATTAATCCTACCATTGCAGAAAACAACGAAAATACAATGCACGCTTATGCCATCCGCATTCGCCACGGGGCCCCTTCATCACCTGCTAGGATACTTAACCAACGACAGAGCGGGGGCTGGACTAGCGCGGATTCAAAACATAAGCAACGTCTACTAGATATCATATATAGATATACATTCGTCAGACGCAATGATAAGAATTCCATATCACAGATAATACACATTGGATATACTAAGAATTCCGCGTTTCGTTTGAGCCTGTAACGAAAGACGGATTCCACGGTCGTGATAAATAACCAAACCCCACCCTAGACCCCTACGGGTGCGGCAAAGTACCCGCTAAATACCCGAAGTGAAGCAACATCCCTCAACAAAGTGAGTAGGCAACTCGGCACTTCAAAGTACCCGGTAATTTGTGCACCGCACCTTAGGTCTATTCTAGGAGCAAAAACAGTAAAAAAAA
Organism: Agapanthus africanus; assembly: GCA_030015575.1. Taxonomy (NCBI): domain Eukaryota; kingdom Viridiplantae; phylum Streptophyta; class Magnoliopsida; order Asparagales; family Amaryllidaceae; genus Agapanthus; species Agapanthus africanus. The sequence goes on along the minus strand of CM057339.1, from coordinate 471,012,593 downwards.
AAATAATACAACGGTGGCTGCAACCTCAACCCGGATGTGCCCCGCAAAAATAATATTACATCACTTTACAAATTTTACATCGAATGAAAGATAAAACACTCATCTCACATCCCGGCTACTCATCCACAACAATCCAACAAGTTCATATACACAAACCAATATAACCACCACAGAAATGTGCAATCCTTAACTAACCGACATATAGCAATTAGCGGAAGTTTATGAACACATTTATCACAACACAGATAACATCTGATTAGACAAAGTTCTTAGAACTTCGATCAATAACCAAATTTGAATCTACTCCAAGTACAACACTGTACACAAAAATTCCTGAGCAGAAACAAAATATCCCAAGCAACACAAAACAACACAGTGGACCATTAGAGGAAATTTGGACCAACTCGGAGTTGACTCGGCTGCGGAATGGAGGCAGAACGCTTGCTTCCGCCGCGGTTCTGCGGCGGTCTCACCGAGTTATGCGCCAAAATTTCTTCAGTGATCTACAAAAATCCTGCACGTATTTTTCAGGTCCCTGAAAATATTTTTAGACCAGATTTTAAAATCGACAGAAAGTGCAAAAATTAGCTGTGTTTCAGGATTTTTCCGTGGTCGAAGTTCTAAAGAATTTGCTAACATGTTAGTTATGGTTTAGCCTGGCTCTGATACCACTTTAAGTCTACGTTACTCACCCCATAGGTTTGCGGGGAGGCGGAATAGGTAAAAATCGATTTTTTCTAATAAGGTAACATCGACTATGCATAAGGATCTTTGCTAAATCCTAACTAACAAACTAACTAGGAGTTTTAGCTACTATGTAAAATGATTATACCTCAAGCAACAAGTCCTTCCTCTCCTCCTTGATGTAAGTTCCTTGGAGTGGTGGTGGATGCGCCTCCTCCTCGGCTTCTCGAAGTCAAAGAAGATCCACCCGAGGGTTCCAACCTTGAGCTAAACCTCCAAGTTGAGTTAACTAGATCACTTGGTGTGCTAAACAAAGTAACCTAGAGTGAGTAGAGAGTGATTTTAGTATCTTAGTCACACTAACCCTTGATTCTCAACTCATGAGACACTCGGGTTTTGAGAGGAAGAAGGAAAGAGTGAACTCTTGAGGAAAGAGAAATGTTTTTGGATAATGATAATAGAAAATAGAATGGCTAGCTTGATTTGACTATAAGCATGGCATGTAAAAATATCTCACCAAAATATCTAAGTTTCAAAAATATCTCTCAAAAATATCTAGAGTCAAAAAGTCAATCCAAGTCAAATGGTCAACACAAGTAGCCATGCCACTAAATTATCATTTACCAAAAATAAAATAGACTTTTCTCCACCTCATATTTGTTTTGACCAAGTCAATGGTCAAAATCCTAATGAGGTGTCTCCTTCTTTACCCCCTCTCATCCGTATATACATACCCGCATCCGTGTTCCGAGAAACACGAATACTATGAGACGAAGCTAATCCAATAATCAAATACTAGGATCCGGCTTAAACCAAAGCCCACTAGTATTGTCCGCTCGAACACCATACGCGTCCAAGTACACGTATGTGATCGAACCCTATCGTAAAACCATACGACCTCTACATCGTTTCTCCCGAAGCTGGGAAACCCTCTTTGTGGGACTATAAAGACTCATCAGTACTCTGGCAGTAGGTTTAACCACAAGCACTTCAGCGGCAATAGCTGTATGTAACCCAGGTATCTGTCGATAAAAAGGTCGACGAGGAAACTCATCCATACCCCTACTGAGCCTGTATGTGGCAATCTCCGTACAGTCCGGTCTGTTCGTCTAAGAGTGTCGCATATCGGTCCTAGGGGCGGCAAGCGTCAGACCCCTAATAATGAAATAAGTCGTGTCAGAGTGCGGACAAAAACCCCTGGAGAAACTACTGGAGTACCTACCAGTAAATCTCACTTGCCCTGGCCAGGGAATTTGTGTAATGGCTTTCCAAACACAGCGCGACATCAACTCCTAATACCGGGAGAGACGAATCCTATCTAACCGCCACTGCCGCCAAGTGCTCCGGGAATGCACCCAACTATTACCTGTTTGCACGACTCAGCAGAGCCGTGGTAGGGTAGTAATCTAAGAACAGTAGGAACACACTTGAGGCGAAGTAGTAGTGTCAAGACAACGGACTAAGTTGTACTCATGTCACTTAGGAACTGCTACCAGACGATAGGTTTCGTACAAACCAGCAGTATCCCACGAGTCCGTCCAGTGTAACTCATAACCTAATGAGCACCTACCTCCGGTACAACGTACTGATGGCTGTGGGACATACCATCTCCTCTGCTGGGATGAGAAGCGTATACACTAGTCTACTCTAGAGTATCGATGCCCTTTCTCGATAATGCTATGACTAGAGACCTGTATAAGGATGTGCTTGTAGACGACCCAGCCCCCACAAGTGTGACTGCCATCACAACGCTGGTAGTCAAGCAAAGATCCTAAGGGATCTATCAATATGTATTAGCGATACATTAAAAGTTTTAGTTATATGTATGCCCTAGAGGCCATTATTATACATATGATGTATATTATAGTGGATGCTTGGACATACATAGGGAGGAATTTCTTGCTCGACATGATAGTATGCTATCTAGTTACTCTTTATATTCACATGTACACTAATTGTCTCTCTTACATGTTGGTAAATCCCTTAGGATGTGTACAAGACTACCTGAATTATGATGCGGATCATACTAGTGGGACAAAGGTAGTCCGTGAGTACATCCTTTAATGTCCCTAGTCGTGGGTGTATCGAGACGGGGCATCGATATACCAGAGTAGACTAGCGTATACCTTCTCGACCCATGTAGATGGGCGATGGATGATCCCATATCCATTGGTGTTTGACATTAGAGATGATATACGGGTGCTTAGTGGAGACTGGGTATACTGGAGGGACTCGCCGAGAACTCCTAGATGGTATTATACCTCCTGTTAGATGGCAGTTCTCTGGTGACACTGGTAATGGTTACTCTGTCGACCCGAAATCGTCATAGAGTCTTGTGTGATTCCCACAGTGCTTTGATTCCCACCTTACCACGTTCAAGAGAACGTGCAAAACGGTGGTTTTTGGGTACAGTCCCGAATCACATGGAGGCAATGAGCAATAGGAGGGGATTTCGTCTCTCCCGGTATTGATGGTTTATGTTGCGCTGTGCTCGATTGGCCATAACTGGAAGTCCCTGCCTAGGGCTGTTTATAAGATTTACTGGTAAGTGTTATCAGTAGTTTCTCGACCCGTTAAGAGCATCACATCGGCATGACTTATCAAGCTATTGGGGTCTGACATTTACCACCCCCAGGCGAGATATGCGACCTATCAGACGAAGAGACTGGACTGTACGGTAGTGTTACTGTTTGGATTAACAGGAGTATGAACAGGCTTGCTTTTTGATCTTCTGATCGCTGTATACCCGGGTGCCCGTTACGTTTAGCAGACCGCTTGCGGCTTATGGGTGTTTGATATGATCATCACCTACTGCCGGTGTATTGACGAGTCTTTAGAGTCCTACACAGAGGTTTGCTGGTTCATGCAAAACGAAGTAGGAGCACATATGTGATATGTGCGGGACCGAGATTAATGCGCGTATGTGATACCACATTTTATTCTCATGATGTGTGACATTGGTCGGTTATATGTGATATAGTCGGGTTATCGGATTAAGTGTTGATTCGATAAATTGTTACATTTGATATTAGTCGGTTATATGTGATATAGCCGGAATATTAAATCAAGTGTTGATTTAATAATTTATTTAATAATTGTATATTTGATATACTAGATTACACTAACTAATATTAGCTCACTTAAACATTTCTTTTTCTCACTTGTGTGCATTAGTGTATATATGATATATATTGATGTACAACTTTTTGTGTCATGCTTGAAGCCACATGCTTCATCGGTGTATGAGACTCACACCATACTAATAATAATGTTAATGTTTTATTTATTTAAAGTAAATCAAAATTAGTGGAATTAAGTCACATGGTAGAAGCTTGTAGAAGCTTGTGGAACCATTGACCAAGTCCACTCTTTTTGTTTTACTTGTAGAGATTTATTAATCTAATCATTATTGCTAGCCATGGTTTAATCTCTACATGGGTTGTTATTCTCACCTCAAGAGTTCATTTCTCTCTTCTTGATTCTTCATTTTCTTCTTCATGAGAAAAAGCTTTCTAGCTTTTGAAAATGTGAGAAAAAATTGTGAGAAAAATAAATCTAAAGTGAGCATATTTCCTACTTCATCATCCTCTACTATTAGCCATTTAGTTTAGGGTGTTTGCTTCACTAATTTCACCATTAGTGAAGAGGTAGCATGAGCTTGAGTGTCCTCGATATAGATCATCTTCGGCCTCGAAGACATTGAGCAAGCTCGTTCATTTCTTCAAGTGAACACTTTTAAGAGTCCGGGAGTTCACTACATGCAGCGAAGGGACTACTACACGGAGCATTGGAAGTGAAGGACCGGTCTACAAAGGTTGTATTCCTCATTCACTTAGATGTAAAGTAGTTTACATATATTTTGGTCAGATTTTCTAGTAAAAATTCTAGGGTTAGGGTTAGCTAGAATGGCAAATTTTTGAAATTGACATGGACGATACCTCCTGAAACCTAGCTGCCGTGCTAGACAACCCTGCAGTGGTATCAGAGCCATACTAGAAAATTAGACGATGTTTGTTAGATTACGAAACCGAAACGACTCCGAAACTTGAAACACGAAAACTTGGTTTCTGTCGATTTTAAAAAGTCTTCAAAATTTTTTTTAAACAACTGCAGAATGTTGTATGAGATATAACATGAACACTATGAAAATTTGGAGCAATTTAGGCATGATATAGCCGGCCACATAGGCATTAAAACAGGCGAGCTCGGGTCAATTTTTGAGTTTGGGCTTCAAGTTTTCATAGTGTTCCAGTCTCTGGGTTTTGATGTTTCAGGTGTTGTTTGTTTTTGCTAAATTTGCATGTGTGTTAAATTTCTGCAAAGGCAATTCGGAGTGTTTCGCAGTCTTAATTCTAACATATATTCGGGTTATTTAGATGATGTTAAAAAGTTTGAACGGATATCAACAACCCATATTTTCCCTCACTGAAACTTTCCAAGAGTTGGATTTTTCCGAGTTTAAAATTTTCAGAAAATCATGCAAGTGATTCTGTGGACCCTCTAGAAGAACGATACCCAAACTCAACTTTTTTGGATCGCGAAACCGCGGCCATACCCTATGGTTTGCCGTAGTTCCATGGAGACATGAGAGAGGCATGTGTCGGCCCTTCTATGGATGGTTCATAAGAGCTGTGGCAGTTTCTGGGATCTTTTTGAACTCCGCTCAAGTGTTGAGCTTGTTGGGAAATTTTGGCTGCTTGCTTATTCGATCGAAAAGTTTAACTTCATCTAGCTATCTATGATTGTGATACAATAATTGGAATCTATTTATTTGCGTGTAAGTTTAACATTTCGGTCTCGGGTGAAATCGGGAATCTTGTTAAATTACCCGACTTCTTTTGAAAAGTCTTTTCATAATTGAGACCTAAATGTAAGATTTGCTTTGTTAGATATGAAATCCAGAATATGTGATATTCCGGGTTTATGATGTCTAAGGGTAGCGACGATTCCAATTGTTGTAGTTTTTCACTTTCATTTCTGCGACCGTAAGTGTAATATGTGGTGTATCGACGGTTTTGTTGCTATATGTAAACGACAATTTGGATACGCATATTTATTTACGTTGATGACATGTGATGTTATGTGTTGCTGTGATATGTTATATTGGATCGTCGTGTTTGAATAGCCTGGTTTTTTTTATATGAGATGAGAGTTTTTCGTTTTCATTCATGTAAAAACTTGTATGTAATATTCTTTTATTGGGGCACTTCCGGGTTGAGGACACCATTAATGTATATTATTTACTTTACCGCATTAGAATAGACCCAAGGAGGGGAGCACAAGTAACCGGGTTCTAGAGTCCAGTGGAAGACCATCTCGAGGAGTCGATGTTAGTTGTATGTACGCCCTAGAGGCCAGTATTGTACAGATGTATATTATATTGGATGCTTGGACATATATAGAGAGGACTTTCTTGCTCGATATGATAGTATGCTATCTGGTTGCTCTTTTTCTTAACATGTATACTTGTCTCTTTATACTGTCTTATAGTTACATGTTGGTAAAACCCTTAGGATGTGTACTTGACTACCTAGACTATGATGCGGATCATACTAGTAGGTACATGGTAGTCCATAAGTACATCCTTCAAGGTCCCTATTTGTGGGTGTATCGAGACGGGGCATCGATATACCAGTGTAGACTAGCGTATACGCATCTCGACCCATGAGATGGGTGATGGATGATCCCATATCCATTAGTGTTTGACATCAGAGATGGTATACGGGTGCTCAGTGGAGACTGGGTACACTGGACGGACTCACCGAGAACTCCCAGATGGTATTATACCTTACGTCAGATGGCAGTTCTCTGGTGACACTTGTGCAGGTTAGTCTGTAGAACCGAGATCGTCATAGAGTCTTGTGTGATTCCCGCTGTGCTTTGATTTCTACTTTACCACGTCCATGAGGGCGTGCAAAATGGTGGTTTTTGGGTACAGTCCCGAGTAACATGGAGGCAATGAGTGATAGGAGGGGTTTCGTCTCTCCCGGTATTGGGGGTTGATGTTGCGCTGTGCTCGATTGGCTGTAACAGGGAAGTCCCTGGCCAGAGTTGATTTAGAGATTTACTGGTAAGTGTTACCAGTAGTTTCTCGACCCGTTATGAGCCTCACATAGGCACGACTTATCGGTTATCGGGGTCTGACGTTTACTACCCCTAGACTTGATATGCGACATATCAGACGAGGAGACCGAACTGTACGGGAGGTGTAACCGGCAGGCTTTTACAGGAGTTGGAGCGGGCTTGCTTGTTGATCTTCTGATCGCTCAATACCCGGGTAGCCGTTACGTCCAGCTAGTACCGCTGACGTCTTGTAGGTGCTTGATGTGATCATCACCTACTGCCGGCGTATTGACGATTCTTTAGAGTCCTACATAGAGGTTTTAATGGCTCAGGCAAAACGAAATAGGAGCGCATATGTGATATGTGCGGGACCGAGAATAATGCGTGTATGTGATACCGTATTCTATTCTCGCGACTTCTTATATCGGTCGGTTATATATGATATGACCGGGTTATCGAATCAAGTGTTGATTCGATAAGTCGATACGATCAATGTTAGTCGGTTATATGAGATATGACCGGATTATTAAGTCAAGTGTTGATTAAATAATTAAGTGTATAATTGTATATTAGATATACTAATTTACATTTACTAACACTTGTTCACTTTAGGGTTTTTTCTCATAAGAACACTTGAATATATATATATATATGTGATATATATATATATATTAAAAGTGTTTTCTTTTGTATCATGGTTGATGATACACTATACATGGGTGTGCAAGACATACACCATACTATTTTGGATGGTGGTTAATATTTATTTAAAGTAATTACAAATTAGTGAAGCTTATGTCATAAGCATGAAGCTTGTAGAAGCTTTTGGATGCTTTGACAAAGTCCACTTAATTTGTTTTTCTTTAGATTTTTATTAACCTAACCAACTTGACTTAGCCATGGTTATATCCCACCATGAGTTAGTATATGATACTCACTCACCATGGTTAGCATTCTCACTTAATCATTATCCTCATTTTCTTTTCATTAGTTCATCATCTTCTTCTTCATTGAGCAAGAGAAAAAGCTTGCTAGGGTTTTGAAAAAGTGAGATAGATTGTGAGAAACAAAAATCCAATGAGAACCCACTTCCTATTTCTCCATCCTCTACTAGATTAGCACTTTAGTATAGGGTGTTTGCTTCACTAATTCTTTAGTTAGTGAAGTAGGAGCTTGAGTCGGAATTCCCTCGACGTAGATGATCTTCGGCCTCGGAGACTTCAAGCAAGGTCGCACCTTTCGTCTCGTGAAGCCATGAAAGGGTCCGGGAGAACCACGATCGCACTGAAGGGACTTCATCAAGTAGCTAAAGAAGTGAAGGACCGATGTACAAAGGTTGTATTTCGAATTCCCTTTAGAGTAAAGTTGTTTACTTGCTTTTAGTTTCGCTTAAACTCTAGTATACGATCTTGCTTAGTGTTATTCGGCACATAAAAATTTTAATTTTGGCATGGTCGATGCCTTGTAGAGCCCTGTTAGTGTTCCTAGTAACCCTACAGTGGTATCAGAGCCTAGCTAGAGCATTAGGCGATGTGTTAACGAAGTTAAAACTCCGTAAGAACCTGAATACGCAAATTTAACCCCCTCTCTGGACTTTTTTCAAAATCTGTGATTTTTAAGTATTAAAAATACCTAAAAAATTCAGCAGGGTTTTCTAAGAATTACGGTGCAAATTTCGTGACCTAAATAGTACGGACCGCCGCGGTTCCGCGGCAATACCCTGCTTGTGCCGTGGAACCGCGGCAGTACAGTGAGCTTGGGCTTCTCTGTTTGCACAGTAATGTTAGATTCTGTTAGTTCTATTTTATGGGTATTTTTAAACTGACTCAAGTATTAAGTATTCTGGGGATCCTTTTGTATTGGCTAATTCGATCGGAAGATTTAATTTCGTATTGTTATTTAGGATAATTTAGAAAGTATTAAAATGTTCGAACGGATATCATTAACTCAATTTTTCCCGACACGAAAAACATTCAAGTGTTGAATTTTTCTCGGGTTCAAATCTTTCGGAAAAACGTGCATGTGATGCGATGGACCCTCTAGAAGAGAACAAAGCTTAACTCGATTATATGACCGTCTTGAACTGCCCTTTGAACCTTAGGGTTTGGGGCAGTACGGCGTGCCACATGTGAGGCGTTGGCTTGACCCTTCTATGGCTGGACCGTTGCTACTGTGACGTATTCTGGAATTTTTGAACTCCGCTCAAGTGTTGAGCTATTTAGGAAATCTTGGGTATTTGATTATTCGATCGGAAAGTTTAATGATGTCTATATATCTAGAATGTGATACAATATGTGGAATTCATACAGTTAGGCAAGAAATGCGAAGTATGTGATATTTCGGATTTACGATGTCTAAAGAGATTGTGGATTCCAAATGTTGTAGTTTTATACTTTCTTTTCTGTGACCGTAAGTGTAATATGTGATATCGCCGGTTTCGTTGTTATATGTCAACGACAATTAGGATGCGCATATTTACTTACATTGATGACATGTGATATTATGTGTTGCTGGATATGTTATATTGGATCGTCGCGTTTTGAATAGCCGGGGGTTTTTATGTGAGATGAGAGTTTTTTTATTTTCATTCATGTAAATTTAAATGTATGTAATATTCTTTTATTGGGGCACTTCCTGTAAGTCCACGTTGCCAACCCCGGTTCTTGCGGGGAGGCGCAAACGGTATAAAAAACAAATTTTTAGCGCATTAGGCAACATGGACTAACAAAAGTCGGGATCTTTTCTAAACTAAACTAGCTACCAAGCTAAAGAGAGTTAGCTACTCGGAAAAGATGTTATACCTAACTTGAACTCCTTCTTCTTGAAACCTTTGTAGAGCTTGGATGGTGCTTTCCTCGTCTCCTTCTTCCGTCAAAGATGGATCCACCTGAGGGTTCAACCTTCGGGCTCCTTTCTCGAACTTTGAGAAAACTAGGGTCTTTGGCTTGCTAGACCTCTAACCCTAGAGTGAGTAGAGAGTGGTTTTGGGGTGTTTTTATCTCAAGGAGATGGTTTCTCAACACATGAGAGTGAGTCTCCTTGAACTAGAGGAGGAGGAAGAAGAAGAGAGGAGAGAGAAGTGTTATGATAGAATGAAATAACTTTTTACAACCATAACATAATATGAAATGAATTATCAAATTAATAATAATATTCTAAATGAAATAGTTGATGGATGGTTTGGAATGACAATTATCATTACACACATTAAATGGTTTTGCTAGAATCAAAGAGCATCTTTGATATGTAATGATGATAGTCAAAGTTTCAACCAAGGTCAACAAGTCAACAAACCCAACCATGACACAATTTCATTTAATTAATATTATTAATTGATATATCATAAGTTCATTAGGGTTTGGAAAAAGACGACTGTCAACTGTGCATACACACCCGTTCCGAAACCCTAATGAAAATCCTCTTCCTCCGCCTCAATCTACTGTGCATACACACCCACACTCTTGTTCCGAAGAACATGAACACAATGAGATAAAACTAACCCCAAAACATATACTAGTATCTGGCTCAAACCAGAGCCCGCTAGTAATATCCATCCGGACTCCAAATGTGCACAAGTGCGCGGATGAGAACGAACCCTGTCGCAAAAACCATGCGACCTCTACTCTGTTTTTCCCAATGGCGAATAGCCCTCTGTGTGGGACTCTAAAGACTCGACACTACGCTGGCAGTGGGTTTAACCACAGACCGCAAGCGGCACTAGCTGTGCGTAACGGTCCCTAGGTAGATGCCGATAAGAAGACTGACGAGGTGAACCCCATCTGAACTCCCACTGAGTCTGAATGTGACAGTCTCCGTACAGTCCGGTCTGTTCGTCTGATACATCGCATGGTGGGCCTAGGGGGCGGTAAACGCCAGTCCCCTAATAGCGGTACAAGTCGTGTCGGAGTGAAGCCCAGAACACCCTGAGATAACACTGGAAACCTACCAGTATATCTCGCTTGCCCTGGCCAGGGACTACTCGTGTAATGGTGATTGGAAGAATTAAAGTTAACCGCAATCAAGACGGTGTCGCTATGCAGCTAGCCGGTTGAGCACGGGTCGATCTACAGGGAGATGGTTGTATGTCCTTTCTTGTTTTAGACGAGTCAATAAAGAATCTGTATGCTTGTTCAGACTAACCTATATGTTTATTTGCAAGTATAAAGTTGTTAAGAAAAGATACGAAAATGTAAGCTAAAGAGATCCGTACTCAAAACCTTTGAGCCGAGTCTTGACCAATTGAAGCTAGAGCAATCGGCAACAACGTGGATTAGGGGGTTTAAGCGCGGTAATCGTGGAATACGGCTTATTTACCCTTGTCCTTCCGTTCTTGTCTCTTGCTTTCGCCTCCGGCCAAACCGAACGCAACCGGTCGCGGTTAGGAATCACCGTTACCTTGTTAGGGTAGGGTGCCTAACGGAGCGCTTGCGTATGGTTTGGGCGGAGTTCAATGGAAAATAACGGGAAAAGGAAATGAGAAAAGAAAGTCTTAACTTACAATACCGTATTTCATCTTAACAACAATAATTACAACATTCACAAAATGAACAAAAGAGAGCAAAAGAAAAGAACAAAGAAAAGAAAAGATTACAAGTAATTAAGTGCAAGGAATTTAAGTGCATGAAAGTAAAGCAAGATAATAATAAGCAAGTAATAAAAAGCGATAAAAAGAACAAGAAAGTAGAACTCAAGACAAGCATGGGATCAATAGCCAACCCTTAAACTTGCAAGCTCAATCAAGAGGTTGCAAGATCAAGAGAAGGGTAGAGAACGCATGTGAAATGAAGCGCTAATTCCATAAGAAAATACGACCCTTGAGATCAATAACAAACTCTTAACCTTTCAAGCTCAATGAAGAGGTTGAAAGATCAAGAGAAAGCAAGAATCTCAAGGGGAAGAAGAAACAAAAGAGAATGATACAAAAAGCCCTCATCTACATTGATCTTCCACTCAAAAAGCTCTCACTACAATTTTCATGGAGAAAAGAAGAAGGAAAAGAACTAAAACTACAAAAGAATGGACACAAAAATTGGACCCTTGGCTTAGCTCAATTATGGAGTATTTATAGGCAGGGATCTGGAAATCTAGGGCAACATTCAGAACCTATGGGAAGTTACAAAACAGCCCTTAAAAGATGACATGCTGAAGCCACAGTACGGCCGCGTTTCCGCGGCCAATACCCCCTATTGGCCGCGGATCCGCGGCCGTATAGGGGATTTGGGTCCTCGGTTTTTGGGTGATCTCCTGGTTTACTTTTTCCTCATGTTTGAAAACTTCAAACTGCACAAAATCTTCCAGAATATCTTCAGAATTCTTAGTCCAAGATTGCTATCTTTTTCTTTACTTTTGACTTTATCTCCCTCGAGCTCCGCGCACCTATTGATTCTTGTGCAGCCCCCCTCGTGCTCTGTGCTTGTCCGAGACACGAATGACCACTGTCATATGTCTTGTCTCTGGAACTGGTACTCGGCACTGGACGGATATGGATGACCGGAACCCGGCTTTTATCTGCTGTGACAGATGTTCTGTATTTGGTGTAACTGTGGAGATTTTGTCTTGATTTGCAATATTTGTACTGGAAACCTGTATTCTGTAAATATGTAACAAACACGGATTACAAGCATCTACCTATAAACACACGAGCATAAGAATGGGCGGTATAAAATGCAATATTCTGGTATGAACAAATGGCTCTCCTAGACACAGCGCGATGTCAACCCCCAATACTGGAAGAGACGAATCCTGTCTAACCGTCACTGCCTCCAAGTGCTTCGGGACTGCACCCAACCACTACCTGTTTGCACGACTCCTTTGAGCCATGGTAGGGTAGTAATCAAAGTGCAGTGGGAACACACTCGAGGCGAAGTGCCAGTGTCAAGTCAGCGGACTAAGCTGTACTCATGTCACCTGGGAACTGATAACTGACGATAGGTATAATACCAACTAGTCAGTTCCCGACGAGTCCTGTCCAGTGTACTCGTAACCTAACGAGCACCCGCATACTATCTCAAGTACGACGTACTGACGGCTGTGGGACAGACCGTCTCCCACACTGGGATGAGAAGCGCATGCGCTAGTCTACTCCGGAGTATCGATGCCCTGTCTCGATAGTCCTGCGACTAGGGACCTGCATAAGGATGTGCTTATAGATTACCCAGCCCCCACTAGTGTGACTGCCATCACAACGCTGGTAATCAAGCAAAGATCCTAAGGGCTCCACTAATGTGTATATGTGATATACTAAAATAAACACATGTACACATTGAAGTAGAAACAAACCAAGTAGCATACTACTATTTTGAGCAAGATTGTATATACAAGGTGGATATCCCAAGCTTCCATTAAGTAATATACAAACCAGTATGATACAGTAATGGCCTCTAGGGCATATACACTAACAATCTCCCACTTACACTAAGGCCATGTACTGGCGTATCGAAGACCTATCATCTCGATCAGCCGCTCGAACTGAGTATGGGGCAAGGCCTTGGTGAATGGATCTTCAGTGTTTTCTTCTGAAGCAACCCTCCGAACCTCGATCTCCTGGCGATCCACGATCTCCCTGATCAGGTGATACCGCCTCAAGATGTGTCTGGATTTCTGATGGGACCTGGGTTCCTTCGCTAAAGCTATAGCCCCGTTGTTGTCGCAATACAGAGGTATTGGATCAACAATGGACGGAACCACCTGAAGTTCTTTCAAGAACTTCCTCATACAGACGACTTCTTTTGCAGCATCAGATGCAGCGATGTATTCCGCTTCCATAGTCGAGTCTGCAACGGTTTCCTGTTTGGAACACTTCCAACACACCGCCCCTCCATTGAGGGTAAAGACAAAGCCCGACATGGACTTGAAATCATCCTTGTCACTCTGGAAGCTGGAGTCAGCATAGGCCTCGATCTGGAGGTCTTTTCCGCCATACACCAAGAACATCTCCTTAGTCCTTCTCACATACTTGAGAATGTTCTTTACCGCTATCCAGTGTTTCTCCCCAGGGTTTGACTGATACCGGCTTACTACACTCAGTGCATAAGCTACATCCGGTCTGGTACACAACATCGCATACATTATAGAACCTACCGCAAAAGCGTAGGGTATGATAGACATGCGATCCCTCTCCAAATTAGTCTTGGGAGACATCTCTTTATAGAGGGTGATCCCGTGACAAGCCGGTAGGTTACCGCGCTTGGAATCTTCCATACTGAATCTCTTCAGTATGGTGTCGATGTACCTGGACTGTGAAAGTCCTAATATCCTCTTGGATCTATAACGATGGATCCGGATCCCCAGGATGTATGAGGCATCACCCAGGTCTTTCATGGAGAACCTGTGCGACAAGAACCCCTTGACAGATTGTAGCATAGGAATGTCATTTCCTATTAAGAGAATGTCATCCACGTATAAAATGAGGAATACTACAGTTCTCGCTACAAATCTACTATAGATGCATGGTTCATCTGGATTTTTGATAAAGCCAAATTCTTTGACCGTCTCATCAAAGCAGATGTTCCAACTCCGCGATGCCTGCTTTAGTCCATAGATGGACTTAAGCAACTTGCACACCTTTCCGCTGCTCCAACTCTGAATGAAACCCTCTGGCTGGTCCATATAGACACACTCCTCTAAATTTCCATTTAGAAAAGCGATTTTTACGTCCATCTGCCAAATCTCATAATCGTGGAAGGCAGCAATGGCAAGAAGGATCTGAATGGATTTCAGCATAGCCACAGGAGAAAAGGTTTCGTCATAGTCCAAACCAGGTCTTTGACGAAAACCCTTTGCAACAAGTCTAGCTTTATAGGTCTCAACTGTTAGTTATATGTATGCCCTAGAGGCCATTACTGTACATAGGATGTATATTGTAGTGGATGCTGGGACATATATAGGGAGGACTTTCTTGCTCGACATGATAGTATGCTATCTGGTTACTCTTTACCTTAACGTGTACACTGATTGTCTCTCTGTTACATGTTGGTAAAGCCCTTAGGATGTCTACTTGACTACCTGGACTATGATGCAGATCATACTAATGGGGACATGGTAGTCCATAAGTACATCCTTCAAGGTCCCTAGTTGTGGGTGTATCGAGACGGGGCATTGATATACCAGAGTAGACTAGCATATACCTTCTCGACCCATACAGATGGGCGATGGATGATCCCATATCCATTGGTGTTTGACATCAGAGATGATATACGGGTGCTCAGTAGGGACTGGGTACACTGGACGGACTCGCCAAGAACTCCCAGATGGTATTATACCTTACGTCAGATGGCAGTTCTCTGGTGACACTGGTACAGAGTAGTCTGTTGACCCGAGATCGTCATAGAGTCTTGTTTGATTCCCACTGTGCTTTGATTTCCACCTTACCACGTCCAAGAGGGCGTGCAAAACGGTGGTTTTTGGGTACAGTCCCGAGTCACATGGAGGCAATGAGCGATAGGAGGGGATTTGTCTCTCCCGGTATAGGGAGTTGATGTTGCGCTGTGTTCGATTGGCTATAACCGGAAATCCCTGGCCAGGGTTGCTGAGATTTACTGGTAAGTGTTACCAGTAGTTTCTCAAACTGTTATAGACCTCATATCGACATGACTTATCGAGCTATTGGGGTCTTACGTTTACCACCCCTAGGCAAGATATGCGACATATCAGACGATCAGACCGGACTGTACGGTAGTGTTACTTGTTGGATTCACTGGAGTGTGAGCGGGCTTGCTCGTCGATCTTCTGATCGCTCAATACCCGGGTGGCCGTTACGTTTAGCAGACCGCTTGCGGCTTTGTGGGTGTTTGATATGATCATCACCTGCTGCCGGCGTATTGACGAGTCTTTAGAGTCCTACACAGAGGTTTCCTGGCTCAAACGAAACGAAATAGGAGTGCATATGAGATATGTGCGGGACCAAGAATGATACCAGTATGTGATATTGTATTCGATTCTCACGATTTGTGACATTGATCGGTTATATACGATATAGCCGGGATATCGGATCAAGTGTTGATTCGATAAGTTGTTACTGTTTATATATTAGTCGGTTATATGCGATATGACCGGATCATTAAATCAAGTGTTGATTTAATGATTTAATGCATAATTATATATTTGATATATTAGTTTGCATTAACTAGTATCGGTTTACTTTAAATGGATTTTCTCACTCGGGTGTGCACATTGTATATGTGATATATTTTTGTGCACTTGATTGTATCATGTTTGATGATACATGTTTACTTGTGTTTTGTGTAAAATTTAAACCATGGTTATTTAATGGTTAGGGTTTTCATTTTCATATCTATTTATTTACTTGTTTATTCATTTTGGAAAATGAAAAGCATAATGCAAAATGGTGGCTTTCTTTGGATGGTTGTGGAAGCTTCATGAAGCTTTGACCAAGTGACCATTTTGTCTCCATGCTTAACCCTAACCTTTCCCACTAACCATGATTTATTCTCTACACTTGACCATGGTTATTATTATGATAAGTATTGATTTACTTTTTATATTTTAGAATAACTTATCATATTAATCATCTTCTTCCTCTTCTTCTTCAAGAAGAAAAGCAAGCTTCCATCAATGGTGATTGATGGAAAAGAGTGAGAAATCCAATTCTAAAGTGAACCCACTTCCTATTTCTTCATCCTCTATCTCTTGCCAAGTAGTAGAGAGTGTTTCCTTCACAAGTTTTCATAGCTTGGTGAAGGTGGAGCTTGATCTAGTGATGCTTCGACGTAGATCATCTTCGGCACGTCGTCGATGACCTAGCCCGCTTCTTCTCCGATGAAGCCGACGCTAGAGCCCGGGATTGCATGAGGATAGCGGAGAGGACTTCATCACGGAGCCGTGGAGGTGGAGGACCGGATCTACAAAGGTTGTATTTCCGTATTCTTTAGTTAAGTTGTTAACTAGCTTCCTTTTCGCCTAGATTTCTAGCCAACGATCCGTAGTCTAGGGTTTCTCGGCACCGAATTGTTGAAAATGGCATGGTTGATGCCTTGTGAGACCTCTTGAGGATGCCTAGGAACCCTACAGTGGTATCAGAGCCTAGCTAGAGCTTTAGGCGAAGTCTAGACGGAGTTTGAAAGCCGGACGAACCGAAAACCTAACCCCAAAATAGCTCTCTGGACTTTTTCTAAAATCTGGGTTTTTTCCACATTAAAAATATGCAGAAAAATCAGCAGAGAATTGTAAGAATTACTGTGAAGCCCGTACCCATGAATCCACCAAAGTGCGGCGGAACCGCGGCAGAAGCCTGGCTTCTGCGGCGGTTCCGCGGCCATATGGTGACATCATCAATTCCTGTTTGCACAGTAATTCCTCTTTTTTGTTGTTGGATTTTCTGGGAATTTTTAATATTTATTCAAGAGTTGAATTTTCTGGGTTGTTTTGGGGATTCGAAGTTCGATCGGATTATCAAATTTTGTCTGTGTGGCTTTCCGGATAATTTTTAGAATATGTTAAAAAGTTCGACCGGATATAAATACCCACTTTTTCCCTGTCGGGAAATTTCCATGTGTTGGATTTTTCCGTAGTTTAACGACGTTCTAATTAGTGCAAGTAACGCGATGGACCCTCTAGAAGACAACAAACCTTAACTCGATTATGTGACCGTCTTGAACGGCCCTTTGAACCTTCGGGTTTGGGGCAGTACGGCGTGCCACATGTGAGGCGTTGGCTTGACCCTTCTACGGATGGACCGTTGGTACTGAGGCACGAACTGAATGTTGTTAGACTTATTTCATGTGTTGGACTATATCGGGAAAGCTTGGGTGTTTGATTGTTCGATCGGAAAGTTTAACATTTTCCATTTATCCGGAATGTGATACAATGATTGGAATTCACAAGTAGTTATGTGATAACTGAATGAATGTTATAAACATAGCAGTTTAGTCTCACTTGATCGGTTGCCACGGAATTTTGATGTGATCAAAAGTCCGTTGCAATCACGTAGCGTACGCGGATGCTCGCCGGGTAAACTTAATAGACAGCCTCACTCCATAGCCCCGACCAAGTGACTGTAGGAGAACCCCGTCGCCGAAAGCATCCGTTCGGGTGCTCGCGGCAGCGGTGTTCCGCCTTGGTGCACTTCGTCGACGGTATCGGGGGTGTGGCCGCTTACTGAAGTTTGCGACGAGCATTCGATCAGGATGTCGGCAATCTTGTTGAATTGCCCGACTTGGTCTTGAAAAGTGTTTTCGATAATGTGACTAAAATGCGGGGTTTATAATTGTTAGGCATGTGATGTCTAAGGTATTCATTTGATTAGGCATGCGATGTCTATGCAGATTGTGGATTCCAACTGTTGTAGTTTTACACATTCTTTTCTGTGACCGTAAGTGTAATATGTGATATCGCCGGTTTCGTTGCTATATGTCAACGACAATTGGGATGCGCATATTTACTTACGTTGATGACATGTGATGTTATGCGTTGCTGGATATGTTATATTGGATTGTCGTGTTCGAATAGCCGGGGGTTTTTATGTGAGATGAGTGTTTTTCATTTTCATTCATGTAAAAACTTGTATGTAATATTCTTTTATTGGGGCACTTCCAGGTTGCGGAAGCTGTCTCCGTTTGTATATTATTTACTTTTCCGCACTAGGATAGACCCAAGGAGGAGGGCATAAGTAATCGGGTTCTGGAGTCCAGAGGGAGACCAACTCGAGGAGTCGAGTCCGGGTCTGCTAACTCCAGAATTGGTAGGGTTGCTTGCCTCTCTCGTAGGGGTCTAGGGGTGTGGGTTTGGCTATTCATCGCGACCGTGGAATCCGTGTTTTATACTGGCTCGTATTGAAAACACGGACGTCCTAGTATATCCAAAATTTCATATGATTCTTCTGCTGCGATATCTGTGATGTGATCATGTGATGTTCTGTGATAGATACAGTATATAGTATATATGATATATTATATAGGCGTTACTTATGTTTTACACCCGCGCTAGCCCTGCCCAGCTCTGTCGTTAGTTACCTAACCTAACGGTGCACGAGGGGACATCGAGGCGAATGCGGATGGCATAAGTGTACGTTGTATTTATCTGTGATGTTTAGGTACATAAATGATGGGACTTCATTAATGTGATTAATGAAAGTAAAAGAAACCTAAGATGTTGTAGAATCGAATTTCAAAATAAAACAGGTAGCTACAGTTCTTGCTTTGCACAGTGATATATGTGATATATCCTGCACCTTATTCGATAAGGAAAGGACCGAGATCCCTTCACCGGGAGTGACTCCTTTAGCAATAACTGGCAGATGCTACACCCCTCGGTTTGTCTTTTGATTGCTTTTAAGTGTTTTTGCTTTGCACAGTGATATATGTGATATATCCCGCACCTCATTCGACGAGGAAAGGACCGACGATCCCTTCACCGGGAGTGACTCCTTTAGCAAAACTGGAAAATCCTCAAAAACTCTCCATTTCAAAATTCATTCGATCCTACAACGATATCAAGTTCATTACGCAATAGGTTTTCAGAAAAACCTGTCGTAGCCCTCCGTCATTTCAGATAAGTAGTAGTTAGTATTCGTGCTGCGTTTGTTGGCCTTTGTCAAGGCGCAGTGTGCGGTAGCTGGCTGGTGCTTATCTGCTTATGCATATGATGCAGATTGGGTTAGGTTAGTCGTGCGACCTTGTTGGCCTTTGTCAAGGGTCGTGCGGATGGGTTTAATTCAATCAGGAAATGATGGGTTGAACTTGCCAAGCATCCTATGGTTTGTTGGCCTTTGTCAAGGTCATAGGAGGTTAGGGGCAAAATATTATCGGGAATTTCAAGTATTGAAATTTGCAATGAGATTGCATACCTTCTATGAGATAATTGGATCCCGATACCCGCTGCGAGTAATTGTTACTCCTGGGAGTGTTTTATACATTACAATTAGCCGATCAAGTAGGTGTCTAGAAAGGTGTCAACGAGGTTACGCCTCTGGGAAAACGAGGTTTACACTAATAAGGTTCGTGCGATAGCACGGGGGACCTCCCTCAAAGTACCGACACTGGCCTGGCTGAAAGATTGGCGAACTTGTAGTGCGTAATTAATCCCGGCTAGTCTTTCCTTTTAGGGTTTGAAGGAAGATTTGATAAAAAACAGTGGGAGCCATCCTGATTAGATAAAATAAAAACCAATCTATTCTTACAAGAGCGCACGCTGAGTGTTTTCTTCTCTCTCTCTCCAGGTAGCGACCATATCACGCTTTAATCAAGATAATAATACGGATTATTGACCGAACCCGCTTGTTATACTGAGCTGGGGAACGTTGGTCCCGCTCCTACTTATAATTGTTATAAGACAGAGCAGGAAATTGGGGATTACCAGAATTCCCGTGCCGCCCAAACGAAGAGAGTGCATGTTGATGCATCATCTTCGGGTGTGTTCATTACAAAGAACTGTTTCTCAGTATCCTCCGAATCCTGGGTATATGATACCGGATCAGGATCCCAGATATGTAATCTGTTACATAGGGCTACAAAAACGTAGAAAAACTGAGAACGGGTGATAAGTTTCATGAGACAGAAAACGGGGCAAGTGTTGCAGCCAAGTCTGTTGGTCACTGTCACCCTGTATAGTAATACATTGATTCTGAACGAATGTTATTAGATACCGAACCTGATATACAAAATCATATCAATCTCTTTATTAGTAAAGAAATGATAAAATTTTGTATTGCTGGATAATGTTTTGAACATTTCCTATATCAAAAGTTGATCGAATCAGGCACGTTATCTAAAAGCATTGATATTCTAAATCAAACTACAGTTCTTAGTATACAGAACACACACAAGAGGAAGAGTTCAGAAATGAACGGTTCCTTCTTGAGGTATTGTAGACTAGGTCATATCAATGCGACCCGACTAGCTAGAGTTACATATAGATGCATATTTAAATCAGTTTGAATTTACATCTTGTGAAACTCGCCAGTCATGTCACAAAGATAAGATGACCATAGCTCTGTTTATTGGAAACAGAGAAAGAGTTAATGAACTCTTGGGATGATACATGTTGATGTATGTAGGTCCCCAGTCTACACATGCCAAGACCGGTTCTTTGTACTTCGTTACATTCTCTGACGATCTCTCAAGATTCAGACATATGTTCCTGTTGAAACACAAGTCAGAACCTTTTGAGATATTCACAGAATATAAGTTAGAAGTAGAGAACCAATACGGGTATAAGTATTATGTCCTATGATGAGATCAGGGAGGAGAATACTTGAGCACGGAAATCCTGGATTATTCTAAAGGAGAATGAGATTCTCTCTCAGCATTACTCCTCTGTATACACCATAGCACGATGGTATATCGGGGCGGAGCAGATACACCCTATTTGATATGGTGTGGTATATGATGAGTACTACTGAGTTACCTTTTTCCTATTGGGTGTTATGCACTTCAGAAGT
Organism: Agapanthus africanus; assembly: GCA_030015575.1. Lineage (NCBI taxonomy): Eukaryota > Viridiplantae > Streptophyta > Magnoliopsida > Asparagales > Amaryllidaceae > Agapanthus > Agapanthus africanus. Next base: position 470,991,451 of record CM057339.1, on the reverse strand, counting down.
AGCATACCTATTGAATAGGGTTCCAATCAAATCAGTTGCCTACCATTTCATATGTGATATGGAAAGGGAAGAGCCCATATCTTAAGTTGGTTAAGATTTGGGATTGCCCCGCCTATGTCTAAAAAGCAAAATCCGGACAAGCTCGAGGCAAATACTGTAATGTAGAAATGGAAATGTTCCATCTATACAAACTGCAGCTGATGATTTGACAGAACCAAAGGATTCAATAGTTTCCAACGAACCTCAGCCTCTCCGCCGATCTAGTAGGGTTCCTCACCCACCTGAGAGTTACTCCGGTTTCTCTATGACAGTGGGAGCGAGGATTGCATCATGGGATGATGACCCAACTAGTTTCGAGCTGGCCATCAGGAGTGAGACTCTGTAAGAATGGCTGGATGTTTAGCGATCTGAGATGGAATCCTTATACACCAACAAAGTATGGACTTTGGTTGCTATATCTGAAGAGTTAAATCCCCATCAGGAGCAAGTATATCTTGAGAAGATTACTTGGTGTACAAGGAAAAGTTGAGACTTTCAAAGCTAGACTTGTTAAAGGCTTTCGTCATCGACCAGGCGTGGATAATGATGAAACCTTTTCCAGTACCTATGCTTAAGTCTATCCAGATCCTACTTGCCACAGCTACATACCATGACTACGATATCTGGTGGTTGGGTGTCATGACAGCTCTTCTAAAATGATGTTTTAGAAGAGTGCGTCTATAAGTACACAGCCAGAGGGCTTCGTAGACAGTGGGAGCAGCGGAAACGTGTGCAAGATGCTTTATAGGATTAAAGCAGGCATCGTGGAGTTGGAACGTCTGTTTTGATCAGTTAGTCAAAGAGTTTGACATCATCAAAATGGTAGATGAACTTTGTATAAACAAAAAGGTAGTAGGGAGTATGGTGGCGATTCACGTAGAGTACGTGGATGACATACTCTTGATAGGGAAGTAGTTTCCTATGCTACGCTCGATCAATCTCCGATTATCACAAAGATTCTCGAAATAGGATCAAAGTGATACTTACTAAATCCTGGATTTTGGATCTATGGGATAGATCTAATTGGATGTTAGGAATCTCACTAGTAGTAGTGAGATGGTATCAATCGATCCTGGGGAGAATCACTGGAAAGGTTCCAGGGTGATAAAGACGACTGAATGTCAGTCGCAGGCATTGTCTTTACCCTCAGTAAAGGGACGGTATGTTGGAAGAGTTCCAAGCTAGATACCGTGACATACTAGACGATAAAGGCAGGATACATCGCTACTTAAGATGCTACCATAGAGGCTGTTTGGGTGTATATTGGTTCATGAGATGAACTATGTTCCTCCCATTGTGTGACAATGGAGTTGTGGCTTATGCCAAGGAACGCTGGTTCCATCAGTGATCCAGACATATTCTAAGGCAGTATCACCTGATCATGGAGATGGTTGATCTCCAGGGTGATCGAGGCTAGGAAAGAAGACTCAGAGGACAACACGGCGGATCCACTCACGAAGGCCTATTCCTAGAGAGAGACTTTTATGGGATGGTTGAGTATGAGATACTTCGACCACTGCTACAGATGGCCCTAGTGCAAGTGAGAGATTGTTAGTTATATGTATGCCCTAGAGGACATTACTGTACATAGGATGTATATTGTAGTGGATGCTGGGACATATATAGGGAGGACTTTCTTGCTCGACATGATAGTATGCTATCTGGTTACTCTTTACCTTAACGTATACACTGATTGTCTCTCTGTTACATGTTGGTAAAGACCTTAGGATGTGTACTTGACTACCTGGACTATGATGCAGATCATACTAGTGGGGACATGGTAGTCCATAAGTACATCCTTCAAGGTCCCTAGTCGTGGGTGTATCGAGACGGGGCATCGATATACCAGAGTAGACTAGCGTATACCTTCTCGACCCATACAGATGGGCGATGGATGATCCCATATCCATTGGTGTTTGAAATCAGAGATGATATACGGGTGCTCAGTAGGGACTGGGCACACTGGACGGACTCGCCGAGAACTCCCAGATGGTATTATACCTTACGTCAGATGGCAGTTCTCTGGTGACACTGGTACAGAGTAGTCTGTTGACCCGATATCGTCATAGAGTCTTGTATAGTTTCCACTGTGCTTTGATTTCCACCTTACCACGTCCAAGAGGGCATGCAAAACGGTGGTTTTTGGGTACAGTCCCGAGTCACATGGAGGCAATGAGCAATAGGAGGGGATTCGTCTCTCCCGGTATAGGGAGTTGATGTTGCGCTGTGTTTGATTGGCTATAACCGGAAATCCCTGGCCAGGGTTGCTGAGATTTACTAGTAAGTGTTACCGGTAGTTTCTCGAACTGTTATAGACCTCATATCGACACGACTTATCGAGCTATTGGGGTCTGACGTTTACCACCCCTAGGCAAGATATGCGACATATCAGACGATCAGACCGGACTGTACGGTAGTATTACTGGTTGGATTCACTGGAGTGTGAGCGGGCTTGCTCATCGATCTTCTGATCGCTCAATACCCGGGTGGCCGTTACGTTTAGCAGACCGCTTGCGGCTTGTGGGTGTTTGATATGATCATCACCTGCTGCCGGCGTATTGACGAGTCTTTAGAGTCCTACACAGAGGTTTCCTGGCTCAAGCGAAACGAAATAGGAGTGCATACGAGATATGTGCGGGACCGAGAATGATACCAGTATGTGATACTGTATTAGATTCTCGCGATTTATGACATTGATCGGTTATATACGATATAGCCGGGATATCGGATCAAGTGTTGATTCGATAAGTTGTTACTGTTTATATATTAGTCGGTTATATGCGATCTGACCGGATCATTAAATCAAGTGTTGATTTAATGATTTAATGCATACTTATATATTTGATATATTAGTTTGCATTAACTAGTATCGGTTTACTTTAAATGGATTTTCTCACTCGGGTGTGCACATTGTATATGTGATATATTTTTGTGCACTTGATTGTATCATGTTTGATGATACATGTTTACTTGTGTTTTGTGTAAAGTTTAAACCATGGTTATGTAATGGTTAGGGTTTTCATTTTCATATCTATTTGTTTACTTTTTTATTCATTTTGGAAAATGAAAAGCATAATGCAAAATGGTGGCTTTCTTTGGATGGTTGTTGAAGCTTCATGAAGCTTTGACCAAGTGACCATTTTGTCTCCATGCTTAACCCTAACCTTTCCCACTAACCATGATTTATTCTCTACGCTTGACCATGGTTATTATTATGATAAGTATTGATTTACTTTTTATAGTTTAGAATAACTTATCATATTAATTATCTTCTTCCTCTTCTTCTTCAAGAAGAAAAGCAAGCTTCCATCAATGGTGATTGATGGAAAAGAGTGAGAAATCCAATTCTAAAGTGAACCCACTTCCTATTTCTTCATCCTCTACCTCTTGCCAAGTAGTATAGAGTGTTTCCTTCACAAGTTTTCATAGCTTGTTGAAGGTGGAGCTTGATCTAGTGATGCTTCGACGTAGATCATCTTCGGCACGTCGTCGATGACCTAGCCCGCTTCTTCTCCGATGAAGCCGACGCTAGAGCCCGGGATTGCATGAGGACAGCGGAGAGGACTTCATCACGGAGCCGTGGAGGTGGAGGACCGGATTTACAAAGGTTGTATTTCCGTATTCTTTAGTTAAGTTGTTAACTAGTTTCCTTTTCGCCTAGATTTCTAGCCAACGATCCGTAGTCTAAGGTTTCTCGGCACCGAATTTTTGAAAATGGCATGGTTGATGCCTTGTGAGACCTCTTGAGGGTGCCTAGGAACCTTACATTAACCTGTCCATCTACACAAATCTTCCTTTTGAAGATCCACTTGCATCCTACGGGTTTTACCCCGTCTGGAGCAATGTCCAACGTCCATACTTTGTTGGTGTACATGGACTCCATTTCGGTCCGCATTGCATTCGGCCATTTTACCGAGTCAACGCTCTGAACGGCCTTCTGGAAGCTAGTAGGCTCATCATAATCTATGATGCAATCCTCTCTATCCCAGTCTATGAGAAAACCGTAGTATCTCTCGGGCGGATGAGACTGCCTACTACTCCTGCGGAGCGGCGTAGGAATGTCCTGTTCTTTTGAAACTACTGGCTCTTCCAAGCTTTCAGTAATAGCTTGTGGTTCTGGAATGTCTTCCAGTTCTATTGCGCTCCCACTTATCTGGGTTTCCGAAAACTCAGTTTCCAAGAATCGGGCATGTTGAGAAACAAAAACTTTTTGTTCCTCAGCGGAATAGAACAGATACCCCCTGGAGTTCTTTGGGTATCCCACAAACTTACACTGTACTGAACGTGCCTCGAGCTTGTCCGCATGCTGCTTTTTTACAAAAGCTGGACATCCCCATATCTTAAGATACTTAAGACAGGATTTCTTCCCACTCCACATCTGATATGGGGTGGTAGGCACAGTCTTGGTTGGAGTCTTGTTCAAGAGATATGCAGCTGCTTCTAGTGCATAACCCCAGAAAGATCGCGGAAACTCAGCCTTTCTCATCATAGAACGAACCATATCCAATAGGGTTCGATTCCTCCTTTCCGATACACCGTTATGTTGCGGAGTGTATGGTGGAGTACGCTGAGCGAGAATTCCATTCTCTTTTAAATAGTCCAGGAACTCGGCACTTAAGTATTCACTACCTCGATCCGATCTTAGAATCTTAATACTTTTGCCTGTTTGTTTTTCAACTTCATTCTTGTAATCCCGAAATTTCTCAAAGGCCTCGGATTTGTGCTTCATTAAGAAGACATGTCCATACCTAGAGAAATCATCTGTGAAAGTAATGAAGTATGAATAACCGCTTCGCGCATGTGTAGACATTGGACCACACACGTCACTGTGTATGAGTCCCAAGAGCTCGCTCGCTCTTTCTCCGTGTCCAGTGAACGGAGTCTTTGTCATCTTTCCCATGAGACAAGATTCACAAGTGGCATAAGACTGATACTCGAACGGATCCAAGTATCCTTCTTTATGTAACTTAGTTAACTGTGTCTCATTGATGTGACCCAGCCTACAATACCATAAGAAAGCCTGATTTATATCTAGAGACTTTCTTTTGTGTGTATTCTGGACATTGAAAATCTGTGGTTGGTTTAACACGTATATACCATTGCTCAATGTACCTGACCCAATCAGAACTTGATTAAGGTGAATGTTTACAACATTACTTATAAACGCAAATTCATAACCTTCTTTAGAAACCAAAGATACAGAAATGATATTACAAGTTGCGTTGGGTACAAAAAAGCAATTGCGCAAAACCAAAACATGTCCATCTGTCATTCCCAGGTGATAGTCCCCCACGGCCTTAGCATCCATGCTAGCTCCGTTCGCAACTTTGAGGGTCATGTCACCTGCCTTCAAAAACCTACGGTTTCTCAACGCCTGCAAAGAATTACAGATATGAGATCCTGATCCGGTATCCAGTACCCAGGATGTAGAGTTTATCGAAAGGCAGTTTTCAATAACATACACACCTGAAGCTGAAGCCGCAACCTGCTTCAGTTCCTGTGTCCTGGCCTTCCAAGCCCTGCAATCTTTCTTCCAGTTTCCACTCTTATGACAATAGAAGCATTCTTCTTTACTCACAAGCTTCCCCGCTATCTTTGGTGCCTTTGCCTTTCCCTTCGTATCCACTTTACTAACACCGCCCCTTGGTTTGGCGGGGGCTTTCCTCTTCTTTCCCTTGGCTTTCGCCTTAGACCTAGAAGAAGAAGATCCTCCTACAAACAAAGTGGATGTTTCCCTACTTTTCTGTAGGGTGCCCTCTGCGCTCCTCAGCATGTTGAGGAGTTCTGAAAGTTCAACCTCTTTTTCTTGTAAGATGAAGTTCAGTATAAACTGGGCGTAAGTGGAAGGAAGGGACTGGAGAATCAAGTCCGTATAGAGCTCACTCTCCAACGTGGTCCCAAGTTCCTTGAGCTCCTCAATGTAGCTAATCATCTTAAGCACGTGTTCCGCTACCGATGATCCGACGGCCAACTTTGCCGAAAATAACTTCTTCGACACTTCGTATCTTGCGATATGAGACTGCTCTCGATACAGTTCTTTTGTATGAAGAAATATGGATTCCAGGTCCATATTCTCGTGCCTCCTCTGATGTTCGTTGTCCATAGAGGCAAGCACGAGGCACTTGGCCTTCGCGCAATCAATCTCCCATGTCTTACGGATTTCCTTATCCGCGACGCTGGAGGTGGGACCTGGGACGGGGGGAGCTTTGGTGGTAAGAAGATACCCCAGCTTGTCGTAAGTGATTGCCATCTTGACATTCCTGAGCCAATCTTTGTAGTTTGGCCCTGTCAGTATGTTTTTATCTAGAAGTAACTTAAGTCCAGTCATGTCGATTGGTCGCTGCAATTAGGAGAGAGAGAAGAAACACTCAGCATGATGCTATTGCAAGTTTAGAATGGTTTTTAGTTTGTCTAAACAGGATGGCTCCCATTGTCTCTCGAATCCCTCCTCAAACCATAAAGGAAGAATTAGTCGGGATTAATCCCACCGCACAATACTTGCTTAACCGTTCAGCCAGGCCAGTGTCGGTACTTCGAGGGAGGTTTTCCAACGCTTTCGCGAAGTTCCTTAATTTAAGAACCTCTTTTCCCTGGGGGCGTAGCCCCGCTAACACCTTTCTAGACACCTACCAGGTTTATAGCATTGATCGTTTAGTGAGAAATTTCCCGAGGAGTAGCATATACTCACAGTAGGATCGGGATCCAAATATCATCGCGTGACGAAACTGAAGGAATCCTACCAGAATCACCACACTCCAAATGGTATGCAAATCTAGCAAGTTTCAGTACTTATGAAACTCCCGATGTGGATTTTTGCCCCATGCTCTTATGACCTTGACGAAGGTCAACAAATCATAAGTCACATGTCAAGTTCTGCCCGTCATTTTCCAGGTTAATTTGAACCCACCCGTATATACCCTTGACGAAGGTCAACAAGGTAATACGAGTGACCCAAACCAACGCATCTATCTATGCTACATATGAATACCCAACAGCTACCAATCACTATGCCTTGACGAAGGACAACAAACATAGCTTGAATACTATTGAATATTCATATGAAACGACGGAGGGCTACGAATGGTTTTGGCGAAACCGTGAACGTAGTGAACTTGATATAATCGATGGAACGAGATAGCTTTTTAAAAGGAGTGGCTCAAGGTCCGCATTTAAAAGTTAGTTTTGAAAAGAACCGAGTGGTTTTTCGAAAATGTTCCAACGAATTTTGCTTGGTTTATTATCTTGCATTAGTTCTTTTAATGCGTGATATTCTTGCATTAGTTCTTTTAATGCGTCCCATCGGTTAATCCTACCATTGCAGAAAACAACCAAAATATGATGTACGCTTATGCCATTCGCATTCGCCACGGGGCCCCGTCATCACCCGTTAGGTTACTTAACTAACGACAGAGCGGGGGCTGGGCTAGCGCGGCTGTAAAACATAAGCAACACCTAAATAGTTATAAATATATAGCAATGATAGACATTACAGATCACAGATGAATACATTGGATATACTAGGAATCCGCAATCCGTTCGAGCCTGCAACAAAAAGCGGATTACACGGTCGCGGTGAATAGCCAAAACCCCACCCAAGACCCCTACGGGTGCGGCAAACTACCCGCCAAGTACCCGAAGTGGAGCAACCTCCCTCAACACCGTGAGTAGGCCACTCAGCACTTTGAGATACCCGGTAGTTTGTGCACCCCTCCATGGGTCTATCCTAGGAGCAAAAAACAGTAAAAAGAATTATACAATGACGGCTACAACCCCGACCCGGTTGTGCGGCCATACAAATAATATTACATCAATTTACATATTACATGAATGAAAGAAAAAGAAACACTCATCTCACATCCACCCCGGTTATTCACCCGCGACAGTCCAACGCATTCATATACACATACCATCATCAAACACAGATCACAGATATGTATAACCCCGACTAATCGACATATAGCGATTAACCGACGTTCAATACATATAAACATCACAGATATAACAGATTAGTCAAAGTATAGTGAAGTTCGATCCAAAAAATACGGATTTATAGGCCCCCAAAAACAAATTTCTTTTCTGGAAAATCTAGGCACAAATAAACCATCTTAAAAATCCTAAAACCCTACCAGAAGAACACTGCACCAAACCCGGTCGTGAGAAGAGCCAAAACGGCGGCGATTCCGCGGCAAATGTATACTCATTGCCGCGGAACCGCGGCGGTTTGAAGGATTCAGGCGACCGTTTTTGGTGGGTGTCTTCACAAAACCCTAAGCCGATTTTAGGAGTAAAACTTTTTATCTTTAGAGCACAAAAAATTTCAACAGAAAGTTAGGGTTTTGATGTTTAGGTTTTTGTGATTTTTCCGATCGAACTTCCATACACTTTACTACTTAGCTAGTTTAAGTTTAGTTAGGCTCTGATACCACTGTAAGTCCACGTTGCCAACCCCGGTTCTTGCGGGGAGGCGCAAACGGTATAAAAAACAAATTTTTAGCGCATTAGGCAACATGGACTAACAAAAGTCGGGATATTTTCTAAACTAAACTAGCTACCAAGCTAAAGAGAGTTAGCTACTCGGAAAAGATGTTATACCTAACTTGAACTCCTTCTTCTTGAAACCTTTGTAGAGCTTGGATGGTGCTTTCCTCGTCGCCTTCTTCCGTCAAAGATGGATCCACCTGAGGGTTCAACCTTCGGGCTCCTTTCTCGAACTTTGAGAGAACTAGGGGCTTTGGCTTGCTAGACCTCTAACCCTAGAGTGAGTAGAGAGTGGTTTTTGGGTGGTTTTATCTCAAGGAGATAGTTTCTCAACACATGAGAGTGAGTCTCCTTGAACTAGAGGAGGAGGAAGAAGAGAAGAGGAGAAGGAAGTGTTAAGATAGAATGAAATAACTTTTTACAACCATAACATAATATGAAATGAATTATCAAATTAATAATAATAATCTAAATGAAATAGTTGATGGATGGTTTGGAATGACAATTATCATTACACACATTAAATGGTTTTGCTAGAATCAAAGAGCATCTTTGATATGTAATGATGATAGTCAAAGTTTCAACCAAGGTCAACAAGTCAACCTTGGTCAACAAGTCAACAAACCCAACCATGACACAATTTCATTTAATTAATATTATTAATTGATATATCATAAATTCATTAGGGTTTGGAAAAAGACGACTGTCAACTGTGCATACACACCCGTTCCGAAACCCTAATGAAAATCCTCTTCCTCCGCCTCAATCAACTGTGCATACACACCCGCATTCTTGTTCCGAAGAACATGAACACAATGAGATAAACTTAACCCCAAAACATATACTAGTATCTGGCTCAAACCAGAGCCCGCTAGTAATATCAGTCCGGACTCCAAACGTGCACAAGTGCGCGGATGAGAACGAACCCTGTCGCAAAAACCATGCGACCTCTACTCTGTTTTGCCCAATGGCGAATAGCCCTCTGTGTGGGACACTAAAGACTCGACACTACGCTGGCAGTGGGTTTAACCACAGACCGCAAGAGGCACTAGCTGTGCGTAACGGTCCCTAGGTAGATGCCGATAAGAAGACTGACGAGGTGAACCCCATCTGAACTCCCACTAAGTCTGAATGTGACAGTCTCTGTACAGCCGGTCTGTTCGTCTGATACATCGCATGGCGGGCCTAGGGGGCGGTAAACGCCAGTCCCCTAATAGCGGTACAAGTCGTGTCGGACTGAAGCCCAGAATACCCTGAGATAACACTGGAAACCTACCAGTATATCTCGCTTGCCCTGGCCAGGGACTACTCGTGTAATGGCTCTCCTAGACACAGCGCGATGTTAACCCCCAATACTGGGAGAGACGAATCCTGTCTAACCGTCACTGCCTCCAAGTGCTTCGGGACTGCACCCATCCACTACCTGTTTGCACGACTCCTTTGAGCCGTGGTAGGGTAGTAATCAAAGTGCAGTGGGAACACACTCGAGGCGAAGTGCCAGTGTCAAGTCAGCGGACTAAGCTGTACTCATGTCACCTGGGAACTGATAACTGACGATAGGTATAATACCAACTAGTCAGTTCCCGACGAGTCCTGTCCAGTGTACTCATAACCTAACGAGCACCCGCATACTATCTCAAGTACGACGTACTGACGGCTGTGGGACAGACCGTCTCCCACACTGGGATGAGAAGCGCATGCGCTAGTCTACTCCGGAGTATCGATGCCCTGTCTCGATAGTCCTGCGACTAGGGACCTGCATAAGGATGTGCTTATAGATTACCCAGCCCCCACTAGTGTGACTGCCATCACAACGCTGGTAATCAAGCAAAGATCCTAAGGGCTCCACTAATGTGTATAGGTGATATACTAAAATAAACACATGTACACATTGAAGTAGAAACAAACCAAGTAGCATACTACTATTTTGAGCAAGATTGTATATACAAGGTGAATATCCCAAGCTTCCATTAAGTAATATACAAACCAGTATGATACAGTAATGGCCTCTAGGGCATATACACTAACACTTCCGGGATGAGGTTGATGTCACCTTTTGTATATTATTTACTTTTCCGCACTAGGATAGACCCAAGGAGGAGAGCATAAGTAACCGGGTTCTCGAGTCCAGTGGGAGACCAACTCGAGGAGTCGAGTTCGGGTCTCCTAACTCTAGAATTGGTAGGGTTGCTTGCCGCTCTCGTAGGGGTCTAGGGGTGTGGGTTTGGCTATTCATCGTGACCGTGGAATCCGTGATTTATAGAGGCTCAAAATAAAACACGGAAGTCCTATTATATCCAATGTTTCATATGTTTCTTCTGCTGCGATATCTGTGATATGATCATGTGATGAGATGTGATAAATACTGTATATAGTATATATGATATATTATATAGGTGTTACTTATGTTTTACACCCGCGCTAGCCCTGCCCTGCTCTGCCGTTAGTTACCTAACCTAACGGTGCACGAGGGGACATCTAGGCGAATGCGGATGGCATAAGTGTACGTCGTATTTATCTGTGATATTTAGGTGACTTAAATGATGGGACTTCATTAATGTGATTAATGAAAGAAAAGAAACCTAAAAGTTGTTGTAGAATCAAATTTTAATAAAAAGGGGTAGCAACAGTTTTGCTTTGCATAGCGATATATATGATATATCCCGCACCTTATTTGATGAGGAAAGAGCCGAGATTCCTTCACCGGGAGTGACCTCTTTAGCAAAACTGGCAGATGCTACAACACTCGGTTTGCTTTTGACTGCTTTTGGAGTTTTGCTTTGCATAGCGATATATATGATATATCCCGCACCTTATTCGATGAGGAAAGAGCTGAGATCCCTTTACCGGGAGTGACCTCTTTAGCAAAACTAATGAAAGCCTCAAAATCACTCCATTTCAAAATTCACTCAATTCTACGACGATATCAAGTTCATTACGCAATAGGTTTTCAGAAAAACCTTTCGTAGCCCTCCGTCATTTCAGATAAGTCCTACTTTGTATTCGTGCTACGTTTGTTGGCCTGCGTCAAGGCGTAGTGTGCGGTAGCTAACTAGTATTTATCTGCTTATGCATATGATGCAGATTGGATAAGTGTAGTCGTGCGACTTTGTTGGCCTGCGTCAAGGGTCGTACGGGTGGGTTTAATTCAATCAAGAAATGACGGCTTGAACTTGACTAGCGCACTATGGTTTGTTGGCCTGCGTCAAGGTCATGGGACGCTAGGGGCAAAATTTTATCGGGAATTTCAAGTGTTGAAATTTGCAATGAGATTGCATACCTTCTATGAGATAGTTGGATCCCGATACCCACTGCGAATAATTGTTACTCCCGGGAGAGTTTTACACAGGACAATTAGCCGGTCAAGTAGGTCTCTAGAAAGGTGTCAACGGGGTTACGCCTCTGGGAAAACGAGGTTTACTTTAATTAGGTCCGTGCGAAAGCACGGGGAACCTCCCTCAAAGTACCGACACTGGCCTGGCTGAAAGATCGGCGAAGTTGTAAGGGGTAATTAATCCCGGCTAGTCTTTCCATTTAGGATTTGAAGGAAGATTTGATAAAAACAGTGGGAGCCATCCTGATTAGATAAAATAATAACCAATCTGATCTTGCAAGAGCATACACTAAAGTGTTTTCTTCTCTCTCTCTCTCCAGGTAGCGACCATATCATGCCTTAATCAAGATAATAATATGGATGTATTGACCGAACCCGCATGTTTTACTGTGCTGGGGAACGTTGGTTCCGTTCTTTCTTGTAAGAGTTATAAGACTAAACAGGATATAGGGGAATACCAGGATTCCCATGCCGCCCGTGTAAAGAAAGTACATGTTGATGCATTTTCTTCGGGTGTGTTCGTTACAGAGAACTGTTTCTCCATTTGCTCTACGTCCTGGGTATTAGATACCGGGTCAGGATCCCATATATGTAATCAGTTACATGGGCTTAGGAAAAGTAGAGAACTTGGAGAAGGTGATAAAGTCAAAAGGGTTGGAAATGGTGCAATTGTTGCAGCTAAAACCGTCGGGGAATATCACCTTGTATTGCCAACTGGTAATACATTGATTCTGAACGAATGCTATTACATGCCGAACCTGATATGCAACGTTATATCGGTTTCTTTGTTGAGTAAAGAGGGATATAATTTTGTATTACAGGATAATGTTATGAACATTTTCCTTAACCAAAAGTTGGTTGGATCAGGCACGTTGTGCAATGGCATTTATGTTCTAAATCAATCAACGGCTCTAAGTATAACAAACACACACAAGAGGAAGAGTTCAGAAATGAACGAATCCTTCTTGTGGCATTGTAGACTGGGTCACATCAATGCGACACGACAAGCTAAGTTGCATAAGGATGGATATTTAAATCCGTTTGAATTTTCATCTTATGACACTTGCCAGTCATGTCTCAAAGGCAAGATGACCAAAGCTCCGTTTACGGGACACGGAGAAAGAGTTACCGAACTCTTGGGACTGATACATAGTGATGTATGCGGTCCCATGTCTACACATGCCAGGAATGGTTCTGTGTACTTCATTACATTCACTGACTATCTCTCTAGATTCGGATATGTGTTCCTGATGAAACACAAATCAGAAGCTTTTGAGAAATTTAGAGAATATAAACAAGAAGTCGAGAACCAAACCGGGAAAAGTATTAAAATCCTTCGATCTGATCGAGGAGGTGAATACTTGAGCAATGAATTCCTGGACTTTCTAAAAAAGAATGGGATTCTCTCTCAGCTGACTCCTCCTTATACACCACAGCACAACGGTATATCTGAACGAAGGAACCACACCCTATTAGATATGATGCGCTCTATGATGAGCACAGCTGAGTTACCTATTTCCTTCTGGGGATATGCACTGGAAACAGCTGCAGACCTATTGAATATGGTTCCCACCAAATCTGTGCCAACCACTCTATATGAGATATGGAAAGGAAAGAGACCATGTCTTAATTATGTTAAGATATGTGGTTGTCCGGCCTATGTAAAAACACAAAATCCGGACAAACTCGCCGCAAGGACCATTCCGTGTAAGTTTTTTGGATATCCCAAACATTCGCGCGGGTATATCTTCTACCAAACCGAGGAACAAAAAGTGTTTGTCTCTCGACATGCTACCTTTTTAGAAAATGAATTTCTTGAAAAAGAGATTAGTGGCATGGAGGTAGAACTGGAAGAGGTTCCAGCAATACAGACTACAACAAAAGATTTGGTTGAACCAGAGGATTCGGTAGTTCCCGATGAACCCTAGCCACTCCGCAGATCTAGTAGGGTTCCTCACCTACCTGAGAGATACTACGGTTTTTTCATGGATGGTGGGAGCGAGGATTGCATCATGGTTGATGATGACCCAACTAGCTTCGAGCAGGCCATCACGAGTGGGGACTCAGTGAAATGGCTGGATGCAATGCGGTCCGAGATGGAATCCATGTACACCAACAAAGTGTGGACTTTGGAAGATGCTCCTGAAGGGGTAAAACACATTAGGAGCAAGTGGATCTTCAAGAAAAAACTTGGTGTAGATGGGAAAGTGGAGACTTTCAAATCTAGACTTGTTGCAAAGGGTTTTCGTCAAAGACCAGGTGTGGACTATGACGAAACCTTTTCTCCAGTGCCTATGCTTAAATCCATTCGGATCATGCTTGCCATCGCTGCATATCATGACTTCGAAATTTGGCAAATTGATGTTAAGACCGCCTTTCTAAATGGTGATTTAGAAGAGTGCGTGTACTTGACTCAGCCAGAGGGCTTCGTAGATAGTGGGAGCAGCGGGAAGGTGTGCAAGCTGCTTAAATCCATTTATGGATTAAAGCAAGCATCGCGGAGTTGGAACATCTGCTTTGACGTCGTTATCAAAGTGTTTGATTTCGTCAAAAATGTAGATGAACCTTGAATCTACAAGAAGATGGCAGAGAGTAAGGTTGTCTTCCTCGTATTGTACGTGGACGACATACTCTTGATAGGAAATGATATTCCTATGCTGTAATCGGTGAAGCTCTTCTTATCACAAAGATTCTCAATGAAAGATCTTGGTGATGCCTCCTGCATATTAGGAATTATGATCTACAGAGATAGATCTAAAAGGATATTGGGATTGTCCCAATCTAGATACATTGACACCATACTAAAGAGGTTTAGTATGGAAGAGTCCAAACGTGGGTGTTTACCCACGATCTCAGGGCTCACTCTCTCCAAAGAGATGTCTCTCAAGACTGATTCGGAGAGAGCTCGCATGCAAGGGATACCCTATGCTTCGGCTGTAGGCTCTATCATGTATGCGATGCTATGTACCAGACCCATTGTAGCATACTCAATAAGTGTAGTGAGTAGGTATCAAGCTGATCCTGGAGAGAGTCACTGGGCAGCTGTGAAGAGCATTCTCAAGTACTTACGAAGGACTAAAGAGATGCTCTTGGTGTATGGTAATGGAGAACTCCAAGTGGAGTCCCTTATCAATTCAAGCTTCCAGAGTGATAAGGACGACTCTAAGTCGCAGTCGGGATTTGTCTTTACCCTTTACGGAGGGGCGGTTAGCTGGAAGAGTTCCAAGCAGGAAACCGTGGCAGACTCAACGATGGAGGCTGAATACATCGCTGCCAACGATGCTGCTAAAGAGGCTGTTTGGATCAAGAAGTTCATTACTGAACTTGGAGTGGTTCCATCCATTGAACATCCAATACCTTTGTATTATGATAAAAATGGAGCGGTGGCTTTGGCCAAGGAACCCAGGTCCCATCAGTGATCCAGGCATATTCTTAGGCGGTATCACCTGATCCGGGAGATAGCAGATCACCGGGAGATCGAGGTCAGGAGGGTTGACACGAAGAATAACACAGCGGATCCACTCACGAAGGACATTCCCCAGATACAGTTTGAGAGACTCTTCGGGATGCTCGGTATGCGATACTACAACAGCTGGCCCTAATGCAAGTGGGAGATTGTTAGTTGTAAGTATACCCTAGAGGCCAGTATTGTACAGATGATGTATAATATATTGGATGCTTGGACATATATAGAGAGGACTTTCTTGCTCGATATGATAGTATGCTATCAGGTTACTCTTTATCTTAACATGTATACTTGTCTCTTTATACTGTTTTATAGTTACATGTTAGTAAAGCCCTTAGGATGTGTACTTGACTACCTAGACTATGATGCGGATCATACTAGTGGGGACATGGTAGTCCATAAGTACATCCTTCAAGGTCCCTAGTCATGGGTGTATCAAGATGGGGCATCGATATACCAGTATAGACTAGCGTATACGCATCTCGACCCATGAGATGGGTGATGGACGATCCTATATCCATTGGTGTTTGACATCAGAGATGGTATACGGGTGCTCAGTGGAGACTGGGTACACTGGACGAACTCGCCGAGAACTCACATATGGTATTATACCTTACGTCAGATGGTAGTTCTCTGGTGACACTTGTGCAGGTTAGTCTGTAGACCCGAGATCGTCATAGAGTCTTGTGTGATTCCCACTGTGCTTTGATTTCCACCTTACCACGTCCATGAGGGCGTGCAAAACGGTAGTTTTTGGGTACAGTCCCGAGTCACATGGAGGCAATGAGCGATAGGAGGGGTTTCGTTTCTCCCGGTATTGGTGGTTGATGTTGCGCTGTGCTCGATTGGCTGTAACAGGGAAGTCCCTGGTCAGGGATGATTTAGAGATTTACTGGTAAGTGTTACCAATAGTTTCTCGACCCGTTATGAGCCTCACATCGGCACAACTTATCGGTTATTGGGGTCTGACGTTTACCACCCCTAGATTTGATATGCGACATATCAGACGAGGAGACCAGACTGTACGGGAAGTGTTACAGGCAGGCTTTTACAGGAGTTGGAGCTGGCTTGCTTGTTGATCTTCTGATCGCTCAATACCCGGGTAGCCGTTACGTCCAGCTAGTACCGCTGACGGCTTGTGGGTGCTTGATGTGATCATAACCTACTGCCGGCGTATTGACGAGTTTTTAGAGTCCTACATAGAGGTTTTACTGGCTCAGGCAAAACGAAATAGGAGCGCATATATGATATGTGCGGTGTTCATACCAGAATATTGCATTTTATACCGCCCATTCTTACGCTCGTTTGTTTATAGGCAGGTGGTTTTAATCAGTGTTTGCTACATATTTACAGGATACTGGTTCTCATCTCTAGACGGTGAAATTCATAGAAAAGTACGTCAAATTCCGGATTACTGCCAACAACAGATAAAACATGGGTCTCCGCTCTCTATCCGTATGTTGCCACACACCAGTTTAAGGGACAAAATGGCAAATCGATGTAATTTTCGTGCACAAAGCTCAATGTCAACACAAGATCCAACATATCTACGCGGAGCTCGGGGAAATCTTGGCAAAAGATCCACATCACATCACCTTTTGATCTACTGAAATTCTGGAAGAAATGGGAACAGTTTCTGAGAAAAAGTCATATACCACACTGAAGAGTACTAAAAACTAGGGAAAACCACCAAATTTCATGGCCTAACCCCTCTAGACGGCCGCGGTTCTGCGGCATAAGCGCTTAGGCCGCGGAACCGCGGCCATTTAGTCTCCTCTCGTTGTGGTTTTTCAGGGGCATGTTGGTCTTTTCTTGTAGGGGCAGATTCTTACCCTAGGTTTCCAGTTACCCTCCTATAAATACCCCAGAACTGAGCCAAACCAAAGTGTTAATTTCTTTAGCCTCTTTTAGTGTAGTTTTGTTCTTCTTCTTCATCTTTCCTCCATGAAAATATAGTGAGAGCATTGAGTGGATGTTAAATGAAGATGAGAGTTTTTGTATCATTCTTGTTTGTTTAGCTTCCCCTTGAGATTCTTGCTTTCTCTTGATCTTTCAACCTCTTCATTGAGCTTGAAAGTTTAAGGGTTCGTTGTTGATCTCAAGGGGTGTGTCTTCTTATGGAATTAGTGCTTCGTCTCACATGAGTTCTTTACCCTTCTCTTGATCTTGCAACCTCTTGATTGAGCTTGCAAGTTTAAGGGTTGGCTATTGATCCCATGCTTGTCTTGAGTTCTAGTTTCTAGTTCTTTTTATTGCTTATTTCTTTCTTTCTTTTTATTACCTTGCTTTACTTTCATGCACTTAAATTCCATGCCCTTACTTACTTGTAATCTTTTCTTTTCTTTTGCTCTTTTTGGTTCTTTTGTGAATGGTTGTAATTATTGTTGTTTTTAAGAATCAATACGATATTGTAAGTTAACGTTTCTTTGCTCATTTCCTTTTCCCGTTATTTTCCATTGAACTCCGCCCAAACGATACGCAAGCGCTCCGTTAGGCACCCTACCCTAATAAGGTAACGGTGATTCCTAACCGCGACCGGTTGCGTTCGGTTTGGCCGGAGGCGAAAGCAAGAGACAAGAACGGAAGGACAAGGGTAAATAAGCCGGATTCCACGAATACCGTGCTTAAATCCCCTAATCCACGTTGTTGCCGATTGCTCTAGCTTCAATTGGTCAAGACTCGGCTCAAAGGTTTTGAGTACGGATTTCTTTAGCTTACAATTTCGTATCTTTTTCTTAACAACTTTATACTTGCATATAACACATAGGTTAGAATCGAACAAACATATACTCATTCTTTATTGACTCGTCTAAGACAAGAACGGACATACAACCATCTCCTTGTGGATCGACCCGTGCTCAACCGGCTAGCTGCATAGCGACACCGTCCTGATCGCGGTTATACTTTAGAACATTGAACAATCCGACACGCTTTTGGCGTGCGATCATGCAGGACCAAGAATAATGCGTGTATGTGATACCGTATTCTATTCTCGCGACTTCTTGTATCGGTCGGTTATATATGATATGACCGGGTTATCGAATCAAGTGTTGATTCGATAAATCGATACGATCAATGTTAGTCGGTTATATGAGATATGACAGGATTATTAAGTCAAGTGTTGATTTAATAATTAAGTGTATAATTGTATATTAGATATACTAATTTACATTTACTAACACTTGTTCACTTTAGGGTTTTTTCTCACAAGAACACTTGAATATATATATATATATATATATGTGATATATATATATATATATATATATTAAAAGGGTTTTCTTTTGTATCATGGTTGATGATACACTATACATGGGTGTGCAAGACATAAACCATACTATTTTGGATAGTGGTTAATATTTATTTAAAGTAATTACAAATTAGTGAAGCTTATGTCATAAACATGAAGCTTGTAGAAGCTTTTGGATGCTTTGACAAAGTCCACTTAATTTGTTTTTCTTTAGATTTTTATTAAACTAACCAACTTGACTTAGCCATGGTTATGTCCCACCATGAGTTAGTATATGATACTCACTCACCATGGTTAGCATTCCTACTTAATCATTATCCTCATTTTGTTTTCTTTAGTTCATCATCTTCTTCTTCATTGAGCAAGAGAAAAAGCTTGCTAGGGTTTTGAAAAAGTGAGATAGATTGTGAGAAACAAAAATCCAAAGAGAACCCACTTCCTATTTCTCCATCCTCTACTAGATTAGAACTTTAGTATAGGGTGTTTGCTTCACTAATTCTTTAGTTAGTGAAGTAGGAGCTTGAGTCGGAATTCCCTCGACGTAGATCATCTTCGGCCTCGGAGACTTCAAGCAAGGTCGCACCTTTCGCCTCGTGAAGCCATGCAAGGGTCCGGGAGAACCACGATCGCAGTGAAGGGTCTTCATCAAGGAGCTAAAGAAGTGAAGGACCGATCTACAAAGGTTGTATTTCGAATTCCCTTTAGAGTAAAGTTGTTTACTTGCTTTTTGTTTCGCCTAAACTCTAGTATACGATCTTGCTTAGTGTTATTCGGCACATAAAAATTTAATTTTGGAATGGTCGATGCCTTATAGAACCCTGTTAGTGTGCCTAGTAACCCTACAGTCAAGTCCGGGTCTCCTAAATATAAAATTGGTAGAGTTGCTTAACGCTCTCGTAGGGGTCTAGAGATGTGGGTTTGGCTATTCATCACGACCGTGGAATCCGTGTTTTATACAGGCTTAATATAGAACCCTGAAATCCTAGTATATCCAATATTTCATATGTTGATTTCTGTTGCGATATTCTCTGATGTGATCACTTGATATGATGAGATAGATACTGTATATAGTATATATGATATATTATATAGACGTTGCTTATGTTTTATACCCGCGCTAGCCCTGTCCCGCACTGCCATCAGTTACCTAACCTAACGGTGCATGACAGGACATCGAGGCGAATGCAGATGGCATAAGCGTACGTTGTATTTATCTGTGATGCTTAGGTAACTTAAATGATGGGACTTCATTAATAAGATTAATTAAAGAAAATAAAGCTAAAAATGTTGTGGAATCAAATTTTCAAAAACAGGTAGCTCTAGTTGTTGCTTTGCATAGTGGTATTCTTTGTAGAATATCCTGCACCTTATTCGATAAGGAAAGAGTCGAGATCCCTTCACCGGGAGTGACCTCTTTAAAAATAACTGGTAGATGCTACAACCCACGGTTTCGTCTTTTGATTGCTTTTCTAGTTCTTTCATTGCATAGTGGTATTGTGAATATCCTGCACCTCATTCGACATGGAAAGATCCGAGATCCCTTCACTGGGAGTGACCTCTTTAGCGAAACTAGCAAAGGCCTCAAAAACACTCCATTTAAAATCATTTGATTCTACAACGATATCAAGTTCATTACGCAAAAGGTTTTTTTAAAAACCTGTCGTAGCCCTCCGTCATTTCAGATAAGAACTTCATAGTATTCATGCTACGTTTGTTGGCTTTCGTCAAGGCGTAGTGTGCGGTAGCTATTTATACTTATCTGCAAAAGCATATGATGTGATCGAGTTTGGGTAGTCGTGTGACTTTGTTGGCTTTCATTAAGGGTCGTGCGGGTGAGTTTAATTCAATCATGAAATGTACGGGTTGAACTTGACTAGCAGCCTATGGTTTGTTAGCTTTCATCAAGGTCATAGGATGCTAGGGGTAAAATATTATCGGGAATTTTAAGTGTTGAAATATGCAATGAGATTGCATACCTTCTATGAGATAGTTGGATCCCGATACCTACTGCGAGTAATAGTTACTCCTGGGAGAGTTTTGGACTTTACAATTAGCCGATCAAGTAGGTGTCTTGAAAGGCGTCAACGGGGTTACGCCCCTGGGAAAACGAGTTTTATTTTAATTAGGTTTGTGTGAAAGCACGGGGAACCTCCCTCAAAGTACCGGCACTGACCTGGATGAAAGATTTGCGAACTTGTAGGATATAATTAATCCCGTCTAGTCTTTCCTTTTCCGGTTTGAAGGAAGATTTGATATAAACTGTGGGAGCCATCCTGATTAGAAAAAATAATAACCAATCTAATCTTGCAAGAGCATATGCTGAGTGTTTTCTTCTCTCTCTCTCCAGGTAGAGACCATGTCACGCCTTAATCAAGATAATAATATGGATGTATTGACTGAACTCGCTTGTTATACTGCGGTGGGGAACGTTGGTCCCGCTCCAACTTATAATTGTTATAAGACAGAGCAGGAAATAGGGGAATACCAGGATTCCCATGCCTCCTAAACGATGAAAGTGCATGGTGATGCATCTTCTTCGGGTATGTTCATTACTGAGAACTGTTTCTCAGTATTCTCTACGTCCTGGGTATGAAATACCGGATCAGCATCCCATATATGTAATCTATTACATGGGCTACAAAGAGGTAGAGAACTGGGAATGTATGATAAGTTTCAAGAGTTGGAAACGGTGCAATTGTTGCAACCAAAGTGTTGCCAGTTATCACCCTGTATTACCCAATAGATTGATTCTGAACGAATTTTTTTAGACACCGAACCTGATATGCAACATTATATTAGTCTCTTTATTTATTAAAGAAGGATATAATTTTGTATTGTTGGATAATGTTTTGAACATTTCTTATACCAAGAGTTGATCGGTTCAGGCACTTTATCTAACAACATAGCGTTCTAAATCAAACTACAGTTCTCAACGTACAGAACACACACAAGTAGAAGAATTCAGAAATGAACAAATCTTTCTTAAGGTATTGTAGACTAGGTCATATCAATGCGACAAGACTAGCTAAGTTACATTAAGATGCATATTTAAATCAGTTTGAATTTACATCTTATGAAACTTGCTAGTCATGTCACAAAGATAAAATGACCATAGCTCCATTTAATGGAAACAAAAGAAAGAGTTAGTAAACTCTTGAGACTGATGCATGTTGATGTATGTAGGTCCTCTGTCTACACATGCGAGTACTGGTTTTGTAACGTTTTGAAAATCGCTTTGGTGAAATTTCGGAAAATCGGTAAAATAAGGGGGTTTTCTGTAAAAATTCAAAATACAAATATCTTTATTATAAAATTAAAAATACATATTCTAGCTATTTAATTTCTAGTATTTGGTTTTTATTGATCCACTAGTGAAATTTCAAATTTTCTGAAAATTTTTCCGAAATTAATTATTTTAATATTATTTTAAGCCGTCCCTAATACATTTAATTAGGGAAAATTATAAATTGGAATGAGTTGAAACAAATTTTATGCATCATAACACATTAAACAAAATTTTATTATGTGGTTTTTGAATTGAAATGAAGTTGTTAATCGGTGTTAGAAATATTGAAGATAAAAAGGCTTAAATGGTGAATTTAGTGTAAATGGATGTTTGGGGTATAGTAGTAATCATTTTCCATCACCCCACACCCATGCCCACACCCACACACCCCCATTTTGTTTTCTCCTTGGCTGAATTTTCAGCAGCCACATCCCCTTGTCCCCACACTTCTTGCACAAAGAAAAGAAATGAAAGAAATGAAAAGAAAGAGAATATATATATAGGTTTGGGCTTGGTTGACTTGTCAATTCTTGACCTCACAACACCATATCCCACTCACCTCTTCCCTCCTCTTTTTCTGGCCGAATCCCTTCCCAAAATTCAGCAGCCCCTCATCTTTTCTCACCTCATTCTCCTCACAAAAATTCATCAAAAAATCATTAAAAATCCATACAAAAATCACACAAACCCCAAATCTAATCCTTACCCATTTTTCATTGGACTATCAAGCATGGATCTTAGTGAAAAGTTAGCATATTGGAGGTCAAGATTTTCATACTAGATCTCAAATCTTGTGAGGTATAATCTCATACTTTTGTTAATTTGTGTTTAGTTGCTTTAATCAAACTTATTTAGTGAGTATTATGGTTCCAATTTCAAGTTTAGAAATTCAAGAGAAGGATTTGGATCATGTTAGGGTTGTGATAAATTGTTGATGGTTGTGATATGTATTTTAGCATCTTATGATATGCAAATCTAGTCTAGTAGTTGATTTGTATATTGTCACTTAAAATTGTTAAATTGGAGTTTTAACAAACTAGGTTTTGGTAATTAATTGAAAAATCGAGAATTTAAAATATGCTTAGGGTTTTTATCACCTCATTAGCAACATAATGTGTAGTTTAACAGTTTAGGGCTATGCAAAACCTAGCTAGTTGTTGAATTGAGAATTTTGTTTTAAAAATGTTAAAAGAATTGATATCTTTGCAAACTTGAAACATTGTTTAAATACTAATTGATGAGAGAAAAATATGGAGGTGATTTGTGTGACCTAATTATATTATTAAGTGAGCATTTTGGCCAATAGAATCGCTAAAATATTTAGTTTGGGTAAAACATCAAGTTTTGAACCGAAATGGGAATTTGTGCTAACTAGGTTTATGGGAAATAAAACGATTTGTTTACTTTTATGGTTTTGATGAATTAAAACCAATTTCGTATATAATTAGTGAGTTTTGAAACCACGATTGGTGCGTTTGAGTTTTTCGCGATCATTCGGCGTTGGTACGCCGATGTCGAGAGTTTTGGGTTGATTTGTGAAAGCAACCGTAGGCTTTGACCTACGTGAGATTCAGGTGTCGTTTTGGTTTTAAATCGGACTTTAATGCGATACGGTGAGTTGTAATATGTAGGTACCCCATGTGGACTTCGAGACGACAAGCAAGCGTGTGGCGACGTCGGCACCGGCGGGTAAGGACCAGGTGAGTAGATTTATATCTACGGGGAGAAGTCGAGTGGATGGCGTATAGCACCCCCGCAGTTCGTGGTGATGTATACGAATACGTATACACACACATATATATATATATTGTTTATATTTTGTTTGAGTTTATTGATGATAAATATGGATGGTTTAGTATCGCGAAACCCTAAAGTAATGGTCGCACCATACTTGCACACACCCACCCATACTTGCATACTTTCTTCTTTCATTTGTGCTTACGGGAATATATTGTTATGTGTTCACATGGGTATGGGACTATGTGTTCACATACGGATTTGAGGATGATACTTGGGATTGAGATGAGTCGATGAGTTTTGTGTTGAGATTGTGATATCGGTGATATGGCAGGATTCGTACTTTAGATACGTCCTGGTGTTAGAGCGGATGTTGGGACGACGATACGGGTGAATAGTGTTATTAATTAAATGGTCGACATGTGATCGTGATATGAGATATGGTATGCTAGGATATTGATCCTAGGCCGTATTGGGCGATGTATACCCCTTGATGATGATATGTGCTGATGATATCAGTTTGTACAAGACTGTCGATCAGTAGCCAGATCATGACTATATTGATGATATTAGTATTGTACAAGACATAGGTCAGTACCTTAGACTATGATCTTTGATAAAGAGGATACCGGATGAATAGTGTGATGATTATGATATTGACCCGTACCCAGATTTGGAGATGCCGTACGACGGATTTACGTACGAGCTATATTTTGATGATTGATCCGCACTCTCAATTTGGGATGTCGGATTATAGATATGGTATCGGATATGATAGTATTGAGGCGGGATCACCGACTAATATATATACAGGTATGTATATATATCGACTCAGATGTTAGGCGGTTTCCCTACCTGTAGTCCAGCTTGCTAGCTTAGCCCTTTAGTTTAGTTTAGTTGTTAAATTAGATTCGACTCCTACCTATTTCAAAAGCTTACGAATCGTGTGTATTTTAAAAGACAGGTCAAAGGATTCTACGGATATTTCAAAAGACGTATCTTTTCCTAAAAACACCGTAGCCCTTATTTTCAAAACACCGCGATTCGTGTTATTTCAAAAGGCACTATTGTAGGACTTATATTAGGATAATGCAGTTTAGTTATTGTTGTGTCTAGTATTCCACTCATTATTACTGTCCGCTCTGCATCGCATACTTATATTATAATTTCTTATTTGCAATGTTGATATCATATTGTTAGGACACCAGCACCATTACTGATGATGCGTATGTACCATGTACACTTACTTGCCGGCTCACACACATCTTCATCGGTAATTGCCATGTCACGTACACCTTAGAAAAGATTATTGCTTGACTTAGCTTGTTAGTTAGTAATTTGACATGATATTAGTGTACCTGCCTTATATGCCAGCTTAACATTGTAGTTATTACTTGCCACTTCATGCATACTGTTATTCATCGTTATGCCTATATTCATGGTTTTACATGCTATTGATGATTTGGATTCGGATTTCCATGAGATTTTCTGGATTTGGGTGGGGGGGGGGGGGGAAACCGCAAAACTTATATAAACTAATTTCTCTCTTTTTAAATAAAAAGTGCGGTTTTTCCCATGATGTATGAGTCGTCCACCATGAGTTTGCTGATGGATTTCGAGACCCGATTCGAGGAGACGGATGAACCGTTTCGGGTACATGGTGGACCCGGTAAGGTACCCCGGGGCAAGAAGCGCGTGATGATGACGATGTGAGCCTGGCAGGGGAGCACTACCTACCGGTGATTTTACCCGACGCGTCGGATATCCGGAGGATACCGTCGTGGTCTTGAGATGGATGGTAGGGGCCGGTCTGGACTGACGGCGCCCTAGATATTGTGATTGAGACATTGAGATTTCGAGATATTGAGGTACATCAGAGACTGTGATACAGAGATATCGAGATATTGGGATTACGTTTTGTGCCGATGCTAGGCACTGTTTTATGCTGATTTCATTTATGATATCTCATTTTAAAAATACAAAGGAAATCTCACTAAATTATGAAAACAGTTTCTTCATTTACATGTATTCTGTTTTCATGCATTCATACCTCATTCATATGATATATTGCTACCTGAGGCACTGACACGGGCACATGAGATTACACTCGGGTTAGATATTTACCCTAGCCTTGTTATAGGTTGCATGTTATATATATAATTGAGGCTTTATTATGATCATTGACCTAGGTTGCGTTATTTATGCGATTTCTTCCCGTAGATGTTTTTCTATTCACGAGTTGGCAACTCACCCCCGTTGTGCCCCAGTTTCTTGCAGGTTTGCCGTACAGGTTTCTTTACGGCTTGCGGGCATAGTTTCCTTTGGGTGATTTGCTAGTAGGTGGGTTTACTTGTATCGTACCACCCATTATATAACTTGTATATTATTACTCTATTGTATCTAGAAGTTCCATCAACCAAACATGTATTTATTTTGAGATAGAGACCAGTGATGTTATTCCTTCGATCTTAGAGTCACGCGTTATATTTCTGTGGTTTTCTTGTGGTTTTGAGTTTCCCTTGAATTTTAATCCTCGCCGTTGGCGTTGTATATTTTATTGCTTGTGTGGTTGTGACCGTTGATTGACGAAGAGCTAGCTCCTGCTTGGGGATGCCTTTTTATTGATTTCGTATACTATTCATGTTGTATCACGTTTGGGAGCCAGTATTTACAAAGGAGACTCTGCCGAAATTTTCAGGAAATACTTGATGTTTTTAAAACCGCATAACTCGGATTATGCTATTAAAACTACTTGATTTTAAATTGGTTTTCCTTCACTCTACTACTTTTCTTGGTTTGAATTTCTGGGTTTTCGGTTTACTTAGATTACGTACGCCTCGAGACGTTCGTAGTTTAAGTGCCGGTCATGTTCCGTACTTTCGGGTCGTGACAGGTTCTTTGTACATCATCATATTCACTGGTGATCTCTCAAGATTCGGACATATCTTCCTGTTGAAACACAAGTTTGAAGCTTTTGGGAAATTCAAAGAATATAAGTCAGAAGTAGAGGACCAAACGGGTATAAGTATTATGTCCTACGATGTGATTGGGGAGGAGAATACTTAAGCATGGAGTTCGTGGAATATTCTAAAGGAGAATGAGATTCTCTCTCAGTATTACTCCTCTGTATTCACCACAGCACAACGGTGTATCGGAGCGGAGCAATCGCACCCTATTAGATATGGTGCGCTCTATGATAAATACTACTGAGTTGCATGTTTCCTTTTAGGGAGTTATGCACTTGAGAAGTCGCATACCTATTTAATAGGGTTCCAGCCAAATCAGGTGCCTACCACTCCATATGTGATATGGTATAGGAAGAGCCCATGTCTTAAGTAAGTTAATATTTGGGATTGTCCGGCCTATGTCTAAAAGCAAAATCCGGACAAGCTCGAGACATGGTCAGTTCTATGGAAGTTTGTTGGATATCATAAGCATTCGCTAGGGAATATCTTCTACCACACCGAGGAACAAAAGGTGTTTTATATCTTGGCATGCAACCTTTTTAGAAAAGGAATTTATTTTGGAAAGAAATTTGTGGTTATTAGGTAGAACTGGAAGGAGTTCCAGCTATACAAACTATATCTGAAGATTTAGTAGAACCGAAAGATTCAATAGCTCCCGACGAACCTGAGCCTCTCCACCAATCTGGTAGGGTTCCTCACCCACCTGAGAGATACTTCGGTTTTCTCTATAACAGTTGGAGCGAGGATTGCATCATGAGATGATGACCCAACTAGTTTCGAGCAGGCCATCATGAGTGGGAACTCTGTAAGAATGGATGGATGCTATGCGATCTAATATGGAATCTGTAAGGCTACGGCAGCGTCCCGGCCGTCTTTCCGAGGACAAATGCGGAACAAAAACTTTTTAAACTGGCTCTATCGTAACCCTAAAACCCGGATCGTTCCATTAACCGTAAACTAGTAAACTGTAAAAGTGTTTGGAGAGATTATACCGATCGATCCATGTCCTTCGGTCTTCAATCTCTGCGCCAAGCTCCTCGCTGCTGCGCCGACAAAGTTCGCTCTCCGATCTCGCTCATCGAAGTGGCTCCACGTCGAGGATTCTTTATACGGGCTCCCGCTTCAAACCGAAGCAACTCGGACACGAAGTTTTCCAGCCGACATCTCCAAGGTGAAGTAGAGATAGTGTGTGATAATTTTGTCTCAATACACTCTAGGATTCTCAACACATAAGAGGGTTAGAGTGGAGGCTAAAGAGTTGCCATGAAGTGAAGAAGTTGTGAGCACTAGAAAAGAAATGAGCAAGTCAAGAATTTGTGTGAGTGTTGTGATCTTTTGTGTGAGCTTCACGCAATAATTTCCTTGCTGGAAATTTCAGCAGCCCCTCACTAAAATATCTCAACACATACACAAAAATATCTAGCACAAAACAATGAGTCTTTAAGTGTTCCCACGGCTCATTAATGCACCATGCCAAAATGAAATGAGTCATAATTTCTTCACTTAATAAAACATTTAAAACCAAATGTTTTAATCAAAATGAAATGGCAACCCTAAAGTAAACTCGTAACGGATTATGAGAATACCGCTCATCTGTATATACATACCAGCATCCGTATTCCGACTGAATACGAATGCTACGAGACGAAAGTAATCCAACAAATATAATACTAGGATCCGGCTCAAACCAAGGCCCACTAGTATGATCCGTCCGTTCATGATCCGTACACGAGTGCACGTATATGATCAAACCCTACCATAAAACCTTACGACCTCTACAACGTTTCTCCCAAACTTAGGAAAACAATCTGTGGGGACTATAAAGACTCGTCAATACGCTAGCAGTGGGTTTAACCATAAGCACGTCAGTGGTACTAGCTGTACGTAACGGCTGCCTAGGTATTGAGCAAAAGGGAGGCCGATGAGCGAACTCATCGTGAAACCTTACTGAGCCTGTCAGTGACAATATCTGTACAGTCCGGTCCGTTTTTCTACGAGTATCGCATATCGGGCCTAGGGGCTGGTAAATGTCAGACCCCCAATACCGATATAAGTCGTGTCGGAGTGTAGCCCAGAAAACCCTTAGAAACTACTGGTTAACCTACCGGTAAATATCGCTTTCCCTGGCCATGGACTTTGTGTAATGGCTCTTAAGACACAGCGCGATCTCACCCCCAATACCGGGAGAGACAAATCCCCTGCCGATCCGCTCACTGCCTCTATGTGGCTCCAGACTGTACCCAACTAAAACCTGTTTGCACGACTCCTTTGAGCCATGGTAGGGTAGTAATCAAAGCACAGTGGGAACTCACATGAGATAAATGACGATCTTAGGTCGATAGACTAACCTGTAAACATGTTACCATGGAACTGCTATCTGACGATGGGTATAATACCAACTAACATGTTCCCGGCGAGTCCGCCGGTATACTCGTAACCCAATGAGCACTTGTATACATCTTACGTGAACCAACTGACAACAATGGCTTGTGAGACCGGCCATCGCCCCTCGTTTGGGTCTTGATCTGTATACACTAGTCTACTCTGGATTATCAATGCCCTGTCTCGAAACTCCCTCGACTAGGGACCATTTAAGGATATGCTTATAGACCCCAGCTCCCACGTATATGATCGCCATCATACTGCTGGCAGTCAAGCAAGAATCCTATGGGCTCTATCAACATGTAATAGTGAATTGTAATGTCACTTGAAGTATGTACACGATGATAAAGACAAATAAGATAGTATACTATCATCTCGAGTAAGACTGTCCTACCGGTATAGGTCCTCCCTCAATCATTGCAATCATGTGCCGGCGATCTAATAATTGACTTTGAAGGCACTATATCCAAAAATCTCCCACTTGCACTTAAGGCTAATTATTGTGATGTCGCATACTCACAGCCCGTGTGATACCGAACATCCAACTCCTCTGCTAATCAGTTTCACAAAGCTCATTTGTAAGACTATTGCATTCGAGAAATAGCCCCAGTGAGTGGATCCGCCCTGATGTTTCTTTCTATGTCTCTCTTTATCCCAAGTTCACGGAAAAAGTCATCTCCTGAAATGAGCAATACCTGTCTTAGAATATGTCTGGATATCTGATGGGACCTAGTTCACAAATGAACTCCAAATCCAGCAAGCTTCTTAGACTGTATCGTCAACTTAATTTAATCAGTATCCTGCGCTACGCCTCCCTCAGTATCCGTTTGGACCACCTGTCCAAACTTCGACCCCTTGTCAGAGGGAAAACTATAACTCTGACAGTCATTCTGTCATCCAGGTCACCTTGGAAGCCTGGAATGATAACCGTCTCCCAAAGGAGGCTGCCATTATCATATCCCTAAAATATCCACTTATGTTCTTAAACTGCTTCTGAACATTTCTCCACGATTGGATTAATACATCAACTTATTGCAGCTAGTGCAAAAACAACATCTGGTGTGGTGCTTGACATCTCATGATTGACTCAATTGCCTAAGCAAGTGACTTGCCAATCATGCACATCCCTCTCCCATTTAGTCTGTAATACACCTTTAGAGAGGGTGACTCCAGCACTTGTAGGTTCACCACCATGCCAGGAGTCGTCCATTCTAAAACATCTTTAGAATACTGTCTATGTACCCAGATTGGGAAACTACCTAAATCTAGATCTAAAACCATAGATCTAGTAACCAGAATGCCTGATATAATATCCAATCCCTATGTAGAGAAACCACTGTGTGACAACCAAAGTATAACCGATCTTAGTATAGGAATTTCACTTCCTACTATGTGTATGTCATCCAAATACGAGGACATCACACGCAACTACATTCTTAACAGATCCATCTCCTATTCTGATGAAGTCAAACCTATGACTGTCACATCAAAAATAGATGATCGATCTCCGCTATATATTCTTTAGTCTATAAATAAACATAAGCTACTTGTCCACTATGCTTCCGCTGCTCTTACTGACTACAACAACCCTCTTGTAGAGTCATATACACATGCACTTCAAAAGCTAGTTTAGAATGACGCTATACTTATCCTCCTGCCGGGTCTTATAGTCCGGAAGAACAGTAGTGTCAAGTCTGGGTAAACAAGAACCTCCCTGTCACCATCTTTGAGGATACCGGAGTACCTCTCCGGTGCCTAAGGTTACCCACGATATCTGTGGAGTGGCTAATGGAATGTCAAACCTGATTGAATCTTTAGGTCCTATTAAATTTTCAGTAATCGTTCGCGGTTCTGGAATCACTTTAAATTCTACCATATTCCCACTACTGTTTTCTGAAAAAATCCATTTTACTAAAACTGTGACGAGTCAAGAACAATATCACTATTGATCTTCCAGATGGTAGAAAGCTAACCCTCGTCAAAGCCCGGGTTAACCCACAAACTGCCATTACAGAAACGTGCCTTGAGTTTTCCAGAGTCTGGTTTTAAGAATAATCTGGACAACTCCTTGTACCTTAACATCGTTAAGATATGAACCATTCTATATACAATATAAAAATAGAGGCGCTGATTTAATTGGAACCAGATTCAAATTATGCAGCTGTCTCCAGTGCATGTCAACTAAATGGAAGGAGGCCGATCAGCGTTACTCAACTTAAGAGTGCATCCAGATATGAGTTACCTGAAAGAGAATCAAGTTCTCAAAACCATTACTATTAACTGAATACCAAACACAAGTATCTACATCTTCGATTACCTTGAAGAATTCCGATACTTGCGACACCTGGTTCTCTACTTTATTCTTGTACCTATAACTTCTCAAAACTTGGACCTTGTATTTCTAAGAAACACTTGTCTAAAACTTGAGAAGTCACAAGTAAATAGAATATAGTACGAGGACCAAACCCTTTGTCCTAATAGACTCTGGACAACATACAATACTTTCTATAAGTTCCTTGAGTTGAATAACTCAGACCCTATGCGTCGTAGGTTGAAAACTATACTATGGTGAAGAAGAATTACACCGCTGTTTAATGCTCCTTACCTAACCATCAACTAATATATGTAAATGTCATGGACATAATTTCAAAAATTTATATCTCACTTTATAAAATAAACGTACAGATATATTAGTTTGAAATTGGTGCATAACAACGGATATTCAAAACCAAATATTTGCCGTCCGGCAAAAACCCAGGCGATTTCTTAAAATATCACCAATTACAACGAATTCTGATATAATGAGGATAATCACCTAATTTCCAATAACTTACTCCCACTCATCATCTGTAAAACCATACAGACGTGAGCATCAAACCTGGTAAATACATACCCTGGAGCAAGAGATAATTGGGAAATCGGTTTTCTATTAACAATACATAGTGAACTGAAACATGAATATGTTTTGAAGGGGTATCCGGGTATTCCTAGTAATGCCTCTTCCCTTATCCAGATTCATGACCGTAACCGTATATTTTTTTTCCATCTCTCCAAATCCTTTTATTTGTCTTTAGTTGTTACCTTATGTACACCATCGTTAGGCTAAATGGTTTTCTTCCTTTCCTACCGTTCGGCACCAGCCTATGGGTTGGAAGAAGACTATCCAATAAGCGTAATAGGTGTACTCTCCTAATCCTAGGAGCCCTCACAATCTGAGAGAGGGTGATGATAAAAGACAACTGAATAAACCTTATTCCTATTTCTCCTGAACCAGAATCCATCCTCGAAAAAGTCCCTTCGAGTTCGTATGTAATTATACGATGGATTTATCCAATAGAAGTGGATGTTTGTAGTGATAAGGAATGTTCTGGAAAAATCCAAAGGTGAAGTAAGAGTGGCGATGAAATATGTGGTTTAGTCGTGAATGATAGCAGTTGCAATTTACTTTGCCCTTTTTCTAATCCCTTCTTTTGTCTTTACTTATTTCCTTCTGTACACCACACATAGGATAATTGGTTTTCATCATTCCCCACCTTTCCGCACCTGCCTATGGTTTGGAAGAAGACTATCCAATAAGCGTAATAGGTGTACTATCTCCTAATCCTAGGAGCCCTCACAACCTGAGAGAAGGTAAAAGGAAAAGACAACTGAATAGTCCTATTCAATCTCTCCAGAACCAGAATCCATCCTCGAATTTGGAACAAGTTCTTTCGAGTTCGTATGTAACTATAAGATGGATTAATCTAATGGAGGTGGATGTTCGTAGTAATACGGGGTGTTCTGGAGAAATGCAAAGGGTAAAAGAAGGAGTGGTAATGATATATGCAACTTAGAAAATCCAAAAGCCATTGTTTTAAGAAAGTTCGGTTAACTTGGTCACCGATTCATAGTCTAGCATTGGGTCATGGTCGCTGACAAAGAGAGAGAGAGAAAAGAAACACTCTGCGTGCACTCTAACCTATATCAGAATGGTTAATCACTTTATCTAATCAGGATGCCTTCCACTATATCCTAAAATTCTCCTCCAAACCTGAAAGATGAATTAGTCGGGATCACGCGAGGAGTAAACCAACTCATCAGTGGGAATCAGGATCCAACTATCAATGCATGATAACGTCCACTCACGTTATTACACTCCAGAAGGTATGCGCATTCCTGGCAAGTTTCAGTTTCTTTAGAAACTCCCGATGTGATTTTTACCCCATGCTCTTATGACCTTGACGAAGGTCAACAAATCATAAGTCACATGTCAAGTTCTACCTGTCATTGTCCAGGTTAATTTGAACCCACCCGTACTCTCCCTTGACGAAGGTCAACAAGGCTGTATAAATGTCCCAAACCAACGCATCTATCTATGCAATAGAAAGATAACAAGCAGCTTCCATACATTATGCCTTGACGAAGGTCAACAAACATAGCATGAATATAAGTGCCACCCATCTGAAATGACGGAGGGCTACGAATGGTTTTTGGTGAAAAACTTTTAACGTAATGAACTTGATATCATTGAAGGAACCGGATAGCTTTTTACAAATATATAGTGGCAAAAACCTTTGCTAAAGAAGTCACTCCCGGTGAAGGAATCTCGGCTCTTTCACCATAGAATGAGGTGCAGTATATTCCAAACTGAATACCGCGATGCAAAGCAAAAAGTAATCGACTATAGTGAAGTTATTACCCTGACGCAAACCTATGTCCAAGGGGTCACTCCCGATGAATGGATCTCGGCCCTTGCCTCATCGAATGAGGTGCTGGATATTCATAAACGAATACCACTGTGCAAAACTAAAAAGAACGTCCTTGTAATAATAGCTTTTTTAAAATTGTTCCAACAACATCGAATAGGATTGTTTTCCTTGCATTGATAAGAATCAATGTAGTCCATCAATTAATCACACCAGAAAAGAACGAAAATATGATGTACGTATATGCCATCCGCATTCGCCACTGGGTCCTGTCATCACCCGTTAGGTTACTTAACTAATGACAGAGCGGGGACAGGACTAGCGCGGGTGTAAAACATATACAACATCGACTAGTATATATATCAATATATAATATTCGCTTCAGGCGTGATAAATGCAACATCACAGAAAAGTAATAAGCATCCCAGAACAATACAGATAACATAAGAGCCCAGGGTTTCCTTTGAGCCGCAACTGAAACCCGACGTTCCCCTGGTCGTGTGGATAGCATGTGCAATGAAAATCTAGACCCCTACTAGTGGGCAAGATGCCCTCCAAAACCAGAAGCGAGGCAGCCCCCTTCAGCAAAGTGAATGGACCAGCCAGCACTTCACGGAATCCGGTAACTTGAGCATCCTACCTTGGGTCAACCTGTACCCCCTACGAGTGCGGCGAATAGCCCGCCAGTTCTAGAGTGAAGCCCCCTCCGTCTCAAAGCTATTAAATGCGGTCCCGTTGCCCTCTAGAACCCGGCTATCCGTGCACTCCACCGCAGGGTAATCCTAGTAAAGAAAAGAAAATATGTACAACGGGTACATCAACCTCAACCCGGTCGTACCCCAAAAGAATAATATACAAACAGGCAGTGACGACAGTCCACATGTCGGACGCTCGCCCCGCGATATCAAATGTACAAATAAAACTAAACTGCACTAATATTGCATCCATGCTATCCACTACGACAAATCCGAAACATCACAGCACAACACAGAACATCAACGTGAATGTCACGTTCGCAAACCCATCTAAAGGAACTATAGAGATTAGACAAGTTGTACCAATCAAATAACATTCACGGTCACAGATAGAAATGTATGTTCTGCAAACTTTAAACAATGTTAGAATATATCGACTTCGAAATAACCCCCGAATAGCTCCAAACAAGTAGATAAAAGCATATCCAAACTGGGCTAAACAAACAATACCACTGCACCAACATTACAGAGACCAGAGTACCCTGAAAAATTCATGTCCTGAAGCTCAAATCTGGCTGGTTTTAAGCATGCTCTCACCGGGTGAAATCCGGCGGATAGGGCTTAAATTTTTAGGGTGTTCTAGTGCTCACTAAAATAGCCTTCTGCAATTGTTTAAAAAAATTTTTAAGATACTTTTAAAATCGACAGAACCATGAATGTTCATTGCAGTTTATTGGGTTGGTTTCATTTTCAATACTTTAATATTGTCTAAACAAACTAGAATACGATTAATAGTTTGGCTCTGATACCATGTAAGGCTACAGCAGCGCCCCGGCCGTCTTTTCGAGGCCAAATGCGGAACACAAACTTTTTAAATTGGCGCTATCGTAACCCTAAAACCCAGATCGTTCCATTAACCGTAAACTAGAAAACTGTAAAAGAGTTTGGAGAGATTATACCGATTGATCCGTGTCCTTCGGTCTTCAATCTCTGCGCCAAGCTCCTCGCTGCTGCGCCGACTAAGTTCGCTCTCCGATCTCGCTCGTCGAAGTGGCTCCACGTCGAGGATTCTTTATACGGGCTCCTGCTTCAAACCGAAGCAACTCGGACATGAAGTTTGTCGGCCGACATCTCCAAGGTGAAGTAGAGATAGTGTGTGATAACTTTGTCTCAATAAACTCTAGGATTCTCAACACATTAGAGGGTTTGAGTGGAGGCTAAAGCGTTGACACGAAGTGAAGAAGTTGTGAGCACTAGAAAAGAAATGAGCAAGTCAAGAATTTGTGTGAGTGTTGTGATCTTTTGTGTGAGCGTTGTGATCTTTTGTGTGAGCTTCACCCAACAATTTCCTTGCTGGAAATTCCAGCAGCCCCCCATTATCTCAACACATACACAAAAATATCTAGCACAAAAAAATGAGTCACCAAGTGTGCCCATTCCTCATTAATGCACCATGCCAAAAAGAAATGAGTCACAATTTCTTCACTTAATAAAACATTTAAAACCAAATGTTTTAATCCAAATGAAATGGAAACCCTAAAGTAAACTCGTAACGGATTACGAGAATACCCATTATCCGTATATACATACCTGCATCCATATTCCGACTGGATACGAATGCTACGAGACGAAAGTAATCCTACAAATATAATACTATGATCCGGCTTAAACCAAAGCCCACTAGTATGATCCGTCCGATCATGATCCGTGCATGAGTGCACGTATATGATCGAACCCTACCATAAAACTATATGTCCTCTACAACGTTTCGCCCGAACTTGGGAAAACTTTCTCTGGGGGACACTAAAGACTCGTCAATACGCTGGCAGTGGGTTTAACTACAAGCACGTCAGTGGTACTATCTGTACTTAACGGCTGCTTAGGTATTGAGCAAAAGGGAGGCCGATGAGCGAACTCATCCTGAAACCCTACTGAGCCGGTCAGTGACAATATCCGTATAGTCCGGTCCGTTCGTCTATGAGTATCGCATATCGAGCCTAAGGGGCTGGTAAACGTCAGACCCCCAATAGCGGTATAAGTCGTGTTGGAGTGTAGCCCAGAACACCCTGAGAAACTACTGGAATACCTACCAGTAAATCTCGCTTGCCCTGGCTAGGGACTTTGTGTAATGGCTCTCCAGACACAGCGCGATCTCACCCCCAATACCGGGAGAGACTAATCCCCTGCCGATTTGCCCACTGCCTCCATATGGCTCGGGACTGTACCCAACTAAAACCTGTTTGCACGTCTCTTTTGAGCCGTGGTAGGGTAGTAATCAAAGTACAGTGGGAACTCACAAGAGACAAATAACGATCTCAGGTCGATAGACTAACCTGTACACATGTCACCAGGGAACTGCTATCTGACGATAGGTATAATACCAACTAGCATGTTTCCGGCAAGTCCGTCCGGTGTACTCATAACCCAATGAGCACCTGTAACATCTTAGATGAACCAACTTACACCAATGGCTTGTGAGACCGGCCATCGCCCCTCGTCGGGGTCTCGATCTGTATACACTAGTCTACTATAGAGTATCGATGCCCTGTCTCGAAACTTCCTTGACTAGTGACCATTTATGGATGTGCTTATAGACCCCAGCCCCCACGTATATGATCTCCATCATACTGCCGGCAGTCAAGAAAGAATCATATGGGCTCTATCAACATGTAATAGTGAACTGTAATGTTACCTAAAGCATGTACACGATGATAAAGACAAACCAGATAGCATACTATCATCTCGAGTAAGACTGTCCTACCGGTATAGGTCATCCCTCAATCATTTCAATCACGTGCCGACGATCGAATAATTGACTTTGAGGGCACTATATCCAACATAATCCATATACACTAACAAAGTATGGACTTTGGTTGCTTTATCTGAAGGGTTAAACCCCCATTAGGAGCAAGTATATCTTGAAAAGATTACTTGGTGTAGATGGAAAAGTTGAGACTTTCAAACCTAGAGATGTTGTAAGTGGTTCTCGTCATCGACCGGGTGTGGATTATGATGAAACCTTTTCTCCAGTACCTATGCTTAAATCCATCCGGATCCTACTTGCCATTTCTACATACCATGACTACGATATCTGGCGGTTGGGTGTCATGACTGCTTTTCTAAATACTGATTTAGAAGAGAGAGTCTATATGTTTACAGCCGGAGGGCTTCATAGACAGTGGGAGCAGCGGAAACGTGTGCAAGTTTCTTTACAGGTTAAAGCAGGCATCGCGGAGTTGGAACATTTGTTTTGATGTGGTAGTCAAATAGTTTGACTTCATCAAAATGGTAGATGAACCTTGTATATAAAAAAAGGTAGTAGAGAGTAAGGTGGTCTTCCTCGTATTGTACGTTGTCACAATCCGAAATTGGCACTTGACGACACTTAAACTACGTAACGTGTACAGGCGTAACGCAATTCAAGTAAGCCGAAAACCCAGAAATCTAAACCATCAAAAGTAGTATGTTATACGAACATTGTTAAAACTTTTGGAAATTTCAAATGAAAAATATTTAACTTAAGTTTCTTTCTTAAAAATTTCGGCAGCACTTCCTTTGTAAAAACTATCCCCGAAACGAGTACAACATAGAATATAAATAAAGCATCCCCAAACGGGAGCAAATCCAAGCCCAAAGGCGGAAACAATCACCAAAACAGATATACGACGTCGTAGCGAAGAAAATGGACGATATAAAGTGACAACAGTATAAAAGACATCCAAAGTCACAAAATAATATACAATATCGTCCTCACAACTCGTCTCTAAGTCAAAACATGAAGCAGTAGACGGAGAGTACTAGATACAACGAATATACAAATGAGCATCATCGGATAACCGCAAAACCCACCTATAGCACACTGCACACAGTCAGCCGTAGCGGTATCCGCTGCAAAAGATGATACGATATGATGAAGAAGCCCTGCCGCGGCTGCTCTGAGTGACAACTGCAAACACGGTGGCACAACGCGGGGTGAGATGCCAACTCGTGAATAGCAAATAATATATGCAGGTAATTGTAGGTATGCACATACTACGGTAATCTATCACATGCAAGCTGATAGCAATAAATGGCAATATGTATATGCAACGGTCATGAAAGGTACTCTATCAGGTACTGCTAAAACATGAAGCAATGCATATCAAATAAATGCTGAGTATGGGATAAAACATATCATCAACACGGAAATCCTCATCGTTGAGAAAGTAGTGTCCATCAATGTCACTCCAAATCCCAATACCTCAGGCACCGCATCCTTAGATCGGCCCTCATATCCTGTAAGTCTCATGGAACCTGAGTGTCCAACATCGACACCCGAAAACATCATGAAAACTATACCTGTGTATAAATATGTGTGTGTGTGTGTGTGTGTGTGTCCCACAACTGATAAGGTTTCCTACAGCACCACTACTACGGTTTGGAGGAAACACACATGCCATATTTTAATTTTAGATGGTGCTAAAGAAACAATCATAAGGATCATGCTAGAAAAATTAGGGCAACTAAACATAAACACAAACACAAGTAGTAAAAGCTAGGGTTTTGAGAGTACAACCTTTATAGCTCCCTACGCTAGACTCTTTGGCTACATGAGGGTTGGAAAAAGGTCCGCTTGAGATCCTCTAGGTCCTCGATGCCCACCCGGAGTCCTCTTTGTCCAAGCTTGAAGCTTCACAAGATCAAGAGAAGAAATGGAAGCTAACACTCTACACTAATGGGCAAGACTAGTGTAGAATGGTGTTGTGGTTGGTTTTCTCACTTCAAAATCCTAACTTGGTAACTCTTTTGCTCACTTGAGAAAACTAGAGAGCAAAAGAGAAAGGAGGAAGAAGATGATAGCTTATGAAACTCCAGATAATGATAAGCTTGTTGAATAAAATGAGAAATTGAAAATATATATATTTTCACTCTCTCATTCTCAACCATGGTTATAAAATATCTAGATATTTTTGTTTGGAACAAAAATGACCATAGAAATTAAATCATGGTTAAACAAAAGGGTTAATGAAAGAATAAAATATTCAACCATGAAACAATTTCCATTTTCATTTTTCTTTTCCAAAAATAATATCCATATATTTTATAAAGCGTGTGAGTCTTATATTGCAACCATCCACTGTATCAACAACCATGATAGAATGATGCATGCATGTATGTGTGCATGCACAACCATATGTGCATGAATAAGAATGAATGCATACATGCATGCATACAACAAAAAGACAAGAAAGGATTTCAAGTGAGAAACTAATGGTCAATGATAAATCAACACTTGATTTAGCAACCCGGTCATATCACATACGACCCGACCAAAAGCAAACCGCCCGATTAATATACGGTATCTCATACACGCATTTTCTCTGGGTCCACGCGCATATCTCATATGCGCATCACATCGTTTCGCCTTGACTAGACAACTCCATTGTGGGACTCTAAGACTCGTCAATACGCCGGCAGTGGGTGATGATCATATCAAGCACCCCCAAGCCGCAAGCGGTCAGCTAAACGTAACGGCCACCCGGGTATTGAGCGATCAGAAGAAAACATGCGAACCTGTTACAACTTTCGTCGAGCCAACCGGCAACACTACCGTACAGTCCGTTCTCTTCATCAGATATGCTGCATATCAAGTCTAGGGATAGTAACGACGACCCCAATAACTCAATAAGTCGTTTTGATGAATGGTCTATAAAAGATCGA
Organism: Agapanthus africanus; assembly: GCA_030015575.1. NCBI lineage: Eukaryota > Viridiplantae > Streptophyta > Magnoliopsida > Asparagales > Amaryllidaceae > Agapanthus > Agapanthus africanus. The sequence goes on along the minus strand of CM057339.1, from coordinate 470,951,433 downwards.
GAAACTACTGATAACACTTATCAGTAAATCTCAAAAGCCCTGGCCAGGGACTTACTGATATAGCCAGTCGAGCACAGCACAACATCAACTCCCAATACCGGGAGAGACGAAACCCATCCTATCTCTCATCGCCTTCGTGTGTCTCGGGACTGTACCCAACGGCCACCTGTTTGCACGACTCAGTAGAGCCGTGGTCGGGTGGTAATCAAAGTACAGTGGGAGAACACACAAGACTCTATGACGATCTCGGGTCTACAGACTAACCTGCACCAGTGTCACCTGAGAACTGCTATCCGACGATAGATATAATTCCATATAGGAGTTCTCGGTGAGTCCGTCCAGTGTACTCAGTCACCACTGAGCACCCGTATATGATCTCGATGTCAAACATGGACGAATGTGGGAACATCCATCGCCCATCATATGGGTCTAGTATCATATACGCTAGTCTACTCTGGTATATCGATGCCCCGTCTCGATATACCTACGACTAGGGACATTTCAGGATATGCTTATAAACTACAGATGTCCTACTAGTATGATCTCCATCATAATCACAGTAGTCAAGCCTATATCCTCAGGGCTTTATCAACATGTGTGAATGAATAAAAGCATGATCAAATCAACATGTCAGATAAAGAAGAACCAGATTGCATACTATCATGTCGAGCAAGAATGTACACTGAATATATATATATATATATATATATATATATACTTGTATAAATGCATCCACTATTATATAATGGCCTCTAAGGCATACATATATCCAACAATCTTCCACTTGCACTAAGGCCAGTTATTAGCGTATCTTATACCCAACATCTCAAAAAGTCGCTCATGCTGCGGCTGAGGGAGAGCTTTAGTGAATGGATCCGCGGTGTTATTCTTTGTGTCTACTCTCCTAATCTCGATCTCGCGGCGATCTACAATCTCCCGGATCAAATGAAAACGCCTCAGGATGTGTCTGGACCGCTGATGGGACCTGGGCTCCTTGGCTAACGCCATAGCCCCATTATTATCACAATACAATAGTATTGGATCAATAATGGATGGAACTACTCCTAGCTCCGAGACGAACTTCTTCATCCAGATGGCTTCCTTGGCGGCATCATTCGCAGCAATGTACTCAGCCTCCATCGTAGAGTCTGCAACGGTATCCTGTTTGGAACTCTTCCAACTTACCGCCCCTCCATTGAGGGTAAATACAAACCCGGAGATAGATTTGCTGTCATCCTTATCGCTCTGGAAGTTCGAATCGGTAAAGGTCTCCATTTGGAGATCTCCATTACCATACACCAAGAACAATTCTTTAGTCCTTCCCAAGTACTTAAGAATGTTCTTCACAGCTATCCCGTGATTCTCCCCTGGGTTGGATTGATACCTGCTTACAACACTAAGTGCATAAGCTACATCTGGGCGTGTACATAACATCGCATACATTATAGATCCTACTACCGAAGCATAGGGTATAATGCTCATACGAGCTCTCTCTTCATCGGTCTTTGGGCAAGAGTCCTTAGAGAGAGTGACCCCATGGCAAGCGGGTAAGGCACCCCGCTTGGAGTCTTCCATACTAAACCTTTTTAGGATGGTGTTGATGTATTAGGTTTGGGACAATCCCAATAACCTCTTGGATCTATCCCTATAGATCCTAATGCCCAGAATGTATGTAGCATCACCCAGGTCCTTCATGGAGAACCTTAGTGATCAGAAAGATTTGACCGACTGTAGCATAGGAATATCATTTACTATCAGAAGAATGTCATCCACGTACAATACGAAGAATGTGACAGCTCTCCCTACAGCCTACTTATAAACACAAGGTTCATCTGGATTTTTAATGAAATCAAACTCTTTGATAACATCATCGAAACAGATGTTCCCACTCCGTGATGCCTGCTTTAACCCATATATGGATTTAAGCAATCTACATGCTTTCCCGCTGCTCCCACTGTCAATGAAGCCCTCCGGCTGATCCATATAAACACATTCTTCTAAATCCCCATTTAGAAATGCCTTTTTAACGTCCATCTGCCATATTTCATAGTCGTAGTGAGCAGCAATAGCAAGTAGGATCCGAATGGATTTAAGCATGGCTACGGATGAAATAGTCTCGTCATAGTCCAAACCTGGTCTTTGACGAAAACCCTTCGCCACAAGTCTTGCCTTATAGGTCTCTACCTGCCCATCTACACCAATCTTTCTTTTAAAGATCCATTTGCACCCCACAGGTTTTACCCCAGGGGGTACAATGTCCAAAGTCCATACTTTGTTGGTGTATATAGACTCCATTTCGGATCTCATGGCATCCATCCACTTCACAAAGTCTCCACTCGTGATAGCTTGCTGAAAACTGGTAGGATCATCATCTTCCATGATGCGGTCTTCTCTGTCACCATCAATGAGGAAACCGTAGTACCTCTCCGGTGGGCGAGAAGTCCTACCACACCTACGGAGTGGCCGAGATTCCTCAGTTTCTATTGCAACAGCTGGTTCAACCAAGTCGTCATTTGTAGTTTGTGTCTCTAGAACCTCTTCTAGATCCACCACATTGCCATCATCTTTATCTTTGAAAAAATCTTTTTCTAAGAATGTGGCATACTGAGAAACAAACACCTTTTGTTCCTCCTTGTGGTAGAATAGATATCCATAAGAATTCCTTGGATATCCCACAAAGTTACACATGACCGACCGTGTCTCGAGTTTGTCCGGATTCTGCTTTTTAACATAAGCCGGGCAACCCAAAATCTTAATTCTCTTAAGAGATGGTCTCTTTCCATGCCATATCTCATATGGCGTGGTAGACACGGTTTTGGTTGGAACCCTGTTCAGTAGAAACGCTGCAGTCTCCAATGCATGCCCCCAAAATGAGACAGGTAACTCAGCATCACTCATCATGGAACGGACCATATCTAATAGGGTCCGATTCCGTCGTTCAGACACACCGTTGTGCTGTGGTGTGTAAGGAGGAGTGAGCTGAGAGAGAATCCCATTCTCTTTTAGGAAGTTTGCAAATTCTGTACTGAGGTACTCCCCACCTCGATCTGATCGAAGCATTTTGATACTCAAGCCGGTTTGTTTTTCTATTTCGAATTTATATTCAGTGAATTTCTCGAAAGCTTCGGATTTGTGCTTTAACAAAAATACATGACCGAATCTTGAGAAATCGTCAGTGAAAGTAATGAAGTAAGAAAAACCGCCTCTAGCCTGTGTAGACATTGGCCCACATACATCACTATATATGAGTCCTAGGAGCTCGGTAGCTTTTTCTCCTTGTCCGGTAAACGGAGTTTTGGTCATTTTACCCTTGATACAAGACTGCCAAGTCGCATAAGATTTATATTCAAAAGAGTTTAAATAACCATCTTTGTGTAACTTGTTTAGTCTTGTTTCGTTAATATGACCAAGTCTACTGTGCCAAAGAAAAGCTTCATTTATTTCTGAAAGTTTTCTTTTATTAGTGTGTTGTATGCTGAAAACTGTATGCTGATTTAGGACGTATATCCCGTTATTAAGCGTACCATACCCAACCAACATATGATTCAGGTGAATGTTCATAACATTGTTCTGCAATACAAAATTATATCCTTCATTGTCTAACAAAGAAACAGATCTTATATTAGAAAGCATACTTGGTACAAAATAACATGGGTTCAAAACCAATATACATCCGGACGGCAACCCCAAATGATACTCTCCCACTGCGACTGTATGTACATTGGAACCATTTCCAACGCGGAGAGTATGGTCACCTGTCTTCAAAACCTTGCTATTTCTCAACCCCTGCATGGAATTGCAAATGTGAGAACCTGAACCGGTATCTAATATCCATGAAGCAGAGTTTATTGAAAAACAGTTTTCTGTCACAAACACAGCTGAAGCGGAAGCATCCCCATGCTTCTTCTTGAGATTTAAGTACTCTGTGCAGTTGCGCTTCCAATGTCCTGTTTTGTGGCAGTGATAACATTCCCCTTTTCCCGATTCTCCAGCTTTGGACTTGTCCTTCCCCTTAACCTTTTTAACTCCACCCTTAGGCTTGGTGGGCTTCTTCTTCATCTTTCCCTTGGCTTTAGCCTTTGGGCGAGAAGAAGAAGATTGCCCAACACTCAAAACGGGAGTTTTCACTGATTTCAGTGTGCTTTCTGTACTCCTTAACATATTAAGGAGTTCAGGTAGTTCCTTCTCCATGTTGTGCATGTTGAACTTAACTATAAATTGAGCAAAGGTGGAGGGGAGGGACTGCAGAATAATATCCGTATATTTTTCATTGTCCATCGTCCATCCAAGGTCCTCAAACTCTTCTATGAGAGCTATCATCTTGAGAACATAGTCTCCTACTGGTGTGCCAGGGGCCATTCGCATCTGAAACAATTTCTTTGATGCTTTGTATCGTAATACGCGGGATTGCTCTCCATACAACTCCTTTGTATGGAGGAATATGGCGTGAATGTCCATATTCTCGTGCTGCTTTTGATGTGTGTTATCCAACAATGCAAGCGCGAGGCATTTGGTCGTGCCACAGTCAGCGTCCCATGTCTTGCGGACTTCAATATCCGCAACTGAGGATTTTGGGCCTGGGACGGGCGGGGCTGAAGCCGTGAGGACATATGATACTTTATCATAAGTCAAGGCGATATTCAGATTCCTCATCCAGTCTTTATAATTGGTCTCATTCAGTTTATTTTTATCTAGTAGAAGCTTGAGTCCTGTCATTGGTATCTGCCATTAAGAGAGAGAAAAGAATACACTAAGCGAAAGCTCTTGCAAAGATCAGATTGTTTATTGTCTTGTCTAATCGATGTCTCCCACTGCTTTAATCAAGTTTTTCTTTCAAACCTTAAAAATAAAACTAGCCAGGATTAATTACAGTCTACAACTTCGCTAACCATTCAGCCAGGCCAGTGTCGGTACTTGAGGGAGGTTCCCTGTGCTTTCGCACGGACCTAAGTAAAGTAAACCTCGTCTTCCCAGAGGCGTAGCCCTGTTAACACCTTTCTAGACACCTAATTGGTTAGCTAATTGTAAACTGCAAAACTCTCTTGGGAGCAACTATTGCCCACAGTGCGATCGGGATCCAACCATCATATGGAAGGTATGCAATCTCATTGCAAATTTCAACTATTGAAATTACCGATGTGGTTTTTACCCCTAGTACCTATGACCTTAACTATGGTCAACAAATCATATGTACTAGTCAAGTTCTACCCGTCATTTCTTGATTAATTAGACCCACTCACATGACCCTTAACTATGGTCAACAAAGTCGCATGAATGTCCTAGTTAATCTGCATCATATGCAGTGTAGGAAGACATCACTTAGCTACCGTACACTACGCCTTAACTATAGTCAACAAACGTAGCACGAATAGTAAGTACTCTACTTCCTAAAATGACGGAGGGTTGCGGATGATTTTTAAGAAAATCATTAACGCTTTGACCTTGATATCGTCGTAGAATCAAATGGTTTTTCAAAAGGAGTGGCTTGAGCTCCGCAGTTTTGAAATATAGCTTTTTCATAAAGAGCCGAGTGGTTTTCAAATATGATTCTACAACATCTTTTTAGGTTTATTTTATTTATATTAATCATATTAATGTATCCCCATCATTTAAGTCCTTATGCCAACCACAGAAAAGAAACGAAAATACAACGTACGCTTATGCCATCCGCATTCGCCGCAATGTTCCGTTATGCACTGTTAGGTTACTTAACTAACAGCATACCGGGACGGGACTAGCGTGGGTGTAAAACATAAGCAACGTCTACTATATATCTTATATATAATATATCATTCGTCTCAGATATCACATCACAGAATACAGGCAGCAGAAACACAGATATAATGTGGGATATACTAGGACGTCCGTATTTAGTATTTAGCCAATAATAGAAAATACGGATTCCACAGTCGCGATGAATAGCCAAGCCCACACCCCTAGACCCCTACGAGAGCGGTAAGCGACCCTACCAATTCTGGAGTTTAGAAGACCCGGTCTCGACTCCTCGAGATGGCCTCCTACTGAACCCTAGAACCCGGACACTTGTGCTCCCCTCCTTGGGTCTATCCTAATGCGGAAAAGTAAATAATATACAACACTGGTGGCATCAACCTCAACCCGGAAGTGCCCCAAATAAAAGAATATTACATTACATTTGAATTTTACATGAATGAAAAGAAAACTCTCATCTCACATAAAAAAAACCCCGGCTATTCAATCATGACAATCCTGCACATCATATCTCAGCAACACATAATATCATATATCATCAACGTAAGTAAGTATGCGTACCCCAATTGTCGTTGATGTATAGCAACGAAACCGACGATATTCGACATACTACACTTACGGTCACAGAAAAGAAAGTATAAAACTACAACATTTGGAATCCACAAACTCTTTAGACCTCGTAAATCCAAAATATCACATACTTCGCATTTCATGCCTGACTATATGAATTCCACATATTGTATCACATTCCGGATAAATAGACAGTATTAAACTTTCCGATTGAATAATCAAATATCCAAGATTTTCTTAGTAGCTCAACACTTGAGCGGAGTTCAGAAATCCCGGAACATGTCACAGTAGCAGCGGTCCAGCCGTAGAAGGGTCAAGCCAATGCTCACATGTGGCACGCCGTACTGCCCCAAATCCTAAGATTTAGAGGCAGTTCAGACTGTCACATAATCGAGTTAAGGTTTGTGTTCTTCTAGAGGGTCCACCACAATACTTGCACGTATTTCCGAAAGATTTAAACTCGAGAAAAAAAATTCAACACTTGAAATTTTTTTCGTGCCGGGAAAATGTGAGTTAATGATATCCGTTCGAACTTTTTAATACTTTCTAAATTACCCAAAAACAGAACGAAATTAAATATTCCGATCGAATGAACGAATCCAAAACAATCCCCAGAACACTCAACACTTGAGTCAGATTAAAAATACCCAAAAATATGTACAAACAGATACTAACATTACTGTATAAAAACTAGGCCATATCTCTTCTGTACGGCCGCGGATCCGTGGCCCAAGCAAGGTCTGGCCGCGGTTCCGCGGTGATTTGTATGACTTATTGCTTCATTTTTTTACAGCATTGCTTAGATTTCCGTGCTGAATTTTTTAAGTATTTTTAATTCTGAAAAAACACAGTTTTGAAAAAATGTACAGAGAAGGGTTAAAATGCGTATTTTTTTGGTTCGATCGGAGTTTTAACTTCGCCTAAGCGTCGCCTAAGGTTCTAGCTTGGCTCTCATACCATGATAGGGTTTCCTACAGCACTACTACTAGGGTTTGGAGGCAACACACATGCCATATTTTAATTTTAGATGGTGCAAAAGAAACAATCATAAGGATCATGCTAAAAAAATTAGGGCAACTAAACTTAAACACAAACACAAGTAGTAAAAAATAGGGTTTTGAGAGTACAACCTTTGTAGCTCCCTACGCTAGACTCCTTAGCTACTTGAGGGTTGGAAAAAGGTCCGCTTGAAATCCTCTAGGTCCTCGACGATCCACCCGGAGTCCTCTTTGTCCAAGCTTGAAGCTTCACAAGATCAAGAGAAGATATCGAAGCTAACACTCTACACTAATGGGCAAGACTAGTGTAGAATGGTGTTGTGGTTGGTTTTCTCACTTCAAAATCCTAACTTGGTAACTCTTTTGCTCACTTGAGAAAACTAGAGAGCAAGAGAGAAAGGAGGAAGAAGATGATAGCTTATGAAACTCAAGATAATGATAAGCTTGTTGAATAAAATGAGAAAATGAAAATATATATATTTTCACTCTCTCATTCTCAACCATGGTTATAAAATATCTAGATATTTTTGTTTGGAACAAAATTGACCATAGAAATTAAATCATGGTTAAACAAAAGGGTTAATGAAAGAATAAAATATTCAACCATGAAACAATTTCCATTTTCATTTTTCTTTTCCAAAAATAATATCCATATATTTTATAAAGGGTGTGAGTCTTATATTGCCACCATCCCCTATATCAACAACCATGATAGAATGATGCATGCATGTATATGTGCATGCACATCCATATGTGCATGAATAAGAATGAATGCATACATGCATGCATACAACAAAAAGACAAGAAATGATTTCAAGTGAGAAACTAATGGTCAATGATAAATCAACACTTGATTTAGCAACCCGGTCATATCACATACGACCCGACCAAAAGCAAACCGCCTGATTAATATACGGTATCTCATACACGCATTTTAACTGGGTCCACGCGCATATCTCATATGCGCACCACATCGTTTCGCCTGGACTAGGCAACTCCATTGTGGGACTCTAAGACTCGTCAATACGCCGGCAGTGGGTGATGATCATATTAAGCACCCCCAAGCCGCAAGCGGTCAGCCAAACGTAACGGCCACCCGGGTATTAAGCGATCAGAAGAAAACAAGTGAACCTGTTACAACTCCCGTCGAGCCAACCGGCAACACTACGGTACAGTCCGGTCTCTTCGTCAGATATGCTGCATATCAATTCTAGGTATGGTAACGTCGACCCCAATAACTCAATAAGTCTTGCCGATGAATGGTCTATAACAGATCGAGAAACTACTGATAACACTTATCAGTAAATCTCAACAGCCCTGGCCAGGGACTTACTGATATAGCCATTCGTGCACAGCACAGCATCAACTCCCAATACCGAGAGAGACGAAACCCCTCCTATCGCTCATCGCCTTCGTGTGTCTCGGGACTGTACCCAACGGCCACCTGTTTGCACGACTCAGTAGAACCATGGTAGGGTGTGTCACGACCCAAATTTGGCCCGTAACCGGCACTTAAACTACGTAACGTCTAAAGGCGTACGCAACTTAAGTAAGCCGAAACCCAGAAATCTAAACCACCCAAAACTGGATCAATGGAGAAAAACATAGTTTTAAACATTCGGAAATTTTCAAGTGAAAATCTTTAAGTTTAGTTTTCGTTCTTAAAAATTTCGGCAGCACCTCCTTTGTAAAAACTTACCCCGAAAACGGGTACAACATAGATAATAATAAAAGCATCCCAAACGGGAGCAAATCACGCCCAACGGCGGAGACAACCACCACAACATATATACGACGCCGAAGCGAAGAAATATAAAAGGAAACTGCATAAAGAAGTAAAACTTTTCAACAAAACCGGCTCCCACGAGCACGACACCCAAAGTCACCACAAAATAACACTGAATCCTCACAAGTCGTCTCTATGTCATATACAACATAGTGGTAGATGGAGAATACTAGATCCAACAAAAAAATATACAAAGTACAAACAGATAACCGCAACCCACCTAAAAGCAAGGCTTCACAGCCAACCGTAGCGGTATCTGCAAAAGTAGATATGATAAGATGCCCTGCCGCGACTACTCAGAGGGTAAGTCCTGCACAACACTGTGGCACAACGGGGGTGAGTTGCCAACTCTTGAATAGTAAATAACATCATACAATAATCGCAAGTATGCACGAACAGCGATCTATCTATCACAAGTAATCCGATAGCATAAGTAAGATAGGTGAATGTGCAACAATCATGTAAAGGTACATCATCAGGGTACTACAACTACATGAAACGATGCATATCAACATAATCCTGAGTGTGGGATGATATAATATAGAATCTCATGCAAAAATCATCAGCATGGAAAAACACCAGTGTCCCTCACTGACACATCAAATCCCAAATCCTCAGGCACCGCATCCTTAGACCGGCCCTCAAATCCTGTATGTCTCACGAAAACCTGAGTGTCCAACACCGACACTCGAAACATCATGAAACCCGTGTCTAGCATCGACACGTAAATCCTCATAACTCAGGCGCTGTCACCATGACTAGCCCTGACGATATGTCATACCTCACTCCGGTCGGTATCTCCATGATAACCGCCGAGTCCAAATACAATCACCGGTAGGTAGTGGTCCCACCGTCAGGTATATCGTCTACACCACGAAATCACCACTCACCCCGGGGTACCATACCGGGTCCACCATGTACCCACAGACGGTGCATCCCGCTCCTCGAATCGGGTATCACAAGCCAAATCTCCGAACCGAGAAATCACATGGTGGACGCATCAAATATCATATCAAGAGAAACCGGGTTTTCAAATAATACAAAGTTTTCTTGAAAATATCCCCCACGGTTCTCAAACCCATAAATCATATGAAATCCATATCTCAATGCGTAAAATCCATATAAAAATGATATATGCAATATAAAACATCAATATGAGCATATAAATGGAAAACCGCTCTTTAAATTGAATCTAGCTTTAAAACATATCATGCGGTTCCCAATTCCTTCGAAAATAAATGCAGTATCATATGAAGTGTACATGTAAGTGTAGCAGGGTTTAAGTATCCACATGTAATCAAGTACGAGGGTGTACATGTCAATATGTATGCATGATGTATAGGTAATTATAACAAGATATAAGTGAAGTGGAATAAGGTTCACTACCTTAACTATTCCTGTCCAATGAAATATCAGGTATGTATGTGCCCACAATATTTCATATGGATAATAGAATAAGAGTTACTACTCCAATCATTCCTATCCATTATCATATCACATATGTAGGTGTTTGTGCGTGTCATGGCAATTACAGACGGTGTGGGTGTAGCATACAATTTAGTGCTCGTGCAACATGAACCGTCAGTAATGTGTTGTATCTAAAGGTACGAGTCAAGTACAGCAGATAATGCTATGCAATAACATTCATATGAAAGTAACTAATATGCAAATAAATGCAGCTATCATATCATATTCGCCCCGACGCATAACGCCATACGGGCGATTTCCCCGTAGATGTTAAATCTACTCACCGATGGTCTCGAGCTAAGAAAATCCGACCACCAGCTTCCCCTTGTCCGCAGCACCCGAAGTCCCTGCTTGCGAACCTAAAATTTCATAAATACAACACATAAGCTAAATATCCTATAATGACGGAAAGACAACGAAACGCGACGAAAACGTCCGGAAAATTACACTGCGCGCTTAGCGCATCTATCGCGCACGATACCGGCCAAAACCCTAATTGGGGTCGCTAAACTACAAAACACCACGTCTGGACCCCGATCGTCCCGATCACGCAACACACCACAAAAATTACGAGGAATACACTGGATATAATCTCGCAACTACCAAACGAACCCTACGTCGGAAAACCCCGAAATCTAGTAAGCAATCTATCGCAATATATCGCACTAGATTCAAGATAACATAAATCTAACAATTACAAATACCTTAAAATAGCTTAACTAAGCTATCTAAACCAATCCTATATTTTTTACACTCGCTAATTATGTTTTAGCAAAAATCTAGTAAGCAATTTTGCTTAATTAAACAAAATGCTTATTAGCAAATTTTAACACTTTCTACTAGCTTATTCTTTTCCAAAACACAATTTAACACATGAATTAAACACTAATCACTTAATCAAAATTTAACCCTAACATGAATTTCTTAAACCAAATATAATGAATTAATCATGATTTAAATGCTAAACCAAGCACTTAACTAGTTAACTAAATTAGCTAGTTAAAGATTAAAGCAATTAATTATGGATTAAGGTAAGAAATTATACCTCCTCAAGAACACCAAAAAGAACTTAGATCCATCACTTTAGCCTCCAAAACTCAAGCTTTGATGAAGATCCATGAAGGATTAGTGAAGGAAAAAGGTTTAATATTTATATAGGAATTTTTGGATTTATTTTTGGATATCTTTTTGTGTTTTTAAAGAAAATGAGAGAGAAATGAGCTTGGAATTATTTTGGACAGAAATGGGGGAGTTAGGGTCGGCCAAGGTGAGTGGGGGGTATTTTTGTGAATTTTGGGTGAAGAAATTGCTAGGAAAATGAGTAATAAAAGCTAATAAATGCATTTTGCCACCTTTTAACCTTTTCTTTTCTTTTTAAAATAATTCGTTTTGCACTCCAAAAATATCTAGATATTTAAAAAGAATTTTCTAAAATAATTCTAGTGACAAAATTAATTTATTCACAAAAGAAAAAATTTCCCGATTTACGTGCACAAAACACCGCTTAAAATAATATTTTTTTCGGGAAAAAATCTATCTGAACCAAAACCTCCCAAATACTCCCAAAGTTCGTGCACAAGCTTTATTTTGGCCAAATTAGGTGTCGGTAAGCTTATACGGTCGTTTGATCGAAATCGGGTTAAAACGGGAAAAACCGACAATTTTGCCCTAAAACGGGAAAATTCGCAAAACGATTTCTAAAACGTTACAATCTCCCATCCTTATAGAAATTCGGTCCCGGAATTAAAATTTCATACTAAGCGTACCTTCAAAAAGATGAGGGAATTTCTTCCGCATCTCGCTCTCGGCCTCCCAATTGATCTTCTCACTAGTCGGGCTACGCCAAAGAACCTTCACAGATGGCAAGACCTTTGACCGAAGTTTCTTCACCTGCCGATCCAAAATAACTACTGGCTGCTCGGTGAACGAAAGATCGCGCTCAAGCTGAACGGTCTCGTGCTGAATCGTGTGAGAAGGATCATGAAGGTATCTACGAAGCATCGACACATGAAAAACGGGGTGAACATCCGGAAAACTGGGCGGGAGCGCCAAACGATAAGCAACAGAACCCACTCGCTCAAGGATCTCGAAAGGACCTACAAATCTGGGACTGAGCTTCCCTCTCTTCCCAAATCGTATAACGCCCTTCATCGGAGAAATCCTCAGGAATACATGATCCCCCACTGCGAACTCAAGTCTGCGACGACGACGGTCGGCATAAGACTTCTGCCTGCACTGGGCTGCTCTCATCCTATCCTGAATCAGCTGGATCTTCTCTGTGGTCTCCTGAAGTAGCTGGGGTCCCAAAATCAAACTCTCACTAAGCTCGGTCCAACAGACTGGCGATCGACACTTCCTACCATATAAAGCCTCAAAAGGTGCCATCTGAATAGTCTCCTGAAAGCTGTTGTTGTAGGAGAACTCAATCAACGGCAAGTGACGATCCCAACTGCCACCAAAATCAAGCACACATGCACGGAGCATATCTTCCAGAGTCTGTATAGTCCGCTCCGACTGGCCATCGGTCTGTGGATGAAAAGCGGTACTAAAACTCAGTCGGGTACCCAAAGCTTCTTGAAGCTTCTGCCAAAGACAGCTAGTAAACTGGGTGCCTCTGTCGGATACTATGCATGTGGGAACACCGTGCAAACGCACAATCTCATCTATGTATAACTGAGCATACTGAGCATAACCGAAAGTGGTCTTCACTGGAAGAAAGTGAGCCGCTTTCGTCAACCGGTCTACAATAACCCAAATGGAGTCATACCCTCGACTGGTCCTGGGTAGACCCACAATGAAGTCCATGGAAATCTGCTCCCATTTCCACTCCGGCACGGGTAAAGGCTGCAATTCTCCAGCCGGTCTCTGATGCTCAGCCTTGACTTGCTGACAAGTCAGGCACCTCGAAATGAAGTCCGATATATCACGCTTCATCCCTTCCCACCAGTAGAAGTCCCTCAAGTCACGGTACATCTTGGTGGAACCTAGATGAACGCTAAAGGCTGACTGATGTGCCTGCTCTAGGATCTCGCGTCTCAACCCATCAACATCTGGTACACACAAGCGAGTCCCGCATCGTAGCACACCCTGGTCATCAATCATGAACTCCGAAACTCTTCCCTGCCGAACAAGCTCAAGAATCTCAATCAAATGGGCATCATTGGGCTGCGCCTCACGGATACGATCAAAAAGAAGTGGACGGGCGCGGACATGAGCAAGCTGTCCCCCAGCGGAAGTGAACTCGAACTGCACTCTACTATCACACAAGAGCTGCCAATCTGCAGAAGACTGACACTGAACTGCGCTCAACTGGGACAAGCTACCCACAGGCCTACGACTCAAAGCATCAGCTACCACATTCGCCTTTCCCAGGTGATAAAGGATCTCACAATCATAATCCATCACTAGCTCCATCCATCGGCGCTGTCTCAGGTTCAGATCTCGCTGCTGGAAGATATACTTCAAACTCTTGTGATCCGTGAAGATCTGACACGACTCTCCGTACAAGTAGTGTCTCCAAATCTTCAACGCAAAGACTACCGCTGCCATCTCAAGATCGTGAGTGGGGTAATTCTGCTCGTGCTTCTTCAGCTGCCTAGAAGCATATGCAATCACCCTATCATGCTGCATCAAAACACAGCCGAGACCCACTCGAGAAGCATCACAAAAAACAACATAGCCGCCCGATCCAGAAGGTAAAGAAAGAACTGGTGCTGTCGTCAACCGAGTCTTCAACTGCTGAAAACTCTGCTCGCACGCATCAGTCCAGAGAAAAGGAATTCCCTTCCGGGTCAGTCCAGTCAGCGGTGCAGCGATACTCGAGAAATCCTGCACAAAACGGCGATAATAACCAGGTAAGCCCAAAAAGCTGCGGACCTCCGTCACCGATACAGGTCTGGGCCAAAGCTGTACAGCCTCGATCTTCCTCGGGTCCACAAGAATACCATCACCAGTCAACACATGACCCAGGAAGTCAACTCTATCAAGCCAAAATGCGCACTTTGAGAATTTAGCATACAGCCGGTGCTCTCTCAATATCTGCAAAGTAATCCTCAAGTGCTGCTCATGCTCCTCATGACTCCTAGAGTAGACCAATATGTCATCAATAAACACTATAATGAACTGGTCGAGGAACGGCCTGAAAATCCGGTTCATCAGATCCATGAACGCTGCTGGCGCATTGGTGAGTCCGAACGACATCACCAAAAACTCATAATGCCCATACCGCATACGAAAAGCAGTCTTCGGAATGTCATAATTCCGAACCCGCAACTGATGATAACCCGAACGCAAATCAATCTTCGAAAAATGTTTCGCACCCTGGAGCTGATCAAATAAATCGTCAATGCGGGGTAAAGGATACCTGTTCCGCACCGTAACTCGGTTCAACTGACGATAATCCACACATAGCCTCAAACTTCCGTCCTTCTTCTTGACGAACAGAACAGGAGCTCCCCACGGCGAAACACTCGGACGCACAAGTCCCAAAACAAGCAACTCTTGCAACTGATCTTTAAGCTCTCTAAGCTCTGCCGGAGCCATCCGATAAGGCGGTATAGAAATAGGCTCCGTGCCAGGAATCAGATCAATGCAAAACTCAATATCGCGCTCTGGCGGCAACCCAGGTAACTCATCGGGAAAGACATCGGGAAACTCTCGCACGGTAGAAACCTGGTCCAACGACTCCACCGTAACTCCAGTATCTTGAATGAAAGCTAAGAATCCCCAACATCCCCTCCTCAAAAGCCGACTAGCGCACAGAACAGAAACCAAACTGTGAGGGGCGACACCACGGTCTCCCTGCACAACAAACACTGACTCGCCGGGAAAACAAAATCTAACTGTCTTCTCGTGGCAGTCCACGGACGCATAGCAAGTAGCTAGCCAATCCATGCCCAACAGAACGTCGAAGTCCAACATCTCAAGAAGGATCAAGTCGACGGACAGATCTCTGTCTCCTAAGCGGACAGCACATGATCGGAACACGTGCCGCGCAACAAACGACTCTCCCACAGGAGTAGTCACTACTAACGGCTGATCTAGCAAACACGACTCTCGGCCTAACCTCGGCGCGAAGTGCGTAGAAACATACGAATGCGTAGATCCCGGATCGAAAAGAACATGTGCATCAAAAGAACATAAGGAAAGGGTACCGGAAACCACAGCATTGGACGCCTGAGCATCCTGGTGAGTCAAGGCAAAAACCCGTGCCTGCCCTCTACCGGCTACTGGCTGTCCTCTGCCTCTGCCACCTCGTCCTCTCGGCACAAAACCACCGCGACCACGACCTCTCTGAGTAGGAGTCTGACGCGGCGCAACAACAGGAATAAGAGGCAACGCTCTCTGAGACGGAGAAGGTGGTAAGGTAACCTGCGGTACTGCTGGCCCTCTCTGACGCACCACAGTACAATTCCGAAAAAGATGCTGCAAACTGCCACAACCAAAGCATCCATAAGACGGTCACTGGCCCTCCTGGGAATAAGAACTGAATAACGGGCTACGTCCCACGTCGCTGCTACTCCCCGATTCTGATGGAACTCTGCCTCTGCGGACAAACCTCGGTCCTCGTGCTGGCTCATCCGTACGAGTCCTCTTCGGTTCTGGAACAACCGATGACTCAGCTAGACGCTCCTCCACCAATAGGGCTGCATCGACAGCTGCCGCATACGTGTCGCAATGCTGAATGCTGATGGCTAGGAACAACTGGGTAAGCAGGCCTCGAACAAACCTCTTCACCCTCATCTCCTCAGTCGCCACCAAGTACGGAGCATACACCGACAGCTCAGTAAATAATACATCATACTCCGACACCGTCATCCCCGGCATCTGACGTAAAGACTCAAATCTGCGCGCTCGCGCATCCCTGACGCTCGGTGGAAGAAAACGGGCAAGAAACGACGTCACAAACTCAGCCCAGGTCATAGGAGCAAGACCAGTGGCTCTGCCCCTCTCCAACGACTCACACCACTTCTGGGCCATACCCTCCAGCCGGAAACTCGCAAACTCTACCCATCTCTCGTCAGAGCATCGGAGTGAGCGACAAATCCTGGCCATCCGGTCGATGAACGACTGCGGATCCTCAGTAACATCTGTGCCAGTAAACACCGGAGGCCTCAGCCTCATGAACTCCGTCAGGGACACGGTAATAACCTCTGGAGCTGCAACTACGACTGCCGGATCAGTAGGTACCATCGTGGTCCCTACAACGGGTGGAACAACAGCCTGCCCCTGCGCTCGAATGGCCTCTACTAAAGTCCCCACAATCTGGCGCAGATCCTGCATACCAGCCCCAATCATAGCAATGTGCTCCGGTACCACAGGTGTATCGCCCTGGTCAACCCTCGCCTCAGACGAGTCGACTCTGGCCTCGGCCCTCGCGGCCGCTCCCTGTGCCCTCGTAGTCTTCGGCGACATATAGGCTGGGAATTGAAACAAGATTCGATAAGGAAACGGAAATCGAATCACAAAGATGTAGATCAATCACGGAAGGAATTTAAATCAATAAGTCCTAAGGTCACTTAGGCGGAGTACCGTGTCGTAAGTATTCCGCGGAACATACACACGCTACGTCACTCTGCTCAAGCTACCTACTCCATCATACCAAGGTCATCCTACACTCCGAAAGATAAAAACCTAGCGCTCTGATACCAACTTTGTCACGACCTAAATTTGGCCCGTAACCGGCACTTAAACTACGTAACGTCTAAAGGCGTACGCAACTTAAGTAAGCCGAAACCCAGAAATCTAAACCACCCAAAACTGGATCAACGGAGAAAAACATAGTTTTAAACATTCGGAAATTTTCAAGTAAAAATCTTTAAGTTTAGTTTTCGTTCTTAAAAATTTCGGCAGCACCTCCTTTGTAAAAACTTACCCCGAAAACGGGTACAACATAGATAATAATAAAAGCATCCCAAACGGGAGCAAATCACGCCCAACGGCGGAGACAACCACCACAACATATATACGACGCCGAAGCGAAGAAATATAAAAGGAAATTGCATAAAGAAGTAAAACTTTTCAACAAAACCGGCTCCCACGAGCACGGCACCCAAAGTCACCACAAAATAACACTGAATCCTCACAAGTCGTCTCTAAGTCATATACAACATAGTGGTAGATGGAGAATACTAGATCCAACAAAAAAATATACAAAGTACAAACAGATAACCGCAACCCACCTAAAAGCAAGGCTTCAAGAGATGATAAGATGCCCTGCCGCGACTACTCAGAGGGAAAGTCCTGCACAACACTGTGGCACAACGGGGGTGAGTTGCCAACTCGTGAATAGTAAATAACATCATACAGTAATCGCAAGTATGCACGAACAGCGATCTATCTATCACAAGTAATCCGATAGCATAAGTATGATAGGTGAATATGCAACAATCATGTAAAGGTACATCATCAGGGTACTACAACTACATGAAACGACGCATATCAACATAATCCTGAGTATGGGATGATATAATATAGAATCTCATGCAAAAATCATCAGCATGGAAAACACCAGTGTCCCTCACTGACACATCAAATCCCAAATCCTCAGGCACCGCATCCTTAGATCGGCCCTCAAATCCTGTATGTCTAACGAAAACCTGAGTGTCCAACATCGACACTCGAAACATCATGAAACCCGTGTCTAGCATCGACACGTAAATCCTCATAACTCAGGCGCTGTCACCATGACTAGCCCTGACGATATGTCATACCTCACTCCGGTCGGTATCTCCGTGATAACTGCCGAGTCCAAATACAATCACTGGTAGGTAGTGGTCCCACCGTCAGGTTTATCGTCTACACCACGAAATCACCACTCACCCCGGGGTACCATACCGGGTCCACCATGTACCCGCAGACGGTGCATCCCGCTCCTCGAATCGGGTATCACAAGCCAAATCTCAGAACCGAGAAATCACATGGTGGACGCATCAAATATCATATCAAGAGAAACCGGGTTTTCAAATAATACAAAGTTTTCTTGAAAATATCCCCCACGGTTCTCAAATCCATAAATCATATGAAATCCATATCTCAATGCGTAAAATCCATATAAAACTGATATATGGAACATAAAACATCAATATGAGCATATAAAGGAAAAACCGCTCTTTAAATTGAATCTAGCTTTAAAACACATCATGCGGTTCCCAATTTCTTCGAAAATAAATGCAGTATCATATGAAGTATACATGTAAGTGTAGCAGGGTTTAAGTATCCACATGTAATCAAGTACGAGGGTGTACATGTCAATATGTATGCATGATGTATAGGTAATTATAACAAGATATAAGTGAAGTGGAATAAGGTTCACTACCTTAACTATTCCTGCCCAATGAAATAACAGGTATGTATGTGCCCACAGTATTTCATATGCATAATAGAATAAGAGTTACTACTCCAATCATTCCTATCCACTATCATATCACATATGTAGGTGTTTGTGCGTGTCATGGCAATTACAGACGGTGTGGGTGTAGCTTACAATTTAGTGCTCGTGCAACATGAACCGTCAGTAATGTGTTGTATCTAAAGGTACGAGTCAAGTACAACAGATAATGCTATGCAATGACATTCATATGAAAGTAACTAATATGCAAATAAATGCAGCTATCATATCATATTCGCCCCGACGCATAACGCCATACGGGCGATTTTCCCGTAGATGTTAAATCTACTCACCGATGGTCTCGAGCTAAGAAAATCCGACCACCTGCTTCCCCTTGTCCGCAGCACCCGAAGTCCCTGCTTGCGAACCTAAAATTTCATAAATACAACACATAAGCTAAATATCCTATAATGACGGAAAGACAACGAAACGCGACGAAAACGTCCGGAAAATTACACTGCGCGCTTAGCGCATCTATCGCGCACGATACCGGCCAAAACACTAATTGGGGTCGCTAAACTACAAAACACCACGTCTGGACCCCGATCGTCCCGATCGCGCAACACAACACAAAAATTACGAGGAATACACTGGATATAATCTCGCTACTACCAAACGAACCCTACGTCGGAAAACCCCGAAATCTAGTAAGCAACCAATCGCAATATATCGCACTAGATTCAAGATAACACAAATCTAACAATAACAAATACCTTAAAATAGCTTAACTAAGCTATCTAAACCAATCCTATATTTTTTACACTCGCTAATTATGTTTTAGCAAAAATCTAGTAAGCAATTTTGCTTAATTAAACAAAATGCTTATTAGCAAATTTTAACACTTTCTACTAGCTTATTCTTTTCCAAAACACAATTTAACACTTGAATTAAACACTAATCACTTAATCAAAATTTAACCCTAACATGAATTTCTTAAACCAAATATAATGAATTAATCATGATTTAAATGCTAAACCAAGCACTTAACTAGTTAACTAAATTAGCTAGTTAAAGATTAAAGCAATTAATTATGGATTAAGGTAAGAAATTATACCTCCTCAAGAACACCAAAAAGAACTTAGATCCATCACTTTTGCCTCCAAAACTCAAGCTTTGATGAAGATCCATGAAGGATTAGTGAAGGAAAAAGGTTTAATATTTATATAGGAATTTTTGGATTTATTTTTGGATAACTTTTTGTGTTTTTGAAAGAAAATGAGAGAGAAATGAGCTTGGAATTATTTTGGACAGAAATGGGGGAGTTAGGGTCGGCCAAGGTGAGTGGGGGGTATTTTTGTGAATTTTGGGTGAAGAAATTGCTAGGAAAATGAGTAATAAAAGCTAATAAATGCATTTTGCCACCTTTTCACCTTTTCTTTTCTTTTTAAAATAATTCCTTTTACACTCCAAAAATATCTAGATATTTAAAAAGAAGTTTCTAAAATAATTCTAGTGACAAAATTAATTTATTTACAAAAGAAAAATTTTCCCGATTTACATGCACAAAACACCGTTTAAAATAATATTTTTTTCGGGAAAAAATCTATCTGAACCAAAACCTCCCAAATACTCCCAAAGTTCGCGCACAAGCTTTATTTTGGCCAAATTAGGTGTCGGTAAGCTTATACGGTCGTTTGATCGAAATCGGGTTAAAATGGGAAAAACCGACAATTTTGCCCTAAAACGGGAAAATTCGCAAAACGATTTCTAAAACGTTACAGGGTGGTAATCAAAGTACAGTGGGAGAACACACAAGACTCTATGACGATCTCGGGTCTACAGACTAACCAGCACCAGCGTCACCTGAGAACTGCTATCTGACGATAGATATAATTCCATATAGGAGTTCTCGGTGAGTCCGTCCAGTGTACCCAGTCACCCCTGAGCACCCGTATATGATCTCGATGTCAAACATCGACGAATGTGGGAACATCCATCGCCCATCATATGGGTCTAGTATCATATACGCTAGTCTACTCTGGTATATCGATGCCCCGTCTCGATATACCTACGACTAGGGACATTTCAGGATATGCTTATAAACTACAGATGTCCCACCAGTATGATCTCCATCAAAATCACAGTAGTCAAGCCTATATCCTCAGGGCTTTATCAACATGTGTGAATGAATAAAAGCATGATCAAATCAACATGTCAGATAAAGAAGAACCAGATAGCATACTATCATGTCGAGTAAGAATGTACACTAAATATATATATATGCATAAATACATCCACTATCATATAATGGCCTCTAGGGCATACATATATCCAACAACAACGACACATCAAAATCATGGAACCTGAGTGTCTAACATTGACACTCGAAACATCATGAAACCCGTGTCCAGCATCGACACGTAAAAACTCATCGGTCAGGCGCCGTCACCACGACTGGCCCCGATGTCATGTCCGTACATCTCATGACTACGGTCGGTATCCCCATGATAACTGCCGAATCCAAATACTATCACTGGTAAGTACTAGCCCAGCCTGCCAGGCTCATCGCCATCACCTGCGATCTTCTTTCCACGAGGAACCATACCGGGCTCCACCATGCACCCGCACACGGCCCACTCCACTCCTCGCATCAGTTATATATCACAAATCTCATAACCGAGAAATCTCATGGTGGACGCATCGAAATAACATATCAAGAGAAACCGGGTTTTTCAAACAATGCATAATTTTATGAAAATACCACGGTCCTCAAATCCAGAAAACATCAAATAATGAATAAGAATACTTGCATAGATCATTATGATATATATATATATATATATATATATATATATATATGTACATATATAACAACGTCCCATACCACTGATATATATATATACGTATATATCAGTGTCCTATACCACTGATATATACCCTAAGGAGTAAAACATCCAGAAAACATCATATGAAATCCATATCTCAAATGCGAAATACATGAAATATAATATATGCAACATAAACAGTAACATGAGCATATAGAGGAAAAACCGCTATTTAAATGAAACAATTTACTAAATATATCATGTGGTTCCTAATTCCTCCAAAATTCAACGCAACATCATATAAGGGTGAACATGAGCTATAGCAAGGTATATGTGTGCACATGTAAGTACGTATGCAAGATATACATGTAGCTATATCTCATATGTGTATATACCTGTCAATAATGATGCAATACCCTCTAGGTATAGGTGTAGCTATGTCCAGTATGTGTATATACATGTCAATAATGATTCAATACCCTCTAGCTATAGGTGTAGCTATGTCCAGCATGTGTATATACATTTCAAGAATGATGTAATACATTCTAGGTATATGTGTATATACATGACAATAATGATGCAATACCCTCTAGGTATTGGTGTAGCTATGTCCATCATGCGTATATACATTTCAATAATGATGTAATATCCTCTAGGTATAAGTGTATATACATGTCAATAATGATGCAATACCTTCCAGGTATATGCGTAAGCATGTAGGTATACAAAGCATATGTGTAAGCATGTAGGTATGCAGGTATACTACCTATCATATGCGCAATCGAATAAGAATCAATGACCGCATGTCAATGAAAATACAATACCACATAGGTATATATAACCCTAGAAAGGTAAGTGGGTGTACATGTAAGTATGTGTGCATGATGAAGTAAGGATCAATGTCTCAATGTCCCTAACCAAATACAATATCCCGTATGTATATATGTCAGTTGTATGTCATATGCACAAAGGAATAAGAATCACTATATCCATTATCCCTATCCAATATAATATCATGTATGTATCGGGGTTGTGCGTGTCATGGAAATTACCGACGGTGTGGGTGTAGCATACAATTAGTGCTCGTGCAACATGAACCGTCAGTATTAGTGTTGTGTCTTATTAATACTATGTCGATATGCAATAGGAAAATGAGGTATGCAACAATGGTACATATATTCGTAACTAATAATCAAGTTATTTAATCTAGCCTAGACGCATAACGCCATTCGGGCAATTCCCTTGTAGATGTTAAATCTACCCACTGATGATCTCGAGCTAAGTAAATCCAACCACCTACTTCCCTTTCTTCGCAGCGTCCGAAATCCCTGCTCGCGATCCTAAATTTCATAAACAAAACACATAAGGTTAAATCTCCTGCGCCAATACAAAGCCAACGAAACGCAAGGATAATGTCCACAAGATATACACAATGTGCCCTCAGTGTATAAAACGCGTACGATATCGGCACAAACCTAGCTAGGATGACATAACCACCAAGCCTAGACCCTGATTGTACCGATCGCGCAAACACAACATAATATATATCGTGGAATCTAATAAATATAACATCGCAACGTCAATAGGAACTCACGCCTAATTTTATCCGGAAACCTAGTAAGCACTTTTAATCATTTTAGCTCAAATCTACAAGTCTAACTAAAACTAGTAGCCACAATCGTTATATAATAGCTTGATTAAACCACACAAACCCTTTCTAGAATTTTAATCTCACCCAAATAAGATATAGCAAAAGTTAGTTTGCCCTTAACCTTAATTAGCCAATTAGGAAAAATAACAAATATCATTCTCACAACTAGGTTAAATTGTCAAAGCTTACACTTCTCCATTAACCATTTTAAACAAATAAAACCCTAACTTGATCTTCACAACTTTTACATGAATTTCTAAA
Source organism: Agapanthus africanus (assembly GCA_030015575.1). Lineage (NCBI taxonomy): Eukaryota > Viridiplantae > Streptophyta > Magnoliopsida > Asparagales > Amaryllidaceae > Agapanthus > Agapanthus africanus. The sequence goes on along the minus strand of CM057339.1, from coordinate 470,927,816 downwards.
AAAGAAATTTAAAGCTATATTAAATATCTAATAAGCTAGCTTAATAATTTAAACAACAATTAAAGTTTAGGGTTAGGATTTTATACCTCCACTAGATTCACAAATTAGCAAACAAACTCCAAATTAGCCTCCAAAATGATGACTTTCATGAATATCCAAGCTTGTTTAGGCTTGAAGAATAATGGGTAGGGATTTATATTTTAGTTTGTGGGATTATTTGAGGTTTTTTGATGATTTATTTGAGCTTTTAGAAGTGCAAATGGAGTGAGAAAAAGAGATGGGCAGCCAGGGGGGTCGGCCATGCCATGAAAATGAGGAGGTTTGTGAAAATGTGTGGAAATTTCTAGTATAAAACCTCAATTAAAGCCCATTAATGCACCCCCCATCCAATGCCACCTCTTAATCTTTTCATTTCTCATTAAAGTTTTCTTTTAATTACACCAAAATATCAAGATATTTCTGGGATATTTTGCAAGGATGGATTAAAGCTTAATCTTATGATTAAGTTAGTATAGATTCACTTTAGCATAATTAACCCAATCAAATTTGTAATTACCACTAATTAAGTGCATAATTAAAATTTTATAATAATATTTTAATTAAGGAAAAATATTAAAGTGAACTAAAATTTTCAAGTGACAACTAAAAACCGCAAACAAGCAATTTCCTAGTTGAACTAGGTGCAGTTAAGTCAATACTGAAAAATGATCAATTCGGGGTTTTTACGGAAAAACACAGTTTATTTTACCTATTAACGGAAAATTCACATAATGATTTCTAAAACGTTGCAATCATCCCCCTTAAAGAAATTCGTCCCCAAATTTAAAATTTTTACTACGCATACCTTCAAAGAGATGAGTGCCAAACTCCCACATCTCGCTCGCAGCATCCCAAGTGATCTCCTTACTAGATGGTCTACGCCAAAGAAAAGCTCCACATATGGCAAGACCTTTGACCGAAGTTTCTCCAACTGCCGATCCACTTTCACTATCGGCTGCTGGTGAACGAAAAATCGCGTCCCAATCGAATGGTCTGGTGTTGAATCATGTGAGAAAGGTCATAAAGGTATTTGCGAAGTATCGACACAAGGAATACGGGGTGAATACTCAAAAATCTGGACGTAAGTGCCAACTTATAGGCAACGAAACCAACTCGCTAAAGGATCTCAAAAGGACCTACAATCTGGGACTAAGCTTCCCAAAACACAATACGCCATTGATCGGAAAAACTATAGGAATACATGATCTCCCACAACGAACTAAAGTCTGCGACAACTACGGTCGGAATAAGACTTCTGTCTGCACTGGGCTACTCTCATCCTGACCTGAACCACTGGATCTTCTCCATAGTCTCATGACTAGCTGGGGTCCAAAAATCCTGCTCTCGTAGAGTCAGTAAAACAGACATGGGATCGACACAACCTACCACACAGGCCTGAAAGTTGCCATTTGAAATGTCTCCTGATAACTGTTATCGTTGAGAACTCCATCAATGGCAAGTGACGATCCCATAGCCAACAAACAATTAGTACGTACGCACAAGCATATCCTCCACAGTCTCTATAGTCCGCTCTGTCTGACCATCGGTCTACGGACGGAATGCGGAGCTAAAGCTCAACCAGGTACCCAAGGCCTCCTGAAGCTTCTGCCAAAGACGACTTGTGAACTGGGTGCCTCTATTGGATACAACGCATGAAGGAACTTCGTGCAAACACATATACTTATCGAAGAACAACTGAGCAAACTGAGCATACTGAGCATAACCGGACAACAATCACCCAAATGGAGCCACACCCTGTCTAGACCTATGTAGACACCACAACGAAATTCATGGAGATCTGCTCCTATTCCCAACTCCGGAACGGTTAAAGATTGCAACTCTCCCGCTGGTCTGAAATGCTCCACATTAGCTTGCTAACAAGTCAAGCACTTCAAAACGAAATCTGAAACTTCACCCTTCATCCCTGCCCACCAGTAACTAACTCTCAAGTCACGTTACATCTTGGTGGCACTTGGGTGAACACTGAAAGCTGACTGATGTGCCTGCTCTAAGATCTCGCGTCTCTACCAATCAGTATCAGGTACACGCAAATGAGTCCCTAAACGTAGCACACCCTAGTCATAAATCAGAACTCCGAATCTTTACCCTGCCGAACAAGCTCAAGAATCACAGACAAATGGCCATCGGCGGGATGTGCCTCACGAAAACGATTAAGTAAAAATGGACGGGCACGGACATAAGCAAGCTGTCCCTTAGTAGAGGTGAACTTAAGCTTTACTCAACGGTCGCACAAGAACTGCAAATCTGCAAAAGACTATCTCTGAACCGCGCTCATCTGGGACAAGCTAACCCCCGGGACTATGACTCAAAGTATCAGCTACCACAATTGTCTTGCCACGGGCAATAAAGGATCTCACAATCATAATCCTTCATAAGCTCCATCCAACGGTGCTGTCTCAAACTCAGATCACGCTTCAGAAAGATGTACATAAAACTCTGGTAGTCCGTGAAAATCTGACACGACTCTCCGTACAAGTAGTGTCTCCAAATGTTCAACGCACGATCACCGCGGCCATCTCCAGATCACGAGTGGGATAAATCTTCTCGTGATCCTTCAAATGTCGGGAAGCATAAGCGATAACTCTATTGTACTACATCAGTACACAATCGAGCCCCACTCGCGAAACACAACAATAATCGACCGCCCGATCCAGATAGCAAATGAAGAACTGGTGCAGTCGACAATCGAGTCTTCAACCGCTGAAACTCCGCACGCATGCTGATTAGTCGAAAATATTGTATTTTTAACACGGCAATTTCCCTTTCTTTTGCATTCATTTAGAAGTGTTCGGCATTCATATTTCACATATTAGCAAATTAGTCGTAAAATATCAGATTGCATGTGTTAGACTTTAAAACTGGCACTATAAAAGGAATTGACTGCATTTCATGGCATCGCATCATTCCTATATTGCGCAACACTTGTTTTGAGATCTATGCAGGAAAACTCAGAAGCAAAGCCAAAAGAGCTGATCAAACATTACGCCAACTCAATGATTTCAGTTCTGTTATCAATCAAAAGGGGAAAATACAAATCAACATATCAGATAAAGCCCCAAATGGTATTCTAAGACCACACCAGAAAGCCCAAGGCCCAAGCCCCACAAAGAGCCGCGGATCCGCGGCAGGAGCCTGCTTGCGGCGCGGATCCGCGGTGGGTCCAAGGATTTAGCCTCCCAAATTTGGTGCAAAATGCTTCTCTCAGGGCCTATACTTCAGCAAGACACAACAATTTCCAGAAGACTCCAGAGACTTCTGCCAGATCAGCAAGCTTTGGGATCAACACTAAACTAGCCTTGTATTCTAGAAACTTCTCCCTAAACCCTAGCTTAAACCCTAAGCTAAGCCTAACTAACTACTTCTAGAAGTCTTTCAACAAACTTTTGGAGGGAACTTCTCAAGGCCTAGGGTTTGGGTGATCTATAAATAAGACCCTAGGTTCACTTGTAAAAGAATCCAATTATTGAATTCATTAGATTCATTCATTGAAATCAATAGACCCATTCACTCTCTTTCTTCATCTTCTTTTTCCACAAGTCTACTGAGAAGGCTTGTGTGAAACCCTAACCCTAATTCCAATCAAAAGCCAAGATCCCGAGTACCCCATCAAGCAAGAAGCCTTGCAACCTTTTAGGAGCCGAGCCGTTCTTCAACAGAGCAAGTGGTCCAAGCCGACCCGCGACTCACGGAGCCGAGCGAAGCCAATTCGACAATTTAGTTCTTCCTCTTGTAGTTCTTGAGCGACTGTAATCAAATTGTTGATATAAATAAAAGGTGATATTCTTTTATCTTGTTTTCTTTAAATTCTTGCATCATGATTCAATCTAAATTTCTAGTTGTAATTATTGTTGTGATGTTTGAGTAATACTCCGCTCATCGAGGAGTCAAGACGATCAATAGAATGATGATATAATATATCTTAAATCGATTCCTGAATCCTACGAGTTTTGTAAACCCTAACAAGTTCAAGAATCGACGACTCAATTCATTGTGATGCTTTCTTGATTGATATCGCTCGAGATTGGGGAGTTACGATCGTTTCTTGAAATTGCTGGAGGCTAGAATGTGAATGATATCGACGAAAGAACAAGGGTTAAACGATGAAACCCTAGTTTCACGAGAAAGCCCTAACTCTTGTCGATCATCATCGATCTAGTATCAATCCTTCGAAGGACAAGAACATGATATCTTGAGATTACATCACGTCTATAGATCCGATCGATTCCTACGAGCCTCATTTAGATTCTTGACATTTGGTTGGAAATATCATCGAAACCCGATTCTCGATTGTTTTTCATTTTCTTGATTCTTGATTAGAATAGTGACACTTGAATCATATTTTGTTTTCTTTTCGATTAACTTTTCAATTCAAACAAATCAAATATAAAAACGAATCGCACAATCCCTGTGGACGATCCGCACTCGCTTACGATCTACAACTGACACCGTAATTGATTGCGGTCAAATATAATTCTTTGATTGTGAACTTTATTCAATTTTCTAATTACCGACACAAAGAAACCTATTCGCTTTATTCGATTTACACAAACAAGAACTTCTTTTCAATCAAATGAAACCGTTATCAGGGAACATTTGAATTGATACTTTTACATACACAATTCGGAAATTTATTAACAATCAAATGGCGCCGTTGCCGGGGACCATTTGAGTTACTTACACAGTCTCGAATTTTACGAACAATCAAATGGCGCCGTTGCCGGGGATTGCGCGCTAATTCGTTTCATATTATAGTTTGAATTGCAAGATTTATTTCATTGTGATTTTTGAGATCAAAATTCATGCAAACCCTAAACGATTTATTGTGGTTCATTGCAAGGAAATCTGGAGCTTGCTGGAAATTGGAAAAAAAATTTGGAATATACCAGAGAGCAGAGGGAGTCTACAGAAGCTCCCTGGTGAATTTTGGTTCAGTGATCGCATCATACGACCGCGGAAGCGCGGTGGGAGCCTCCAATTGCGGTGGAACCGCGGCCTCATTGAGGTATCTCTGCACCAAATTTCTTCAGGTGACTTCTTACCTTCTCCTCTCTCCTCTTTTTAGCTCCAACTAATACTTTGCTGCAGGATTCTTTGCAAATAATCGCAGCTCGCAAATTGCAAAATTAAATTTTTGCGTGTTTTTGTTTCTTGGTTGTTTGCATTATAAATACGGATATTAAGGGACACGGCCAAATCCAAATTAGGTGGAGATTTCATTACCCTTTCTAGGCCCCGAAAACCGCAAAACTTGCATCCGCATTGACCCACATTAACTAAAAGAAATCTAGAGATGACTCTAAGGACCGTCGCGCTCACTTAGGACAGAAGAAGGCCGTGGGTAATTCATTACTTATCCGCGTTTTCTTGTGGTGCCTAGGAAAGTGTGTCGAAGGCTAGTGGTTATTAATTAGTCCCACTACTTACGTAGTGGAGTACCTTCCCACTTACCTGGCACTTACCTGGCCACAGCGGGACAAAGAGGCAGTGGAGGATTCTATCCTGCGACTTGTCTTTTGGCAGTTAGGAGCGGTCTAGAGCCGGACCTAGGTGACTACTAGATTCTAGGGTTTTTTGTGCTGCATTTGTTGTGTCGCATCATATTTTTCAAAAATCCGTCCCTTTTTCAAAACAAACAACGCATTCATTTACCCCTAATTATAAGCCAACGCTGCCACTTGTACTAACCCTTTTTAGTACAAGATAGGCTGGACACGGGATTCTAGTGCCCGTTTAGTCCGCGTACCCTTTATCGACTCCGAAGTCGATATTTCTCCATTTACCTTTCCTTTACCCACTACCACACCCACACCGATGGATCCGACTCCATCAGACTTCTTTAACCCTAATCTGCCGCCGTCCGTTGGTGCGTAGAATCCACTCCGCATCTCTCTCCCGGAGAGGTGCTATCCACTTCGAGGTCCTCTTTCGACCTGCTTATCCACACCACCAGCCAATGGGGATAACTTTGAGATTAAACCCCAATATATCAACCTTTTACCCAAATTCCACGGACTCGAGACTGAGGACGCTTACGTTTTCATTACCAAATTTGAAAACGTATGCGCAATAATGGGTACGTCACAACTTTCAGTGGATGCGATGCGTCTACGACTTCTTCCATTTACATTGTGCGATATAGCCGAGAAGTGGCTATATAACACTACCACACACTCTATTACGAATTGGGAAAAATTAGTTGCTGCATTCCTTAAGAAATTTTACCCAATACAAAAGACAGCTCGAATCCGTAGCGAACTGAATCAATTTGCCCAGCTCCTTACTGAACCATTCTCTAAATGCTTTGAACGTTTCAAGGATCTTTTGGTTCAGTGTCCTCATCACGGCATCCCGAGATGGGAGTTATGCCGAATCATTTATGAGGGCATTAACTCAAACACTAAACAGAGCCTTGAAAACATGTGTCAAGGTACTTTTATGACCAAGGATGATGGGGAAGCTTGGAAGTATTTAGAAGAGTTCGCTCAGAAATCACTACAGTGGGAGAGTGGAACCTAACCATTGAATAGGGGTGGCATACACCAAATAGATGTGTCCATAGGTGTTCGAGCTGAGATGGCAGCAATGCAAAAGAAGCTCGACGCTATGGAACACAAATTTTCTGCAGCCTCCCTAAACCCAATGTCGCTCCCCAAAACTGTTTGTGGGTGTTGTTCTGATCTGTCTCATTTAACGGAAGAATGTCCATTAAACTCTGCGTTTCTAGGTCACGAGCATTCTAATGGCGCATTTCAACGACCTAGAAACGATCCGTATTCTTCCACGTACAATCAGGGTTGGAGGAATCACCCGAATTTCGCTTGGAACCAAAACCAATCTCAAAACACGGTTCCAAACACGAATCAATTTCAAAGGGCTCTTCCTCCACCACAACAGCAACCCCTTCAACTCACTCGGCACCCCTACCAGTCACAAAATTTCCAAAACCAGGGCAACACTCCTGCACAGTCTAATCCTATCCAGTCGTCCTGTTCTGACGAATTCTCTCAATTCACTCAAACCATGAAATCACTTTTATCAAATTTCATAGAGGTTTCGACTGAGGTTACATCTTCCGTCAGTGAGATAAAGAAAAACTCAGCGTCCCAAGCTGAGAGTATCAGATCGATGGAAGCTGAAATCGCACGCCTTAAAGCCGAAATAAGTGCGAGAGAAAAAGGGAAACTTCCCTCTCAACCCCTACAGAATCCTGGGCATTACAATGTAAATGCCATCACAACGTTGAGATCGGGAAGAGTGCTGAACAATCATGTCGGGGAAGGTATTGATGATACTGAAAATCATGTCAACACCCCGGCTGAGACCTTTCCACACACACACACTTCTCCTTCTGATCCTTCTTCTTCTACCATACCACCTTCTGGCGAGCCTATTCTCCATTTCCCACTAGGCTCAACACCTCAACCCAACCCTTATAGTTCTCCACAGACGATCCCTACACCTCTTTTGGGATCTCGTCTATCCCCTCTTCCTTCTCCTATGATGGACCCAGCGCTTATTGCGAAAGCTCCTTACCCGAATCGGTTAAGGGGTAATAGAACGAGTCCTCATATGGAGAAAATTATGGAAATGTTCAAACAGGTTAACATCAATATCCCTGTCCTAAATGCAATTCAACAAGTCCCCGCTTATGCGAAAATTCTTAAGGACTTGTGCACTAGGAAGAGGAAGACCCAAGTGCCAAAGAAGGTCTTTATGGCTAATAATATCAGCACTGCTTTTATTCCCCAGCTACCAAAGAAACGAAAGGACCCAGGATGTCCTACAATATCGATTTCTATTGGGGGTAAAAACATAAATCGTGCTCTTTTAGACCTTGGCGCAAGTGTTAACCTCCTTCCATATTCTGTCTATGAGCAATTAGGGATTGGAGAGCTGAAACCTGCTCACTGCACTCTCCAGATGGCAGACCGATCTATCACCAAACCAAGGGGTGAATTAGAGGATGTGTTGATAAAGGTCGGGGAATTTGTTTTCCCTGTAGACTTCATTGTGCTCGACACACAGCCTGTAGCAAACCCCCGGGGCCAAATTCCGGTGATTCTGGGTCGTCCTTTCCTTGCCACTTCCAACGCTGTTATAAACTGTAGAAACGGTTCAATGAACTTATCATTTGGAAATATGACCATTGAACTAAATATCTACAAAGTTAGAAGTCAGCCATCAGAACCCTCTGCTCATATTTTAGATGTGTGCTCTGTCCATGAGATCGCTCCCGACAGTTGTGGAGCTGATGAACTTTGCTTTACTGATCTCGATGACATTACCACATCTTTGTTTGATTTCACACAAGATCTTAGTGAGGACACTTTACCTACACTTGGGTCCTGCACTCCTGACTTTTCTCCACCCGAGTCTATATCTTTCACAGGCTCTGAGCTTCTTTGTAAATCCAAAAATCACTCAATGATCACTCCTTCTATCATTTCTCCGCCCGAATTAGATCTCAAAATTTTACCGTCTCATCTGAAATATGCTTATTTAGGTGAGAAGGAGTCTTTACCGGTTATAATATCCGCTTCTCTAGCATTAGAGCAAGAGAATGCACTTTTATCGGTATTGAGATCTAACAAAGAGGCGTTTGGTTGGAGTATGGCGGACATCAAAGGGATTAGTCCCTTGATAGTTGAACATCATATACATGTGATGGATAATGCCAGACCAACCCGAGAACCACAGAGACGGTTGAATCCCGTCATTAAGGAAGCGGTCATGAAAGAGATCGTCAAATGCTTAGATAATAGTATTATATACCCCATCTCCGATAGCCAATGGGTGAGTCCTATACATGTCGTTCCTAAGAAATCCGGCATCACTGTTATAACCAATGAGGCAAATGAGTTGATTCAGACACGCGCCCAAACTGGATGGCGTGTATGTATCGATTATAGAAAACTCAATGCCGCCACGAGGAAAGACCACTTTCCTCTACCATTCATTGATCAAATGCTGGAATGCTTAGCAGGACGAGAGTATTATTGTTTTATGGAGGGATACTCAGGCTATAATCAGGTCCCCATCGCCAAAAAGGATCAAGATAAAACCACTTTTACTTGTCCTTTTGGTACCTTTGCTTACAGTCGCATGCCCTTTGGGTTATGCAATGCTCCCGCTACCTTTCAGCGGTATATGATGGGGATATTCTCTGATATGGTAGAGAATTTTCTGGAGATCTTTATGGACGATTTCTCGATTTTTGGAGACTCTTTTTCCGATTGCCTATCGAATCTTGACGCTGTTCTTACTCGTTGCAAAGAGAAGAACTTGACTTTGAACTGGGAAAAATGCCATTTTATGGTCCAAGAAGGAATTGTTCTTGGACATGTCATTTCACAGAAAGGCATTGAGGTTGACAGAGCTAATATAGATGTCATTCAAAACCCTCCTCATCCCAAAAGCGTCCAAGATATTCGCTCTTTCCTTGGCCATGCGGGCTTTTATAGGAGATTCATTAAGGACTTTAGCAAAATTGCTAGACCTTTAACTCTTCTCCTGGCCAAGGATACGACCTTCCATTTTGACTCGGACTACGAGACAGCTTTCGACTCACTTAAACACTCACTCACTTCAGCCCCCGTTTTATCATCACCAAACTGGGACTACCCCTTTGAGCTAATGTGTGACGCATCCGACTTTGCAGTAGGTGCAGTCTTAGGACAGCACATCGAAAAGATGCCACACGTGATATACTATGCAAGTAAGACCCTGAATGATGCTCAAATCAATTATACAACCACAGAAAAAGAACTTTTAGCGGTTGTATTTGCATTAGAAAAATTCAGGCCTACTTAATTGGCTCACCTATAGTTGTGTATACTGACCATTCCGCTTTAAAACATCTTCTGGCGAAGATAGATGCAAAAGGTCGACTAATACGTTGGATCCTACTGTTACAAGAATTAGATCTTGTTATCAAAGATAAGAAAGGTGTGAAAACGTAGTAGCTGACCATCTTTCACGCATCTCTTCTTCCCATGTGACCCTGCCGATCAATGATTCGTTTCCTGACGAACAACTCTTGAGCGTATCCAATAAACCATGGTTCAGGGATATTGTGAACTATCATGCCACGGGACTGATACCCAGCGATTGGTCAAAACAGGACAAATACCTTTTTCTTTCCCAAGTAAAACACTTTTACTGGGACGAGCCCTATTTGTTTAAATATTGTCCTGATCAGATCATTCGCCGGTGTGTCCCGAATGAAGAGTTCAAGAGTGTTCTTTCTTTTTGTCATGATCAGGCCTGTGGGGGTCACTTCGGTCCTAGAAAGACAGCGGAGAAGGTTTTGCAATGTGGATTTTATTGGCCGACCTTATTCAAGGACGCATTTGACTATTGCAAAACCTGTACACAATGTCAGTATACGGGTAGAATCTCCCAGAGGAATGAAATGCCTCAGCAACCCATCTTGGTTGTTGAAATATTCGATGTTTGGGTCATAGATTTTATGGGTCCTTTTCCCAACTCCTTTGGGAATTTGTACATACTGCTGGCGGTTGATTATGTCTCAAAGTGGGTAGAAGACATTCCATGTCGCGCTAATGACAAGAAAGTTGTCATTAAGTTCTTAAAAGAGAATATCTTTTCGCGATTTGGACACCCACGCGCTATCATTAGCGATAATGGGACACATTTCTGCAACAGGTCTTTTGAGACTCTGATGCGGAAATACTCAATCAACCACCGACTTTCTACACCCTATCACCCCCAAACAAGCGGACAGGCTGAAATCTCAAACAGACAAATCAAACTTATCCTGGAGAAGACTGTTGCTAAAAATAGAAAAGACTGGTCGACCAAACTGACGGATGCTCTTTGGGCATTCCAAACTGCATATAAGACCGACCTAGGTATGTCTCCATATAGGATAGTGTTTAGAAAAGCATGTCATTTACCCGTCGAGATAGAGCATAAAGCATTGTGGGCTATTAAAGAAATAAATTTTGATTTAAACCTTGCTTGCAACTTTCGGAAGCTGCAACTAAATGAGCTAAGCGAACTCCGCGATGAAGCTTATGATAACGCTGTAATCACAAAGAATAGGACTAAGGTTTTTCACGATAAAAACATTTTGAGGAAAACATTTTCACCTGGTCAACAAGTCCTCCTTTATGATTCACGATTACACCTTCACGCGGGTAAGCTCCGATCTCGATGGAAGGGACCTTTTGTTGTGCGGTCTGTATACCCGCACGGGGCAGTAGAAGTAGAAAATGTTAAAAACGGCACCTTTTTCAAAGTAAATGGACATAGACTAAAACCGTATTTTTCCACTGACCCCATGGAGGAGCTCTTGTTCTTACAAGAGCCAGTTTATTTGGATTAAAAGTCTTCCGTCTCACCTTCATGTCCTGCATTTCACTGCATCATTTTTTGAATGAAGGTGAGTGAAAAAGAATAAGTTTGGGGGAAGTTCTTCACTTATATATTTAGCCCCCACTAATAATTCCTCCCAGACTTACAGGTTTTTCAGATATAGCTGTTGGCAACAGTGAGGACACTGTTGAAAAAAAGTTTGGGGGAGGTTTGTGCTTATTTTTGCATCATTTGCATATCATTTGCATAAGCACAAAACATTTCTTTTAAAATCTATAAAAATTTAAAAAAATTTCAAAACCCATAAAAATTTAAAAATTTTCAAGTATAAAAATAATTTTAATATTTACACTTTTTTTGTATATAAATAAGATAATGAAAGTTTAGATAGTGAAAAATTACATCCATGAGATTAGAAAAAATTTAAGAAAACCAAGAAAATTAGAAGTTTTCTTATACGAACTAGTAATAAGTAGTTATGAGCCGTTGTCGCAAGGGTTAGTAAGATGAAGGATGTCACTAATCTGAGGATAAAAATAAGTCTGAAAAATAGTTTCTATTCTGGAAGCCAAATATTTTGAACGTTGCTACCCTGCTATTCGCACTTACACACGCCTTGAAGCCTGGGATAGTAGAGGATATCTTGAAATGCTCTTGTCTTAAAGCCGATGTATGAAGGAAATGAAAATAAAAAGTGAATAAAAAAATATATAAAGTGGTGAGAAAAATGGACACTGGTTTTGTTATCACCAAGGGCAATAAAAATGTATAGCGAGGGTGCCTCTTCACCTAGTGCCCTAAGGACAACTGGTCTGGGAGTCACTGCTATGCCTGAGGTGGTGCAAGACGAGGAAAATACACCAAATAAGCAAGCACAGGAGTAATCGGTCGGTTAGTACCTCAAGAAGTATTAACGGTCGCATGAAAGTGTGTGAGCAATCCCATCTAAATATTCATTAATTAAAAAGTACTGAGGCTCATGGACAAGAGTATGATAGCTTGAATTGAATTCTCCGGGTGTAGGGATGTCCTTTACACACACGCAGGGTGATATGATCGATGTTTGAAAGAAAGATAGGAATGAAGAATAAGACGATGTTTTATTGAGGGAGGACGTGATTTCTAACATCTTTTCATGACCATTAAGATAGGGCTCATGACAACCGAAAAGCTAGCTTAGTTGGAAACCCTAATTTTCAAGGCTTTTCTTTTACAATTCTTTTCTTTAAATGTAATATTCATGATCTTCCTTTTATTATTGGATTTTGTGGGTGCAATCCGCTGAAAACCCTCAGGAGACAACACACCTCCTACTAGGGACACCTAGAGGTTTAAAGGCTTGTTGCACGTGCTCAGTGCAATCGAGTTGCCTACGAAAGTGTGCTAGTTAGTTTTTCTCTTTCTTTATTTTCTCCTTCTCTTTTTAATAAAACAGTTCGCTCGAGACGATCGAAATTAAGTTTGGGGGTATTTGATTAGTCGAAAATATTGTATTTTTAACACGGCAATTTCCCTATCTTTTGCATTCATTTAGAAGTGTTCGGCATTCATATTTCACATATTAGCAAATTAGTCGTAAAATATCAGATTGCATGTGTTGGACTCTAAAACCGGCACTATAAATGGAATTGACTGCATTTCATGGCATCGCATCATCCCTATATTGCGCAACACTTGTTTTGAGATCTATGCAGGAAAACTCAGAAGCAATGCCAAAAGAGCTGATCAAACATTACGCCAACTCAATGATTTCAGTTCTGGTATCAATCAAAAGGGGAAAATACAAATCAACATATCAGATAAAGCCCCAAATGGTATTCTAAGACCACACCAGAAAGCCCAAGGTCCAAGCCCCACAAAGAGCCGCGGATCCGCGGATCCGCGGTGGGTCCAAGGATTTAGCCTCCCAAATTTGGTGCAAAATGCTTCTCTCAGGGCCTACACTTCAGCAAGACACAACAATTTCCAGAAGACTCTAGAGACTTCTGCCAGATCAGCAAGCTTTGGGATCAACACTAAACTAGCCTTGTATTCTAGAAACTTCTCCCTAAACCCTACCTTAAACCCTAAGCTAAGCCTAACTAACTACTTCTAGAAGTCTTTCAACAAACTTTTGGAGGGAACTTCTCAAGGCCTAGGGTTTGGGTGATCTATAAATAAGACCCTAGGTTCACTTGTAAAAGAATCCAATTATTGAATTCATTAGATTCATTCATTGAAATCAATAGACCCATTCACTCTCTTTCTTCATCTTCTTCTTCCACAAGTCTAGTGAGAAGGCTTGTGTGAAACCCTAACCCTAATTCCAATCAAAAGCCAAGATCCCGAGTACCCCATCAAGCAAGAAGCCTTGCAACCTTTTAGGAGCCGAGCCGTTCTTCAACAGAGCAAGTGGTCCAAGCCGACCCGCGACTCACGGAGCTGAGCGAAGCCAATTCGACAATTTAGTTCTTCCTCTTGTAGTTCTTGAGCGACTGTAATCAAATTGTTGATATAAATAAAAGGTGATATTCTTTTATCTTGTTTTCTTTAAATTCTTGCATCATGATTCAATCTAAATTTCTAGTTGTAATTCTTGTTGTGATGTTTGAGTAATACTCCGCTCGTCGAGGAGTCGAGACGATCAATAGAATGATGATGTAATATATCTTAAATCGATTCTTGAATCCTACGAGTTTTGTAAACCCTAACAAGTTCAAGAATCGACGACTCAATTCGTTGCGATGCTTTCTTGATTGATATCGCTCGAGATTGGGGAGTTACGATCGTTTCTTGAAATTTCTAGAGGCTAGAATGTGAATGATATCGACGAAACAACAAGGGTTAAACGATGAAACCCTAGTTTCACAAGAAAGCCCTAACTCTCGTCGATCATCATCGATCTAGTATCAATCCTTCGAAGGACAAGAACACGATATCTTGAGATTACATCACCTATATAGATCCGATCGATTCCTACAAGCCTCATTTAGATTCTTGACATTTGGTTGGAAATAACATCGAAACCCGATTCTCGATTGTTTATCATTTTCTTAATTCTTGATTAGAATAGTGACACTTGAATCAATCGATAAAATCTTGAATCATGTTTTGTTTTCTTTTCGATTAACTTTTCAATTCAAACAAATCAAATATAAAAACGAATCGCACAATCCCTGTGGACGATCCGCACTCGCTTACGATCTACAACTGACACCGTAATTGATTGCGGTCAAATATAATTCTTTGATTGTGAACTTTATTCAATTTTCTAATTACCGACACAAAGAAACTTATTCGCTTTATTCGATTTACACAAACAAGAACTTCTTTTCAATCAAATGAAACAGTTATCAGGGATCATTTGAATTGATACTTTTACATACACAATTCGGAAATTTATTAACAATCAAATGGCGCCGTTGCCGGGGACCATTTGAGTTACTTACACAGTCTCGAATTTTACGAACAATCACATGCCTCAGTGTAAGAAAAGGAACCCCCTTCCTGGTCAGTCCGGTCAACGGTGCAGCGATACACAAGAAATCCTGCACGAAACGGCGATAAACCGGCTAAGTCCAAAAAGCTGCGGACCTCTGTCACTGAAACAGGTCTGGGCCAAAGCTGTATGGCCTCGATCTTCCTCGGGTCCATAAGAATACTGTCTCCCGTAACCACATGACCTATGTAACACTTCAGAAAAGAAAAATATTATTTTTGGGAATTTTTATAATTAAATAATATTATATTGAATATTTTGATATTTCGGTATAATTAAATACCGATAAATTGGGAAAAATTATGGAAATTACTAAAATGAGGGTGATTTATTGGATTTATGCAAATTATGAAGTTTTACGAGTTATTTGACACTAATTTAGTATTAATCGCGATTAAAAATTGCTAATCGGGTTTTAAGCGTGTTTTGTGCAAAACATGCACAAATCTTTTCTTCACTTGTTTCATTTTTTTATCATGGCATTCCTCATGATTCTTGCATGGTTGTAAGTTAATGAGAAATGAAATGGGATAAAGAAAAGGAATATAGTATTATGTATAGGCGAGAGAGAGAAAGGTGAGGGGTATCTTTGATTTGGCCATTCACTCATCTCACCATTTTCATATCATCCTTTCCTCTCCCCTCCCCCTCTTGCTGCTGCTGTTTCAGCCCTCACTCCCTCCCCTCTTCAAGCCTCTTAAACTCCATGAAAAACACTTCAAAACACAAACCCCATTTCACAAAAAAGATGCCCAAGCTCACTAGCAACACATTGTACCAAGAAAGCTTGCATTTTGGACACTTGGGGCAACTCAAGAAAATTCTTGAGTTGCCAAATGAGGTATTTTCCGAACCATGAGCTTAGTATTCACATTTCTTTTACATCCATGTTAACTTTAAACCGATATTGTGAAGTTTAGTGAACTTTGGGAAACCCTAGTAAAGGGTTGAGTGTTTGTTTGAAATTGGTGATGTTGTGGCTGTTAACTAGACTTGGGTGCTGTTTAATGACCTAAACCAGAGACTAGAAACCCCAAAACACGGATTTAGAAACCCCGACATCGGATTAATGTATGATCTGAGAGGGTATTTTGGAATCTGGAGCAATACGGCGGCACTAGAAATGATTTTGCAATTACTGGAAGTCGTGCATGCACCTAGGAAGCTACCACTGAAACCCTAGCCCCATACACCAACCCAAGGCCGTAGATTAATCCATTCTGGCCGCAATTTACGGCCAGAGCAGGGAAATAGGGTCCCAGATTTGGTCCATGGCTCCTTTTGCGCTAAAATAGACCCCTCCTATATGCAGAATTAGCTAATTGTCACCTGGGGAAAATCTGGGAGCATTTTGGTGTGTTTTTGGCTATGTTTTCCGTATTTTGAAATCCAATTTCTTGACAATTGGACTTGTATTTGGTTATCGGATGTTTGTACATCGACAACAGGGGTTGTTTGATTGTTTTGCATGTATAGGCCATAGGTTCTAACCTATGAGCACACCGTGCGCCATATCGGTTTTCTGGATTCGATTTTAATACGTATTGCGATTGTTTATTATTGTAGGTACCCTTGCATGGATTCCGAGGCGAAGGATCGCGGCGTCATCGATTTCGGCGAGCGAAGACCAGGTGAGTTGATCAATATCCACGGGTGAGGACGGGTGGATGGCGTATAGCACCCCGACAAAGTATTGATGGAAAACTGATTATAGAATATGGTTAGGAAACCTAGATTAGGAAACTAGGGTTATAGTAAAGGATAGTTAGTGATACTATATTAGAAACTAAGGATAGTTAGAAATGAGATAATAAGGTTATTATGTGATGACGGGATTCGAGGACGACGTTTGTCGATATTGCCGTTTAGGGTACCGTAGGAATAGATAGTCGATGTAGATGCGACATCCGAACCATACCTTCTTATAAACCGAAGAGTCGTATGTATCTTTTCAAAATATACCTTGAGGGACGTTACGGATTTTCAAATGATATCTTTTTCTTAAAAACACCGTAACCCCTATTTTCAAAGCTACGATTCGCTTCTTTAAAAATCTGATTGTATGGTTCGGGTGTGTATGTTAGATTAGATACCTATACTTATAGTAGAGATAGAATGTTTAGGCAAACTCGGCTTGATATGAGTTATAAATGCGATGAAAAGATTATAAGATGGATATGATGACCTGATGATATGTTGGTATACGGATGCGAGTCGATCGAGATGATTTATACCATGTCGGTCCCCTGATGTGAGATTATTGTGGATGTAACCTGGGACATAGGTATATAGAGATATATATAGATATATATAGAATGTTGTGAATCTTGGATGATAGGCCGTACGTGATTTCAGGCCGTACCCTAATTTGTCGTATAGGATGATAGGATCCCTATTAGCTTAATGCCGCCGTACGATGATTTTCCGTGCGTGACGAGTTTGACTTGATGATTGATCTTTACCCTTGACTAAAGGTTTCCGTACGATGGATCATACCGTACGCGATGTTGTTAGGCTGGATGCCGATTGATAGATTCCCAGACTCGGTCATAATAGATACGTATACCCGTCAGCATTTGCATATGATTTCCTTTATGCTGCATTCATATTATATCCATTGCATTGCTTATACTTGTGCTAGTACACTTGCACTATTATCGATGATGCGTATGTCACACGCACACAGATTTGCCGGCTCACACACTTCATCATCGATAATTGCCATGTCACTACACAGTAGGATTGCTGCATCATGATATGACTCTTTGGATAATCGGCCTTCTATAGTTACCTGTGCACTTTTATACGATGTTGCATGATATAGTGCTATGCTTACATTTCCATCACATGTCGTATACATCATGCCTTATGATTTTATGCGTTGAGGTATGCTGTTTTCATGAGATTTCTGGATTTGAGTACCGTGGCTATTTCAAAGAAAGCATGAACTGTTTTAAAAACCCGGTTTCTCTTGATATGATATTTCAGTGCGTCCACGATGTGTTTTCTTGGTTCTGAGACGTGTGCTTGAAACCCGATTCGAGGAGTTGGATGATCCGTTTGCGGGTTCATGGTGGACCCAGTATGGTTCCCCGGGGCGAGAAATGTTTTTCGTGGAGCAGACGATGATCCTGGCAGGGCGGCGAGTACCTACCGGTGATAGTATTTAGGCTCGGCGGATATCCGGAGGATACCGACCGGAGTCGAGAGATGAGATGGGCCGATCCGGACAGATGGGGCCCGATATATGAGGATTTTATGTGCCGATGTTGGGCACGGTTTTCATGATGTTTTTGAGTGTCGATGCTAGGCACTCAGGTTCCATGATTTTGATGTGTCGGGAGGGACACCGTTGGTGTATATATATATACATATATATATCCTCATACTTTCATGCACACTCTTTGATGATATTCACGTGCATACATACCTTGATTATGGTTGGACGAGATCCATATACATGCATTGATATTATTGTTGGTTGTTATCCGCATGCATATAGGTATTGACTACCTCGTTGGCATATACAGACCCGGTCACCCTAGATATCATAGTATTACCTTTATGATATAGTTGAACTAGGAGTCGTTGTTTATTCTATTTCTATTTGTTGATATTTTTTTACTCACGAGTTGGCAACTCACCCCCGTTGTGCCACAGTACTTGCAGGTTGACCGCTTGGATCAGTAGCGGCTTCGCCGGCACACAGTTGTATTCGGGTGTTTTGCATTGGTGGGTGGGATATTTGTATCATTCACACTCTTGTATCTACATTTCATATTGTATCTAGTTAACTCCATCAATCAAAAGTTGTAAATTGTATAAGTGATGAGACTTAGTGAGGCTTGTAGTTGCGAGATTTGAGCGATGGATTCTATATTCACTTTTGGGGTTATATCTTGCTCATTTCTTTATCTTTTTGTGGTGAACTTCGCCGTTGGGCGTCGTTTACTTATTTATACTGTATTGCGTGGTTGTGATCCGCCGTTTGGCGAAGAGCTAGCTCCTGCTTGGGGATGCCATTATCCTTATTATGTATTTGTGATTTTGGATCAAAATTTACAATGGAGGTGTTGCGAAAATTTTGAAAAGACCAAACCTGTTTTTTTTAAAACTAGTAAATTCCACTTGCATCATTCATGTTCATTTCTATGCATTAAGAAAACTTGATTTCATATACCTTTATTTCAAAAACTCACCTCCTTTATTTTTTCAAAAAGGTTTAGATTTCTGGGTTTCCGCTTACTTGAATTCCGTTACGCCTTTAGACGTTGCGTGATTCAAGTGCTGGTCACGAGCTAATATTTTGGGTCGTGACAAATTGGTATCAGAGCGCTAGGTTTAACCTTGTTCGAGTCTATGTTTGACTATGCAGAGTCTAGGGCGGGAGTGTATTTCGGAATCTAGGCTTGACCTTACGGAACTTAGACATGGACGGGGGGTATTAGACCCGAACTTTTGTTTCATAGGCTGACCTTGATTGATGGAGTAGGTAGCTTAAGTAGAGCGACGTACCGTACGTATGTTCCGCGGCATATTTACGATACGATACTCCACTTAAGAAACTTTAGGATGTGTAGGGTTGCTGGGCACGCTCACAAGGTTCTACGAGGCATCAACCATGGCCGATTAAAAATTTAGCCGTGCCGAACAACCCAAAGCCGGATCTTTAAACTAGAGTTTAGGCGAAAACAAGTATGTTAAACAATTTAACACTAAGTGAGAGGGATTACAACCTTTGTAGATCCGTTCCTTCAGTTCTTAAGCTCCGTGTTGTGGTCCCTTCGCTGCGATCATCGTATGTCCGGACTCTCGAGAGGTTCCACGAAGACAAAGGTGCAAGATTGCTTCCGATCTTCGATAACAAAGATGATTTACCTTGAAGTTTCATTAACACAAGCTAACACTTTCTAAATTAAGTGAACACTCTCATCTAAAGGGCAAGGGTAGATGAGGATGATGAAGTAGGATTTTTGCTCTCATTTATAATCTTTTTCTCACACATTTTTCATCACAAAATAAAAGCTAGAAAGCTTTTTCCATGAAAAGAAGAAGGAAGAAGAAGAAGAATAAATCATAATCCTTTTGTGATGAATAATGCTAGACTTGATAAGGTTAGAAATGCAACCATGGTTCAAGTAACCATTGTAGAGATTTTACTAGGGTTAAGGGTTAGGGTTAAGTTAAAGAAATATCTTGCAAAATATCTTTTCCAAAACAAAAAAGAAAACCTTCTAGAAACTTCTAGAAATGATTAACCCAAAACAAACCCTAACCATGTTTAATATCCACTAAACATGTTGCATTAATAACCATATCATGTTACAATATTATATATCACATATATAATATTTATTGTAACAAAATAAAATAATACAATTAACATATATCGCATATATATCAATGTATTACCCGAGTGAGAAAAAGAATCTTTTAGTGAGCTAATATTAGTTAATGTAATTTAATATATCATATATATTATTATACATTAAATTATCGAATCAACACTTGATCCGACAATCCGGCTATATCGCATATAACCGACTAATATGATGACCCGGCTATATCACATATACCCGGCCGATATCTCATATCGCGAGAATCCAATACGGTATCACATACCGCATTATCCTCAGTCCCGCACATATCGCATATGTGCTCCTACTCCGTTTTGCCTGAGCCAAGAAACCTTTGTGTAGGACTCTAAAGAATCGTCAATACGCTGGCAGTAGGTGATGATCATATCAAACACCCACAAGCTGCAAGCGGTCAGCTAAACGTAACGGCCACCCAGGTATTGTGCACTCAGAAGATCAACAAGCAAGCATGTACATTCTCCTCTGAATCCAATCAGTAACACTCCCATACAGTCTAGTCTCGTTGTCTGATATGTCGCATATCTCGCGTAGGGGTGGTAAACGTCAGACCCCAGTAGCTTCATAAGTCGTGCCGATATGAGGTCTATAACAGTTCGAGAAACTATTGATAACACTTACCAGTAAATCTCAACAATCCTGGCCAGGGATTTCCGGTTATAGCCAATCGAACACAGCACAACATCAACTCCCTATACCGGGAGAGACGAATCCCCTCCTATCTCTCATTGCCTCCATGTGATTCGGGACTGTACCCAAAAGCCACCTTTTTGCACGCCCTCTTGGACATGGTATGATGGAAATCAAAGCACAGTGGGAATCACACAAGACTCTATGACGATCTCGGGTCAACAGACTACTCTGTACTAGTGTCACCGGAGAACTGCCATCTGACGTGATGTATAATACCATCTGGGAGTTCTCGGCGAGTCCCTTCAGTGTACCCAGTCTCCACTGAGCACCCGTACACCATCCTTGATGTCAAACACCGATGGATATGGGATCATCCATCGCCCATCATCTGGGTCAAGATGCGTATACGCTAGTCTACTCTGGTGTATCGATGCCCTGTCTCGATACACCCTCGACTAGGAACAGTTATATGATGTACTCGTCGACTACCGTGGCCCCACTAGTATGATCTCATCATAGTTCCAGTAGTCGAGTACATATCCTAAGGGCTTTATCAACATGTAACATAGAGACAATCAGAGTACATGTTAAGATAAAGTACAACCAGATAGCATACTATCATGTCGAGCAAGAAAGTCCTCCCTATATATGTCTTAGCATCCACTACAATATACATCGTATGTACAGTAATGGCCTCTAGGGCATACATATAACTAACAATCTCCCACTTGCACTAGGGCCATCTGTTGTGGTATCACATACCCAACAATTAGCTGCGGTTGAAGTATCTCATACTCAACCATCCCATAAAAATCTCTACTGGGAAAAAGGCCTTTGTTAGTGGATCCGCGCTGTTGTCCTCTGTATCTACTCTCCTAACCTCGATCTCCCTGGAGATCAACCATCTCCATGATCAGGTGATGCTGCCTAAGAATTATATCTGGATTTCTGATGGGACGGGGGTTCCTTGGCATAAGCCACAACTCCATTGTCACACAATGGTAGGAACGAAGTTCATCTCATGAACCTATATATATCCAGACTGCCTCTTTGGTAGTATCCTTGGTAACGATGTATCTTGCCTTTAATCGTCTAGTAAGTCACGGTATCTAGCTTGGAACTCTTCCAACATACCGTCCCTCCACTGAGGGTATAGACAAGCCTGCGACTGACATTCAGTCGTCCTTATCACCCTGGAACCTTTCCAGTGATTCTCCCCAGGATCGATTGATACCATCTCACTACTACTAGTGAGAATCCTAACATCCAATTAGATCTATCTCATAGATCCAAAAACCCAGGATTTAGGAGGTACCATTTTGATCCTATATGGAAAATCCTTGTGATCAGCGGAGATTGACCGATCGTAGCATAGGAAACTCCTTCCCTATCAAGAGTATGTCATCCACGTACTCTACGAGGATCACCACCATACTCCCTACTACCTTTTTGTATATACAAGGTTCATCTACCATTTTGATGAAGTCAAACTCTTTGACTACCACATCAAAATAGATGTTCCAACTCCGCAATGCCTGTTTTATCACATAAAACATCTTGCACAAATTTCCGTTGCTCCCACTATCTACGAAGCTCTTTGGCTGTGTACTTATAGATGTTCTCTTCTAAAACATCATTTAGAAAAGCAGTCATAACACCCAACCACCAGATATCATAGTCATGGTATGTAGCCGTGGCAAATAGGATCTGGATGGACTTTAAGCATAGCTTTGAAAGTCTCAACTTTTCCATGTACACCAAGTAATCTTCTCAAGATATACTTGCTCCTGATGGGGATTTAACCCTTCAGATAGAGCAACCAAAGTCCATACTTTGTTGGTGTATAAGGATTCCATCTTAGATCGATAACCATCCAGCCATTCTTACAGAGTCCCACTCCTGATGGCCAGCTCGAAACTAGTTGGGTCATCATCTCATGATGCAATCCTCGCTCCTACTGTCATAGAGAAACCGAAGTATCTCTCAGGTTGGTGAGGAACACTACTAGATCGGCGGAGAGGCTAAGGTTCGTTGGAAACTATCGAATCCTTTGGTTCTACCAAATCATCAGCAACAGTTCGTATAGCTGGAACTCTTTCCAGTTCTACCTCATGACCAATAATTTCTTCACAAGAAATTCCCTTTCACAAAAGCGGCATGTTGAGAAACAAAACATCTTTTGTTTCTCGGTTTGGTAGAAGATATTCCCTTGCGAATGCTTGGGATATCCAACAAACTTCCACAGAACTGACTTTGCCTCGAGCTTATCCGAATTTTGCTTTTTAAACATAGGCCGGACAACCCCAAATCTTAACAAACTTAAGATATGGGCTCTTCCCATTCCATATCACATATGAAGTGGTAGGCAACTATTTTATCTGAACCCTATTCAATAGGTATGCAGCTTCTCAAGTGCATAACTCACAAAAGGAAATAGGAAACTCAGTAGTACTCATCATATAGCACACCATATCATATAGGGTGCTATTGCTCCGCCCCGATATACCATCGTACTATGGTGTATACGGAGGAGTAATGCCGAGAGAGAATCTCATTCTCCTTTAGAATAGTCCAGGAATTTCGTGCTTAAGTATTCTCCTCCTTGATCTCATCAAAGGACATAATACTTATACCCGTTGTTGGTTCTCTACTTCTAATTTATATTCTGTGAATATCTCAAAAGCTTCGTACTTGTGTTTCAACAGGAACATATGTCTGAATCTTGAGAGATCATCAGAGAATGTAATGAAGTACAAAGAACCGGTCTTGACATGTGTAGATAGAGGACCTTCATACATCAGCATGTATCAATCCCAAGAGTTCACTAACTCTTTCTCTGTTTCCAATAAACAGAGCTATGGTCATCTTATCTTTGTGACATGACCGGCAAGTTTCACAAGATGTAAATTCAAACAAATTTAAATATGCATCTTAATGTAACTTCAGCTAGTCGGGTCGCATTGATATGACCTAGTCTACAATGCCTCAAGAAGAATTCGTTCATTTCTGAACTCTTCTTCTCGTGTTCTGTATACTAAGGAACTGTAGTTTGATTTAGAACGTCAATGCTTTTAGATAACGTGCCTGAACCGATCAACTCTTGATATAGGAAATGTTTAAAACATTATTCAACAATACAAAATTATATCCTTTCTTTACTAATAAAGAGACTGATATGATGTTGTACATCAGGTTCGGTATCTAATAACATTCGTTCAGAATCAATGTATTCTGGTAATACATGGTGATAGTGACCAACAGACTTGGTTGCAACTCTTGCACCATTTCTATCTCATGAAACTTATCACCCGTTCTCAGTCACCTACCTATCTGTAGCCCATGTAATAAATTACATATGTGGGATCCTGATCCGGTATCAAATACCCAGGACGTAAAGGATGCTGAGAAACAGTTCTTTGTAATGAACAAACCCGAAGATGATGCATCAGTATGCACTTTCTTCGTTTGGGCGGCACGGGAATTCTGGTAATCCCCTATTTCCTGCTCTGTCTTATAACAATTATAAGTTAGAGCGGGACCAACGTTCCCCAGCTCAGTATAACAAGCGGGTTCGGTCAATACATCCATATTATTATCTTGATTAAGGCATGATATGGTCGCTACCAGGAGAGAGAGAGAAGAAAACACTCAGCGTATGCTCTTGCAAGATTAGATTGGTTATCTAATATATCTAATCAGGATGTCTCCCACTGTTTTAGTCAAATCTTCTTTCAAACCCTAAAAGGAAAGACTAGCCGGGATTAATTACACGCTACAAGTTCGCTAATCTTTCAGCCAGGCCAGTGTCGGTACTTTGAGGGAGGTCCCCCGTGCTTTCGCACGAACCTAATTAAAGTAAACCTCGTTTTCCCAGAGGCGTAACCCCGTTAACACCTTTCTAGACACCTACTTGATCGGCTAATTGTAATGTGTAAAACTCTCCCAGGAGTAACTCTTACTCGCAGCGGGTATCGGGACCCAGCTATCTCATAGAAGGTATGCAATCTCATTGCAAATTTCAACACTTGAAATTCCCAATAATATTTTACCCCTGGCGTCCTATGACCTTGACGGAGGCCAAACTACCCATAGTCCGCTAATCAAGTTCAACCAGTCATTTCCTGATTGAATTAAACCCACCCGCATGACCCTTGACGGAGGCCAAACTACGCCGTACGAATACCCTAATCCAATCGCATCGTATGCTAGCAGATAAACATTAGTTAGCTACCGTACACTACGCCTTGACGGAGGCCAAACTACCGCAACACGAATACTAACTAGTACATATCTGAAATGACGGAATGCTACGACAGGTTTTTAAAAAAAAACTTTGCGTAATGAACTTGATATCGTTGTAGAATCGAGTGATTTTAAATGGAGTGTTCTTGAGGATTTTCTAGTTTTGCTAAAGAGGTCACTCCCGGTGAAGGGGTCGTCGGCCCTTTCCTCATCGAATAAGGTGCAGGATATATCATATATACCACTATGCAAAGCAAGAACTATAGAAGCAATCAAAAAACAGACCGAGTTTGTAGCATCTGCTAATTTCACTAAAGAGGTCACTCCCGGTGAAGGGATCTCGGCTCTTTCCTTATCGAATAAGGTGCTGGATGTTCTACAAAGAACACCGCTATGCAAAGCAAGAACTAGAGCTACCAGTTTTTAAACAAGTTTCTACAACATCTTTAGGTTTCTTTTATTTCATTAATCTCATTAATGAAGTCCCATTTTATTATGCTTCACAAGCATCTCTTTTGAAACGAAATCTGCAATATAACATATATCTCATATATATAATATAAACATTCGTCTCATGCAGTAATATGATCTCATCACAGAACATTGCAGCAGAAGAACATATATGAAATATTGGATATACTAGGACGTCCGTGTTTTAGTATGAGCCTGTATAATACACGGATTCCACGGTCGCGATGAATAGCCAAACCCACATCCCTAGACCCCTAAGAGAGCGGCAAGCAACACTGCCGATTCTAGGGTTAGAAGACCCGATCTCGACTCCTCGAGTTGGTCTCCCAATGGACCCTAGAACCCAGTTACTTGTGCTCCCCGCCTCGGGTCTACCTAATGCGGAAAAGTAAATAATATACAATGGTGACAGCATCCTCAGCCCGGAAGTGCCCCAATAAAAGAATATTACATACAAATGAATTTTACATGAATGAAAAAGAAAAACTCTCATCTCACATAAAACCCCCGGCTATTCAGAACGCGACGATCCAATACAACATATCACAGCAACACATAATATCTCATATCATCAACGTAAGCAAGTATGCGTATCCCGATTGTCGTTGATGTATAGCAACGAAGCCGGCGATACACCACATACTACGCTTACGGTCACAGAAAAGAAAGTGTAAAACTACAACAGTTGGAATTCACAACCTCTTTAGACATCGCATGCCTAACCAAATGAATTCCTTAGACATCGCATGCCTAACAATTATAAACCCCGCATTTTAGTCTCATTATTGAAAACTCTTTTCAATATCAAGTCGGGCAATTCAACAAGGTTCTCGACATCTTGATCGAATGCTCGTCGCAAACTTTAGTAGATGGCCGCACCCCCGGATGCCATCGACGAAGTGCACTAAGGTGGAACACCGCTGCCGCGAGCACCCGAACGGATGCTTTTGGCGACGGGGTTCTCCTACAGTCACTTGGTCGGGGCTATGGGGCATGGCTGTCTATTAAGTTTACCCGGCGAGTATCCGCGTACGCTACGTGATTGCGACGGACTTTTGATCGCATCAAAATCCCATGGCAACCGATCATCTGAGACTAAACTGCTAGATTTATAACATTCAAATTAGTTATCTCATAACTACATGTGGATTCCAAATATTGTATCACATTCCAGATAGACAATGTTAAACTTTCCGATCGAATAATCAAACACCCAAGATTTCCCCAATATATCTCAACACTTGAAATCAGTTTAAAAACATCCATCACATGCTACAGTACCAATGGTCCAGCCGTAGAAGGGTCAAGCCAACGCCTCACATGTGGCACGCCGTACTGCCCCAAACCCTAAGGTTAAGAGGCAGTTCAAGACGGTTGCATAATCGAGTTAAGGTTTGTTGTCTTCTAGAGGGTCCACCGCGTTACTTGCATGACTTAGAACGTTCTTAAACTCGAGAAAAAAAAATCCAACTTTTGAAAAATTTTCCGACAGGGGAAAGAGTGAGTTATTGATATCCGTTCGAACTTTTTAACAGTTTCTAAAAATTCCCCGGACAAACTAAACAAAGTTAAATTATCCGATCGAATCAACGAGTCCCCAATACAACCCTATAAAACTCAACAATTGAGTGGAATTAAAAAATTCCTAGAAAAAAATGACAAGAAAGGACCTCAGAATAAATATATGAAATATGAGGGACTAAGTCCAAATTTTGGCCGCGGAACCGCCGCCAAACCCTTGATTTGGCCGCGGTTCCGCGGTCACGTGAGCGACTTAGTGGACCGTACTTCACAATAATTCTTAATTTTTCCTTCTCTATTTTCTAAGCATTTTTAATTCAGAAAAAAACACATTTTTAGAAAATGTCCAGAGAGGGGTACACTCGGGTGTGTCGGAGTTCGATCGGACTTTAAACTTCGTCTGGACTTCGCCTAAAGCTCTAGCTTGTCACTGATACCACTGTAGGGTTGCGGGGCACGCTCACAAGGTTCTATGAGGCATCAACCATGCCCGATTAAAAATTTAGCCATGCCGAACAACCCAAAGCCGGATCTTTAAACTAGTGTTTAGGCGAAAACAAGTATGTTAAAAAGTTTAACACTAAGTGAGAGTGATTACAACCTTTGTAGATCCGGTCCTTCACTTCTTAAGCTCCATGTTGAGGTTCCTTCGCTGCGATCATCGTATGTCCGGACTCTCGAGAGGTTCCACGAAGAGAAAGGTGCAAGCTTGCTTCCGATCTTCGATAACAAAGATGATCTACCTTGAAGTTTCATTAACACAAGCTAACACTTACTAAATGAAGTGAACACTCCCATCTAAAGGGCAAGGGTAGATGAGGATGATGAAGTAGGATTTTTGCTCTCATTTATAATCTTTTTCTCACACATTTTTCATCACAAAATCAAAGTTAGAAAGCTTTTTCCATGAAAAGAAGAAGGAAGAAGAAGAAGAATAAATCATAATCCATTTGTGATGAATAATGCTAGACTTGATAAGGTTAGAAATGCAACCATGGTTCAAGTAACCATTGTAGAGATTTTACTAGGGTTAAGGGTTAGGGTTAAGTTAAAGAAATATCTTGCAAAATATCTTTTCCAAAACAAAAAAGAAAACCTTCTAGAAACTTCTAGAAATGATTAACCCAAAACAAACACTAACCATGTTTAATCTCCACTAAACATGTTGCATTAATAACCATATCATGTTACAATATTATATATCACATATATAATATTTATTGTAACAAAATAAAATAATACAATTAACATATATCGCATATATATCAATGTATTACCCGAGTAAGAAAAAGAATCTTTTAGTGAGCTAATATTAGTTAATGTAATTTAATATATCATATATATTATTATACATTAAATTATCGAATCAACACTTGATCCGACAATCCGGCTATATCGCATATAACCGACTAATACGATGACCCGGCTATATCACATATACCCGGCAGATGTTTCATATCGCGAGAATCCAATACGGTATCACATACCGTATTATCCTCGGTCCCGCACATATCACATATGTGCTCCTACTCCGTTTTGCCTGAGCCAAGAAACCTCTGTGTAGGACTCTAAAGAATCGTCAATACGCTGGCAGTAGGTGATGATCATATCAAACACCCACAAGCTGCAAGCGGTCAGCTAAACGTAACAGCCACCCAGGTATTGGGAGCTCAGAAGATCAACAAGCAAGCCTGTACATTCTCCTCTGAATCCAATCAGTAACACTCCCGTACTGTCCGGTCCCGTCGTCTGATATGTCGCATATCTCGCCTAGGGGTGGTAAACGTCAGACCCCAGTAGCTTGATAAGTCGTGTCGATATGAGGTCTATAACAGTTCGAGAAACTACTGATAACACTTACCAGTTAATCTCAACAACCCTGGCCAGGGATTTCCGGTTATAGCCAATCTAACGCAGCACAACATCAACTCCCTATACCGGGAGAGACGAATCCCCTCCTATCGCTCATTGCCTCCATGTGATTCGGGACTGTACCCAAAAGCCACCTTTTTGCACGCCCTCTTGGACGTGGTATGATGGAAATCAAAGCACAGTGGGAATCACACAAGACTCTATGACGATCTCGGGTCAACAGACTACTCTGTACCAGTGTCACCGGAGAACTGCCATCTGACGTGATGTATAATACCATCTGGGAGTTCTCGGCGAGTCCGTCCAGTGTATCCAGTCTCCACTGAGCACCCGTACACCATCCTTGATGTCAAACACCGATGGATATGGGATCATCCATCGCCCATCATCTGGGTCAAGATGCGTATACGCTAGTCTACTCTGGTGTATCGATGCCCTGTC
Source organism: Agapanthus africanus (assembly GCA_030015575.1). Taxonomy (NCBI): domain Eukaryota; kingdom Viridiplantae; phylum Streptophyta; class Magnoliopsida; order Asparagales; family Amaryllidaceae; genus Agapanthus; species Agapanthus africanus. The sequence goes on along the minus strand of CM057339.1, from coordinate 470,898,386 downwards.
TCGATACACCCTCGACTAGGAACAGTTATATGATGTACTCGTCGACTACCGTGGCCCCACTAGTATGATCTCATCATAGTCCCACTAATCGAGTACATATCCTAAGGGCTTTATCAACATGTAACATAGAGACAATCAGAGTACATGTTAAAATAAAGTACAACCAGATAGCATACTATCATGTCGAGTAAGAAAGTCCTCCCTATATATGTCCTAACATCCACTACAATATACATCGTATGTACAGTAATGGCCTCTAGGGCATACATATAACTAACAGGATGTACATATTTTTTGAGACCAGTGATTCTCTTCGTATCCATGATTATACATCCATTCGAGATCCTCGATTCTATTTGTTTCCATAATCATACTCCCATTAATGATGTTCCTTCTTATGATCATGTATTCATTCTGGATCTGTCGTTTCCTCTCATGCCGTTGATCTGCTTTCTTCGATACTCGATTGAGGTTCCTGTCACCATAGTTTGAGCTGCTGCTAGTGTTGCGGTCAGGGCGAGCTCGTCTGGTATGACGGCTGACCATTGTGTTTTTTGGTGACATGGGAACGTCTCGATGTAATGTTGTCTTGTGGCCACTTGTGGAGGCGAATGCTTGGTTTTACACCGGATGATCGGACCATTGTTAGAGCTTCTAGCTACGAGAGGACTGTTGATGTACAGCGCACCTCAGAGATTTTGATGTCGCCTACCGTGCAGACAGGTGACCCAGCCGTTGCTGAGATGATAGGATGTCGCTTCCAGAGCTTACGAGCTAAGATCGCCGGAGCTTCCAGGAAGAAATGCGACAGATGATAGCTAGTCTATCTCGATTTAAGAGACAGAGGTGATTCATCAGATTGATGCGCCGACGCAGGCCCAGTTGAGTTGAAGATTTCCAGTATGGTGAGTCTTACTCAGACCTAGAGCAGACCGATCTAGAGATGACCACCGATGTATCGCCTTTCCTGGAGGATTGAGGCATTGATTAGCATGCGGGCGAAGAATATTCACATGTTGTATAGACGAAGCAAAAAGGTTCGAATGAGTGTCATCCAAAGTTTGAAGTGTTCAGAGGAACATGCAGGTAATTCTGTGGACCCTCTAGAAGAATGAAACCCTAACTCGACATGACGACCATGGAACCGCTTTGAACCTTAGGGTTTGTGGCAGTTTAGCGGTGCCAGCAGTGAGGCTTGAGTTTGCCCTTCTACGGCTGGTCCAGAGGTGCTGTGGTATGTACCAGATATTTTTAGACTGTGCTCAGGTGCTGAGCCTTCGGGAAATTTTAGGACCTTGATGACTCGATCGAAAAGTTTGACATCGTCCGGATACCATGTGATAAGAGATCAGCAAGCTGACCAGCTTGGGATAGAGGACCTCACCCAGAGGCGTTGTGAGTTGATCGAGAACGGACGAGTATTGAGTATTCCTCCGATGGTTGGGACAAGTTCCCGAGGACGTGTTTGGCCAGATATCTTCTACAGAGTGATGAAGCTACAGAGTACGAAATTTCGAGTCCGTGCGAGAGACTTCGGATTGATCGTGGCCGAGAACAGTTTCAGTGCGCAGATAGCGTGGCATGACGTCATAGTGAGAGATGATAAAGACGAGTGGAACCAGAAGTTCGTGCGAGACGCTGACGAGCTGTTATTACTTTCCGTCGAGATCAGAGACCTGATATGCTTATAGAGGCGTCGGGATGCGGCCAGTTTCTGAGGAAGTGTGTGCGGAACATGCAGATGTCCAGAAAAAGAGAAAATATTATGTGAGAGTACCAGCCTCCGTACAGTTCGGCATAGGCGGGATCGGAAGAGACCTTGAGCAGGATTCCTTCCAGGACACTGCTGCAATGAGAATTGCATCCAGGATCAGATGTGTCACGTGTATTCAGAGGACTAGAAACCGGCGCCAGTAACGTGCTGCTTTATGAGGGGTCGTTACAAATGACCAGGAGATGATCAGAGAAGTGCTAGAGCGGAATCGTTCCCGTTAGCACACCTAATAGGGCCGATGAGCTGATGGATTGCGAGATTGGTAAACCACAGAGAAGATAAGGACCCAGAGACAGAGGACGCCAGGCCTTGAGCAGAAGGCGAGTGGATGTTCTTACCCTGCTAGTTTTGGGCGCCCGATATTTTCCGAAATTGTAGGAGATGTACCTCGATGTCATTTATTGCGATTTGCATTTGTGATCCGAGTCTCACGCTTATATCGCTTGGATTTGAGTTTTGATGACGAGTTTCCTGATATTGATTTCGTGCACCATGGCTGCACCTACAGAGTATTTACATTTTGCGTATAGTTTTCGCACCTGATATATATTTTATACACCGTTGTGTTGATTTGCGATTTATGCATGCCTATTGCGTTTGATGTCGATTTTGTGCCTTGGCCGCACATGTTTATGATTTCATGGATTTCATACGGATGATTTGATTTTTGCACTCGGTATAGCTTATATGTGCTTGTAGTGCATTGATATGTGTTTTGTGCACGCAGTTGCATAAGATTTTGATTTATACACCTTGGTATACTCGGTGTTGCTTTTGATGCGTTCGAGTTATTGATTGTATTTCGTGCATTTGATGCACCCGATGTTATTTCGTGCACAATAGGTGCACCAAATATTGTTGTTATGCACACCGTTGTATTGGACAGATGCTTTCGTGCACACCCGTTGCACGTAGTTTTGGGTTTTTGTGCATATTGTGGCACCTGTATTTGGATTTGATTTCCATGCGCACCAGATGCATGTGATTTTTGGATACGCCTTTTAGGCTGATTTTTGCTTTTGAGCACTTTGTTTTCATGTTGGGCACTATATTGTGTAGTAGCCAAACAGGAATGATCTGAGAACAGTACATGAGTACTCTGCATTCATTAAAAGATAACCAAAAGGGTTTTCAAGAGGAGCTATAGTCTCACTATTTCCTACGTGTCCGTGAGCGACACGAACGTTTTTAAAGGAAAACCTTTTGGGATATTTTGGAAAGAACGGAACGTGTATTTAAGAAAACATATATGGACATATATTATTATTTTAAAATGAGCGTCCGTCAGTTATGCCGTGAGTTACGCATTTCCGCGGCGGTTTAGAAAAGATTTTGCATGTATTTCATTCAGATTTTGGAGTTTTTCAAAAATGCGTACTACACACGTATTATAGTATTTGACTAATGTATATTGGATTTCAGTAGTGGATTTCGAGATCTACATATCTATTGTAACTCCGATGTCACGACCCGAATATTTCGACTCGTGACCGGCACTTAACCACGCTACGTCTACAGGCGTAACGCGACTAAGTAAGCCGAACCCAGATATCAAAACCATTTAAAAGTAGAGAGTGTTGAAAACATTGAATAAAAACATTTAGGAAACCTTAAATAGTTCAATAAGTTCTTTTAAAGTTACGTCATCATTTAAATAATTTTGGCAGCATTTCCTTTGTAAAAGTAAACCCGAAATCGGATATAAAACAGGATATGAGTGAAAATGAGATATAATGAAACCAAACATTCCCAACGAGAGCGATCACGCCCAACGGCGGAAACCATCATCACAAGAGTAATATACGACGCCGTAGCGAAGAATGAGCAATAAGTAAATATCACAGAATAATAACTGCATATAAAAACAGTCGGCTCCAGAAAACCAAAAATATACATCATCGTCCTCACACTGTCACTAAGTCCAGCACATATATGGTAGACGGAGAATACTAGATACAAAAGGGGTACAATAAAAGTAATCAGATACCACAACCCACCTAAAAGCAAAACAGCTCTCGCACCAACTGTAGTGGTATCTGCAGCCAAAAGATGCAAAAGGCAGCCTGCCGCGACTACTCTGAAGGGCAACCTGCAAATACTGTGACACAACGGGGATGAGTTGCCAACTCGTGAATAGAGATAACATATAAAGGTAATCACGAGTATGCACGTACTGCGCTACTCTATCATATGCCAGCAAATAAGATCTATATTCGACAAGCAGTAGGTGCAATAATCATGCAAATGCTCTGTCTGGTAAAACGACTACAGGATGAAATGCATGATAAAGAATGCTGAGCATGGGATAAACAACATCTACATGGAAATATCAACATGGAAAAATAATCGGTGCCCCAAACTGCACCCAAATCCCAAATAAACTCAGGCGCCGGCACCCTCCTCGGCCCTGAAATCATGTAAATCTCTGAGAATCACGAGTACCCAACATCGGTACTCAAAATATCATAAAATACTCGTGTCCAGCATCGAAACGCAAATCCTCATATATCGGGCTCTGTCAGTCCGGATCAGCCCACGGGCCCCGTCTGCGGTATCGGCCCTCGGCCCCAGCAGTACGGATCATCCCGCATCCATCTCTCGACTCTGGTCAGTATCCTCCGGATAACCGCCAGGTCCAACGAATCACCGGTAGGTAGTGGTCTCTCTGCCAGGCTCACCGTCTACTACACAGCGAAACCGTTCTCGCCCCGGGGTACCATACCGGGTCCACCACGAACCCGCAAACGGATCATCCAACTCCTCGAATCGGGTTTCAAACATACGTCTCAGCACCGAGAAAACGCGTGGTGGATGCACCAAAATATCATATCACGAGGAACCGGGTTTTCAAATAGTGCATCTTTTCTTAAATAATCCCACGGTCCTCAAAACCAGAAACCACATGAAAATCCAACACCAAGGATTAAGTCAAATGCGATGTGCTATGTACATCAAGCCATAATATAGGTACAAGGGAAAACCGCTTTTAAAAATAGTTTCCGTTTTTAAAGACATCATGCGCCAACCAATTTCCTTGAAAATCATATCGAATCATATGTGAAATGAACTACAGCAATATAATCATGGCAGTTCTACAGTGAGTGTGTCATGGCAATTACTAACGGTGTGTGTGTAACATGCAGATTAGTACTCGTGCAACATGAACCGTTAGTAATAGTGCGGTGTTCTATCAATCCTAAGTTTACTTACATATAGCAAGAAATGCAGTATGCAATGACAGTCAAGGGGGTAAATGCAACATATAACTATAAGGTCCTATCATCCCTGATGCATAACGCCACGCGGGCGATATCCCCGTAGATGTTAAATCTACTCACCGAAGTCTCGCGCTAAGTGTAGCCGACGACTTGCTTCCCTTTCTTCGCAGCTTCCGTCTCACTCGCCTGCGAACCTAGAATCACACAATATATCACACATAAGCTCAAATCCACAAAAATGTGATATTAAGGTCAAACTAGAAACCCGTGTCGCAAACCAAGCGCACGTGTGCGCGATACGTAAAAATGTGTGATTACGCGCCTGAAACTACCCTGACGCGTCGCGATACGCAGAAATCCCTAACGACATGCGTATCACGCGTGTCGGGAAGGTTTAAAATACGAGAAATAGGGTAATTAGTACCAGATTTTCCTACAGCAAGAATCATACAAAATTATACATGCCATGAGTCTAAGGGTTGCAGCAGACACCACTAGAGACAAACCCCAACCCAAACCCTCCCAATCTGGCCGCAATTTGCGACCAGATACAATTTTCCGGCGGCCTGTACATGATGTATGGGGGTCGGGTTCCACCTGGGGAATCAGCACCTAACAACTATACTACAGTCCTCTCAAAATTATTCTGAACTCACCGGGTAGATAGCAGTTTGCAGAAAGCTAGTTTTTGCTCAAAAACGAAGAATTTGCATCAATTAGGAATCTGGTGGCATTTTAGTGCAATGGGGGTTAAGCTAGGTTAACAGGGCCCTAACAACACGCCATCAACTTACTAAAGCCAATTCAAACATCACTTGGTCAAAGTTCCCACCAATCACCACACACAAAGCACTAAATACACAAAACTATCGCTAATCGAAGCTAATCTACTCAATTAAGCGAAAGTAGGAATAAGTTTAGAGGTTATACGTCCAAGAAATCTCACAAGCAAGTAGAAGGAGAAGAAGAAGAGGGAATGGAGCTGCTGGGGTGTTGTTGCTGCTGCCTGGAGCTGCTGCTGTTGTTGCCCGGGCTGCTGTTGCTGAGGCTGAAGTTGCTGCTGCTGTTGCTGTTGTGTTTGCTGCTGCTGCTGCTGTGGGGTGTGTGTGTGTGATTGTGAGAGTGAGGTTGAGAGAAACAACACAAGAATGAGTGGAAAAGAAAAGATACCCCCCAAGGTCAACCCCTCCACTCTCTCTCTTCATTAAATGCAAGCATGGCTTTTGCCATGATGCATTCTCTCTCTCTCATTCTCACCAAGTCAACACTCCAAAAGGGAAATTCAAATTAAAGCAACCCTCAATTAACTAATTAAACCCCAAAAGACTTAATCCCCATGATTAAACCCACCATGGTTGCTAATCATGGTATTACCTCATTTAAAACCCTAGTTTACATGCACATGTGTGTGCAAGCCTAGGAAAATTCTAGAAAAATATTTATTAAATTTGGAAAAATATTTGAAACTCAATTTAGTAAACTTTTTATTAAAAACCCTTTACTTAAATATAATTAGCCACTAATCGCATCCTAAGGTGTTACAATCTCTCCCCCTTAAAGAAATTCGTCCCCGAATTTCAAAATCTAACTACACGTACCTTCGAAAAGACGGGGGTACTTCTTCCTCATCTCGCTTTCGGTCTCCCAAGTGACCTCCTCGCTGGTCGGACCACGCCAAAGTACCTTGACTGATGGAATGTCCTTCGATCTCAATTTCTTCACTTGTCGATCCAAGATCATCACCGGCTGCTCTGCATAGAAAAGGTCGCGCTCAAGCTGGATCGTCGGGTGCTGAATCGCATGCGAAGGATCATGAAGATATCTACGGAGCATCGAAATCTGAAATACGGGGTGCACATCTGGAAAACTGGGCGGAAGGGCTAGCCGGTATGCAACTGTACCAACACGCTCGAGGATCTCGAAGGGGCCCACATATCTGGGACCGAGCTTCCCCTTCTTCCCAAGCCTCATCACACCTTTCATTGGGGAGACCCTCAAGAAAACATGATCACCAACAGAAAACTCAAGTCTGTGCCGCCGACGGTTCGCATAAGATCTTTGCCTACTCTGGGCTGCTCTCATCCTATCGCGAATCAACTGGATCTTCGCGGTCGTCTCCTCAACAATCTGTGGCCCTAAGATACTGCTCTCACTGAGCTCTGTCCAACAGGCTGGCGATCTGCATCTCCTCCCATAAAGAGCCTCAAATGGTGCCATCTGAATAGTCTCCTAGTAGCTGTTATTGTAGGAGAACTCTACTGAGGGTAAGTGATGATCCCAGCTACCTCCGAAATCTAATACACACGCTCTGAGCATGTCCTCGAGAGTCTGAATAGTCCGCTCTGACTGTCCGTCGGTCTGCGGATGAAATGTTGTGCTGAAACTCAAGCGTGTGCCCAAAGCCTCCTGAAGTCTCTGCCATAGTCGGCTGGTAAACTGGGTGCCTCTGTCGGACACGATACATGTCGGGACTCCGTGCAGTCGTACTATCTTGTCGATGTAAATCTGGGCGTACTGAGCAAATCCGAAAGTAGTCTTCACTGGCAGGAAGTGAGCCGCTTTCGTCAAACGATCTACGATCACCCAAATGGAGTCGTACCTTCGCCTAGTCCTAGGTAGACCCACAACAAAATCCATCGAAATCTGCTCCCATTTCCACTCCGGAATGGGTAACGGCTGTAGCTCTCCCGCGGGCTTCTGGTGCTCGGCCTTGACTTGCTGACAAGTCAGGCATCTCGACACAAAATCTGCGATGTCCCTCTTCATTCCGTCCCACCAGTAAACATCTCTCATATCATGATACATCTTGGTGGAACCGGGATGGACGCTGTACACCGATCGATGTGCCTCCTCGAGAATCTCACGCCATAGCCCCTCAGCATCTGGTATGCACAGTCTAGTCCCAAATCTCAGCATCCCCTGATCATCGATCGCGAACTCTGAAAATCTGCCCTGTCCAATCTGCGTCCTGATCTCTGAACATCGGTCATCACTGTGTTGTGCCTCATGTACACGGTCAAGCAACTGTGGGCGTGCACGAACATGCGCGATATGTCCTCCAATCGGCGTGAACTCGAACTGTATTCGGCTGTCGCATAATATCTGCCAATCTGCCGACGACTGCCCATGTACTGCGCTCAAACAAGATAGACTACCCCCGGGCCTCCTGCTCAAAGCATCCGCCACCACATTCGCCTTGCCCGGGTGATACAAGATCTCGCAGTTGTAATCTTTCACTAACTCCATCCATCGGCGCTGTCTAAGGTTAAGGTCTCGCTGCTGAAATATATACTTTAAACTCTTGTGATCAGTGAATATCTGGCACGACTCGCCGTATAGGTAATGTCGCCAGATCTTAAGTGCAAAGACCACGGCAGCCATCTCCAAATCGTGAGTGGGGTAATTCTGTTGATGTTTCTTCAGTTGTCGCGAAGCATACGCGATCACCCTGTCATGCTGCATCAATACGCACCCTAGCCCCACTCGAGAGGCATCACAATAGACCACAAATCCGCCTGATCCTGAAGGTAATGATAATACCGGTGCCGTAGTCAGCCGAGTCCGTAGCTGCTGAAAACTGTACTCGCACTCCTCCGTCCAATCGAAAGGAACTCCTTTCCGGGTCAACCCGGTCAAAGGTGTAGCAATACTGGAGAAGTCCTGCACAAATCGCCTGTAGTAACCGGCCAACCCCAAAAAGCTGCGAATCTCCGTAACTGATGTGAGTCTGGGCCAACGCTGAACGGCCTCGATCTTCCTCGGGTCTACACATATACCGTCTCGTGAGATCACATGCCCCAAGAAGTCTACGCTGTCTAGCCAGAAAGCACACTTGGAGAATTTCGCGTAAAGCTGGTGCTCCCTCAAGGTCTGCAGTGTAATCCGCAGGTGCTGCTCATGCTCCTCACTACTTCGGGAATACACCAAGATATCGTCAATGAACACTATGATGAACAGATCCAAGTATGGCCGGAAAATACGGTTCATCAAGTTTATGAATGCTGCTGGCGCATTGGTGAGTCCGAACGACATCACCAAAAACTCATAATGACCGTAGCGCGTACGGAAAGCTGTCCTAGGAATGTCCTCCTGTCGAACCCACAGCTGATGATAGCCCGATCGTAAATCGATCCTTGAAAAGTATCCTGCCCCCTGGAGCTGGTCGAACAAATCGTCGATACGCGGCAAGGGATATCTGTTCCGCACTGTCATCCTGTTCAGCTGGCGGTAGTCGATACACAGACGCAAACTGCCGTCCTTCTTCTTGATGAACAGGACTGAAGCACCCCAAAGAGAAACACAGGGTCGAATAAGTCCCTTATCCAGCAAATCTTGCAACTGACCCTTCAATTCCCGAAGTTCCTCCGTAGCCATCCGATAAGGCGGTATGGAAATAGGCCCCGTGCCAGGAACCGGATCAATACAGAAAGAAATGTCGTGCTCGGGCGGTAGCCCAGGAAGCTCGTCAGGGAACACATCAGGAAACTCGCTAACAACCGGAACCTGATCCAATGGAACCTCTATAGCGCTAGCGTCACAAACATAGGCGAGAAATCCCTGACATCCATTCCTCAAAAGTTGTCCAGCGCGAAAAGAAGAAATCACACTGTGAGGGGCAGCACCACGGTCCCCCAACACAACAAAAACCGACTCGCCGGGGAAACAAAATCTAATTGTCTTCTCACGGCAGTCCACAGAAGCATAGCACGTGGCTAACCAATCCATGCCCAAAAGAACGTCGAAGTCCAACATCTCAAGAAGGATTAAGTCGACAGGCAACTCTCTCTCGCCAATACAGACGGTGCAAGTTCGGAACACGTGCCTAGCAACAAACGACTCTCCCACATGAGTAGTCACCACAAGCGGCTGATCAAGCAAACCGGACTCTCTACCCAAACTCGGCACAATGTGTGTAGATATGTACGAGTGCGTGGATCCGGGATCGAACAACACGTGTACATCAACAGAACATACTGAAAGGATACCTGAAACCACCGCATTGGACGCCTGCGCGTCCCGATGCGTCAAACCAAAGACCCGCGCCTGTCCTCCACCGGTGACTGACTGCCCTCTGCCTCGGTCATCCCGTCCTTTCTGAGCAACTCCTCCACGCCCACGACCTCTCTGATTATGAGTCTGACGCGGAACAACGGTAGGTACAACAGACAACGCCCTCTGGGGTGGTGAAGGTGGTAAAGTAACATGCGGTGCTGCCGCCTCCCTCCGGTGTATCTCAGGACAATCTCGCACACGATGATAAGAACTCCCGCAACGGAAACATCCCGATGATGGTCGCTGACCCTCCTGGGGATAGGAGCTGAACAACCGGCCTCGCCTCGAATCTCTGCCACCTGCAAGGTGCCTGTCACGGTGCCGAAAAGGCTGTCTCTGTACCGATGTATCTGCACGAACTCTCTTCGGCTCTAGGACTGCCGAAGTCTCAGCAAGGAGCTCCTCAACCAATAAGGCTGCATCTACAGCTGCTGCGTAGGTCTCGTAGTGCCGCGCGCTGATCGCAAGGAACAGTGGTGTAAGAAAGCCTCGAACAAATCTCTTGACTCGCAACTCCTCAGTAGCCACTAAATACGGGGCATAAACTGCTAGCTCTATAAACAACACGCCATACTCTGCCGCTGTCATCTCTGGCCTCTGGCGCAAGGACTCAAATCTGCGTGCTCGGGCTTCCCTAACACTCTGGGGAAGGAAACGAGCTAGAAATACTGTCACAAACTCCGTCCAGGTCATAGGAGGAAGACCTGCCGCTCTTCCCTTCTCAACTGAATCGCACCACTTCTGCGCAAGTCCTTCCAGGCGAAAGCTCACGAACTCAACCCATCTCGCATCTGCGCATCTGAGGGAACGGCATATCCGGGCCATCCTATCAATGGAAGACTGTGGGTCCTCGGCTGTATCGGTGTCTGTGAAGACCGGAGGCTTCAGCCTCATAAATTCTGATAGCGATACTGTAATCACCTCCGTGGCTGCAGGGGCAACTGGCTGTGCGATAGGTACCGTCGTGGTCTCTGTAACGGGTGAAGCTACCTCTGGTCGCTGCGCTCGAAGCGTCTCAACTAGCGATCCTATCATCTGGCGCATCTCCTGCATGCTAGATCCCACCGTCTGGCGCATCTCCTGCATACCAGCCCCTAGCGTGGCGATCTGATCTGTCACGGGAGGAACAGTCTGCTCGGGTACAACGGGTGCACTGCCCGGATCAGTCCTCGTCTCGGAGGAGTCAACTCGAATCTCGGCCCTCACGGCCGCTCTCTGCGCCCTCGTAGTCTTTGGCTGCATAATGGCTGAAAGGAAATTAGGATCCGATAAGAATACGGAAATCGAATCACAAGAATATTATACTCAAAAAGGAATTTAAATCAATAAGTCCTAAGGTCTCCTTGGCGGAGTACCATGTCGTGAGTATGCCGCGGAACATACACACGCTACGCCACTCTGCTTCAGCTACCTACTCCATCATACCAAGGTCATCCTACACTCCGAAAGGTAAAACCTACGCACTGATACCAACTTTGTCATGACCCGAATATTTCGACTCGTGACCGGCACTTAACCACGCTACGTCTACAGGCGTAACGCAACTAAGTAAGCCGAACCCAGAAATCAAAACCATTTAAAAGTAGCGAGTGTTGAAAACATTGAATAAAAACATTTAGGAAACCTTAAATAGTTCAATAAGTTCTTTTAAAGTTACGTCGTCATTTAAATAATTTTGGCAGCATTTCCTTTGTAAAAGTAAACCCGAAATCGGATATAAAACAGGATATGAGTGAAAATGAGATATAATGAAACCAAACATTCCCAACGGGAGCGATCACGCCCAACGGCGGAAACCATCATCACAAGAGTAATATACGACGCCGTAGCGAAGAATGAGCAATAAGTAAATATCACAGAATAATAACTGCATATAAAAACAGTCGGCTCCCACGAGCTCGACACCAGAAAACCAAAAATATACATAATCGTCCTCACACTGTCACTAAGTCCAGTACATATATGGTAGATGGAGAATACTAGATACAAAAAGGGTACAATAAAAGTAATCAGATACCACAACCCACCGAAAAGCAAAAAAGCTCTCGAACCAACTGTAGTGGTATCTGCAGCCAAAAGATGCAAAAGGCAGCCTGCCGCGACTACTCTGAAGGGCAACCTGCAAATACTGTGGCACAACGGGGGTGAGTTGCCAACTCGTGAATAGAGATAACATATAAAGGTAATCACGAGCATGCATGTACTGTGCTACTCTATCATATGCCAGCAAGTAAGATCTATATGCGACAAGCAGTAGGTGCAATAATCATGCAAATGCTCTGTCTGGTAAAACGACTACAGGATGAAATGCATGATAAAGAATGCTGAGCATGGGATAAACAACATCTACATGGAAATATCAAAATGGAAAAATAATCGGTGCCCCAAACTGCACCCAAATCGCAAATAAACTCAGGCGCCGGCACCCTCCTCGGCCCTCAAATCCTGTAAATCTCTGAGAACCACGAGTACCCAACATCGGCACTCAAAATATCATAAAATACTCATGTCCAGCATCGACACGCAAATCCTCATATATCGGGCTCCATCAGTCCGGATCAGCCCACGGCCCCCGTCTGCGGTGTAAGTGCACGGCGGCGCCCCGGCCTCCATCCCGAGGCCAAATGCGGAAGCGATGGCTAACTTTAATTTTTCTTGAACTGGCACCACCGCGCACTATAACCCGGATCGAACCATTAACTAGTCCTAGCTAACTACAAGATGGGGAAGAGAGATATACCGAGTGATCCGAGTCCTCCGGTCTTCTCGTCGTCGTCCCGATCCCCGCGGAATCTCCGGTCTCCACCAAGTCGCCGGAAGGGCACCACGTCGCCTGCTTCTTTTACGGGCTCCCGCCTCTATACCGAGGCAACTCGGGCACGAAGTTGGCGAGCCGACGTGCCCAAGGTTTGCTGTAGAATATAGTGTAGAACCATGTCTCATTTTGGGGTTGTGGAGTTTGCCATTTGGTGGAGGAATGAACTATATCTTTTGGAGGAGGAGCTAAATGGATTTTGTGAAGCCAAAAGAACAAAATTTCCCTCTCCAAAATTTTGGGACAGCCCACTACGTGGCCGGCCTTGCCATGGTGAGGGGAGAGTGAGAATGGAGAGTGTGGTGTATGGATGATGGAACCACTATCATAATCAAGAGATAGAAAAGAAAATGGTGATAAGTAACAATCATCACAAACAAATCCATACTCCACCAACCACATCAACAAGCATGATTGCACCAAAACCAACACTCCAACAAGCTAATCATCAACAACCATGATGACCCAAAAGTCAAGACATGATGAGAAGAAGAAGAAGTCAAATGGTGGAGGAATTATCATGATACAAGAATATGCAAAGACCCCCTTCCAAATTGCTTATTTGCACAAATGCAAATAAGCCCTCCTCCACCAATCTTCAGCCAATGAAAGATACAAGGAAAATGGCCGACACAGAAAGCAAACTGGCAACTCCAGAAAACTGGTCCCGTAATAAATTACAAGAAAACCTCGATACTGTGTATACACACCCGTATTTGTATTCCGACCGAAATACAAATGCAATGAGACAACATCTACACTGTACTATACTGGGATCCGGCTTAAACCAAAGCCGGCCAGTAATATCCGTTCGATCCTGATCCGTGCAATACCGCACGTATCTGATGGAACCCTGCCATATACACATACGGCCTCTAGTACTAACTGTCCGATCCTGATCCGTGCAATACCGCACGTATCTGATCAGACCGTGCCATATCTCCATACGGCCTCTACAGCTTTTCGCCCGAAAGCTTGAGTAACTGTATGTGTGGTGGACTCTAAAGACTCGTCAATACTATGGCTGTGGATTTAACCACTAGCACGTCAGAGGTATTAGCCATACGTGACGGGCCACCAGCTATTGACCAAAAGGGACGTCGATGAGCGAACTCATCCTGACACCCTACTGAGCCTGTCAGTGACAATATCCGTACAGTCCGGTCCGTTCGTCTATGAGCATCGCATGGCGGGCCTAGGGGGTTGGTAAAAGTCAGACCCCCAAAAGCGGTACAAGTCGTGTCGGAGTGTAGCCCAGAACACCCTGAGATACTACTGGAATACCTACCAGTAAATCTCCAGCCTTGGCCAAGGACTTCGTGTAATGGCTCTCCTAGACACAGCGCGACCTCACCCCCAATACCGGGAGAGACGAACCCCTGAAGATCTGCTCACTGCCTCCATGTGGCTCGGGACTGTACCCAACTAAAACCTGTTTGCACGTCTCCTCTGAGCGTGGTAGGGTAGTAATCAAAGTACAGTGGGAACTCATATGAGACAAATGACGATCCTCAGGTCGATGAACTAACCTGTATATATGTCACCAGGGAACGGCTATCTGACGTCAGGTATAAGACCAACTAGCATGTTCCCGGCGAGTCCTGTCCGGTGTACTCATAACCCAATGAGCACCTGTATACATCTTAGGTGATCCAACTGACACCAATGGCTTGTGAGACCGGCCACCGCCCCTCGTCGGGGTCTCGAATGTACACACTAGTCTACTCTGGAGTATCGATGCCTTGTCTCGAAACTCCCACGACTAGGGACCTTTTAAGGATGTGCTTATAGACTACCAGCTCCCACTTATATGATCGCCCTCATACTGCTGGTGGTCAAGCAAGAATCCTAGGGGCTCTATCAACGTGCAATAGCGACATGTCAGGTCACCTAAAGCAGTACATGATGATAAAGGTAAAACAAATAGCATACTATCATCTTGAGTAAGATTGTCCTACCGGGATAGGTCCTCCCTCAATCATTGCAATCACGTGTCTGTGATCCAATAATTGACTGTGAGGGCACTATCTCCAACAATCTCCCACTTGCACTCAAGGCTAATTATTGCGATGTCGCATACTCACAGCCCGTGTGATACCGAACATCCAACTCCTCTACTAGTCAGTCTCACAAAACCCATTTGCGAAACTATTGCGTTCAAGGAATAGCCTCAGCGAGTGGATCCGCTTTGATGTTTCTTTCTATGTCTCTCTATATCTCAAGTTCGCGGAGAAACCCATCTCCCGAAATGAGCAATACCTGTCCTAGAATGTGTCTGGATGTCTGATGGGACGTAGTTCATAAATGAACTCCAAATCCAAACTTCTTAGACTGTATCGTCAACTGAACTTAATCAGTATCATGCGCCATGCCTCCCTCAGTATTGCCTTGGACCACATGTCCAAAATACTGCCCCTCGTCAGAAGGAAAAACTATAACTCTGACAATCTCCCTGTCGTCCAGGTCACCTTGGAAGCCTGGAATGATAACTGTTTCCCGAATAAGGCTGTCGTTATCATATCCCAAGAACATCCACTTATGTTCTAAAGCTGCTTCCGACTGTTTCTCCAGGATTGGATCAATATCAACTTATTGCATCTAGTGCAAGAACAACATCTGGTGTGGTACTTGACATCTCATTATTGACTCAATTGCCTGAGCAAGTGATCTGCCAATCATGCACATCCCTCTCCCCTTTAGTCTGTAAGACACCTTTAGAGAGGGTGACTCCATCACTTGCAGGTACACTACCGTGCCAGGAGTCATCCATTCTAAATACTCTTAGAATGGTGTCTAAGTACCCTGATTGGGAAACCACCCAAATCTAGATCTAAAACCATAGATCTAGTAACCAGAATGTTTGATATAATATCCAAGTCCTATGTGGAGAAACCACTGTGTGAAGACCAAAGTATGACCGACCGTAGTATAGGAATATCACTTCCTACTCTGTGTTTGTCATCCAAATACCATGACAACACACCCTACTACCTTCTCAACAGATCCATCCCCTATTCTGATGAAGTCAAACCTATGACTGTCACATCAGAAATTGATGATCCATCTCCGCTACATCTGCTTTAGTCTATAAATAGACATAAGCCTCCTGTCCACCAATGCTTCCGCTGCTCCCACTGACTACGACAACCCTCTGGCAGAGTCATATAAACGTACACTTCTAAAGCAAGTTTAGAACGACGCTATACTCATCCTCCTGCCGGGTCTCACAGTCTGGAACAACAGCAATGGCAAGTATGGGTAAACAAGAACTTCCCTGTCACCGTCCTTGAGGCTACCGGAGTACCTCTCGGGTGCCTGAAGTTACCCACCTTATCTGCGGAGTGGCCTATGGAATGTCAATCCAGATTGAATCTTTAGGTTCCTTATCAAATCTTCAGTAATCTTTTGTGGTTCTGGAATCACTTCCAGTTCTACCATACTCCCACTACTGTTTTCTGAAAAATCTATTTTTAATAAAACTGTGGCGAGTCAAGAACAATATCACTATTGATCTTCCAGATGGTAGAAAGTCAACCCTCTTCACAGCCTGGGTCAACCCACAAACAGCCATTACAGAAACGTGCCTTGAGTTATCCAGAGTCTGGTTTTAATCATAAGCCGGACAACTCCCCGTACCTTAACATCGTTAAGATATGAACTGTTCTATATCCAATATAGAACCAGAGGCACTGATTTAATTTAACCAGATTCAAATCATGCAGCTATCTCCAGTGCATGTCAACTAAATGGAAGGAGGCCGATCAGCGTTACTCAACTTAGGAATGCTTCCAATTATGAGTAACCCGAAAGAGAAGCATGTTCTCTTAATCATTACTATCAACTGAATACCATACACAAGTATCTACATCTTCGATCACTTTGAAGAATCCCGATACTTGCAATACCTGGTTCTCTACTTTATTCAAATACCTATAACTTCTCAAAATTCGGACCCTGTGTTTCCACGAAACACCTGTCTAAAAACTAGAGAAGTCATAAGTAAACCGAATATAGTACGAGGACCAACCCCTCTGTCCTGATGGACCCTGGACAACATACAATACTCTGTATAAGTCCCTTGAGTCTGATAACTCATTCACTGTGTGTCGTAGGTTGAAAACTGTACTTATGGTTAAGAAGAATTACACCGCTGTTCAATGCTCCTTACCTAACCATCCACTGATATAGGTAAATGTCATCGACATAATTTCAAAAAGGTATATCTCACTCTATGAAAATAGACGTATAGATATATCGATTTGAAATTGGTGCATAACAGCGGATATTCAAAACCAAATATTTGCCGACCGGCAAACATCCCAGGTGATTTCCTCAAATATCACCGATTACAACCAATCCCGATATAATGAGGATAATCACCCAATTCCCAATAGCTTACTCCCACTCATCATCTGTAAAACCATACAGATGTGAGAATCATACCTGGTAAATACATACCCTGGAGCAAGTGTCTAATCGGGAAATCAGTTTTCCTTTAACAGTACACAGTGAAACTGAAACATTGAAATGTCTCGATGGGGTATCCCGGTATTCCTAGTAATGCCTCTTCCAGATTCACGACTGTAACCGTGTAATTCCATGCCACCTCTCCAAATCCCTTTATATGTCTTTAGTCATTACCTTCTGCACACCCCTTTAGGCCAAATGGTTTTCTTCCTTCCCTACCGTTCGGCACCAGCCTATGGTATGGAAGAAGACTATCCAATAAGCATAATGGGTGTACTGCCCTAATCCCAGGAGCACTCGCAATGCGAGAGAAGGTGAAGATAAAAGACAACTGAATAAATCTTATTCCTATTTCTCCTGAACCAGAATCCATCCCCGAACTGGAACAAGTTCCTTTCAAGTTCGTATATAACCATACGATGGAGTATCCAATAAAATGTGGATCTTCGTAGTGATACGGAGTGTCCTGGAGAAATACAAAGGTGATTTAGGATTGGCGAAAGAAATACTTGGTTTGGTCGTGAATAGCAGTCGCATTTTACTTTGCCCTCTTACTAATCTCTTACTTTGTCTTAACTCAATACCTTCTGCACACCATCGTTATGCTAATTGGTTTTCTTCATTCCCCACCGTTCGGCACCAGCCTAAGTGTAGCGTCTTGAAAAGTCGTTTTGGTGTTTTCCTGAAATTCGGTGAAAATTCGGTATTTTTCCGAAAATCGTCTTTCTTGATATTTTGCAGTTTAGGGCTAATTATACCTTAAATGGATAGGTAATTACTTGTTTTTAGTAGCTAATGAGTTAATTATGAAATTCTGGTCGTTTAAAAATTTTCCCTAATTTTTCAATTTTTTAATATTATTTTAAGCCGGTAAGAAAATACATTAAATTAGCGATAAATACAAATTTTTCCGGGCTAATTTTAATCTCTAAAATTATGATAATTAAAATCTAGTGATAACATAAATTTTTAGTAATTTATTTTGATTTTTAACAAATTTTTATGAATTGAAACGAATTTATTGAATTTCGAGCTAAAACTTGCAATTTTTGAGTTGTAGGGGGCCTTTTTGCATAAAATTTCTTTTGTAAAACCCCTCTCTCTTTTTCCTCAGCCCTAGGACAGCCCCACCTTGTGTGAGACCAGAAATTTCTGGCCTCATTTCTTGAGTTGCCTTCTTGAGTTGAATTTGATAGTTTATGGAATTAATTTAAATATAATGGATAAAGTATGATACATTGACTTTGTGGACTTGACCCATGACTTTCCCCACTTGCCCACACCATCCCCACTCCTCCTTTCAGCCAAGAATCCCTGCAGGAAACAGCCCCCAAATTTCCCCCTCTCATTTCCTTCTAAACTCATCAAATTCCAACTCAAAATCCTTACAAATCTACAAATTTCTTCACAAAACCAAAACAAATCCTTATGCTATCCTTTCCTTAGCCATTCTTGCTTGGATCTTGGTGCTTGAGGCCATCACTTGGAGCAAAATTTTCTTGCTTGATCCATAGATCAAGAGGTATAATTCTCATCAAGTTACCGTCTTTTGCAAAAATTCCTTTAATTGTATGGTTTAGTGTTAATTTAGTGTAGTTTTAATCTAGTTTTCTTAGGTTTGCTTGAAAAATTTAGCTAGGGTTTTGAAGCCATAATACTTAATTAGATTGTTTTATAGTTAATCTAGTGGTTAATTAACTAATCTATATAGTTACCTTGTTGATGTAGTTTTCAATTATGCTAATTTGGTTAAATTTAGAAGTGTGAAATTGCTTTTTTAGGATTTTCAAGAGAGGGTTTATGTATGGAAATGGTTTGTGAAACATGATTAGTGAGTTGATTAAGGTTTAGAAAACATTATTTAATTGATTAAACCTAAATTGCTATCTTGTATTTTGCTAACCTAATCTAAGAAATTAATTTTCTTATGTGGGCTTTTGTTGTGTTAATTTAAAGTTTCAAGTGTGGAAATTGATTTGGAATTTGCTAAGTTATAAATTCAAGAAATGGTTGTTATGGAAAATAGGATTGGAATCATTGCTAGTGTGTTGTAATTAGTGTTTGTAGATTGCTTGTGGTGTGCTTGGGTAATTATGCTTTATTGTAGTCGTTTTGTCGCAAATCGGCGATTTTTGCACCGATTTTGGAATGCAAATGCTTACTAGTTTTGTTATAAAATTATGTGATGAATTATCTTTGGTATCTTGATGATTGTGTTGGCTTATCCTACGACTTTTAGGATGCGTGAGTGCGGTTTGTTGGGTAGTCGGGTTTTAGTTTTGCCGGGCGACCAAATCGGCGTTTTTTGGCAGTTTTTGCGATTTTCGCGTGTGTTCCGCGCACTTTGTGCACGTTGTACCTAGCTAGCGAACATAAGTAGTTTCGTTGGGGTTTTGCATCGTTCTTGATATGTAATCTTATATGTTGGTATTGATGTAAATTCCAGGTTCGGTCGCGGAGACGTCAGATGCGGCGCGAAAGGGAAAGGCGGTGATTGGACACAGCTAGCCAGGGATCCCGTTGAGTAGATGTAACATCTACGGGGGACTATCGTTGGATGGCGCAAGCCGCCCGATAGTTTTAGTGACTTACAAGATCCTTAGTAATGTTAATAATTAGGGGTGAAATACTTAATTGACTATTTGCTGCATCCATGCATTATATTGACATACCTATACGAAACCATTTCATAGGACACCTGCACCATTACCAGGGTTTTTATATGCAGCACGAGCACTATTCATGTTTACACACACACCCTGGTAATTGCCATGCCACCACACTAGTTAACTTTTAAATTGAAACCTTTTACAAATTGATACTTAAACTGGTACTATTGCCTTTAATTCCTTAAAAATGAAACCGTAGTATTGCTATTCATGTGCATGTACTTCATCATATTAATTGTTCATGATTAATACATTAATCACACATCGCAACTTGATTATTGATATCATACGCATTCATTATCATTGATATATGCACTTATGAGGATTTCTTGAGATTTTATGATATTGCTGGATTTCGGGGGAAAGCCGCAAAATTTCTAAACTTGTTATATTTTTTAAAATATGTAAATTGCGGTTTTCTAGTGATGTAAGTGTCGTCCACCATGAGTTTGCTGTGGATTTGGAAATCCGTGTCGAGGAGTGGAGGAACCGGCACGGGTACATGGTGGGCCCGGTAAGGTACCCCGGGGCAAGAGGAATGTGGTGTTGACGTTGAGCCTGGCAGGGGACGGATTACCTACCGGTGACTGTTTGGGACGGCGGATATCCATAGGATACCGACCGTGGCCGCTAGATGATGAGATATTGATATTTGAGATGGGTCAGCTGGACGGCTGAGGCCAGAGATACATTTATGAGATTTGAGACAGCTTTTGAGTGTCGTTGCTGGACACCGATTTTCGTCGATTCATTGACATTATGCTGGCATTCTAAAAGAGTTTCAAAAACAAAAAGAGATAAAATATTTCTTATATATACCTATTGAGACCTCAGATTTTCATGTTGCATACATATTAGCATACTGATGTTGTATACACACCTGCTAGTGCATCCAGTCATACCTGTATTTTAGATGCTAGGATGCTTGTGTGCATGCATACGATAGCCTTTGTAGATGTTATTTATTACTCACGAGGTGGCAACTCACCCCCGTTGTGCCACAGTCTTTTGCAGGTCCGCTCCGTCAGTTCAGTAGCGGCGGGCGCACTTGTTCTTTTGCCTCTTTTGCCTGAGCTCGAGATTTGCTCATAGGTGGGTTATGTTATTATTTTGTACCACCTTGTATATTCTTTGTATCTAGTGTACTCCATCTACTGTTTCTACCAGATTATTGTATATTGACCTAGAGATGAGACTGTGAGGTTTGTGGATTTTATGCTGTATTTTGGGGTCGAGCTCACTTGAGCCGACATGCTACTTTTTTCATGCTTCCTTATGATTATTATGCTTGTTGTCATTTATATTGCGTGGGATTTGTGACCGCCTTATGGCGAAGAGCTAGCTCCCGCTTGGGGATGCCTTATTTGTTGGTTTTACATATATTCTTGTTGTACCCATTTTTGGGGGCCAGTATTTACAAAGGAGACTCTGCCGAAATTTTCGGAAAAATTAGTATTGTTTTTAAAAGTGGTTTTATATGACTTATTTGATAAACTTGCTTTCAAATGTTTGGGTTTTCTTCACTCTTTTGCTTAATTGGTTTTGTTTTCTGGGCTTTTGGCTTACTTATTTTACGGACGCCTTTAGACGTTTCGTAAACTTAAGTGCCAGTCACGTTCCGTACCCTGCGGGTCGTGACAAAGTTGGTATCAGAGCGATAGGTTTTACCTTTTTGAGTGTAGGATGACCCTTGGTAGATGGAGTAAGTGACTTAAGCAGGGTACCGTAGAGTGCGTATGTCCGCGGCATACTTACGATACGGTACTCCGCCTAAGTGACTTTAAGATATACTTGCTTGAAAAATTCCTTCTTCAATTCCGTGTATCCTATGATCCTATTGCACTGTCCTTATTATCCTTTTTCTGTACCAGTCACTATGCCGCCGAAGGCTACGAGGGCACAGAGGGCTGCCGCCAGAGACGAGATTCGAGCTGGCTCGTCCGAGACTAGGACTGAGCAGGGTGGTATGCCTACGCCGCAGGGACAGACCGATCCACCTTCCCCAGGCCGTATGGATAGGCTCGAGACCGGTATGGAGGAGTTGCGACAGATGATGGGAGGTATGCAGGAGCTACGTCAGATGGTAGGATCCCTAGTTGCAGCCAGTCGTACACCGAGGCCGGATGACGTACCTACTACCTCACAAACGACCATGATACCTGCTCCTACTACTACCACCGTGGCCATTCCGGTTTCACTACAGGATTTCATGAGGCTGAGACCTCCAGTATTCACCGGCACCGAGGCAGCGGAGGACCCACAGACGTTCCTTGACAGTTTAGCCAGGATCTGCCGTTCGCTGAGATATTCGGATGATCGATTGGTAGAGCTTGCGAGTTTCCGACTAGAGGGTCTCGCGCAGACATGGTGGGAGTCAGTCTTGAGAGGTCGAGCTGCAGATCTACCGCCTATGACTTGGGTCGAGTTTACAGCGGTCTTTCTAGCCCGTTTCCTTCCAGAGAGCGTTCGTGACGCCAGAGCTCGCAGCTTCGAGGCCTTAGTCAAGACACCTGGGATGACGGTGTCTAAGTATGACATCCAGTTTACACAGTTATCCCGATATGCTCAGTATTTGGTGGATACCGAGGAGAAGATGGTGAAGAGGTTCGTACAGGGACTTGATGCCCAGCTATATCTTGCCATTGGCGCCCAGCACTACGACACTTATTCAGCTGCTATGGATACGGCATTACGGATGGAGGCACGCATATCGCGGACTTCGGCCGTTTCTGGGCCGAAGAGGATTCGCATCGATGTACCGTATCAGAGACAGCGCGCCAGATTCTTTCCGAGAGATAGGCCTGGCAGAGGATTTGGGCGGGGACAGTTATATGGTTCTTATCCCCAGGGGCAGCAGCCGTCGCCAGGATGTTTTGGGTGCGGGAGTCTACACCATCTTGTCAGAGACTGTCCGGTGAGACGACAGGGAGCAGCGACAGTTCCGCATGTGACCCTACCACCATCACCACCCCCTCCTCAGAGAGCCCTACTTCCTACCCCAGGCGATGCTCCACGCCAGCTAGGTGCACCGAGAGGCCGTGGACGTGGCGGTCCTGTTCAGAGAGGACGAGGAGGCAGAGGCCGAGGTCGAGGTCAGCCCGCTATCGGTGGAGGACAGGCCCGAGTATTTTCTTTGACACCGCAGGATGCGCAGGCATCCAATGCCGTTGTGACAGGTACTTTGCCAGTTTGTTCTTTCGACGCACAGGTATTATTCGACCCAGGTTCCACACATTCGTACGTCTCTATACACTTTGCACCGATATTGGGCCGTGAGTCGTCGTCGTTAGATCAGCCGCTTGTTGTTGTTACTCCGGTAGGCGAGTCGTTTGTCGCTCGTTTTATTTTTCGTTTGTGTTCCGTTCGTATCGGGGAGAGGGATTCATCAGTTGATTTGATACTCCTCGATATGTTGGACTTTGATGTGCTTCTGGGCATGGATTGGCTAGCCACTTGTTATGCTTTGGTGGACTGCCGTGAGAAGGCAGTCAGATTTAGCTTTCCGGGAGAGCCAGTCCTTGTTATTCAGGGAGACCGCAGTGTCACCCTTCCCAGCTTAATTTCTTCTCTTCGCGCTGGTCAGCTCTTGCGGAAGGGATGTCAGGGATTCTTAGCGTGTATTTGTGATACTCGAGCTGCAGAGGTTCCGTTAGACCGGGTCCCGGTAGTTTGTGAGTTCCCTGATGTTTTCCCTGATGAGCTACCTGGGCTACCGCCTGAGCGCGATGTTGAGTTCTGCATTGATTTGATTCCTGGCTCGGGGCCTATTTCTATACCGCCTTATCGAATTGCCCCAGCAGAGCTTCGAGAGCTGAAGGATCAGTTGCAGGATCTGTTAGATAAGGGGCTTATTCGACCGAGTGTTTCTCCGTGGGGTGCTCCGGTCCTGTTTGTCAAGAAGAAGGATGGAAGTTTGCGCTTATGTATCGACTACCGCCAGCTGAACAAAGTTACCGTTCGGAACAGATATCCGTTGCCGCGCATTGATGATTTGTTCGACCAGCTTCAGGGTGCGGGGTATTTTTCGAGGATCGACTTGCGATCAGGATACCATCAGCTGCGAGTTCGACAGGAGGATATACCGAGGACAGCTTTCCGCACGCGCTACGGCCACTACGAGTTTTTGGTGATGTCGTTCGGACTCACCAACGCCCCAGCAGCATTCATGGATTTGATGAACCGTACATTCAGGCCGTATCTTGACTTGTTCATCATCGTGTTTATCGATGATATCTTGGTGTACTCCCGGAGCAGAGAGGAGCACGAGCAGCACTTGCGGATTACGTTACAGACTCTGAGGGAGCACCAGCTGTTCGCGAAGTTCTCCAAGTGTGCATTCTGGCTGGACAGCGTCGGATTCTTGGGTCACGTGGTTACGAGAGACGGCATTTGTGTGGACCCGAAGAAGATTGAGGCTGTTCAGCAGTGGCCCCGACCTACATCGGTTACTGAGATCCGTAGTTTTCTAGGCTTGGCGGGCTACTACAGGCGTTTTGTTCAGGACTTCTCCCATATAGCTGCACCGTTGACCGGATTGACCCGGAAGGGAGTTCCTTTCGTTTGGACGGAGGAGTGCGAGCGCAGTTTTCAGCAGCTGCGGACATGTTTGACTACGGCGCCGGTATTATCTTTGCCTTCGGGATCAGGCGGATTTGTTGTCTACTGTGATGCTTCGCGAGTGGGATTAGGATGCGTATTGATGCAGCATGGCCGGGTGATCGCTTATGCTTCTCGGCAGTTGAAGAAGCATGAACAGAACTACCCCACTCATGATTTGGAGATGGCTGCAGTGGTCTTTGCACTGAAGATTTGGCGACATTACCTTTACGGCGAGTCGTGTCAAATATTCACCGATCACAAGAGCTTAAAGTACATATTTCAGCAGCGAGACCTGAACCTCAGACGGCGTCATTGGATGGAGTTGGTGAAAGACTACGACTGCGAGATCTTATATCACCCCGGCAAGGCGAATGTGGTGGCAGATGCGTTGAGTAGGAGGCCCGGGGGTAGTCTATCCTTTTTGCGCGCAGTGCAGAGGCAGTCGTCAGCAGATTGGCAGATGTTATGCGACAGCAGAGTTGAGTTCGAGTTCACTCAGACGGGGGACAGCTCACGCATGTTCGTGCACGCCCACAGTTGCTTGACCGTATATATGAGGCACAGCGCAGTGACGACCGTTGCTCAGAGATCGTGGCACGGATAGGACAGGGCAGATTTTCCGAGTTCGTGGTTGACGATCAGGGGATTTTACGATATGGATCTAGACTGTGCGTACCAGATGCTGATGGATTACGACGCGACATTCTCGAGGAGGCACACCGATCAGTGTATAGTGTCCACCCCGGTTCCACCAAGATGTACCATGATATGAGAGAGACCTACTGGTGGGACGGGATGAAGAGGGACATTGCGGAGTTCGTTTCGAGATGCCTGACTTGTCAGCAAGTCAAGGCCGAGCACCAGAGGCCCGCAGGAGAGCTACAGCCGTTACCCATTCCAGAGTGGAAATGGGAACAGATTTCGATGGATTTCGTTGTGGGTCTACCCAGGACCAGTCGAGGGTACGACTCCATCTGGGTGATCGTGGATAGATTGACGAAAGCGGCTCACTTCCTTCCAGTGAAGACGACTTTCAGCTTCGCTCAGTATGCTCAGCTCTATATTGACGAGATCGTGCGACTACATGGCGTACCGACTTGTATCGTGTCAGATCGAGGCACTCAGTTCACCAGCCGACTTTGGCAGAGACTTCAGGAGGCTTTGGGCACTCGTTTGAGCTTCAGCACAGCGTTTCATCCGCAGACAGACGGACAGTCAGAGCGGACCATTCAGACTCTCGAGGACATGCTCAGAGCGTGCGTTTTAGACTTTGGTGGTAGCTGGGATCGTCATTTACCTCTAGTGGAGTTCTCCTACAACAACAGCTTCCAGGATACTATTCAGATGGCACCTTTCGAGGCATTGTATGGGAGAAGATGCAGATCGCCCGTTTGTTGGACAGAGTTCAGCGAGAGCAGCATTTTGGGGCCGCAGCTGGTTGAGGAGACGACATCGAAGATCCAGTTGATCCGAGACCGGATGAGAGCGGCTCAGAGCAGACAGAAATCCTATGCAGACAGGCGCCGTCGCAGATTAGAGTTCGCAGTTGGCGACCATGTTTTTCTGAGGGTCTCTCCGATGAAGGGCGTGATGCGTTTTGGGCGAAAAGGGAAGCTTAGCCCTAGATTCGTAGGTCCCTTCGAGATCCTCGAGCGTGTTGGCGCTGTTGCTTATCGTTTGGCTCTTCCTCCCAGCTTTCTCGATGTTCACCCCGTCTTCCATGTTTCGATGCTCCGCAAGTACCTTCACGACCCTTCGCATGCGATTCAGCACCCGACAGTCCAGCTAGAGCGCGACCTTTCTTTTGCAGAGCAGCCGGTGGCCATCCTGGATCGGCAGGTGAAGAAGTTGAGGTCGAAGATTATACCAACCGTCAAGGTCCTTTGGCGTAGCCCGAGCAGCGAGGAGGTTACCTGGGAGACCGAGGGCGAGATGAGGAAGAAATATCCCCATCTCTTCGAAGGTACGCGTAGCTATATTTTTAAATTCGGGGACCGAATTTCTTTAAGGGGGGAAGATTGTAACGTCTTGAAAAGTCGTTTTGGTGTTTTCCTGAAATTCGGTGAAAATTCGGTATTTTTCCGAAAACCGTCTTTCTTGATATTTTGCAGTTTAGGGATAATTATACCTTAAATGGATAGGTAATTACTTGTTTTTAGTAGCTAATGAGTTAATTATGAAATTCTGGTCGTTTAAAAATTTTCCCTAATTTTTCAATTTTTTAATATTATTTTAAGCCGGTAAGAAAATACATTAAATTAGCGATAAATACAAATTTTTCCGGGCTAATTTTAATCTCTAAAATTATGATAATTAAAATCTAGTGATAACATAAATTTTTAGTAATTTATTTTGATTTTTAACAAATTTTTATGAATTGAAACGAATTTATTGAATTTCGAGCTAAAACTTGCAATTTTTGAGTTGTAGGGGGCCTTTTTGCATAAAATTTCTTTTGTAAAACCCCTCTCTCTTTTTCCTCAGCCCTAGGACAGCCCCACCTTGTGTGAGACCAGAAATTTCTGGCCTCATTTCTTGAGTTGCCTTCTTGAGTTGAATTTGATAGTTTATGGAATTAATTTAAATATAATGGATAAAGTATGATACATTGACTTTGTGGACTTGACCCATGACTTTCCCCACTTGCCCACACCATCCCCACTCCTCCTTTCAGCCAAGAATCCCTGCAGGAAACAGCCCCCAAATTTCCTCCTCTCATTTCCTTCTAAACTCATCAAATTCCAACTCAAAATCCTTACAAATCCACAAATTTCTTCACAAAACCAAAACAAATCCTTATGCTATCCTTTCCTTAGCCATTCTTGCTTGGATCTTGGTGCTTGAGGCCATCACTTGGAGCAAAATTTTCTTGCTTGATCCATAGATCAAGAGGTATAATTCTCATCAAGTTACTTTCTTTTGCAAAAATTCCTTTAATTGTATGGTTTAGTGTTAATTTAGTGTAGTTTTAATCTAGTTTTCTTAGGTTTGCTTGAAAAATTTAGCTAGGGTTTTGAAGCCATAATACTTAATTAGATTGTTTTATAGTTAATCTAGTGGTTAATTAACTAATCTATATAGTTACCTTGTTGATGTAGTTTTCAATTATGCTAATTTGGTTAAATTTAGAAGTGTGAAATTGCTTTTTTAGGATTTTCAAGAGAGGGTTTATGTATGGAAATGGTTTGTGAAACATGATTAGTGAGTTGATTAAGGTTTAGAAAACATTATTTAATTGATTAAACCTAAATTTCTATCTTCTATTTTGCTAACCTAATCTAAGAAATTAATTTTCTTATGTGGGCTTTTGTTGTGTTAATTTAAAGTTTCAAGTGTGGAAATTGATTTGGAATTTGCTAAGTTATAAATTCAAGAAATGGTTGTTATGGAAAATAGGATTGGAATCATTGCTAGTGTGTTGTAATTAGTGTTTGTATATTGCTTGTGGTGTGCTTGGGTAATTATGCTTTATTGTAGTCGTTTTGTCGCAAATCGGCGATTTTTGCACCGATTTTGGAATGCAAATGCTTACTAGTTTTGTTATAAAATTATGTGATGAATTATCTTTGGTATCTTGATGATTGTGTTGGCTTATCCTACGACTTTTAGGATGCGTGAGTGCGGTTTGTTGGGTAGTCGGGTTTTAGTTTTGCCGGGCGACCAAATCGGCGTTTTTTGGCAGTTTTTGCGATTTTCGCGTGTGTTCCGCGCACTTTGTGCACGTTGTACCTAGCTAGCGAACTTTAGTAGTTTCGTTGGGGTTTTGCGTCGTTCTTGATATGTAACCTTATATATTGGTATTGATGTAAATTCCAGGTTCGGTCGCGGAGACGTCAGACGCGGCGCGAAAGGGAAAGGCGGTGATTGGACACAGCTAGCTAGGGATCCCGGTGAGTAGATGTAACATCTACGGGAGACTATCGTTGGATGGCGCAAGCCGCCCGATAGTTTTAGTGACTTACAAGATCCTTAGTAATGTTAATAATTAGGGGTGAAATACTTAATTGACTATTTCCTGCATCCATGCATTATATTGACATACCTATACGAAACCATTTCATAGGACACCTGCACCATTACCAGGGTTTTTATATGCAGCACGAGCACTATTCATGTTTACACACACACCCTGGTAATTGCCATGCCACCACACTAGATAACATTTAAATTGAAACCTTTTACAAATTGATACTTAAACTGGTACTATTGCCTTTAATTCCTTAAAAATGAAACCGTAGTATTGCTATTCATGTGCATGTACTTCATCATATTAATTGTTCATGATTAATACATTAATCACACATCGCAACTTGATTATTGATATCATACGCATTCATTATCATTGATATATGCACTTATGAGGATTTCTTGAGATTTTATGATATTGCTGGATTTCGGGGGAAAGCCGCAAAATTTCTAAACTTGTTATATTTTTTAAAATATGTAAATTGCGGTTTTCTAGTGATGTAAGTATCGTCCACCATGAGTTTGCTGTGGATTTGGAAATCCGTGTCGAGGAGTGGAGGAACCGGCACGGGTACATGGTGGGCCCGGTAAGGTACCCCGGGGCAAGAGGAATGTGGTGATGACGTTGAGCCTGGCAGGGGACGGATTACCTACCGGTGACTGTTTGGGACGGCGGATATCCAGAGGATACCGACCGTGGCCGCTAGATGATGAGATATTGATATTTGAGATGGGTCAGCCGGACGGCTGAGGCCAGAGATACATTTATGAGATTTGAGACAGCTTTTGAGTGTCTTTGCTGGACACCGATTTTCGTCGATTCATTGACATTATGCTGGCATTCTAAAAGAGTTTCAAAAACAAAAAGAGATAAAATATTTCTTATATATACCTATTGAGACCTCAGATTTTCATGTTGCATACATATTAGCATACTGATGTTGTATACACACCTGCTAGTGCATCCAGTCATACCTGTATTTTAGATGCTAGGATGCTTGTGTGCATGCATACGATAGCCTTTGTAGATGTTATTTATTACTCATGAGTTGGCAACTCACCCCCGTTGTGCCACAGTCTTTTGCAGGTCCGCTCCGTCAGTTCAGTAGCGGCGGGCGCACTTGTTCTTTTGCCTCTTTTGCCTGAGCTCGAGATTTGCTCATAGGTGGGTTATGTTATTATTTTGTACCACCTTGTATATTCTTTGTATCTAGTGTACTCCATCTACTGTTTCTACCAGATTATTGTATATTGACCTAGAGATGAGACTGTGAGGTTTGCGGATTTTATGTTGTATTTTGGGGTCGAGCTCACTTGAGCCGACATGCTACTTTTTTCATGCTTCCTTATGATTATTATGCTTGTTGTCATTTATATTGCGTGGGATTTGTGTCCGCCTTATGGCGAAGAGCTAGCTCCCGCTTGGGGATGCCTTATTTGTTGGTTTTACATATATTCTTGTTGTACCCATTTTTGGGGGCCAGTATTTACAAAGGAGACTCTGCCGAAATTTTCGGAAAAATTAGTATTGTTTTTAAAAGTGGTTTTATATGACTTATTTGATAAACTTGCTTTCAAATGTTTGGGTTTTCTTCACTCTTTTGCTTAATTGGTTTTGTTTTCTGGGCTTTTGGCTTACTTATTTTACGGACGCCTTTAGACGTTTCGTAAACTTAAGTGCCAGTCACGTTCCGTACCCTGCGGGTCGTGACACTAAGGTTTGGAAGAAGACTATCCAATTTGCGTAATAGGTGTACTATCTCCTAAACCAAGGAGTACTCGCAACCTGAGAGAAGGTAAAAGGAAAAGACAACTGAATAGTCCTATTCGTTTTCTCCAGAACCGGAAACCATCCTCGAATAAATTCCTTCGAGTTCGTATATAACCATACGATGGTTTTGTCAAATGGAAGTGGACGTTCGTAGTAATACGGGGTGTCTTGGAGAAAAGGGTAAAAGTAGGAGTGGCAATGAGGTTTGCAACTCTGACAATCCAAAAGCCAGTGTTTAAGAAGGTTCGGTTAATTTTGGTCACTGAGTCGTAGTCTTAAGGTCGGGTCAATGGTCGCTGCAAGAGAGAGAAAAGAAACACTCAGCGTGCACTCTATCCTAAATCAGAATGGTTACCAATTTATCTAATCTGGAAACCTCCCACTGTGTCGTCAAATTCTCCCACAAACCTGAAAGAAGAATTAGTCGGGATCACCCGAGGAGTATACCAACTCATCAGTGGGAATCGGGATCCAACTATCATCGCATGATAACGTGACGGAATCCGCTCACGGTGTCACACTCCAGAAGGTATGCGCATAGCCGGCATGTTTCAGTTCTTTTGAAACTCCCGATGTGATTTTTTACCCCATGCTCTTATGACCTTGACTTTGGCCAACATATCATAAGTCACATGTCAAGTTCTACCCGTCATTATCCTGGTTAATTTGAACCCACCCGTACCTACCCTTGACTTTGGCCAAAATGGCAGTACTACTGTCTCAAACCAACGCATCTATCTATGCTGCATATGAATACCCCAATAGCTACCAATCACTGTGCCTTGACTTTGGCCAACATACACAGCTTGAATACTATTGACCACCCATATGAAACGACGGAGGGCTACGAATGGTTTCTGGCGAAAACCTTTAACGTAATGAACTTGATATCGTTGAAGGAACGGATAGCTTTTAAAAATATAGTGACGGAAACCTTTGCTAAAGAGGCCACTCCCGGTGAAGGGATCTCGGATCTTTCCCCGTAGAATGAGGTGCAGGATATTCCAACTGAATACCACGGTGCAAAGCAAAAGTAATCGGCTATAGTGAAGTTAATGCCCTGACGCAAACTTTTTGTCCAAGGGGTCACTCCCGATGAAGGGATCTCGGCCCTTGCCTCGTCGACTGAGGAGCAGGATATTCCAACCGAATACCACGATGCAAAACAAAAGTGAACGTCCTTGCAATAACAGCTTTTTGAAAAGTGTTCCAAGAACATCAGATTAGGTTTGTTTTTAACTTGCATTGATCCGAATCAACGCAGTCCCATCAATTGATCACACCACAAAGAACGAAAATAATATGACGTACGTATATGCCA
The DNA here is from genome assembly GCA_030015575.1 of Agapanthus africanus. Lineage (NCBI taxonomy): Eukaryota > Viridiplantae > Streptophyta > Magnoliopsida > Asparagales > Amaryllidaceae > Agapanthus > Agapanthus africanus. The sequence goes on along the minus strand of CM057339.1, from coordinate 470,866,734 downwards.
TCCGCATTCGCCACTGGGTCCCGTCATTTTCCGTTAGGTTAGCTAACTAACGACAGAGCGGGGACTGGACTAGCGCGGATGCAAAACATATACAACATCTACCAATATATATACCAATATATTATATTTCGCTCAAGGCGTGATAAAATGCAACATCACAGAAATGTACAACATCACAGAACAATACAGATATGTGGGATCCCCGGGTTTCACAGAGCCACTACTGAAACCCGACGTTCCCCTGGTCGTGTGGATAGCCTGTGCAATGAAATCCTAGACCCCTACGGGCGCGGCAAGTTACCCGCCAAAACCTGAAGCGAGGCAGCCCCCTTCAGCACCATGAATGGACCACCCAACACTTCACGGAATCCGGTAACTTGGGCACCCTTCCTGGGTCAACCTGTACCCCCTACGAGTGCGGCGAATAGCCCGCCAATTCTATAGTGAAGCCCCTTCCGTCCAATGCCATGAGATGCGGGCTTGTTGCCTTCTAGAATCCGGCTATCCGTGCACCCCTCCGTGGGGTAATCCTAGTACAGAAAGTAAAATATAAATACAATGGGTACATCGACCGCAACCTGGTCGTGCCCCAAAATAATAATACAAACAGGCAGTGACGGCAGTCCACATGTCGGACGCTCGCCCCGCAATATTAAATGTACATAATACAACAAAACTGTACTAGCATTACATCCAGGCTATCCCCCACGACCGATCCGCAACATCACAACATAACACAGAACATCAACGTGAAAGTCACGTTCGCAAATCCGTCTAACCGGGCTATAGCAGTTAGACTGGATATACCGATCAAGTGACATTCACGATCGCAGATATAATGTAAATACTGTGAACTAATGTGTTTTTAATATCCGATCGATCAAAATTATAACAAGTGGGCCCCAAGTACTACTGTAGCACATCAAGAAATTCTGGGCCCAAAATTAATATTCCAAAAACCCTAAAATCAACCCATAAAGCAACTGCAGAAATTTGATGCAGCAATCACACTACAGTGCGGCGGAACCGCGGCCTAATGGGGGGTTTGGCCGCGGTTCCGCGCTCCCACAGTCGATTCACTTCGTCGAATTTCTACAGAACGCTTATTTCTTCCAGTACATCACTTTTCTACAACCTGAAAAAATTTTAGAGCCAGGAAAAATTCAACAGAAAACTGATGCATGTGATATTGGGTTTTCGGAACATTTGTTCGATCGGAAGTGTAAAACACATTAGTCAAAGCTAGACTATGTTAATGGCGAGGCTCTGATACCACTGTAAGTGCACGGCGGCGCCCCAGCCTCCATCCCGAGGCCAAATGCGGAAGCGATGGCTAACTTTAATTTTTCTTGAACTGGCACCACCGCGCACTATAACCCGGATCGAACCATTAACTAGTCCTAGCTAACTACAAGATGGGGAAGAGAGATATACCGAGTGATCCGAGTCCTCCGGTCTTCTCGTCGTCGTCCCGATCCCCGCGGAATCTCCGGTCTCCACCAAGTCGCCGGAAGGGCACCACGTCGCCTGCTTCTTTTACGGGCTCCCGCCTCTATACCGAGGCAACTCGGGCACGAAGTTGGCGAGCCGACGTGCCCAAGGTTTGCTGTAGAATATAGTGTAGAACCATGTCTCATTTTGGGGTTGTGGAGTTTGCCATTTGGTGGAGGAATGAACTATATCTTTTGGAGGAGGAGCTAAATGGATTTTGTGAAGCAAAAAGAACAAAATTTCCCTCTCCAAAATTTTGGGACAGCCCACTACGTGGCCGGCCTTGCCATGGTGAGGGGAGAGTGAGAATGGAGAGTGTGGTGTATGGATGATGGAACCACTATCATAATCAAGAGATAGAAAAGAAAATGGTGATAAGTAACAATCATCACAAACAAATCCATACTCCACCAACCACATCAACAACCATGATTGCACCAAAACCAACACTCCAACAAGCTAATCATCAACAACCATGATGACCCAAAAGTCAAGACATGATGAGAAGAAGAAGAAGTCAAATGGTGGAGGAATTATCATGATACAAGAATATGCAAAGACCCCCTTCCAAATTGCTTATTTGCACAAATGCAAATAAGCCCTCCTCCACCAATCTTCAGCCAATGAAAGATACAAGGAAAATGGCCGACACAGAAAGCAAACATGCAACTCCAGAAAACTGGTCCCGTAATAAATTACAGGAAAACCCCGATACTGTGTATACACACCCGTATTTGTATTCCGACCGAAATACAAATGCAATGAGACAACATCTACACTGTACTATACTGGGATCCGGCTTAAACCAAAGCCGGCTAGTAATATCCGTTCGATCCTGATCCGTGCAATATCGCACGTATCTGATGGAACCCTGTCATATACACATACGGCCTCTAGTACTAACTGTCTGATCCTGATCCGTGCAATACCGCACGTATCTGATCAGACCGTGCCATATCTCCATACGGCCTCTACAGCTTTTCGCCCGAAAGCTTGAGTAACTGTATGTGTGGTGGACTCTAAAGACTCGTCAATACTATGGCTGTGGATTTAACCACTAGCACGTCAGAGGTATTAGCCATACGTGACGGGCCACCAGCTATTGACCAAAAGGGACGTCGATGAGCGAACTCATCCTGACACCCTACTGAGCCTGTCAGTGACAATATCTGTACAGTCCGGTCCGTTCGTCTATGAGCATCGCATGGAGGGCCTAGGGGGTTGGTAAAAGTCAGACCCCCAAAAGCGGTACAAGTCGTGTCGGAGTGTAGCCCAGAACACCCTGAGATACTACTGGAATACCTGCCAGTAAATCTCCTGCCTTGGCCAAGGACTTCGTGTAATGGCTCTCCTAGACACAGCGCGACCTCACCCCCAATACCGGGAGAGACGAACCCCTGAAGATCCGCTCATTGCCTCCATGTGGCTCGGGACTGTACCCAACTAAAACCTGTTTGCACGTCTCCTTTGAGCGTGGTAGGGTAGTAATCAAAGTACAGTAGGAACTCATATGAGACAAATGACGATCCTCAGGTCGATGAACTAACCTGTACACATGTCACCAGGGAACTGCTATCTGACGTCAGGTATAAGACCAACTAGCATGTTCCCAGCGAGTCCTGTCCGGTGTACTCATAACCCAATGAGCACCTGTATACATCTTAGGTGATCCAACTGACACCAATGGCTTGTGAGACCGGCCACCGCCCCTCGTCGGGGTCTCGAATGTACACACTAGTCTACTCTGGAGTATCGATGCCCTGTCTCGAAACTCCCACGACTAGGGACCTTTTAAGGATGTGCTTATAGACTACCAGCTCCCACTTATATGATCGCCCTCATACTGCTGGTGGTCAAACAAGAATCCTAGGGGCTCTATCAACGTGCAATAGCAACATGTCAGGTCACCTAAAGCAGTACACGATGATAAAGGTAAACCAGATAGCATACTATCATCTTGAGTAAGACTGTCCTACCGGGATAGGTCCTCCCTCAATCATTGCAATCACGTGCCTGTGATCCAATAATTGACTCTGAGGGCACTATCTCCAACATGCGGTATCGGCCCTCGGCCCTGGCAGTACGGATCATCCCGCATCCATCTCTCGACTCTGGTCAGTATGCTCCGGATAACCGCCAGGTCCAACCAATCACCGGTAGGTAGTGGTCACTCTGCCAGGCTCACCGTCTACTACACAGCGAAACCGTTCTCGCCCCGGGGTACCATACCGGGTCCACCACGAACCCGCAAACGGATCATCCAACTCCTCGAATCGGGTTTCAAACACACTTCTCAGCACCGAGAAAACGCGTGGTGGATGCACCAAAATATCATATCACGAGGAACCGGGTTTTCAAATAGTGCATCTTTTCTTAAATAATCCCACAGTCCTCAAAACCAGAAACCACAAGAAAATCCAACACCAAGGAGTAAATCAAATGCGATGTGCTATGTACATCAAGCCATAATATAGGTACAAGGGAAAACCGCTTTTAAAAATAGTTTCCGTTTTTAAAGACATCATGCGGCTCCCAATTTCCATGAAAATCAGATCGAATCATATGTGAAATGAACTACAGCAATATAATCATAGCAGTTCTACAGTGAGCATGTCATGGCAATTACTAACGGTGTGTGTGTAACATGCAGATTAGTGCTCGTGCAACGTGAACCGTTAGTAATAGTGCGGTGTTCTATCAATCCTAAGTTTACTTACATATAGCAAGGAATGCAGTATGCAATGACATTCAATATGGTATATGCAACATATAACTATAAGGTCTTATCAGCCCTGACGCATAACGCCACGCGGGCGATATCCCCGTAGATGTTAAATCTACTCACCGAAGTCTCGCGCTAAGTGTAGCCGACGACTTGCTTCCTTTTCTTCACAGCGTCCGTCTCACTCGCCTGCGAACCTAGAATCACACAATATATCACACAAAAGCTCAAATCCACAAAAACGTGATATTAAGGTCAAACTACAAACCCGTGTCGCAAACCAAGCGCGCGTGTGCGCGATACGTAAAAACGTGTGATTACGCGCCTGAAACTACCCTGACGCGTCGCGATACGCAGAAATCCCAAACCACATGCGTATCACGCGTGTCGCGAATGATTAAAATACGAGAAATCGGGTAATTAGTACCAGATTTTCCTACAGCAAGAATCACACAAAATTATACATGTCATGAGTCTAAGGGTTGCAATAGACACCACTAGAGAAAAACCCCAACCCAAACCCTCCCCATCTGGCCGCAATTTGCGGCCAGATACAATTTTCCGGCAGCCTGTACATGATGTATGGGGGTCAGGTTCCACCTGGGGAATCAGCACCTAACAACTATACTGCAGTCCTCTCAAAATTATTCTGAACTCACCGGGTCGATAGCAGTTTGCAGAAAGCTAGTTTTTGCTCAAAAACGAAGAATTTGCATCAATTAGGAATCTGGTGGTATTTTAGTGCAATGGGGGTTAAGCTAGGTTAACAGGGCCCTAACAACACTCCATCAACTTACTAAAGCCAATTCAAACATCACTTGGTCAAAGTTCCCACCAATTCCCACACAAAGCACTAAATACACAAAACTATCGCTAATCGAAGCTAATCTACTCAATTAACCGAAAGAAGGAATAAGTTTAGAGGTTATACCCTCAAGAAATCTCACAAGCAAGTAGAAAGAGAAGAAGAAGAGGGAATGGATCTGCTGGGGTGCTGTTGCTGCTGCCTGGAGCTGTTGCTGCTGCCTGGAGCTGCTGCTGTTGTTGCCTGAGCTGCTGTTGCTGAAGATGAAGTTGCTGCTGCTGTTGCTGTTGTGTTTGCTGCTGATGCTGCTGTGGGGGGGGGTGTGTGTGAGTGTGAGAGTGAGGTTGAGAGAAACAACACAAGAATGAGTGGAATAGAAAAGATACCCCCCAAGGTCAACCCCTCCACTCTCTCTCTTCATTAAATGCAAGCATGGCTTTTGCCATGATGCATTCTCTCTCTCTCATTCTCACCAAGTCAACACTCCAAAAGGGAAATTCAAATTATAGCAACCCTCAATTAACTAATTAAACCCCAGAAGACTTAATCCCCATGATTAAACCCACCATGGTTACTAATCATGGTATTACCTCATTTTAAAACCCTAGTTTACATGCACATGTGTGTGCAAGCCTAGGAAAATTCTAGAAAAATGTTTATTAAATTTGGAAAAATATTTGAAACTCAATTTGGTAAACTTATTTATTTAAAACCCTTTACTTAAATATAATTAGCCACTAATCGCATCCTAAGGTGTTACATCCGAGGATATGCGTACAAATCCGATAATTTGCGTGACGCTTGACGGAGTTGATTTTGAGTTTTGTACTCGTTCTCATGCGCACTTGGCGCGTTGTGCTATTTCTGCGTTTTCCATGATTTCGGAACCCCGACGACTTGGATTTTTCTGAAATGTTTTTGCATTGAGGGGTTTAAATTTAAATTCGGTGACCGAATTTCTTTAAGGGGGGAAGATTGTAACACTTCAGAAAAATAAAATATTATTTTTGGGAATTTTTATAATTAAATAATATTATATTGAATATTTTGATATTTCGGTATAATTAAATACCGATAAATTGGGAAAAATTTGGAAAATTATGGAAATTACTAAAATGAGGGTGATTTACTGGATTTATGCAAATTATGAAGTTTTACGAGTTGTTTGACACTAATTTAGTGCTAATCGCGATTAAAAATCGCTAATCGGGTTTTAAGCGTGTTTTGTGCAAAACATGCACAAGTCTTTTCTTCACTTGTTACATTTTTTTTAATCATGGCATTCCTCATGATTCTTGCATGGTTGTAAGTTAATGAGAAATGAATGGGATAATGAAAAGGAATATAGTATTAGGTATGGGTGAGAGAGAGAAAGGTGAGGGGTATTTTTGACTTGGCCATTCACTCATCTCACCATTTTCATCTCATCCTTTCCTCTCCCCTCCCCCTCTTGCTGCTGCTGCTTCAGCCCTCACTCCCTCCCCTCTTCAAGCCTCTTAAACTCCATGAAAAACAATTCGAAACTCAAACCCCATTCACAAAAAAGATGCACAAGCTCACTAGCAACACATTGGACCAAGAAAGCTTGCATTTTAGACACTTGGGGCAACTCAAGAAAATTCTTGAGTTGCCAAATGAGCTATTTTCTGAACCATGAGCTTAGTATTCACATTTCTTTTACATCCATGTTAACTTTAAACCGATATTGTGAAGTTTAGTGAACTTTGGGAAACTCTAGTAAAGGGTTGAGTGTTTGTTTGAAATTGGTGATGTTGTGGCTGTTAACTAGACTTGGGTGATGTTTAATGACCTAAACAAGATACTAGAAACCCCAAAACACGGATTTAGAAACCCCGACATCGGATAAATGTATGATCTGAGAGGGTACTTTGGAATCTGGAGCAATCCGGGGGCACTAGAAATGATTTTGCAATTATTGGGAGTCGTGCAGGCACCTAGGAAGCTATTACTGAAACCCTAGCCCCATACCCCTACCTAAGGCCGCAGATTTATCCATTCTGGCCGTAATTTACGGCCAAAGCAGAGAAAAAGGGTCCCAGATTTGGTCCATGGCTCATTTTGTACTAAAATAGACCCCTCCTATATGCAGAATTGGCTAATTGTCACCTGGGGAAAATCTGGGAGCATTTTGGTGTGTTTTAGGCTTTGTTTTCCGTATTTTGAAATGCAATTTCTTGACAATTGGATTTGTATTTGGTTGTCGGATGTTTGTACATCGACAACAGTGGTTGTTTGATTGTTTTGCACGTATAGGCCATAGGTTCTAACCTATGAGCACACCTTGCGCCATATCGGTTTTCCGGATTCGATTTTATTATGTATTGCGATTGTTTATTATTATAGGTACCCTCGCATGGATTCCGAGGCGAAGGATAGCGGCAACATCGATTTCGGCGAGCAAAGACCAGGTGATTGGATCTATATCCACGGGGGAAGTCGGGTGGATGGCGTATAGCACCCCCGCAAAGTATTGATGGAAAACTGATTATAGAATATGGTTAGGAATCCTAGATTAGGAAACAAGGGTTATAGCAAAGGATAGTTAGTTATACTATATTAGAAACTAAGGATAGTTAGAAATGAGATAATACGGCTATTATGTGATGACGGGATTCGAGGTCGACGTTTGTCGATATTGCCGTTTAGGGTACCGTAAGACTTGATAGTCAATGTTGATGCGGCATCCGAACCATACATTCTTATAAACCGAAGAGTCGTATGTATCTTTTAAAAATATACCTTGAGGGATGTTACGGATTTTCAAATGATATCTTTTTCTTAAAAATACCGTAACCCCTATTTTCAATGCTACGATTCGTTTCTTTAAAAATCTGATTGTATGGTTCGGGTGTGTATGTTGGATTAGATACCTATAATTATAGTAGAGATAGAATGTTTAGGCAAACTCGGCTTGATATGAGTTATAAATGCGATGAAAAGATTATAAGATGGATATGATGACCTGATGATATGTTGGTATACGGATGCGAGTCGATCGAGATGATTTATACCATGTCGGTCCCCTGATGTGAGATTATTGCGGATGTGACCTGGGACATAGGTGTATATATATATATATATATATATATATATATAGAATGTTGTGAATCATGGATGATAGGCCGTACGTGATTTTAGGCCGTACCCTCATTTGTCGTATAGGATGTTAGGATCCCTATTAGCTTAATGCCGCCGTACGATGATTTTCCGTGCATGATGAGTTTGACTTGATGATTGATCCTTACCCTTGACTAGAGGTTGCCGTGCGATGGATCATACCGTACGCGATGTTGTTAGGCTGGATGCCGATTGATAGATTCCCAGATTACGTCATATTAGATACGTATACCCGTCAGCATTTGCATATGATTTCCTTTATGCTACATTCATATTATTACCATTGCATTGCTTATACTTGTGCTAGTACACTTGCATTATTATCGATGATGCGTATGTTACACGCACACAGATTTGCCGGCTCACACACTTCATCATCAATAATTGCCATGTCACTACACAGTAGGATTGCTGCATCATGATATGACTCTTTGCATAATCGGCCTTCTATAGTTACCTGTGCACTTTTATACGATGTTGTATGATATATTGCTATGCTTACATTTCCATCACATGTCGCATACATTATGCCTTATGATTTTACGCGTTGAGGTATGCTGTTTTCATCAGATTTCTGGATTTGAGAACCGTGGCTATTTCAAAGAAAGCATGTACTGTTTTAAAAACCCGATTTCTCTTGATATGATATTTCGGTGCGTCCACCATGCGTTTTCTCGGTTCTGAGACGTGTGCTTGAAACCCGATTCGAGGAGTTGGATGATCCGTTTGCGGGTTCATGGTGGACCCGGTATGGTTTCCCGGGGCGAGAAATATTTTTCGTGGAGCAGACGATGAGCCTGGCAGGGTGGCGAGTACCTACCTGTGATAGTATTTGGGCTCAGCGGATATCCGGAGGATACCGACCGGAGTCGGGAGATGAGATGGGCCGAACCGAACTGACGAGGCCCGATATATGAGGATTTTACGTGCCGATGCTGGGCATGGTTTTCATGATGTTTTCGAGTGTCGATGCTAGGCACTCAGGTTCCATGATTTTGATGTGTCGGGAGGGACACCGTTGGTATATATATATCCTCATACTTTCATGCACACTCATTGATGATATTTACGTGCATGCTGTAAGTCCACGTTGCCCACCCCGGTGCTTACGGGGAGGCGGAAAACATAATAAAAAACGGATTTTTATAGACTTAGGCAACATGGACCAAGCTTGTGAGGATCTTTGCTAAACAAAAACTAGCTAACCCTAATTAGTAACTAGCTAAGTGATGGAAAGGTTATACCTTGAGCTCAAAGTCCTTCTCTCCTTGCTCCTTGGAATGGTAGAAAGAGCTCACCTTGCTTGTCTTCTTCCGTCAAAGAAGGATCCACCCGAAAGCCTCGACCTTTAGCTTCAACTCCAAGCTAGGAGTAACTAGAGTGCAAGAATTGCTAAGACTTGAACCCTAGAAGAGAGTAGAGAAGATCAAGTGAAGGTTTTTCTCAAGCTTTTTGTTTCTCAACACATGAGAGAGAGAGAGCTTGAGGGAGAGGATGAGCAAGAGAGAGAAATGATATGAGAGAATGAATAATTAGTGATCCATTCTCACTAATATGTGTGTAATATATTAATTAATTAATTAGCTAGAAAATTGTCATGGTTTAATCAAGATATGACCATTATCATTTCAATATTAATGCAAATTGCAAGGATCAAAGAGCATCTTCCAAATGAAATGATCATGGTCAAATTGTCAACTAGGTCAACAAGTCAATGAAGTCAAATAGTCAACAACAACAACCATGCACAATTATTAAGCTAATTATCAATTAACTATAATACACACAAAAGCAATAGGGTTAATAAAATGACAATAGTCATTAACCCTAAACAAGGTCCTCTCCCTCAATCTCAAGCAACTGTGCATACGCACCGGTATTCGTGATCCGAGGAACACGAACACAATGAGAAAAACCAATCTCAAACCATATACTAGGATCCGGCTTAAACCAAAGCCCGCTAGTATAAACAGTCCGGACAACAAATGTGCACAAGTGCGCGAATGTGAACGAACCCTGTCGCAAAACCATGCGACCTCTACTCATTTTGCCTAAAGGCGAATAGCTCTCTGTGTGGGACTCTAAAGAATCGACACTACGCTGGCAGTGGGTTTAACCACAGACTGCAAGCGGCACTAGCTGTACGTAACGGTCCACAGGTAGATGTCGATAAGAAGACTGACGAGGTGAACCCCATCTGCACTCCTACTGAGCCTGTATGTGACAGTCTCCGTACAGTCCGGTCTGTTCGTCTAATACATCGCATGTCGGGCCTAGGGGGCGGTAAAACGTCAGTCCCCTAATAGCGGTACAAGTCGTGTCGGAGTGAAGCCCAAAACACCCTGAGATAACACTGGAAGCCTACCAGTATATCTCGCTTGCCCTGGCCAGGGACTACTCGTGTAATGGCTCTCCTAGACACAGCGCGATGTCAACCCCTAATACCGGGAGAGACGAATCCTGTCTAACCGTCACTGCCTCCAAGTGCTTCGGGACTGCACCCAACCACCACCTGTTTGCACGACTCCTTTTAGCCGTGGTAGGGTAGTGATCAAAGTGCAGTGGGAACACACTTGAGGCGAAGTGCCAGTGTCAAGTCAGCGGACTAAGTTGTACTCATGTCACCTGGGAACTGATAACTGACGATAGGTATAATACCAACCTGTCAGTTCCCGACGAGTCCTGTCCAGTATACTCGTAACCCAACGAGCACCCGTATACTATCTCCAGTACGACGTACTGATGGCTGTGGGACAGACCATCTCCCACACTGGGATGAGAAGCGCATACGCTAGTCTACTCCGGAGTATCGATGCCCTGTATCGATAGTCCTGCGACTAGGGACCTGTATAAGAATGTGCTTATAGATTACCCAGCCCCCACTAGTGTGACTGCCATCACAACGCTGGTAATCAAGCAAAGATCCTAAGGGCTCCACTAATGCGTATAAGTGATATACTAAAATAAACACAAGTACACATTGAAGTAGAAACAAACCAAGTAGCATACTACTATATTGAGCAAGATTGTTTATACAAGGTGAATATCCCAAGCTTCCATTAAGTAATATACAAACTAGTATGATACAGTAATGGCCTCTAGGGCATATACACTAACAATCTCCCACTTGCACTAAGGCCATGTACTGGCGTATCGAAGACCTATCATCTCGATCAGCCGCTCGAACTGAGTCTGGGGTAGAGCCTTGGTGAATGGATCTGCAGTGTTCTCTTCTGAAGCAACCCTCCGAACCTCGATCTCCTTGCGATCCACGATCTCCCTGATCAGGTGATACCGCCTCAAGATGTGCCTGGATCTCTGATGGGACCTGGGTTCCTTCGCTAAAGCTATAGCCCCGTTGTTGTCGCAATACAGAGGTATTGGGTCAACAATGGACGGAACCACCTGAAGTTCTTTCAAGAACTTCCTCATCCAAACAGCTTCTTTTGCGGCATCAGATGCAGCGATGTATTCCGCTTCCATAGTCGAGTCTGCAACGGTTTCCTATTTGGAGCTCTTCCAACACACCGCCCCTCCATTGAGGGTAAAGACGAAACCCGACATGGACTTGGAATCATCCTTGTCACTCTGGAAGCTGGAGTCAGCAAAGGCCTCGATCTGGAGGTCTTTTCCGCCATACACCAAGAACATCTCCTTAGTCCTTCTCAGGTACTTGAGAATGTTCTTTACCGCTATCCAGTGTTTCTCCCCAGGGTTTGACTGATACCGGCTTACTACACTCAGTGCATAAGCTACATCCGGTCTGGTACACAACATCGCATACATTATAGAGCCTACCGCAGAAGCGTAGGGTATAATAGACATGCGATCCCTCTCCAAATCAGTCTTGGGAGACATCTCTTTAGAGAGGGTGATCCCGTGACAAGCGGTAGGTTACCGCGCTTGGAATATTCCATACTGAATCTTTTCACTATGGTGTCGATGTACCTGGACTGAGAAAGTCCTAATATCCTCTTGGATCTATCACGATGGATCCGGATCCCCAGGATGTATGAGGCATCACCCAGGTCTTTCATGGAGAACCTGTGCGAGAAGAACCCCTTGACAGATTGTAGCATAGGAATGTCATTTCCTATTAAGAGAATGTCATCCACGTATAAAACGAGGAATACTACAGTTCTCGCTACAAATCTACTATAGATGCATGGTTCATCTGGATTTTTGATAAAACCAAATTCCTTGACCGTCTCATCAAAACAGATGTTCCAACTCCGCGATGCCGGCTTTAGTCCATAGATGGACTTAAGCAACTTGCACACCTTTCCGCTGCTCCCACTCTGAATGAAACCCTCTGGCTGATCCATATAGACACACTCCTCTAAATTCCCATTTAGAAAAGCGGTCTTTACGTCCATCTGCCAAATCTCATAATCGTGGAAGGCAGCAATGGCTAGAAGGATCCGAATGGATTTCAGCATAGCCACTGGAGAAAAGGTTTCGTCATAGTCCAAGCCAGGTCTTTGACGGAAACCCTTTGCTATAAGTCTAGCTTTATAGGTCTCAACCTGTCCATCTAAACCAATCTTCCTTTTGAAGATCCACTTGCATCCTACGGGTTTTACCCCGTCTGGAGCAATGTCCAACGTCCATACTTTGTTGGTGTACATGGACTCCATTTCGGTCCGCATTGCATCCAGCCATTTTACCGAGTCAATGCTCTGAACGGCCTGCTGGAAGCTAGTAGGCTCATCATAATCTATGATGCAATCCTCTCTATCCCCGTCTATGAGAAAACCGTAGTATCTCTCGGGCGGATGAGACTGCCTACTACTCCTGCGGAGCGGCGTAGGAATGTCCTGTTCTTTCGAACCCTCTGGTTCCTCTAAGATTTCAGTAATGGTTTGTGGTTCTGGAACTTCTTCCAGTTCTACTGCTCTCCCACTTATCTGATTCTCTAAAAACTCAGTTTCCAAGAAGCGGGCATGACGAGAAACAAGGACTTTTTGCTCCTCTGCGTAATAGAAAAGATACCCCTTGGAGTTCTTTGGGTATCCCACAAACTTGCACTGTACTGAGCGTGCCTCGAGCTTGTCCGCATGCTGCTTTTTTACAAAAGCCGGACATCCCCATGTCTTAAAGGATTTAAGACAGGGTTTCTTCCCACTCCACATCTGATATGGCGTGGTAGGCACTGTCTTAGTAGGAACTTGGTTCAAGAGATGTGCAGCTGTTTCCAGTGCATAACCCCAGAAAGATCACGGTAACTCAGCCTTACTCATCATGGACCGTACCATATCCAATAGGGTTCGGTTCCGTCTCTCCGATACACCGTTGTGTTGCGGAGTGTATGGAGGAGTAAGCTGAGAGAGAATTCCGTTCTCTTTTAAATAATTCAGGAACTCGGCACTTAAGTATTCTCCACCTCGATCCGATCTTAGAATCTTGATACTTTTGCCGGTCTGTTTCTCTACTTCATTCTTATATTCCTGGAACTTTTCAAAGGCTTCGGACTTATGTTTCATTAAGAAGACATAACCGTACCTTGAAAAATCATCCGTAAAAGTAATGAAGTAAGAGTAACCGCTTCGCGCATGTGTAGACATTGGACCGCACACGTCGCTGTGTACGAGTCCCAAGAGCTCGCTCGCTCTTTCTCCGTGTCCAGTGAACGGAGTCTTTGTCATCTTTCCCATGAGACAAGATTCACAAGTGGCATAAGACTGATACTCGAACGGATCCAAGTATCCTTCTTTATGTAACTTAGTCAACCGTGTCTCATTGATGTGACCCAGTCTACAATGCCATAAGAAAGCCTGATTAATATTTGGAGACTTTCCTTTGTGTGTATTCTGGACATTGAAAATCTGTGGTTGGTTTAACACGTATATACCATTGCTCAGTGTACCTGACCCAATCAGAACTTGATTAAGGTGAATGTTTACAACATTACTTACAAACGCAAATTCATAACCTTCTTTAGAAACCAAAGATACAGAAATGATATTACAAGTTGCGTTGGGTACAAAAAAGCAATTACGCAAAACCAAAACATGCCCATCTGACATTCCCAGGTGATAGTCCCCCACGGCTTCAGCATCTATGCTAGCTCCGTTCGCAACTCTGAGGGTCATGTCACCTGCCTTCAAAACCCTACGGTTTCTCAACGCCTGCAAAGAATTACAGATATGAGATCCTGATCCAGTATCCAATACCCAGGAAGTAGAGTTTATAGAAAGACAGTTTTCAATAACATACACACCTGAAGCCGCAACCTGCTTCAGTTCCTGTGTCCTGGCCATCCAAGCCCTGCAATCTTTCTTCCAGTGTCCACTCTTATGACAATAGAAGCATTCCTCTTTCCCTATAAGCTTCCCTGCTACCTTTGTTGCCTTTTCCTTTCCCTTCGTACCCACTTTACTAACACCGCCCCTTGGCTTGGCGGGGGCTTTCTTCCTCTTTCCCTTGGCTTTCGCCTTGGACCTAGAGGAAGAAGATCCTCCTACAAACAAAGCGGGTGTTTCCCTACCTTTCTGTAGGGTGCCCTCTGCGCTCCTCAGCAGGTTGAGGAGTTCTGAATGTTCAACTTCCTTTTCTTGTAAGTTGAAGTTCAGTATAAACTGGGCGTAAGTGGATGGAAGGGACTGGAGAATTAAATCCGTATAGAGTTCACTTTCCAACGTGGTCCCAAGTTCCGCGAGCTCCTCAATGTAGCCAATCATCTTAAGCACGTGGTCCGCTACCGATGATCTGACGGCCAACTTTGCCGAAAATAACTTCTTCGACACTTCGTATCTTACGATACGAGACCGCTCTCCATACAGTTCTTTTGTATGAAGAAATATGGATTCCAAATCCATATTCTCGTGCCTCCTCTGATGTTCGTTATCCATAAAGGCAAGCACGAGGCACCTGGCCTTCGCGCAATCAATCTCCCAAGTCTTACGGATTTCCTTATCCGCGACGCTGGAGGTGGGACCTGGGACGGGGGGAGCTTTGGTGGTAAGAAGATACCCCAGCTTGTCGTAAGTGATTGCCATTTTGACATTCCTGAGCCAATCTTTGTAGTTTGGCCCTGTCAGTATATTTTTATCTAGAAGTAACTTAAGTCCAGTCATGTTGATTGGTCGCTGCAATTAGGAGAGAGAGAAGAAACACTTTAGTACGATGCTCTTGCAAGTTTAGAATGGTTTTTAGTTTTTCTAAACAGGATGGCTCCCACTGTCTCTCGAATCCCTCCTCAAACCATAAAGGAAGAATTAGTCGGGATCTTTCTTACCGTACAATACTTGCTTAACCTTTCAGCCAGGCCAGTGTCGGTACTTCGAGGGAGGTTTTCCAACGCTTTCGCGAAGTTCCTTAATTAAGTAACATCTTTTCCCTGTGGGCATAGCCCCGCTAACACCTTTCTAGACACCTACTTGGTTTATAGCATTGATCGTTAAGTGAGAAAGTCCCCGAGGAGTAGCATATACTCACAGTAGGATCGGGATCCAAATATCATTGCGTGATAAAACCGAAGGAATCCTACCAGAATCATCACACTCCAAATGGTATGCAAAGCTAGCAAGTTTCAGTACTTATGAAACTCCCGATGTGGATTTTTGCCCCATGCTCTTATGACCTTGACTAAGGCCAACAAATCATAAGTCACATGTCAAGTTCTACCCGTCGTTATCCAGGTTAATTTGAACCCACCCGTATATACCCTTGACTATGGCCAACAAAGCAATACGACTGTCCCAAACCAACGCATTCTATCTATGCAACATATGAACACCCACCAGCTACCAAACACTGTGCCTTGACTAAGGCCAACAAACACAGCTTGAATACTGTCGAATATTCATATGAAACGACGGAGGGCTACGAATGGTTTTGGCGAAACCGTGAACGTAGTGAACTTGATATAATCGATGGAACGAGATAGCTTTTAAAAGGAGTGGTTCAAGCTCCGCGTTTAAAAGTTTAGTTTTGAAAAGAACCGAGTGGTTTTCAAAGTGTTCCAATCGACTTTAACTTGGTTTATTATCTTGCATTAGTTCTTTTAATGCATGATATTCTTGCATTAGTTCTTTTAATGCGTCCCATCATTTAATCCTACCATTGCAGAAAACAACCAAAATATGACGTACGCTTATGCCATATGCATTCGCCACGGGGCCCCGTCATCACCCGTTAGGTTACTTAACTAACGACAGAGCGGGGGCTGGGCTAGCGCGGCTGTAAAACATAAGCAACGCCTAAATAGAAAGCAATGATAGAAATTACAGATCACAGATGAATACATTGGATATACTAGGAATCCTCAATCCGTTCGAGCCTGTAACGAAAAGCGGATTACACGGTCGCGGTGAATAGCCAATACCCCACCCAAGACCCCTACGGGTGCGGCAAACTACCCGCCAAGTACCCGAAGCGAAGCAACCTCCCTCACCACCGTGAGTAGGCCACTCGGCACTTCGAGATACCCGGTAGTTTGTGCACCCCCTCCATGGGTCTATCCTAGGAGCAAAAACAGTAAAAAGAATTATACAATGACGGCTACAACCCCGACCCGGTTGTGCGGCCATACAAATAATATTATTACATCAATTTACATGTTACAAATGAATGAAAGAAAAAATAACGCTCATCTCACATCCACCCCGGCCATTCACCCGCGACAATCCAATCCGTTCATATCCACAAACCAATAACAATCACAGATCACAGAGATGTATAACCCCGACTAATCGACTTATAGCGATTAGCCGACGTTCAATACATACAAGCATCACAGATATAACCGATATAGTTAAAGTGTAGTGAAGTTCCGAAAAATACGGATTTATAGGCCCCCAAAAGTAAATTTTAGTTCTGGAAAATCTGGGCACATATAACATATCCTAAAAATCCCAAAACCAACTCAGAAACACTCTGCACCAAAATCCAAGCAGAGAGGGGACCAGACGGCCGCGCTTCCGCGGCAAGAGCTTCCTCTTGCCGCGGATCCGCGCTCCTCTGATCGCCTCTCTGGTTCGTATTTGGTGGTTTTCTATACAAAAGCCTGAGATAATTTTTGGTGTATAACAAATGTCATTTTGACCAGAAAAAAAATTAACAGAAACTAGGGTTTTGCAAAGTTTGGTTTTTGGATTTTCCGGTTTCGAAACTTCGTTACACTTCACTACCTAGCTAGTTTAAGTTTAGTTAGGCTCTGATACCACTGTAAGTCCACGTTGCCCACCCCGGTGCTTACGGGGAGGCGGAAAACATAATAAAAAACGGATTTTTATAGACTTAGGCAACATGGACCAAGCTTGTGAGGATCTTTGCTAAACAAAAACTAGCTAACCCTAACTAGTAACTAGCTAAGTGATGGAAAGGTTATACCTTGAGCTCAAAGTCCTTCTCTCCTTGCTCCTTGGAATGGTAGAAAGAGCTCACCTTGCTTGTCTTCATCCGTCAAAGAAGGATCCACCCGAAAGCCTCGACCTTTAGCTTCAACTCCAAGCTAGGAGTAACTAGAGTGCAAGAATTGCTAAGACTTGAACCCTAGAAGAGAGTAGAGAAGATCAAGTGAAGGTTTTTCTCAAGCTTTTTGTTTCTCAACACATGAGAGGGAGAGAGCTTGAGGGAGAGGATGAGCAAGAGAGAGAAATGATATGAGAGAATGAATAATTAGTGAGCCATTCTCACTAATATGTGTGTAATATATTAATTAATTAATTAGCTAGAAAATTGTCATGGTTTAATCAAGATATGACCATTATCATTTCAATATTAATGCAAATTGCAAGGATCAAAGAGCATCTTCCAAATGAAATGATCATGGTCAAATTGTCAACTAGGTCAACAAGTCAATGAAGTCAAATAGTCAACAACAACAACCATGCACAATTATTAAGCTAATTATCAATTAACTATAATACACACAAAAGCAATAGGGTTAATAAAATGACAATAGTCATTAACCCTAAACAAGGTCCTCTCCCTCAATCTCAAGCAACTGTGCATACGCACCCGCATTCGTGATCCGAGGAACACGAACACAATGAGAAAAACCAATCTCAAACCATATACTAGGATCCGGCTTAAACCAAAGCCCGCTAGTATAAACTGTCCGGACAACAAACGTGCACAAGTGCGCGAATGTGAACGAACCCTGTCGTAAAACCATGCGACCTCTACTCATTTTTCCTAAAGGAGAATAGCTCTCTGTGTGGGACTCTAAAGACTCGACACTACGCTGGCAGTGGGTTTAACCACAGACCGCAAGCGGCACTAGCTGTACGTAACGGTCCCCAGGTAGATGTCGATAAGAAGACTGACGAGGTGAACCCCATCTGCACTCCTACTGAGCCTGTATGTGACAGTCTCCGTACAGTCCGGTCTGTTCGTCTAATACATCGCATGTCGGGCCTAGGGGGCGGTAAAACGTCAGTCCCCTAATAGCGGTACAAGTCGTGTCGGAGTGAAGCCCAAAACACCCTGAGATAACACTGGAAGCCTACCAGTATATCTCGCTTGCCCTGGCCAGGGACTACTCGTGTAATGGCTCTCCTAGACACAGCGCGATGTCAACCCCCAATACCGGGAGAGACGAATCCTGTCTAACCGTCACTGCCTCCAAGTGCTTCGGGACTGCACCCAACCACCACCTGTTTGCACGACTCCTTTGAGCCATGGTAGGGTAGTATTCAAAGTGCAGTGGGAACACACTTGAGGCGAAGTGCCAGTGTCAAGTCAGCGGACTAAGCTGTACTCATGTCACCTGGGAACTGATAACTGATGATAGGTATAATACCAACCTGTCAGTTCCCGACGAGTCCTGTCCAGTGTACTCGTAACCCAACGAGCACCCGTATACTATCTCCAGTACGACGTACTGATGGCTGTGGGACAGACCATCTCCCACACTGGGATGAGAAGCGCATACGCTAGTCTACTCCGGAGTATCGATGCCCTGTCTCGATAGTCCTACGACCTGGGACCTGTATAAGGATGTGCTTATAGATTACCCAGCCTCCACTAGTGTACTGCCATCACAACGCTGGTAATCAAGCAAAGATCCTGAGGGCTCCACTAATGCGTATAAGTGATATACTAAAATAAACACAAGTACACATTGAAGTAGAAACAAACCAAGTAGCATACTACTATATTGAGCAAGATTGTTTATACAAGGTGAATATCCCAAGCTTCCATTAAGTAATATACAAACTAGTATGATACAGTAATGGCCTCTAGGGCATATACACTAACACATGCATACCTTGATTATGGTTGGACGAGATCCATATACATGCATTGATATTACTGTTGGATGTTATCCGCATGCATATAAGTATTGACTACCTCGTTGGCATATACAGACCCGGTCACCCTAAATATCATAGTATTACCTTTATGATATAGTTGACCAAGGAGTCGTTGTTTATTCGATTTCTATCTGTTGATATTTTTCTACTCACAAGTTGGCAACTCACCCCTGTTGTGCCACAGTTCTTGCAGGTTGACCGCTTGGATCAGTAGCGGCTTCGCTGGCACACAGTTTTATTCGGGTGTTTTTCATTGGTGGGTGGGATATTTGTATCATTCACACTCTTGTATCTACATTTCATATTGTATCTAGTTAACTCCATCAATCAAAAGTTGTAAATTGTATAAGTGATGAGACTTAGTGAGGCTTGTAGTTGCGAGATTTGAGCGATGGGTTCTATATTCACATTTGCGGTTATATCTTGCTCATTTCTTTATCTTTTTGTGGTGAACTTCGCCGTTGGGCGTCATATACTTATTTATACAGTATTGCGTGGTTGTAATCCGCCATTTGGCGAAGTGCTAGCTCCCGCTTGGGGATGCCATTATCCTTATTATGTATTTGTGGTTTTGGATCAAAATTTACAAAGGAGGTGCAGACAAAATTTTTAAAAGACCAAACGTGTTTTTTTTAAAAACTAGTAAATTCCACTTGCATCATTGATCAGTCGAAAATACTGCATCTTTTAACCGGCAATTTCCTTATCATTTGCATTCATTTAGAAGTGTACGGTATTCATATTTCACATATTAGCAAATCAGTCGTTAAATATCAGATTGCATGTGTTAGACTCTAAAGCCTGCACTATAAAGGAAATTGACCGCATTTTATGGCATCGCATCATCCCTATATTGCGCAACACTTGTTTTGAGATCTATGCAGGAAAACCGAGGAGAAAAGCCAAAAATTTACATGGTATTGATCAAACATTACGCCAACTCAATGATTTCAGTTCTGGTAGCAATCCAAAGGGCAAAATACAATTCAACATATCAGATAAAGCTTCAAATATTAGCCCAAGACCACTGCAAAGATCCCAAGCCCCAAGGAGCCTACATGGCCGCGGAACCGCGGCCGGAGCCGGCTTGAGCCGCGGTTCCGCGGCGGCTTGTCGACGTCACCTCCTCAACTTTGCTTCAATACCTCTATCTCAGTGGGTACAGCTCAGATTCCAGAAGACTCTAGAGACTTCTGCCAGTTCAGCAAACTAGGGTTTCTAAGCTTAATTAATCCTAGATTAAAACCTAAGCTAGCTCCTAACAAACTAATTCTAGAAGCTCCTCAACAAACTTTTGGAGGGAATTGTAATTTCAAACCTAGACCTAGGGTTTAGGAAGTCTATAAATAGAAGCCTAGTCCAAAGGTTAAGGAGACTTAGAAATCCAATCCCAATCTAGTATCAAACTAGAGCCTTTTTCATTTTACCACTTTCTTCATCTTCTTCCACAAGTCTAGTGACAAGACTTGTGTGAAACCCTAACCCTAATTCCAATCCAAAAGCCAAGATCCCGAGTACCAAATCAAGCAAGAAGCGCTTCAACCTTTTATGAGCGGAGCCGATCTTCAATAGAGCAAGTGGTCCAAGCCGATCCACGACTCACGGAGAAAAGCGAAGCCAATTCAACAATCGAGTTCTTCCTCTTGTAGTTCTTGAGCGTCTGTAATGAAATTGTTGATATAAATAAAAGGTGAAATTCTTTTATCTTGTTTTCTTTAAATTCTTGCATCATGATTCGATCTCAATTTATAATTGTAGTTCTTGTTGTGATGTTTGAGTAATACTCCGCTCGTCGAGGAATCGAGACGATCAAAAGAATGATGATGTAACATATCTTAAAACGATTCTTGATTCCTACGAGTTTTGTAAACCCTAGCAAGTTCAAGAACCGACGACCCAGTTTCGTTGCGATGCTTTCTTGATTGATATCGCTCGAAATTGGGTAGTTACGATCGTTTCTTGAAATTGCTAGAGGCTAGAATGTGAATGATATCGACGAAAGAACAAGGGTTAAATGATGAAACCTTAGTTTCTCGAGAAAGCCCTAACTCTCGTCGATCATCATTGATCTAGTATCAATTCTTCGAAGGACAAGAATACGATATCTTGAGATTACATCACGTTTATAGATCCGATCAATTCCTGCGAGCCTCATTTAGATTCTTGACATTTTGATTGAAAATATCATCGAAACCCGATTCTCGATTGTTTATCATTTTCTTGATTCTTGATTAGACTAGTGACACCTGAATCAATCGATAAAATCTTGAATCATGTTTTCTTTTCTTTTCGATTAACTTTTCAATTCAAACAAATCAAATATAAAAACGAATTGCACAATCCCTGTGGACGATCCGCACTCACTTACAATCTACATCCGACACCGTAGTTTATTGCGGTCAAATATAATTCTTTGATTGTGAATTTTATTCAATTTTCATACCGACACAACGAGAAACTCTTATCGATCAAATGACACCATTATCGGGGATCATTTGAGTTGATACACACTACACAGTCTCGAATTTTATGATCAATCAAATGGCGCCGTTGCCGGGGATCACGCGCTAATTCGTTTCATATTAAAGTTTGAATTGAAAGATTTATTCCATTGTAATTTTTGTAATCAAAATTCGTGCAAACCCTAAACGATTTGTTGTGGTTCATTGCAAGGAGATCTGGAGATTGCTGTGAAATTGGAAATTTTTTTGGAGAATTCCAGAGGACAGGGGAAGTGAACAGGAACATTCCTTGAAAATTTTGTGCAGTGTTCTTTTCTTGCGACCGCGGAAGGGCGGCATTAAGAGGCAATTGCGGCGGAACCGCGGCCTTGTTGAGGGATCTCTGTGAAAATTTTGCTTCAGGTGACTTCTTACCTTCTTCTCTCTACTCTTTTTAGCTCCAACTAATAATTTTCTGCAGGATTCTTTGCAAATAATCGCAGCTCGCAAATTGCAAAAGTAAATTTGTGCGTGATTTTGTTTCTTGGTTGTTTGCATTCTAAATACGGATATTAAGGGGCACGGCCAAATCCAAATTAGGTGGGGATTTCATTACCCTTCCTAGGCCCCGAAAATCACAAAACTTGCATACGCATTTATCCTAATTAACTAAAAAAGATCTAGAGATGACTCTAAGGACCGTCGCGCTCACTTAGGACAAAAGAAGGCCGTGGGTAATTCATTGCTTATCCGCGTTTTCTTGTGGTGTCTAGGCAAGTGTGTCGAAGGCTAGTGGTTATTAATTAGGCCCACTACTTACGTAGTGGAGTACCTTCCTACTTACCTTGCACTTACCTGGCCACAGGGGGACAAAGAGGCAGTGGAGGATTGATCATGTGACTTGTCTTTTGGCAGTTAGGAGCGGTCTAGAGCCGGACCTAGGTGACCACTAGATTCTAGGGTTTTGTGTGCTGCATTTGTTGTGTCGCATCATTTTTTTTTAAAAATCCCCCTTTTTTCAAAGCAAACACCGCATTCATTCATTACCCCTAATTATAAGTCAACGCTGCCACTTGTACTAACCCTTTTTAGTACAAGATAGGCTGGACAAGGGATTCTAGTGCCCGTTTAGTCCGCGTACCCTTTATCGACTCCGAAGTTGATATTTCTCCATTTATCTTTCCTTTACCCACTACCACACCCACACCGATGGATCCACCTCCATCAAACTTTTTTAACCCTAATCTGCCGCCGTCCGTTGGTGCGCAGAATCCACCCCGCATCTCTCTCCAAGAGAGGTGCTATCCACTGCGAGGTCCTCTTTCGACCTGCTTATCCACACCACCAGCCAATGGGGACAACTTTGAGATTAAACCCTAATACATCAACCTTTTACCTAAATTCCACGGACTCGAGACTGAGGACACTTACGTTTTCATCACCAAATTTGAAAATGTATGCGCAATGATGGGTACGTCACAACTTTCAGTGGATGCGATGCGTCTACGACTTCTTCCATTTACATTGTGCGATATAGCCGAGAAGTGGCTATATGACACTACCGCACACTCTATTACGAATTGGGAAGAATTCATCGCTGCATTCCTTAAGAAATTTTACCCAATACAAAAGACAGCTCGAATCCGTAGCGAACTAAATCAATTTGCCCAGCTCCCTACTGAACCATTCTCTAAATGCTTTGAACATTTCAAGGATCTATTGGTTCAGTGTCCTCATCACGGCATCCCGAGATGGGAATTGTGCCGAATCATTTATGAGGGCATTAACCCAAACACTAAACAGAGCCTTGAAAACATGAGTCAAGGTACTTTTATGACTAAGGATGATGGGGAAGCATGGAAGTATTTAGAAGAGTTCGCTGAAAAATCACTACAGTGGGAGAGTGGAACTCAACCATTGAATAGGGGTGGCGTACACCAAATAGATGTATCCATAGGTGTTCGAGCTGAGATGGCAGCAACGCAAAAGAAGCTCGACGCTATGGAACACAAATTTTCTGCAGCCTCCCTAAACCCAATGTCGCTCCCCAAAACTGTATGTGGCTGTTGTTCTGGTCCGTCTCACTTCACGGAAGAATGTCCGTTTCAAGGTCATGAGCATACTAATGCCGCATTTCAAAGACCTAGAAACGATCCATATTCTTCCACGTATAATCAGGGTTGGAGGAATCACCCGAATTTTGCTTGGAACCAAAACCAATCTCTAAACACGGTTCCAAACACGAATAATTTTCAAAGGGCTCTTCCTCCACCACAACAGTAACCCCTTCAACTCACTCAGCACCCCTACCAGTCACAAAATTTACAAAACCAGGTCAACACTCCTGCACAGTCTAATCCTATGCAGTTGTCCTGTTCTGACGAATTCTCTCAATTCACTCAAACCATGAAATCACTTTTATCAAATTTCATAGAGGTTTCGACTGAGGTTAGATCTTCCGTCAGTGAGATAAAGAAAAACTCAACGTCCCAAGCTGAGAGTATCATATCGATGGAAGCTGAAATCGCACGCCTTAAATCCGAAATGAGTGCGAGAGAAAAAGGGAAACTTCCTTCTCAACCCCTACAGAATCCTGGGCATTACAATGTTAATGCCGTCACAACGTTGAGATCGGGAAGAGTGCTGGACAATCATGTCGGGGAAGGTATTGATGATATTGGAAATCATATCAACACCCCGACTGTGACCTTTCCTCACACACACACTTCTAATTCTGATCCTTCTTCTTCAAACCCACCACCTTCTCGCAAGCCTATTCTCAATTTCCCTCTAGGCTCGACACCTCAGCCCAACCCTTATAGTTCTCCACAGATGGTCCCCACACCTCTTTTGGGATCTCGTCTACCCCCTCTTCCTTCTCCTATGATGGACCCGGCGCTTATTGCGAAAGCTCCTTACCCGAATCGGTTAAGGGGTAAAAGAACGAGTCCTCATATGGAGAAAATTATAGAATTGTTTAAACAGGTAAACATCAACATCCCTCTCCTAGATGCGATTCAACAAGTCCCCGCTTATGCGAAAATTCTTAAGGACTTGTGCACTAGGAAGAGGAAGACTCAAGTGCCGAAGAAGGTCTTTATGTCTAATAATATTAGCACTGCTTTTATTCCCCAGCTACCAAAGAAACGAAAGGACCCAGGATATCCTGCAATATCGATTTCTATTGGGGGTAAAAACATAAATCGTGCTCTTTTAGACCTTGGCGCAAGTGTTAACCTACTTCCATATTCTGTATATGAGCAACTAGGGATTGGAGAGCTGAAACCTGCTCACTGCACTCTCCAAATGGCAGACCGTTCAATCACCAAACCAAGGGGTGAATTAGAGGATGTGTTGATAAAGGTCGGGGAATTTGTTGTCCCTGTAGACTTCATTGTACTTGACATACAGCCTGTAGCAAACCCCCGGGGCCAAATTCCGGTGATTCTGGGTCGTCCTTTTCTTGCCACTTCCAACGCTGTTATAAACTGTAGAAACGGTTCAATGAACTTATCATTTGGAAATATGACCATTGAACTAAATATCTACAAGGTTGGAAGTCAGCCATCAGAACCCTCTGCTCATATTCTAGATGTGTGCTCTGTCCACGAGATCGCTCCCGATAGTTGCGGAGCTGAGGAACTTTGCTTTACTGATCTCGACGACATTACCACATCTCTGTTTGAATTTACACAAGATCTTAGTGAGGACACTTTACCTACACTTGAGTCCTGCACTCCTGACTTTTCTCCACCCGAGTCCGTATCTTTCACAGGCTATGAGCTTCTTTGTAAATCCAAAAATCACTCAATGATCCCTCCTTCTATCATTTCTCCGCCTGAATTAGATCTAAAAATATTACCTTCTCATCTGAAATATGCTTATTTAGGTGAGAAGGAGTCTTTACCGGTTATAATATCCGCTTCTCTAGCATTAGAGCAAGAGAATGCACTTTTATCGGTATTGAGATCTAAAAAAGTGGCATTTGGTTGGAGGATGGCGGACATCAAAGGGATTAGTCCCTTGATAGTTGAACATCATATACATGTGATGGATGATGCCATACCAACCCGAGAACCACAGAGACGGTTGAATCCCATCATGAAGGAAGCAGTAATGAAAGAGATCGTCAAATGCTTAGATAATGGTATTATATAACTCATCTCCGATAGCCAATGGGTGAGTCCTATACATGCCGTTCCTAAGAAATCCGGCATCACTGTTATAAGCAATGAGGAAAATGAGTTGATTCAGACACGCGCCCAAACTGGGTGGCGTGTATGTTTCGATTATAGAAAACTCAATGCTGCCACGAGGAAAGACCACTTTCCTCTACCATTCATTGATCAAATGCTGGAACGCTTAGCGGGACGAGAGTATTATTGTTTTATGGACGGATACTCAGGCTATAATCAGGTCCCCATCGCCAAATAAGATCGAGATAAAACCACTTTTACTTGTCCTTTTGGTACCTTTGCTTACAGCCGCATGCCCTTCGGGTTATGCAATGCTCCCGCTACCTTTCAGCGGTGTATGATGGGGATATTCTCTGATATGGTAGAGAATTTCCTGGAGATCTTTATGGACGACTTCTCGATTTTTGGAGACTCTTTTTCCGATTGCCTATCGAATCTTGACGCTGTTCTTACTCGTTGCAAAGAGAACAACTTGACTTTGAACTGGGAAAAATGCCATTTTATGGTCCAAGATGGAATTGTTCTTGGACATGTCATTTCACAGAAAGGCATTGAGGTTGACAGAGCTAAGATAGATGTCATTCAAAACCTCCCTCATCCCAAAAGCGTCAAAGATATTCGATCTTTCCTTGGCCATGCGAGCTTTTATAGGAGATTCATTAATGACTTTAGCAAAATTGCTAGAACTTTAACTCTTCTCCTGGCCAAGGATACAACCTTCCATTTTGACTCGGACTGTGAGACAACTTTCGACTCACTTAAACAATCACTCACTTCAGCCCCCGTGCTATCATCGCCAAACTGGGATTACCCCTTTGAGCTGATGTGTGACGCATCTGACTTTGCAGTAGGTGCAGTCTTAGGACAGCACATCGAAAAGATGCCACACGTGATATACTATGCAAGTAAGACCCTGAATGATGCGCAAATCAATTATACAACCACAGAAAAATAACTTTTAGCGGTTGTATTTGCATTAGAAAAATTCAGGCCTTACTTAATTGGCTCACCTATAGTTGTGTATACTGACCATTCCGCTTTAAAACATCTTCTGGCGAAGAAAGATGCAAAAGGTCGACTAATACGTTGGATCCTTCTGTTACAAGAATTCGATCTTGTTATCAAAGATAAGAAGGGATTTGAAAACGTAGTAGCTGACCATCTTTCACGCTTTTCTTCTTCCCTTATGACCCTGCCGATCAATGACTCGTTCCCTGACGAGCACTTCTTGAGCGTATCCAATGAACCATGGTTCAGGGATATTGGGAACTATCTTGTCACGGGACTTATACCCAGCGATTGGTCAAAACAGGACAAATACCGTTTTCTATCCCAAGTAAAACACTTTTACTGGGACGATCCATATTTGTTTATGTATTGTCCTGATCAGATCATCTGCCGGTGTGTCCCGAAAGAACAGTTCAAGAGTGTTCTTTCTTTTTGTCATGATCAGGCCTGTGGGGGTCACTTTGGTCCTAAAAATACGGCGGAAAAGGTTTTGCAATGTGGATTTTATTGGCCGACCTTATTCAAGGACGAATTTGACTATTGCAAAACCTGTACACAATGTCAGTATACGGGTAGAATCTCCCAGAGGAATGAAATGCCTCAGCAACCCATTCTGGTTGTTGAAATATTCGATGTTTGGGGCATTGATTTTATGGGTCCTTTTCCCAACTCCTTTAGGAATTTATACATACTGCTGGCGGTTGATTATGTCTCAAAGTGGGTTGAAGCCATTCCATGTCGCACTAATGACAGGAAAGTTGTCATTAAGTTCTTGAAAGAGAATATTTTTTCGCGATTTGGACACCCACGCGCTATTATTAGCGATAATGGGACACATTTCTGCAACAGGTCTTTCGAGACTCTAATGCGGAAGTACTCAATCAACCACCGACTTTCTACACCCTATCACCCCCAAACAAGCGGGCAAGCTGAAATCTCAAACAGATAAATCAAACTTATCCTGGAGAAGACTGTTGCTAAAAATAGAAAAGACTGGTCGACCAAACTGACGGATGCTCTTTGGGCATTCCGAACTGAATTTAAAACCGACCTAGGGATGTCTCCATATAGGATAGTGTTTGGAAAAGCATGTCATTTACCCGTCGAGATAGAGCATAAAGCATTATGGGCTATTAAGGAAATAAATTTTGATGTAAACCAAGCCTGCAACTTTCGGAAGCTGCAAATAAATGAGCTAAGCGAACTCCGCGATGAAGCTTATGATAATGCTGTAATCATAAAGAATAGGACTAAGGTTTTTCACGATAAAAATATTTTGAGGAAAACATTTTCACAAGGTCAACAACTCCTTCTTTATGATTCACGATTACACCTTCACGCGGGTAAGCTCCGATCTCGATGGAAGGGACCTTTTATTGTGCGGTCTGTATACCCGCATGGGGCAGTAGAAGTAGAAAATGTTAAAAACGGCAAATTTTTCAAAGTGAATGGACATAGACTAAAGCCGTATTTTTCCACTGACCCCACGGAGGAGCTCCTGTTCTTACAGGAGCCAGTTTATTTGGATTAAAATTCCTCCGTCTCATCTTCATATCCTGCATATCACTGCATCATCTTTTGAATGAAGGTGAGAGAAAAGAGTAAGTTTGGGGGAAGTTCTTCACTTATATATTTTTCCCCCAGTAATAATTCCTCCCAGACTTACAGGATTTGTAAATATAGCTGTTGGCAACAGTGAGGACACTGTTGAAGACAAGTTTGGGGGAGGTTTGTGCTTATTTTTGCATCATTTGCATATCATTTGCATAAGCACAAAACATTTCTTTAAAAACTTATAAAAAATTAAAAAGTTTTCAAAATCCATAAAAATTTAAAATTTTCAAAATATAAAAATATTTTAACATTTTTTGTACATAAATAAGATAATGAAAGTTTAGGTAGTGAAAAATTACATCCATAAGATTAGAAAATTTTAAGAAAATCAAGAAAATTAGAAGTTTTCTTATACGAACTAGTAATAAGTAGTTATGATCCGTTGTCCCAAGGGTTAGTAAGATGAAAGACGTCACTAATCTGAGGATAAAAATAAGTCTGAAAAATAGTTTTTATTCTGGAAGCCAAACATTTTGAACATTGATACCCTGCTATTCGCACTTACACACGTCTTAAAGCCTGGGATAGTAGAGGATACCTTGAAATGCTCTTGTCTTAAAGCCAAAAGTATGAAGGAAATAAAAAAAAATGAATAAAGAAGATATAAAGAGGTGAGAAAAATGGACACTGGTTTTGTTATCACCAAGGGCAATAAAAAATGTATAGCGAGGGTGCCTCTTCACCTAGTGCCCTAAGGCCAACTGGTCTGGGAGTCACTGCTATGCCTAAGGTGGTGCAAGACGAGAAAAATACACCAAGTAAGCAAGCACAGGAGTAATCAGTCGGTTAGTACCTCAAGTAGTATTAACGGTCGCATGAAAGTGTGTGAGCAATCTCATCTAAATATTCATTAATTAAAAAGTACTGAGGCTGATGGGCAAGAGTATAATAGCTTGAATTGAATTCTCCGGGTGTAGGGATGTCTTTACACACACGCAGGGTTATATGATTGATGTTTGGAAGAAAGATAGGAATGAAGAATAAGACGATATTTTATTGAGGGAGGACGTGATTTCCGACATCTTTTCATGACCATTAAGATAGGGCTCATGACAACCGAAAAGCTAGCTTAGTTGGAAACCCTAATTTTCAAAGCTTTTCTTTTACAATTCTTTTCTTTAAATGTAACATTCATGTTCCTTTCTATGCATTAAGAAAACTTGATTTCATATACCTTTATTTCAAAAACTCACCTCCTTTACTTTTTCAAAAAGGTTTAGATTTCTGGATTTCAGCTTACTTGAATTCCGTTACTCCTTTAGACGTTGCGTGATTCAAGTGGTGGTCACGAGCTAATATTTCGGGTCGTGACAACCTAGGAGTTCAACACTATCAATCCTGAAGAAACACTCCGAAAATTTAGCAAACAGCTTGTGCTGTCCCAATGTCTGCAAAGAAAATCCTTAAGTGCTGCACAGGTTCCTTACGACTCTTGGAATAGCCCAGAATGTCATCAATAACACAACAATATCTGGTCGAGGAACGGCCTGAGAAATCTGGTTCATCACATCCATGAATGCTGCTAGGGTATTGGTGAGTCCAACGACACCACCAAAAACTCATAATGCCCGTAGCGCGCACAAAAAGCAGTCTTCGAAATGTCATCACTCCGAATCCACAACTAATGATGACCTGGTCCCAAAACAAACTTAGAAAAATGTCCCGCACCCTGAAGCTAATCGAACAAATCATCAATGCGAGGTAAAGGATACCTATCAGAACCGTAACTCGGTTCAATTGACGATCAATCAATACACGACCTCAAACTGCCGTCCTTCTCCTCGATGAACAGAATAGGAGCTCCCCAAAGCGAAACACTTGGACATACAGGTCCCCCTATCTAGCAACTCTGCAGCTAGTCCTTAAGCTCCCTAAGCTCCGCCGGCTCATCTTGAACAACGTCGGAAAACTCTCGCACGATAGGAACTCGGTCCAACGAATCTACTGCTGCTCCGGTATTACGAATGAAATCCAAGAATCCCCGACATCCTCTCCTCAAAAGCTGACTAGCGTAAAAAGGTTGAAATCAAGCTGTGAGGGGCGGCACCACGGTCCCCCTGCACAACAATAACTGACTCAACGGGAAAACAAAACCCGACTGTCTTCTCACGGCAATCCATAGACGCATAGCACGTAGCTAACCAGTCCGTGCCGAGGAGAACGTCAAAGTCCAATATCTCTAGAAGGATCAAATTGACGGACGAATCTCTATCTCCTATCCGATTGGCACATGACCGAAACACATTTCATGCAACAAAAGAATCGCTAACAGGATTAAACACAACAAAAGGATGATCTAGCAAACATGACTCTCGGTCCAACCTCGGCACGATGTGTGTAGAAACAAATGAGTGCATAGATCCAGAATTAAACAACATGCATCAAAAAAAACATACGAAAAGAATACGAGAAAACTCTGCATTGGACGCCCGCGCGTCCCGATGAATAGAAGAAAATGTTCATGCCTGCCCTCTACCTGCAATTGGCTATCCTCCTCCTCTAACATACTGTTCTATCTAAACAAACACTCCGCGACCACAACCTCCCTGAACATAAGTCTGACGCGGTGCGACAACAGGCGCAAGGGGTAACGCTCCCTGAGGTGAAGGTGGTAAGGTAACATATGGTACGGCTGCCCTACTATGGCGTACCAGGAAACAATCTCTGACAAGGTGATGAAAGATCCCGCATCGAAAAAATCCATACGATGACTGCTGACCCTCCTGGGGATAAGAGATAAACAACTGTCCTCGTCCCCAGCTTCTGCTACTCCCGCGACGTGCACGAAATCTGTCGCGGCGACTAAACATCTGTCTCTTGGCTGATACACCCGTACGAGCCCTCCTCGGTTCCGGAACTTCCAAAGTCTCGGGAAGACGTGCCTCATCTAATAGGGATGCGTCCAATGCTGCTGTATATGTAATACAATGCTGTGTGCTGGTAGCAAGGAATAACTGGGTAACAAGGGTGACAACCTACTGTCGCTGCTCTCGACTGACCTCAACCAATGATCCCATCATCTGGCGTAAGTCCTGCATATCTGTCTCTAGCCTAGCGATACGATCTATCAAAGGCGGATCAATCTGCTCCTGTACAACGAGCGTACCGTCCTTGTCAGTCCTCGTCCCAAATGAGTCAACTCTGACCTCGGCTCTCGCTGTCTTTCTCTAAGCCCTCAAAGTCTTCGGCGTCATAGTGGCTAGAAATGGAAATAGGATTCGGTATGAACACGGAAATCGAATCACAAGGATTATATCGTGGAAGGAATTTCAAGCAATTAGTACTTAGGTCACTTAGGCGGAGTAACGTGTCGTAAGTATGCTGCGGACATACACACACTACGTCATTCTGCTTAAGCTACATACTCCATCATACCAAGGTCATCCTATACTCCGAAAGGTAAAAACCTAGCGCTCTGATACCAACTTTGTCACGACTCGAAATTGGCACGTAACGGCACTTAAACTGTAAGTGCACGGCGGCGCCCCGGCCGTCAATCCGACGGCCAAATACGGAAGCGGTGATAAACTTTAATTTTCTTGAACTGGCAAACCGCCGCGCACTAATACCCGGATGGAACCACTAACTAGTCCTAGCTATCTACAAGAAAGGGGAGAGAGATATACCGACAGATCCGAGTCCTCCGGTCTTCTCGTCGTCGTCCCGATCTCCTGCGGAATGTGCCGTCTCCTCCTCGTCGCCGGAAGTGCACCACATCGCCTACTTCTTTTACGGGCTCCCACCTCAATGCCGAGATAACTCGGGCACGAAGCTGGCTAGTCGACGTGCCCAAGGTTTGCTGTAGAATGTAGTGTACAAGTCTCATTTGGGGTTGTGGAGATTGCCATTTTTGGTGGAGGAATGATACTAGTTTTTGGAGATGGAGTTGTAGGATTTTTCCAAAGCCAAATGAGTGCAATTCCCTCATGGAAAAAATGGGACAGCCCCTCTTGGAGCAAGGCCGGCCACTACAAGTGGTGAGGAGGGAAAAATGAAAGAGAGCAAGTGTCTCAAAAATGAGAGCCATACTCATATGTTCCCAAAAGAGAGAGAGAGGGAAGGCTATCATGAAAAAGGAAATCATGAAAGAATAAGGTCACAATCACACCCACTCTCAACTACTCACCAACAACCATGATAGCACCAAAACCAACACTCCAACAAGCTAATGATCACTTCCAAAAGTCATGCCATCATGAAGATAGAAGTCAAGGTCAAAAGAATGGTGCACCATCATGATACAAGGAAATATGCAAAGACCCCCTCCACAAATGCTTATTTGCAACAATGCAAATAAGCCCTCCTCCACCAATCTTCGGCCGAAACGGAAAGCAAACTGGCTACTCCATAAAACTGGTCCCGTAATAAATTACAGGGAAACCCCGATACTGTGCATACACACCCGCATTTGTATTCCGACCGAAATACAAATGCAATGAGACAAAAACTACACTGTACTATACTATGATCCGGCTTAAACCAAAGCCGGCTAGTAATATCCGTTCGATCCTGATCCGTGCAATACCGCACGTATCTGATCGAACCCTGCCATATATCCATACGGCCAATAGTATAAACTTTCCGATTCTGATCCGTGCAATACCGCACGTATCCGATCGGACCTTGCCATATCTCCATACGGCCTCTACAACTTTTCGCCCGAAAGCTGAGTAACTGAATGTGGGGGACTCTAAAGACTCGTCAACACCTTGGTTGTGGATTTAATCACTAGCACGTCAGAGGTATAAGCCAATACGTAACGGGCTACCAGGTATTGACTAAAAGGGACGTCTGTGAGCGAACTCAGCCTGACAACCCTACTGAGCCTGTCAGTGACAATATCCGTACAGTCCGGTCCGTTCGTCTATGAGTATCGCATGGCGGGCCTAGGGGGTTGGTAAAAGTCAGACCCCCAAAAGCGGTACAAGTCGTGTCGGAGTTTAGCCCAGAACACCCTGAGATACTACTGGAATACCTACCAGTAAATCTCCTTGCCTCGGCCGAGGGCTTCGTGTAATGGCTCTCCTAGACACAGCACGACCTCACCCCCAATACCGGGAGAGACGAACCCCTGAAGATATGCTCACTGCCTCCATGTGGCTCGGGACTGTACCCAACTAAAACCTGTTTGCACGACTCCTTTGAGCCGTGGTAGGGTAGTAATCAAAGTACAGTGGGAACTCACACGAGACAAATGACGATCCCCAGGTCGATGAACTAACCTGCACACATGTCACCAGGGAACTGCCATCTGACGTCTGGTATATGACCAACTAGCATGTTCCCGGCGAGTCCTGTCCGGTGTACTCATAACCCAATGAGCACCTGTATACATCTTAGGTGATCCAACTGACACCAGTGGCTTGTGAGACCGGCCACCGCCCCTCGTCGGGGTCTCGACTGTATACACTAGTCTACTCTGGAGTATCGATGCCCTGTCTCGAAACTCACACGACTAGGGACCATTTAAGGATATGCTTATAGACCCCAGCTCCCACTTATATGATCGCCCTCATACTGCTGGTGGTCAAGCAAGAATCCTAGGGGCTCTATCAACGTGTAATAGCAACTTGTCAGGTCACCTGAAACAGTACACGATGATAAAGGTAAACCAGATAGCATACTATCATCTCGAGTAAGACTGTCCTACCGGGATAGGTCCTCCATCAATCATTGCAATCACATACCTGTGACCTAATAATTGACTCTGAGGGCACTATCTCCAACAATCTCCCACTTGCACTCAAGGATAATTATTGCGATGTCGCATACTCACAGCCCGTGTGATACCGAACACCCAACTCCTCTACTAGTCAGTCTCACAAAGCTCGTTTTAGAAACTATTGCGTTCGAGGAATAGCCTTAGTGAGTGGATCCGCCTTGATGTCTCTTTCTATGTCTCTCTATGTCTCAAGTTCGCGGAGAAACCCATCTCCCGAAATGAGCAATACCTGTCTTAGAATGTGTCTGGATGTCTGATGGGACATAGCTCATAAATGTACTCCAAATCCAAACTTCTTAGACTGTATCGTCAACTGAACTTAATCAGTATCCTGCGCCATGCCACCCTCAGTATTGCCTTGGACCACCTGTCCAAAATACTGCCCCTCGTCAGAAGGAAAACTATAACTCTGACAACCTCCTTGTCGTCCATGTCACCTTGGAAGCCTGGAATGATAACTGTCTCCCGAATGAGGCTGTCGTTATCATATTCCTAGAACATCCACTTATGTTCTAAAACTGCTTCCGACTGTTTCTCCAGGATTGGATCAAATGTCAACTTATTGCATCTAGTGCAAGAACAACATCTGGTGTGGTACTTGACATCTCACGATTGACTCAATTGCCTGAGCAAGTGATCTGCCAATCATGTAGGTCCCTCTCCCCTTTAGTCTGTAAGACACCTTTAGAGAGGGTGACTCCATTACCTGCAGGTACACTACCGTGCCAGGAGTCGTCCATCCTAAATACTCTTAGAATGATGTCAAGTACCCTGATTGGGAAACCACCCAAATCCAGATCTAAAACCATAGATCTAGTAACCAGTATGTCTGACATAATGTCCAAATCCCATATGGAGAAAACACTGTGTGACGACCAAAGCATAACCAATTGTAGTATAGGAGTTTCCTTTCCTACTCTGAGTATGTCATCCAAATACCAGGATATCACACCCTACTACCTTCTCAACAGATCCATCCCCTATTCTGATGAAGTCAAACCTATGACTGTCACATCAGAAATAGATGATCTATCTCCGCTACATCTGCTTTAGTCTATAAATAGACATATGCTACCTGTCCACCAATGCTTCCGCTGCTCCCACTGACTACGACAACCCTCTGGCAGAGTCATATAGACGTCCACTTCTAAAACTAGTTTAGAACGACGCTATACTCATCCTCCCGCCGGGTCTCGCAGCCAGGAACAACAGCAATGGTAATTGTGGGTAAACAAGAACTTCCCTGTCACCGTCCTTGAGGCTACCGTAGTACCTCTCGGGTGCCTGAAGTTACCCACCTTATCTGCGGAGTGGCCAATGGAATGTCAATCCAGATTGAATCTTTAGGTTCCTTATCAAATCTTCAGTAATCGTTTGTGGTTCTGGAATCACTTCCAGTTCTACCATACTCCCACTACTGTTTTCTGAAAAAATCCATTTTTAATAAAACTGTGGCGAGTCTAGAACAATATTGCTATTGTTCATCCTGATGGTAGAAAGTCAACCCTCGTCATAGCCTGGGTCAACCCACAAACAGCCATTACAAAAAACATGCCTTGAGTTGTCCAGTGTTTGGTTTTAAGCATAAACCGGACAACTCCCCGTACCTTAACATCGTTAAGATGCGAACTGTTCTATATCCCATATAGGAACAGAGGCACTGATTTAATTGATCCAGATTCAAATCATGCAGCTATAACTAGTGCATGTCAACTAAATGGAAGGAGGCCGATCAGCGTTACTCAACTTAGGAATGCTTCCAATTATGAGTAACCTGAAAGAGAAGTAAGTTCTCTTAGTCACTACTACCAACTGAATACCATACACAAGTATCTACATCTTCGATCTCTTTGAAGAATCCCGATACTTGCTACACCTGGTTCTCTACTCTATTCAAATACCTATAACTTCTCAAAATTCAGACCCTGTGTTTCCACGAAACACTTGTCTAGAAACTAGAGAAGTCATAAGTAAACCGAATATAGTACGAGGACCAACCCCTCTGTCCTTATGGACCCTGGACAACATACAATACTCTGTATAAGTCCCTTAAGTCTGATAACTCATTCACTGTGTGTCGTAGGTTGAAAACTGTACTTATGGTCAAGAAGAATTACACCGCTGTTTAATGCTCCTTACCTAACCATCCACTGATATAGGTAAATGTCATAGACATAATTTCAGAAAGGTATATCTCACTCTATGAAAATAGACGTACAGATATATCAATTTGAAATTGGTGCATAAAAGCGGATATTCAAAACCAAATATTTGCCGACCGGCAAACAGCCCAGGTGATTTCCTCAAATATCACCGATTACAACGAATCCCGATATAATGAGGATAATCACCCAATTCCCAATAACCTACGCCCACTCATCATCTGTAAAACCATACAGATGTGAGAATCAAACCTGTTAAATACATACCCTGGAGTAAGTATCTAATCGGGAAATCAGTTTTCTTTTAACAGTACACAGTGAAACATTGAAATGTTTCGATGGAGTATGATGGTATTTCTAGTAATGCCTCTTCCAGATTCACGACTGTAACCGTATAATTCTTTGCCACCTCTCCAAATCCCTTCATATGTCTTTAGTCTTTACCTTCTGCACACCCCTTTAGGCCAAATGGTTTTCTTCCTTCCCTACCGTTCGGCACCAGCCTATGGTTTGGAAGAAGACTATCCAATAAGCATAATGGGTGTACTGTCCCAATCCTAGGAACACTCACAATGCGAGAGAAGGTGAAGATAAAAGACACCTGAATAAATCTTATTCCTATTTCTCCTGAACCAGAATCCATCCCCGAACTGGAACAAGTTCATTTCGAGTTCGTATATAACCATACGATGGAGTATCCAATAAACTGTGGATCTTCGTAGTGATACGGAGTGTCCTGGAGAAATGCAAAGGTGATTTTAGGATTGGCGAAGGAATACTTGGTTTGGTCGTGAATATCTGTTGCAATTTACTTTGCCCTCTTACTAATCCATTGCTTTGTCTTAACTTAATACCTTCTGCACACCATCGTTATGCTAATTGGTTTTCTTCATTCCCTACCGGTCGGCACCAGCCTAAGGTTTGGAAGAAGACAATCCAATTTGCGTAATAGGTGTACTACCCCTAAACCAAGGAGTACTCGTAACCTGAGAGAGGGTAAAAGGAAAAGACAACTGAATAATCCTATCCGTTTTCTCCAGAACCGGAAACCATCCTCGAATAAATCCCTTCGAGTTCGTATCTAACCTTACGATGGTTTTGTCCAATGGAAGTGGACGTTCGTAGTAATACGGGGTGTCCTGGAGAAAAGGGTAAAAGTAGGAGTGGCAATGAGGTCTGCAACTCTGACAATCCAAAAGCCAGTGTTAAGAAGGTTCGGTTAATTTGGTCTCTGAGTCAAAGTCTTAGGGTCGAGTCAATGGTCGCTGCCAAAGAGAGAGAGAAAAGAAACACTCAGCGTGCACTCTAACCTAGATCAGAATGGTTACCAATTTATCTAATCAGGAATCCTCCCACTGTACCTCAAATTCTCCTCCAAACCTGAAAGAAGAATTAGTCGGGGTTACCCGAGGAGTAAACTAACTCATCGGTGGGAATCGAGATCCAACTCTCATCGCATGATAACGTGACGGAATCCGCTCACGTCATCACACTCCAGAAGGTATGCGCATATCTGGCAAGTTTCAGTTCTTTTGAAACTCCCGATGAGATTTCTGCCCCATGCTCTTATGACCTTGGCGTGAGGTCAAAATATCATAAGTCACATGTCAAGTTCTACCCATCATTATCCAGGTTAATTTGAATCCACCCGTACATACCCTTGACGTAGGCCAAAATAGTAGTACGACTGTCCCAAATCAACGCATCTATCTATGCAACAGATAAATACCCGGCAGCTACCAATCACTATGCCTTGGCGTGAGGTCAAAATACATAGCTTGAATACTACCGAATATTTAACTGAAATGATGGAGGGCTACGAATGGTTTCTGGGGAAAACCTTTAACGTAAAGAACTTGATATCGTCGAAGGAACGGATAGCTTTTAAAAATATAGTGACGAAAACCGTTGCTAAAGAGGTCACTCCCGGTGAAGGGATCTCGGCTCTTTCCCCGTAGAATGGGGTGCAGGATATTCCAACTGAATACCACGATGCAAAGCAAAAGTAATCGGCTATAGTGAAGTTAATGCCCTGACGCAGACTTCTGTCCAAGGGGTCACTCCCGGTGAAGGGATCTCGGCCCTTGCCTCGTCGACTGAGGAGCAGGATATTCCAACTGAATACCTCGATGCAAAACAAAAGTGAACGTCCTTGCAATAACAGCTTTTTGAAAAGTGTTCCAACAACATCAGATTAGGTTTGTTTTTAACTTGCATTGATCCGAATCAATGCAGTCCCATCAATTGATCACACCAAAAAGAACGAACATATACTGATGTACGTATATGCTATCCGCATTCGCCACTGGGTCCCGTCATTACCCGTTAGGTTAGCTAACTAACGACAGAGCGGGGACTGGACTAGCGCGGATGCAAAACATATACAACATCTATTAATATATATACCAATATATTATATTTCGCTCAAGGCGTGAAAGAAATGCAACATCACAGAAAATGTACAGCATCACAGAAACAATACAGATATCTGGGATCCCCGGGTTTCACAGAGCCACTACTGAAACCCGACGTTCCCCTGGTCGTGTGGATAGCCTGTGCAATGAAATCCTAGACCCCTACGGGCGCGGCAAGTTACCCGCCAAAACCTGAAGCGAGGCAGCCCCCTTCAGCACCGTGAATGGACCACCCGGCACTTCACGGAATCCGGTAACTTGGGCACCCCTCCTGGGTCAACCTGTACCCCCTACGAGTACGGCGAATAGCCCGCCAATCCTAGAGTGAAGCCCCTCCGTCTCAATGCCATGAGATGCGGGCTTGTTGCCCTTTAGAACACGGCTATCCGTGCACCCCACCGCAGGGTAATCCTAGTACAGAAAGTAAAATATACATACAACGGGTACATCGACCGCAACCAGGTCGTGCCCCAAAATAATAATACAATCAGGCAGTGACGGCAGTCCACATGTCGGACGCTCGCCACGCAAAATCAAATGTACATAATACAATCACAACTGTACTAGCAATGCATCCAGGCTATCCCCCACGACCAATCCGCAACATCACAGCAAAAACAGAACATCAACGTGAAAGTCACGTTCGCAAATCCGTCTAACCGGGCTATAGCAGTTAGACCGGATTTACCGATCAAGTGACATTCACGGTCGCAGATATAATGTAAATACTGTGAAATAATGTGTTTAAATATTCGATCGATCAAACTTTAACAAGTAGGCCCCAAGCGATACTGTAGCAGATCAAGAAATCCTGGGCCCAATGTAATTATTCCAAAGCCCCTATTTTCACCCCAGAAAGCAACTGAAGAAGTTCGATACAGTAAGCTCACCATTGCGCGGCGGAACCGCAGCCCAAGGGGGTAATTGCCGCGGTTCCGCGCTCTGGTGGTCGAATTACTGCGTCGAATTTCTACAGTGGGCTTGTTACCTCCAGTACATCAATGTTTTACAACCTGAAAAAATTTTCGAGACCAAAAATTTTCAACAGAAACTGATGCGAAGGCAATACGGGTTTTGGAACATTCGATCGATCGAAACTGAAAAACACATTACACCAAGCTAGACTAAGTTAATGGCGAGGCTCTGATACCACTGTAAGTGCACGGCGGCGCCCCGGCCGTCAATCCGACGGCCAAATGCGGAAGCGGTGATAAACTTTAATTTTCTTGAACTGGCAAACCGCCGCGCACTAATACCCGGATCGAACCACTAACTAGTCCTAGCTATCTACAAGAAAGGGGAGAGAGATATACCGACAGATCCGAGTCCTCCGGTCTTCTCGTCGTCGTCCCGATCTCCTGCGGAATGTGTCGTCTCCTCCTCGTCGCCGGAAGTGCACCACATCGCCTACTTCTTTTACGGGCTCCCACCTCAATGCCGAGGCAACTCGGGCACGAAGCTGGCTAGTCGACGTGCCCAAGGTTTGCTGTAGAATGTAGTGTACAAGTCTCATTTGGGGTTGTGGAGATTGCCATTTTTGGTGGAGGAATGATACTAGTTTTTGGAGATGGAGTTGTAGGATTTTTCCAAAGCCAAATGAGTGCAATTCCCTCATGGAAAAAATGGGACAGCCCCTCTTGGAGCAAGGCCGGCCACTACAAGTGGTGAGGAGGGAAAAATGAAAGAGAGCAAGTGTCTCAAAAATGAGAGCCATACTCATATGTTCCCAAAAGAGAGAGAGAGAGGGAAGGCTATCATGAAAAAGGAAATCATGAAAGAATAAGGTCACAATCACACCCACTCTCAACTACTCACCAACAACCATGATAGCACCAAAACCAACACTCCAACAAGCTAATGATCACTTCCAAAAGTCATGCCATCATGAAGATAGAAGTCAAGGTCAAAAGAATGGTGCACCATCATGATACAAGGAAATATGCAAAGACCCCCTCCACAAATGCTTATTTGCAACAATGCAAATAAGCCCTCCTCCACCAATCTTCGGCCAATGAACGATACAAAGGAAATCGGCCGAAACGGAAAGCAAACTGGCTACTCCATAAAACTGGTCCCGTAATAAATTATAGGAAAACCCCGATACTGTGCATACACACCCGCATTTGTATTCCGACCGAAATACAAATGCAATGAGACAAAATCTACACTGTACTATACTAGGATCCGGCTTAAACCAAAGCCGGCTAGTAATATCCGTTCGATCCTGATCCGTGCAATACCGCACGTATCTGATCGAACCCTGCCATATATCCATACGGCCAATAGTACAAACTTTCCGATTCTGATCCGTGCAATACCGCACGTATCCGATCGGACCTTGCCATATCTCCATACGGCCTCTACAATTTTTCGCCCGAAAGCTGAGTAACTGAATGTGGGGGACTCTAAAGACTCGTCAACACCTTGGTTGTGGATTTAACCACTAACACGTCAGAGGTATAAGCCAATACATAACGGGCTACCAGGTATTGACTAAAAGGGACGTCTGTGAGCGAACTCAGCCTGACAACCCTACTGAGCCTGTCAGTGACAATATCCGTACAGTCCGGTCCGTTCGTCTATGAGTATCGCATGGCGGGCCTAGGGGGTTGGTAAAAGTCAGACCCCCAAAAGCGGTACAAGTCGTGTCGGAGTGTAGCCCAGAACACCCTGAGATACTACTGGAATACCTACCAGTAAATCTCCTTGCCTCGGCCGAGGGCTTCGTGTAATGCTCTCCTAGACACAGCACGACCTCACTCCCAATACCGGGAGAGACGAACCCCTGAAGATACGCTCACTGCCTCCATATGGCTCAGGACTGTACCCAACTAAAACCTGTTTGCACGACTCCTTTGAGCCGTGGTAGGGTAGTAATCTAAGTACAGTGGGAACTCACACGAGACAAATGACGATCCCCAGGTCGATGAACTAACCTGCACACATGTCACCAGGGAACTGCCATCTGACGTCTGGTATATGACCAACTAGCATGTTCCCGGCGAGTCCTGTCCGGTGTACTCATAACCCAATGAGCACCTGTATACATCTTAGGTGATCCAACTGACACCAGTGGCTTGTGAGACCGGCCACCGCCCCTCGTCGGGGTCTCGACTGTATACACTAGTCTACTCTGGAGTATCGATGCCCTGTCTCGAAACTCACACGACTAGGGACCATTTAAGGATATGCTTATAGACCCCAGCACCCATTTATTTGATCACCCACATACTGCTGGTGGTCAAGCAAGAATCCTAGGGGCTCTATCAACGTGTAATAGCAACTTGTCAGGTCACCTGAAACAGTACACGATGATAAAGGTAAACCAGATAGCATACTATCATCTCGAGTAAGACTGTCCTACCGGGATAGGTCCTCCATCAATCATTGCAATCAC
Organism: Agapanthus africanus; assembly: GCA_030015575.1. NCBI lineage: Eukaryota > Viridiplantae > Streptophyta > Magnoliopsida > Asparagales > Amaryllidaceae > Agapanthus > Agapanthus africanus. The sequence continues at coordinate 470,824,363 of CM057339.1, read as the reverse complement.
GTACCTGTGACCTAATAATTGACTCTGAGGGCACTATCTCCAACATAAACTACGTAACGTATACAGGCGTAACGCAATTCTGGTAAGCCGAAAACCCAGAAATCTAAACCATCAAAAGTATTAAGTGATAAGAACATTGTTAAAACTTTTGGAAATATCAAATGAAAATCTTTAACTTAAGTTTCTTTCTTAAAAATTTCGGCAGCACTTCCTTTGTAAAAACTAGCCCCGAAACGGGTACAACATAGAATAAAAAATAAAACATCCCCAAACGGGAGCAAATCCACGCCCAAAAGAGGAAACAACCACGAAAATAGATATACGACGCCGTAGCAATGAAAATGGACGATATAAAGTGACAACAGCATAAAAGACATCCAAAATCACAAAATAATATACAATATCGTCCTCACAACTCGTCTCTAAGTAAAAACATGAAGTAGTAGATGGAGAGTACTAGATACAACGAATATACAAATGAGCATCATCGGATAACCGCAAAACCCACCTATAGAAAACTGCACACAGTCAGCCGTAGCGGTATCCGCTACAAAACATGATACGATGTGATGAAGAAGCCCTGCCGCGACTGCTCTGAGGGACACCTGCAAACACGGTGGCACAACGGGGGGTGAGTTGCCAACTCATGAATAGTAAATAACATATGCAGGTAATCAAAGGTATGCACGTACTGCGGTAATCTAACACATGCAAGCTGATAGCAATAAATGGCAATATGTATATACAACAGTCATGAAAGGTACTCTATCACGTACTACTAAAACATGAAGCAATGCATACCAAATAAATGCAGAGTATGCGATAAAACATATCATCAACATGGAAATCCTCATCATGGAGAAACTAGTGTCCAACAATAACACTCCAAATCCCAATACCTCAGGCACCGCATCCACAGATCGGCCCTCATATCCTGTAAGTCTCATAGAACCTAAGTGTCCAACATCGACACCCGAAAACATCATGAAAACTATACCTGTGTGTGTGTGTGTGTATATCTGTGTGTGTGTGTCCTTCTATGACACATCAAAATCATGGAACCTGAGTGTCTAACATCGACACTCGAAATATCATGAAACCCGTGTCCAGCATCGACAGGTAAAAACTCATCTGTCAGGCGCCATCACCACGACTGGCCCTGATGTCATGTCCGTACGTCTCATGACTCCGGTAGGTCTTCCCAAGATAACTTCCGAATCCAAATACTATCATCGGTATGTACTAGCCCAGCCTGCCAGGCTCATTGCCATAACCTGCGATCTTCTTTCCCCGGGGAACCATACCGGGCTCCACAATGTACCCGCACACGGCCCACTTCACTCCTCGCATCGGTTATGTATCACAAATCTCATAACCGAGAAATCTCATGGTGGACGCATCGAAATATCATATAAAGAGAAACCGGGTTTTTCAAACAATGCATAATTTTATGAAAATACCACGGTCCTCAAATCCAGAAAACATTAAGTAATAAATAAGAATACTTGCATAGATCATTATGTTGATATATATATATATTATATATGTACATATATAACAGCGTCCCATACCACTGATATATATATATATATATACGTATATATCAGCGTCCCATACCACTGATATATACCCTTAGGAGTAAAACATCCAGAAAACATCATATGAAATCCATATCTCAAATGCGGAATCCATGAAATATAATATATGCAACATAAATAGTAACATGAGCCTACAGAGGAAAAATCGGAACTTAAATGCAACAAGTTATTAAATATATCATGCGGTTTCTAATTCCTCCAGAATCCAACACAACATCATATAAGGGTGAACATGTAGCTATAGCTAGGTATATGTGTGCACATGTAAGTATGTATGCAAGATGTACATGTAGCTATATCTCATATGTGTATATACCTATCAATAATGATGCAATACCCTCTAGGTATAAGTGTAGTTATGTCCAGTATGTGTATATACATGTCAATAATGATGCAATACCCTCTAGGTATAGGTGTAGCTATGTCCAGCATGTGTATATACATGTCACTAATGATGTAATACCCTCTAGGTATATATGTATATACATGTCAATAATGATGCAATACCCTCTAGGTATAGGTGTAGCTATGTCCAGTATATGTATATACATGTCAATAATGATGTAATACCCTCTAGGTTTATGTGTAGCTATGTTCAGCATGTATATATACATGTCAATAATGATGTAATACCCTCTAGGTATATGTGTAGCTATGTCCAGCATGTGTATAAACATGTCAATAATGATGTAATACCCTCTAGGTATATGTGTATATACATGTCAATAATGATGTAATACCCTCCAGGTATATGCGTAAGCATGTAGGTATGCAAAGAATTTGTGTAAGCATGTAGGTATGCAGGTATACTACCTATCATATGCGCAATCGCATAAGAATCAAAGACCCCATGTCAATGACAATACAATACCATATAGGTATATGTAACCCTAGCAAGGTAAGTGAGTGTACATGTAAGTATGTGTGCATGATGAAGTAAGGATCAATGTCTCAATGTCCCTAACCAAATACAATATCCCGTATGTATATGTGTCAGCCGTATCTCATATGCACAAAGAAATAAGAATCACTATCTCCATTATCCCTATCCAATACAATATCACGTATGTATCTGGGTCGTGCGTGTCATGGCAATTACCGACGGAGTGGGTGTAGCATACAATTAGTGCTCGTGCAACATGAACCGTCAGTAATGGTGTTGTGTCTCATTAATACTATGTCCATATGCAATAGGAAAATGAGGTATGCAACAATAGTACATATATTCGTAACTAATAATCATGTCATTTAATCTAGCCCAGACGCATAACGCCATGCGGGCAATTCCCCTATAGATGTTAAATCTACTCATTGATGATCTCGAGCGAAGTAAATCCGACCACATGCTTCCCTTTCTTCCCAGCGTCCGAAGTCCCTGCTCGCGATCCTAAATTTCACAAACACAACAAATAAGTTTAATTATCCTGCGCCGATACAAAGCCAACTAAACGCAAGGATAACATCCACAAGATATACACACTATGCACTCAGTGCAAAAAACGCGTACGATATCGGCACAACCCTAGCTAGGATGACACAACCACCAAGTCTAGACCCCGATTGTACCGATCGTGCAAACACAACACAATATATATCGTGTAATATAATAAATATAACATCGCAACATCAATAGGAACTCATGCCTAATTTTATCCGGAAACCTAGTAATCACTTTTAATCATTTTAGCTCAAATCTACAAGTTTAACTAAAACTAGTAGCCACAATCATCACATAATAACTTGATTAAACCACACAAATCTTTACTAGAATTTTAATCTCATCCAAATAAGATTTAGCAAAAGTTAGTTTGCACTTAAGCTTAATTAGCCAATTAGGAAAAATAACAAATATCATTCTCACAACTAGGTTAAATTGTCAAAGTCTACACTTCTCCATTAACCATTTTAAACAAATCAAACCCTAACTTGATCTTCACAACTTTTATATGAATTTCTAAACATGCATTTAAAGCTATATTAAACATCTAATAAGCTAGCTTAATGATTTAAACAACAATTAAAGTTTAGGGTTAGAATTTTATACCTCCACTAGATTCATAAATTAGCAACCAAACTGCAAATTAGCCTCCAAAATGATGACTTTCATGAAGATCCAATCTTGTTTAGGGTTGAAGAATAAAAGGTAGGGATTTATATTTGAGTTTGTGGGATTATTTGAGGATTTTTGATGATTTATTTGAGCTTTTAGAAGTGAAAATGGAGTGAGAAAAAGAGATGGGCAGCCAGGGGGGGTCGGCCATGTTATGAAAATGAGGAGGTATGTGAAAATGTGTGGAAATTTTTAGTCTAAAACCTCAATTAATGCGCCTCTCATCCAATGCCACCTATTAATCTTTTCATTTCTAATTAAAGTTTTCTTTTAATTACACCAAAATATCTAGATATTTGTAGGATATTTTGTAAGGATGGATTAAACCTTAATCTTGTGATTAAGTTACCATAGATTCACTTTAGCATAATTAACCCAATCAAATTTGTAATTGCCACTAATTAAGTGCATAATTAAAAGTTTATAATAATATTTTAATTAAGGAAAAATATTAAAGTGGTCTAAATTTTTCAAGTGACAACTAAAAACCGCAAACTACCAATTTCCTAGTTAAACTAGGTGCAGTTAAGTCAATACTGAAAAATGATCACTTCGGGGTTTTTACGGAAAAGCACAATTTATTTTACCTATTAACGGAAAATTCGCATAACGATTTCTAAAACGTTACATACGTGGATGGCATACTCTTGATAGGAATGGAGTTTCCTATGCTACACTCGGTCAATCTCCTCTTATCACATTGATTCTCCATATAGAATTATGGTGATACCACCTAAATCTTGGGTTTTAGATCTATGAGATAAATCTAAGTGGATGTTAGGATTCTCACTAGGTGTAGTGAGATGATATCAATCGATCGTGTGGAGAATCACTGGATAGCTTCCAGGGTGGTAAGGTTGACTGAATGTCAGTCACAGGCATTGTCTTTTCCTTCAGTAGAGTGTGGAAGAGTTTCAAGCTATATACCGTGGCAAACTAGATGATAAAGGATCGATACATCGCTACAACCGATACTATAAAAGATGCAGTCTGGGTGTATATAAGTTCATGAGATGAACTTCGTTCCTACCATTGTGTGACAATAGAGTTGTGGCTTAAGCCTAGGAACCCCCATCCCATCAGTGACGTAGATATATTCTAAGGCAGTATCATCTGATCATGGAGATGGTTGATCTCCAGGGATATCGAGGTTAGGAGAGCAGATTCAGAGGACAACACGGCGGATCCACTCACAAAGGCCTTTTTCCAAGAGAGACTTTTATGGGATGGTTGAGTATAGGATACTACTGTAAGTGCACGGGGGCGCCCCGGCCGTCGATCCGACGCCGGAAACGCGGAAACGAAAAACTTTGCGAAACTTGCAAACCGGCACCACCGCGCACTATCAACCCGGATCGTGCCATTAATCTAGCAACTAGCAAACTAGAAAATAGTAGAGAAGCTATACCAAGCGATCCGTGTCCTTCGGTCTTCGTCTCCACTCCGATCTCCTGCGGAATCTCTATTCATCTCCTCCTCGTCGGAAAGGGCACCACGTAGCCGAATACTTTTACGGGCTCCCACCTCTTGGCCGAGGCAACTCGGGCGCGAAGTTGGCTAGCCGACGCGTCCAAGACTTGATGTAGGTGTAGTGTAGAACATGTTGTCTCTCTTGGGGTAGTGAAGTCCCCATGGATGGAGAAGAGAATGAAATTTTGGAGAGAGCTTGTGAACTTTGATACAAAATGAGAATGAGAATAATTTCCATACACCAAAGGAAAACCTCTCTCTCTTTTCTCCCATGAAGTGGCCGGCCTCTAATTGGAATGAGAAGGGAATCAAAACCAAGGGAGGTGAGTGTAGGAGATCAAGGGTGGTGACCATATCAAAAGCAAGCTTCACATCATACACTAAATCAATCTTAATCTCATTAATGCATGAAATGATGATAGAAAAGAATGGAATAAAAGGATGCTCTCATAATCAATCCATATGCAAGAAACCCCCCTCCACAAATGTTATTTGCAAACTTGCAAATAACCCCCTCCATCAGAAAATACGGCCGTGAAGGAACAAAGGAAAACCGGCCGGAACGGAATGCAAACCGGCAACTTCAAAAAACTGATCCCGTAATAAATTATAGGAAAACCCCGCTACTGCATATACATGCCCGCATTTGTATTCCCACTGAATACAAATGCAAAGAGACAAAACTACACTGTCTAATACTAGGATTCGTCTTAAGCCAAAGCCGGCTAGTAAAAACCGTCCGATCACGATTCGTGCAATACCGCACGTATCTGATCGAACCCTGCCATATCTCCATACGGCCTCTACAGCGTTTCGCCCGAAACTTGAGTAACTGAATGTAGGGGACTCTAAAGACTCGTCAATACTATGGCTGTGGATTTAACCACTAGCACGTCAGAGGTATTAGCCATACGTGACGGGCTACCAGCTATTGACCAAAAGGGACGTCGATGAGAGAACTCATCCTGACACCCTACTAAGCTTGTCAGTGACAATATCCGTACAGTCCGGTCCGTTCGTCTATGAGCATCGCATGGCGGGCCTAGGTGGTTGGTAAAAGTCAGACCCCCAAAAATGGTACAAGTCGTGTCGGAGATCAGCCCAGAACACCCTGAGATACTACTGGAATACCTACCAGTAAATCTCCTACCTTGGCCAAGGACTTCGTGTAATGGCTCTCCTAGACACAGCGCAACCTCACCCCCAATAACGGGAGAGACGAACCCCTACAGATCCGCTCACTGCCTCCATGTGGCTTGGAACTGTACCCAACTAAAACCTGTTTGCACGTCTCCTTTGAGTGTGGTAGGGTAGTAATCAAAGCACAGTGGGAACTCACACGAGACAAATGACGATCTCAGGTCGATGAACTAACCTGTACACATGTCACCAGGGAACTGCTATCTGACGTCACGTATAAGACCAACTAGCATGTTCCCGGGGAGTTCTGTCTGGTGTACTCATAACCTAATGAGCACCTGTATACATCTTAGGTGAACCAACTGACACCAGTGGCTTGTGAGACCGGCCACCGCCCCTCGTCGGGGTCTCTACTGTATACACTAGTCTACTCTGGAGTATCGATGCCCTGTCTCGAAACTCCTACGACTAGGGACCTTTTAAGGATGTGCTTATAGACTATCAGCTCCCACGTATATGATCGCCCTCATAATGCTGGCAATCAAGCAAGAATCCTAGGGGCTCTACCAACGTGCAATAGTGACCTGTAAGGTCACCTAAAGCAGTACACGATGATAAAGGTAAACCAGATAGCATACTATCATCTCGAGTAAGACTGTCCTACCGGGATAGGTCCTCCCTCAATCATTGCAATCACGTGCCTGTGATCCAATAATTGACTTTGAGGGCACTATCTCCAATAATCTCCCACTTGCACTCAAGGCTAATTATTGCGATGTCGCATACTCACAGCCCGTGTGATACCGAACACCCAACTCCTCTACTAGTCAGTCTCACAAAGCTCGTTTGTGAAACTATTGCGTTCGAGGAATAGCCTCAGTGAGTGGATTCGCTCTGATGTTTCTTTTATGTCTCTCTATATCTCAAGTTCACGGAGAAAACCATCTCCCGAAATGAGCAATACCTGTCTTAGAATATTTCTGGATGTCTGATGGGACCTACCTCATAAATGAACTCCAATTCCAAACTTCTTAGACTGTATCGTCAACTGAACTTAATCAGTATCCTGCGCCATGCCTCCCTCAGTATTTCCTTGGATCACCTATCCAAAATACTGCCCCTCGTCAGAAGGAAAACTATAACTTTGACAACCTCCTTATCGTCCAGGTCACCTTGGAAGCCTGGAATGATAACTGTCTCCTGAATGAGGCTGTCGTTATCATATCCCTAGAACATCCACTCATGTTCTAAAACTGCTTCCGACTGTTTCTCCAGGATTGGATCAATGTCAACTTATTGCATCTACTGTAAGAACAACATCTGGTGTGGTACCTGACATCTCATGATTGACTCAATTGCCTGAGCAAGTGATATGCCAATCATGCACATCCCTCACCCCTTTAGTCTGTAAGACACCTTTAGAGAGGGTGACTCCATCACCTGCAGGTACACTACCCGCATCCACCGGAGCCAGTTCCCCTTACCTAACCAGTATGTCTGATATAATGTCCAAGTCCCATGTGGAGAAACTACTGTGTGACGACCAAAGTATAACCGATCGTAGTATAGGAATATCACTTCCTACTCTGTGTATGGCATCCAAATACCATGACATCACACCCTACTACCTTCTCAACAGATCCATCCCCTATTCTGATGAAGTCAAACCTATGACTGTCACATCCGAAATTGATGATCTATCTCCGCTATATCTGCTTTAGTCTATAAATAGACATAAGCCACTTGTCCACCATGCTTCCGCTGCTCCCACTAACCACGACAACCCTCTGGCAGAGTCATATAGACATACACTTCTAAAGCCAGTTTAGAACGACGCTATACTCATCCTCCTGCTGGGTCTCACAGTCTGGAACAACAGCTATGGCAAGTCTGGGTAAACTAGAACTTCCATGTCATCGTCCTTGAGGCTACCGGAGTACCTCTCGGGTGGCTGAAGTTACCCAGCTTATCTGCGGAGTGGCCAATGGAATGTCAAACCAGATTGAATCTTTAGGTTCCTATCAAATCTTCAGTAATCGTTTGTGGTTCTGGAATCACTTCCAGTTCTACCATACTCCCACTACTGTTTTCTGAAAAAATCCATTTTTAATAAAACTGTGGCGAGTCTAGAACAATATCACTATTTATCTTCCAGATGGTAGAAAGTCAACCCTCGTCATAGCCTGGGTCAACCCACAACCAACCATTACAGAAATGTGCCTTGAGTTATCCAGAGTCTGGTTTTAAGCATAAACCGGTCAACTCCCCGTACCTTAACATCGTTAAGATATGAACTGTTCTATATCCAATACAGAAACAGAGGCACTGATTTAATTGAACCAGATTCAAATCATGCAGCTGTCTCCAGTGCATGTCAACTAGATGGAAGGAGGCCTATCAGCGTTCTTCAACTTAGGAATGCTTCTAATTATGAGTAACCGGAAAAAGAAGCAAGTTCTCTTAATCATTACTATCAACTGAATACCATGCATAAGTATCTACATCTTCGATCACCTTGAAGAATCCTAATACTTGCAATGCCTGGTTCTCTACATTACTCATATACCTATAACTTCTCAAAATTCGGACCTTGTGTTTCCACGAAACACCTGTCTAAAAACTAGAGAAGTCATAAGTAAACCGAATATAGTACGAGAACCAACCCCTCTGTCCTCATGGACGCTGGACAACATACAATACTCTGTATAAGTCCCTTGAGTCTGATAACTCATTCACTGTGTGTCGTAGGTTGAAAACTGTACTTACGGTTAAGAAGAATTACACCGCTGTTCAATGCTCCTTACCTAACCATCCACTGATATAGGTAAATGTCATAGACATAATTTCAAAAAGTATATCTCACTCTATAAAAATAGACGTACAGATATATCAATTTGAAATTGGTGCATAACAACGGATATTCAAAACCAAATTTTTGCCGACCGGCAAATAGCCTAGGCGATTTCCTTAAATATCACTGATTACAACGAATCCCGATATAATGAGGATGATCACCCAATTCCCAATAACTTACTCCCACTCATTATCTGAAAAACCATACAGATGTGAGAATCATGCCTGGTAAATACATACCCTGGAGCAAGTGTCTAATTGGGAAATCAGTTTTCCTTTAACAGTATACAGTGAAACTGAAACATTGAAATGTTTCGATGGGGTATCCCGGTATTCCTAGTAATGCCTCTTCCATTATCCAGATTCACAACTGTAACCGTATAATTCTTTACCATCTTTCCAAATCCCTTTATATGTCTTTAGTCATTACCTTCTGTACACCCCTTTAGGCCAAATGGTTTTCTTCCTTCCCTACCGTTCGGCACTAGCCTATTGTTTGGAAGAAGACTATCCAATAAGCATAATGGGTGTACTGTCCTAATCCTAGGAGCACTCGCAATGCGAGATAAGGTGAAGATGAAAGACAACCGAATAAACCTTATTCCTATTTCTCCTGAACCAGAATCCATCCCCGAAGTGGAACAAGTTCTTTTCGAGTTCGTATATAACCATACGATGGAATATCCAATAAACTGTCGATCTTCGTAGTGATACGGAGTGTCCTGGAGAAATACAAAGGTGATTTAGGATTGGCGAAGAAATATTTGGTTTGGTCGTGAATAGCAGTCGCAATTTACTTTGCCCTCTTACTAATCCCTTACTTTGTCTTAACTTGATACCTTCTGTACACCATCGTTATGCTAATTGGTTTTCTTCATTCCCCACCGTTCGGCACCAGCCTAAGGTTTGGAAGAAGACTATCCAATTTGCGTAATAGGTGTACTATCTCCTAAACCAAGGAGTACTCGTAGTCTGAGAGAAGGTAAAATGAAAAGACAACTGAATAGTCCTATCCGTTTCCTCCAGAACCGGAAACCATCCTCGAATAAATTCCATCGAGTTCGTATCAAACCATACGATGGTTTTGTCCAATGGAAGTGGACGTTCGTAGTAATACGGGGTGTCCTGGAGAAAAGAGTAAAAGTAGGAGTGGCAATGAGGTTAGCGACTCTGACAATCCAAAAGCCAGTGTTAAAGAAGGTTCGGTTAATTTTGGTCACTGAGTCATAGTCTTAGGGTCGGGTCAATGGTCGCTACCGAAGAGAGAGAGAAAAGAAACACTCAGCGTGCACTCTATCCTAGATCAGAATGGTTATCACTTTATCTAATCAGGAAACCTCCCACTGTACCGTCAAATTCTCCTCCAAACCTGAAAGAAGAATTAGTCGGGATCACCCGAGGAGTAAACCAACTCATCAGTGGGAATCGGGATCCAACTATCATCGCATGATAACGTGACGGAATCCGCTCACATTATCACACTCCATAAGGTATGCGCATATCTGGCAAGTTTCAGTTTCTTTAGAAACTCCCGATGTGATTTTTACCCCATGCTCTTATGACCTTGACTTTGGCCAACAAATCATAAGTCACATGTCAAGTTCTACCGGTCATTCTCCAGGTTAATTTGAACCCACCCGTACCTACCCTTGACTTTGGCCAACAAGGCAGTACGACTGTCCCAAACCAACGCATCTATCTATGCTGCATATGAATACCCAATAGCTACCAATCACTGTGCCTTGACTTCAGCCAACAAACACAGCTTGAATACTATTGACTATCCATATGAAACGACGGAGGGCTACGAATGGTTTCTGGAGAAAACCTTTAACGTAATGAACTTGATATCGTTGAAGGAACCAGATAGCTTTTTAAAATATAGTGACGAAAACCTTTGCTAAAGAGGTCACTCCCGGTGAAGGGATCTCGGCTCTTTCCCCGTAGAATGAGGTGCAGGATATTCCAACTGAATACCACGATGCAAAGCAAATGTAATCGGCTATAGTGAAGTTATTGTCCTGACGCAAACTTTTGTCCAAGAGGTCACTCCCGGTGAAGGGATCTCGGCCCTTGCCTCGTCGATTGAGGAGCAGGATATTCCAACTAAATACCACGATGCAAAACAAAAGAGAACGTCCTTGCTATAACAGCTTTTTTTTGAAAAGTGTTCCAACAACATCAGAATAGGTTTGTTTAGCTTGCATTGATCTGAATCATCGCAGTCCCATCAATTGATCACACCAATAAAGAACGAAAATACGATGTACGTATATGCCATCCGCATTCGCCACAGGGTCCCGTCATTACCCATTAGGTTACTTAACTAACGACAGAGCGGGGACTGGACTAGCGCGGGTGCAAAACATATACAACATCTACTAGTATATATATCAATATTTAATATTCGCTCAAGGCGTGATAAAATGCAACATCACAGAAATGTAATAAGCATCACAGAACAATACAGATATCTGGGATCCACTGGTTTCATAGAGCCGCTACTGAAACCCGACGTTTCCCTGGTCGTGTGGATAGCCTGTGCAATGAAATCCTAGACCCCTACTGGCGCGGCAAGTTACCCGCCAAAACCTGAAGAGAGGCAGCCCCCTTCAGCAACGTGAATGGACCACCCAGCACTACACGGAATCCGGTAACTTGGGCACCCCTCCTGGGTCAACCTGTACCCCCTACGAGTGCGGCGAATAGCCCGCCAATTCTAGAATGAAGCCCCCTCCGTCTCAATGCCATGAGATGCGGGCTTGTTGCCTTCTAGAACCCGGCTATCCGTGCACCCCTCCTTGGGGTAATCCTAGTACAGAAAGTAAAATATACATATAACGGGTACATCGACCTCGACCTGGTCGTGCCCCAAAAGAATAATATACAATCAGGCAGTGACGGCAGTCCACATGTCGGACGCTCGCCCCGCAATATCAAATGTACATAATAAACCAAACTGTACTAGCATTGCAACCAGGCTTTCCCCACGACCAATCCGCAACATCACAGCAATACACAGAACATCAACGTGAATGTCACGTTCGCAAATCCGTCTAACCGGGCTATAGCAGTCAGACAGGATTTACCGAGCAAGTGACATTCACGGTCGCAGATATAATGTAAATACTGTGAACTAGCATGTTTAAAATATCCGATCGAACAAATTTAACGAAGTGGGCCCCAAGCATTACTGTAGCACTTACAGAAAATCTGGGCCCACAAAGAATATTCCAAATACCCTATTTTCAACTCAGGAGCTATCTGCAAAAATTTGGTCAAGTGATCAGTCAAAAGAGCGGCGGAACCGCGGCCCAAGCATGGGTTTGGCCGCGGTTCCGCGGTGGTATGGTGAGATCACTTGACCAATTTTTCACAGATTGCTTAGAATTCTCTGCACAGTATTCTGAAACAACCTGAAAAAATTTTGGAGCCAAAAAAAATTCGACAGAAACTGATACACTTGAAATCGGGTTTTCGGGATTTTTGTTCGATCGAGGATGTAAACACACTAGACCATGCGAGGCTAAGTTAATGGCGTGTCTCTGATACCACTGTAAGTGCACGGGGGCGCCCCGGCCGTCGATCCGACGCCGGAAACGCGGAAATGAAAAACTTTGCGAAACTTGCAAACCGGCACCACCGCGCACTATCAACCCGGATCGTGCCATTAATCTAGCAACTAGCAAACTAGAAAAGAATAGAGAAGCTATACCAAGTGATCCGTGTCCTTCGGTCTTCGTTTCCACTCCGATCTCCTGCGGAATCTCCGTTCATCACCTCCTCGTCGGAAAGGGCACCACGTAGCCGAATACTTTTACGGGCTCCCACCTCTTGGCCGAGGCAACTCGGGCGCGAAGTTGGCTAGCCGACGCGTCCAAGACTTGATGTAGGTGTAGTGTAGAACATGTTTTCTCTTATGGGGTAGTGAAGTTGCCATGGATGGAGAAGAGAATGAAATTTTGGAGAGAGCTTGTGAACTTTGATACAAAATGAGAATGAGAATAATTTCCATACACCTAAGGAAAACCTCTTTCTCTTTTCTCCCATGAAGTGGCCGGCCTCTAATTGGAATGAGAAGAGAATCAAAACCAAAGGAGGTGAGTGTAAGAGATCAAGGGTGGTGACCATATCAAAAGCAAGCATCACATCATACACTAAATCAATCTTAATCTCATTAATGCATGAAATGATGATAGAAAAGAATGGAATAAAAGGATGCTCTCATAATCAATCAATATGCAAGAAACCCCCCTCCACAAATGTAATTTGCAAACTTGCAAATAACCCCCTCCATCAGAAAATCCGGCAGTGAAGGAACAAAGGAAAACCGGCCGGAACGGAATGCAAACTGGCAACTTCAAAAAACTGATCCCGTAATAAATTATAGGAAAACCCCGCTACCGTATATACATGCCCGCATTTGTATTCCCACTGAATACAAATGCAAAGAGACAAAACTACACTGTCTAATACTAGGATCCGGCTTAAGCCAAAGCCGTCTAGTAAAAACCGTCCGATCACGATTCGTGCAATACCGCACGTATCTGATCGAACCCTGCCATATCTCCATACGGCCTCTACAGCGTTTCGCCCGAAACTTGAGTAACTGAATGTGGGGGAGTCTAAAGACTCGTCAATACTATGGCTGTGGATTTAACCACTAGCATGTCAGAGGTATTAGCCATACGTGACGGGCTATCAGCTATTGACCAAAAGGGACGTCGATGAGCGAACTCATCCTGACACCCTACTGAGCCTGTCAGTGACAATATCCGTACAGTCCGGTACGTTCGTCTATGAGCATCGCATGGCGGGCCTAGGGGGTTGGTAAAAGTCAGAACCCCAAAAGTGGTACAAGTAGTGTCGGAGATCAGCCCAGAACACCCTGAGATACTACTGGAATACCTACCAGTAAATCTCCTGCCTTGGCCAAGGACTTCGTGTAATGGCTCTCCTAGACACAGCGCGACCTCACCCCCAATACCGGGAGAGACGAACCCCTGCAGATCCGCTCACTGCCTCCATGTGGCTCGGGACTGTACCCAACTAAAACCTGTTTGCACGTCTACTTAGAGCGTGGTAGGGTAGTAATCAAAGCACAGTAGGAACTCACACGAGACAAATGACGATCTCAGGTCGATGAACTAACCTGTGCACATGTCACCAGGGAACTGCTATCTGACGTCAGGTATAAGACCAACTAGCATGTTCCCGGCGAGTCCTATCCGGTGTACTCATAACCTAATGAGCACCTGTATACATCTTAGGTGAACCAACTGACACCAGTGGCTTGTGAGACCGGCCACCGTCCCTCGTCGGGGTCTCGACTGTATACGCTAGTCTACTCTGGAGTATCGATGCCCTGTCTCGAAACTCCTACGACTAGGGACCTTTTAAGGATGTGCTTATAGACTACCAGCTCCCACTTATATGATCGCCCTCATACTGCTGGCAGTCAAGCAAGAATCCTAGGGGCTCTACCAACGTGCAATAGTGACCTGTAAGGTCACCTAAAGCAGTACACGATAATAAAGGTAAACCAGATAGCATACTATCATCTCGAGTAAGACTGTCCTACCGGGATAGGTCCTCCCTCAATCATTGCAATCACGTGCCTGTGATCCAATAATTGACTCTGAGGGCACTATCTCCAACAACTACAACCACTGCTATATGATGGCCCTAGTGCAAGTGGAAGATTGTTAGTTATATGTATGTCCTAGTGGCCATTATTGTACATATGATATATATTATAGTGGATGCTTGGACATACATATGAAGTACTTTCTTGCTCGACATGATAGAATGCTATTTGGTTACTCTTTATCTTAACATGTATACTGATTGTCTCTCTGTTACTTGTTGGTAAAGCCCTTAGGATGTGTACTTGACTACCTGGATTATGATGCGGATCATACTGTTGGCTATAGTGCCCTCAAAGCAATTATCGCAGTCGCAGGCAGGTGATAATGATGATTGAGGGAGGACCTAGACCGGTAGAGCAGTCTTACTCGAGATGACAATATACTATCTGCTTTGTCTTTATCATCACTATTACATGTTGATAGAGCACATAGAATTCTTGCTTGACTACCAGCATTATGAAGGTGATCATATACGTGCGAGATGGGGGTCTATAATCACATCCTTCAATGTCCCTAGTCTTGGGAGTATCGAAACTGGGCATCGATACTCCAGTGTAGACTAGTGTATACTTATTTAGACCCTGACGATGGGCGGTGGCCGGTCTCACATGCCATTGATGTCAGTTGGTTCACCTAAGATGTATACAGGTGCTCATTTGGTTATGAGTACACCGTACGGACTCGCCGGAAACATGCTGGTTGGTATTATACCTATTGTCAGATAGCAGTTCCCTGGTGACATGTGTACAGGTTAGTCTGTGGACCTGAGATCGTCATTTGTCACGTGTGAGTTCCCACTGTGCTTTGATTACTACCCTACCGCGGCTCAAAAGAGTCATGCAAACAGGTTTTAGTTGGGTACAGTCCCGAGCCACATGGAGGCAGTGAGCGGATCGTCGGGGATTCGTCTCTTCCGGTATTGGGGGTTGATGTCGCGCAGTGCACGGGTGGCTATCATCAGAAATCCTCGGCCGGGGTATACGTACCGATCCAGGATCGATAGTTTCTCAGGTGGTGATGGGCATCATACCGACATGAATTATCGTGTTGTTAGGGGTCTGACTTTATCCACCCCATAGACCCGATATGCGATAATCTTATACGAACGGATCGGACAATACGGATATTGTCACTATCAAGCTCAGTTGGGTTTCAGGATGAGTTTGCTCGTCGACCTCCCTTTCACTCAATACTTGGGTAGCCGTTACGTACAGCTAGTGCCATTGACGTGTTTGAGTTTAAACACGCTGCCAGCGTATTGACGAGTCTTTAGAGTCTCACACAGATAGTTTTCCTGGTTCGGGAGAAACGTTGTAGATACCGTATGGTTTTATGGCTGGGTTCGATCATATATGTGTACTTGTGCACGGATCATGATCGAACGGATAATACTAGTAGGCTTTGGTTTAAGAATGATCATATTATTATATTGTTGGATTATTTTCGTCTCGTTACATTCGTATTCAGTTGGAATATGGATGCGGGTATGTATATACGGATGAGAGGTAATCTTGTATTTTATTACAAGATCACTTTTGAGTTTGTCATTTTCTTTTTTCCAATAAACATTTTGTTTAAATGTTTGATTATGTGGAAAGTGTAAGCATGGGTTTTTGTTTGGTATTTTGTGAGCATTTATTATGGCATGTCGTGAGGCATGGTCTATTGTTATTTATTGTGGCCAAAGCGTGGCTGTTGAATTAATTATTGAGTGAGGGAATTGAGGTTATTGTTGATTTTTGGGTGAGGCAAAATTTAGTGGCCTTTTCTTTTCATTGGTTGCCCATTTTAAAATCAACACAACTCCACTCAAAACGAAATTGAACAGCCACTTCTTTAATTGATTGATCAGCCACCTCAAAAATAAATAGCCACTTCACCACTTGATTCCACAGAGCCATTTTCCTTCTCTTTTATAGACTTGGCCAAAATCAATGCTTCACATTTTTTTTCACCACAATGGCAACTTTTTGACCTCCACTCTAATATGTCTCATGTGTTGAGCAACCTAGTATGTCTTGAGACAAAGTATTCACAAACACACTCTACTTCATCTTGGGTATCTAGGCTAGCAAACTGGATACCCGAATTGCTTCGGTTTTGACGCGGGAGCCCGTATTACTAATACTCGACGTGGATCGTCTTCGAGGAGCGAGACCGGAGACTGAGCTTCATCGATGCAGCCGCGAGGAGTTTGGGACAGAGATTGAAGACCGAAGTACACGGATCGATCGCTATAACCTCTCTAAACTCCTTTTACAATTAACTAGTATAAGATTAATCGTTCGATCCGGGAATTGGGTTCCGTTAGCGCCGGGTTATAAAAAGTTTTTGTTCCGCGTTTGGCAACGGAACGATGGTCGGAACGCTAGCGTAGCCTTACATGGTATCAGAGCCAACCCATTAACCGCATACTAGTTGTTTAGACAATGTTAAAATATCGAAACCGAAACAACGCCGTAATAATAGCAAAGATATTTGTTGTGGTTTTTTTTGAAGAGGGAATTAAGTGGCTGCCATTGTTTTTAGTGTGCTGGAAATTTCGTGGCGAATTTTCTTGGCTGATTTTTGGTAAAAGGGTTTTTGAGGTGGCAGATTGTTTTTGTGCGCAATTTATTTTTACCCTCTTGAGTTGCAATGAACAACAGCCACTTCAATTTCCATAGCCACTTCATTTTCCACCAGCCCATTTTAATTTGAATAGCAACTTGATTTTTCATTTCCACTGATCCACTTTATTTTATATTCAGTGTATTCTGGTCATTGGAATATTGGCTCAGTGGTATTGCTTGTGTAGTCCAGTTTGGATATTGTTTTATCTAGTTGTTTGGGACTATTTGGGGTTATTTCCAAATCGATATTTCTAACATTGTTTAAAGTTTTACAGTACTTACATTACTATCTGCGACCGTGAATATCATTAGAGTGGTACAACTTGTCTAATTGCAATAATTCTTTTAGACAGACTTGTGAATGTGACATTCACGTTGATGATCTGTGTTGTGCTGTGTTATTGCGGATTCGTCGTGGTGGATAACTTTGGTGTAATGATAGTACAGTTTAGTTTTATTTCTACATTTGATATTGTGGGGCGAGCGTCCGACATGTGGACTGTCGTCACTGCCAGTTTGTATATTATTTTTTTGGGGCACGACCGGGTTGAGGTCGATGTCACCCTTATATATTATTTTCTTTTCAGTACTAGGATTACCCCGCGGTGGAGTGCACGAATATCCGGGTTCTAGAGGGCAACGGGTCCGCATCGCATGGCGTTGGAACGGAGGGGACCTTACTCTAGAATTGGCGGGCTATTCGCCGCACTCATAGGGGGTATAGGTTGACCCACGGAGGGGTGCCCAAGTTACCAGATTCCGTGACGTGCTGGGTGGCTCATTCACGTTGTTGAAGGGGGTTGCCTCACTTCTCGTTTTTGCGGTTAACTTGTTGCGCTCGTAGGGGTCTAGGTTTTCATTACACATGCTATCCACACGAACAGAGGAACGTCGGGTTTCACTTGCGGCTCAAAAGAAACCCGAGGCTCCCAGTTTATCTGTATTGTTCTGTGATACTTATTGCTTATCTGTGATGTTGTATTTATCACGCCAGGAGAGATTATTATATATTGCTATATATATACTAGTAGATGTTGTATATGTTTTACACCCACGCTAGTCCAGTCCGCGCTCTGTCGTTAATTATGTAACCTAACGGGTGATGACGGGGCCCAGTGGCAATTCGGATAGCATATACGTACATTATATTTTTATTCTTTTGTTGTTTGATTAATTGATGGGACTGCGTTGATTAAGATCAATGCAAGGAAAACAGACCTATTCGACATTGATAGAACAATTTTAAAAAGATGTTATTATAAGGACATTTTCTTTTGTTTTGCAAAGCAGTATTCGGTTTTGAATTTCCCGTACCTCATTCGACGAGGTAAGGGGTAAGATCCCTTCATCGGGAGTGCCCCCTTTGGCAGAAGTTTGCGTCAGGGTAATAACTTCACTTTAGTCGATTAAATTTTGCTTTGCATCGCGGTATTCAGTTAGAATATTGTAACATTTCAAAAAAAAATTATTTTTAGGAATTTTTATAATTAAATAATATTATATTGAATATTTTAACAAGGCGGTATAATTAAATATCGATAAGTTGGGAAAATTTAGAAAATTATGGAAATTACTAAAATAGGGTGTTTTTATGTGAATTATGCAAATTATAAGTTTTTATGATTAATTATACGCTATTTAGTGCTAATCGCGATTAAATATCGCTAATCGTGCATTAAGCCTGTTTTGTGCAAAACATGCACTTGTCTTTTTTTAGCACTTGTTACATTTTTCTTCTCCTATCATGTGTTTTCCTTTCTCATGTATGGTTTTGTTTTGTTTAGAGAAGAGAAGAAAAGGAAATGAAAAGAAAAGAAAAGGGAATAAAGAATGGAGGGATGGGCATGAGAGAGAGTGAGAGGGTAAAGGGTCAAACCTTGGACCGAACTCCTATTCCTACTTCATTTCTTCACAATTTTCTCTCCTCTCCCTCACTCATGCTGCTGCTGCTGCCCTCTCTCCCCTTGCATCTCTACCTCCTCAAATCCATCACAATAAACCCATTAAAACCCCATCTCACTTTCATAGATTTTGTGCACAAGCTCACAAGCTACACTATGAACCAAGAAAAATTCGATTTTAGTGCCCTAGGGGATACATGAGTGCAACATGAGTTAATTAATCCATCATTAGTGTAGAATTTCCTTTCCTTTAGCATCCATGTTAAATTAGAACCGATATTGTGTGGGTTTGGGAAGTTTGAAAACTTGAGTTGAGATTTAGGCTTTCAGTTGAAACCAAAAGTGAAATTAAGGTTAGTAGAGGCTATACAACCCCTATGGTGATTGATTGGAGATCTAAACCAGAGAGTAGAACCACAACTAGCGAACTTAGAAATCCCCGACATCGTATTTTGTAAATTCTGTGAGGGTAAAATGAAATCTGCTATCACCCGGAGCCTCTGAAAATTATTTAGCAAGTACAGAGTAGTGTGCAGGCACCTAGGAAGCACAACCCAAGACCCCAGCCCCTGACTCCACTCTATGGCCTCAAATTTAATCTTTCTGGCCGCAAATTGCGGCCGGACCTGGTTCAAATGGGTTCGTGTTTGGTTTTTAGCTCCATCTTCTATAAACTAGACCCTTGGCATATGCAAAATTTACTGATTTGACCTAGTGTAAAATCTGGGACCATTTTCAAGAGTTGCTGTTTTGATTCGGGGTTTCGTTTTGCGTATTTTGAATTCTGGATTTTTTTAATTTGTTTGGTATTCGATCACTTGACGTTTGTACATCGAAATCGAATGTTATTTGGTGGTTTTGAAAGCGTAGTCCATAGGTTCTAACCTATAGGCTTTTAGCGTGTCGTTTTGGTTTTGAATTGGGTTTTAATGCGACACGATACGTTATGATGTGTAGGAACCCCACGAAAACTTCGAGACGACAAGCAAGCACGTGGTGACGTCGGCAACTGAAAGAGAAAAGCAAAGTGAGTAGATTATATCTACGGGGGAAGTCGGGTGGATGGCGTATAGCACCCTCGCAGTTCGTAGTATAGCTTATATATATATGGTTATATATATGTGTTTATGTTACGTGGATGATTATCAAGATATGATTTGTGTTCATGGTTTATTTTAGGGTAGTTAGAAGTAACTTAGTTTAGCTTCTTAGTCGCGAACCCTAGAATGAGGTTTACTCCCACACGCACACACATGCTTACTTTGTTATACTTGTGCGTACATGGGGATACGTATACACACACACACACATACACACACACACACATACACACACACACATATACTTATACATGGATGATGAGGATTGTATATGATATTTGGAGATGAGTCGATGAAATTGGGCATAGTGCCATGAGATCGGTGATATGATGTGGTTCGTATAATGAGATACGATATGAGATTTTAGCGGGCCTTTGGACGTGTGTTTTCATATGCGCACATATATATAGATGGTATCAGTTCTACAAGACTTAGATCAGTACCCAGTTCATGAGATATGATTATAAGGATACAAGATAATTGATGAAATAAATGTGAGATTCGACCCGTACCCAGATTTGGGATGCCGTACGACAGATTTACCGTACGAGATAACTATGATAATAGATCCGCACTCTTGACTCGAGAATGTCATATGATATATTGTATCGTACGTGGTACTATTGAGGCGAGATCACCGACTATTATATGTGTGTGTGTGTGTGTGTGTGTGTGTCGACTCAGATTTAGGTGGTTTCCATACCCTTTCAATTAGCTTGTTAGTTAAATCTGTAGTTTACTTAGTAGATGTTAGACTAGACCCGAGTCATACCTATTTCAAAACTAACGAATCGTGACTATTTTAAAGACAGGCTAAGGGATTCTACGGAAATTTTCAAAATACGCATCTTTTCTTAAAAACATCGTAGCCCTTATTTTTCTAAACACCACGATTCGTCTTATTTCAAATGGCAAAATTGTATGACATTTACATATTGATGTAGATTCTTCACTGTTGCGTTTATTATTCGATTTCCGCATATTCATTCTATTCGCATCGCATTTCATGTGTAAATGTGTTTATTGTTATATTAAACCCATGCTGTCAGGACACCAGCACCATTATCGATGATGTGTATGTTCCACGTAGACCTGCTTGCCGGCTCACACACTTCATCATCGATAATTGCCATGTCACTACACATTAGGATTGTTGTATCAGGATATGACTGCTTGTACATCCATACTGGCACACATACATATTGTACACTTATACTTGCATATATACCTACTTGTACATCCATATTGGCGCACAGGTATATTGTACACTCATACTTGCGTATATACCCACTTGTACATCTATATTGGCGCATAGACATATTGTACACTCATACTTGCGTACACACATATTGTACACCCATACTTGCATACATAAGTATTTGCACATATATAGATGATTCTGGCTTTATTTTGGAGATTTGGGAACCGCAAGATATATTTTAAAACTAGATTCATTTAAAAGAGCGGTTTTCCCCTCAATGTGTGTATATTACTGCTTTATGTTGCATGATATACGGATATGCTTACATTTCTATCATATGTCGCATACATCATTCTTTATGATTTTATGCAATGAGATATGCCGTTTTCATGAGATTTCTGGATTTGAGAACCGTGGTCATTTTAAAAGAAAGTTTGCATTGTTTAAAAACCCGGTTTCTCTTGATATGATATTTCAGTGTGTCCACCATGCGTTTTCTTCATTCTGAGACGTGTGACATGTGAAACCCGATTCGAGGAGCTGGATAAGGCCGATTGCGTGTACATGGTGGACCCGGTATGGTTCCCCGGGACAAGAAAGGGATGTTGTGTATACAGACGGTGAGCCTGGCAGAGGGACTACTACCTACCGGTGATTGTATTTGAGCTCGGTGGATATCCGGAGGATAACGACCGGAGTTGAGAGATGTTACGGGCCGATCCGGACTGATGGAGCCCGTGGGCCGATCCGGACTGACGGAGCCTTATATATATGATGATTTACGTGCCGATGCTAGGCACAGGATTCATGATATTTTCGAGTGTCGATGCTGGACACCCAGGGTCCATGATTTTGATGTGTCGCGAGGGACACATGTTGATTTATTGTTGGGTTATTGGAGCGCCCCGGCCATCGAACCGTGGCCAAATATGGAACAAATTTTTTCTAAAACCCGGCGCTACAATTACCCGATTTCCAAGATCGAAACCATTAACCCTAAAACTAGCAAACCAATCACAAAGAGATAGAATGGTTATACCTAATGAACCAAGTCCTTCGGGTCTTCAACCATTTCCAAGCTCCTAGTGATACGGATCTACTTTGGTCGCCGGTCTTCCTTCAACTTCGATAATCCACCCGAGGGAAACGGCATAAGCTCCAGGTTCGCCAAATGGACCAACCAACTCTCTAAAATTGCTAGTAGTAGAGAGTGGTATGTGTAGGATAGTGCCACTAAAATTCTTTCTCTCAAAATCTAATGCTCATAGAGCACCCATGGAAGATGTGGAGGTGATCATCATAGGTATGAGAAAAAATGGCTATGTTTCTTTTGGGTGTGAGTGTAATGAGAGTGAGCAAGAGAGAGAGCCCAAATGAATGATAAATGAGCAAAGGAAAAATCCACACAAAGTGTGGCCATCCCCCCCTCTCCTCTCTCCAAAATACACCCAAAAACACTTACCAAATTAAGCAATAAACAATTACCCATACCAATCTCTACATTGCCAAAGACCTATTCTTTGACCTAAATCACCTTTCTACCTCATTATGAAACAAATGATTTTTCTAAAAAGGAAAATCAATAATGAGTTGGCAAATCTTCTAGAAGTCATTCCGTACAAATACGGAATACTTCTCGGTATATGTATCGAAATACACATACGCGTATTCGTACGAAAATACGAATAGCCGAAGAGAGAAAATAAATAGTGAGCAATAATACTAGAATACATATACATAAATACATATGTAAATTATTAAATCAAAACGCAGACGGTGAGCCTGGCAGAGCGACTACTATCTACCGGTGATTGTATTTGAGCTCGGTGGATATCCGGAGGATACCGACCGGAGTTGAGAGATGTTACGGGCCGATCCGGACTGACGGAGCCCTATATATATGAGGATTTACGTGCCGATGCTGGGCACAGGTTTCATGATGTTTTCGAGTGCCGATACTGGACACTCAGGTTCCATGATTTTGGTGTGTCGTGAGGACACACGTTGATTTATATCCTCATACTTCCATGCATATGCTTTATGATATTTACATGCATAATGTTTTGTGTCATTGGTTGGCACGTGGACGAGATCTACCTGTTAGTTATATGTATGCCATAGAGGCCATTACTGTACATAGGATGTATATTGTAGTGGATGCTGGGACATATATAGGTAGGACTTTCTTGCTCGACATGATAGTACGCTATCTGGTTGCTCTTTATCTTAACATGTATACTTTCTGTCTCTCTGATTACATGTTGATAAAGCCCTTAAGATGTGTACTCGACTTCCAGGACTATGATGAAGATCATACTAGTGGGGCCTGGGTAGTCAATGAGTACATCCTTCAATGTTCCTAGTCGTGGGAATATCGAGACCGGGCGTCGATATTCCAGAGTAGACTAGCGTATATCTTCTCGACCCATGTGATGGGCGATGGATGATCCCATATCCATTGGTGTTTGACATCAGAGATGGTATGCGGGTGCTCAGTGGAGACTGGGTACACTGAACGGACTCGCCAAGAACTCCCAGATGGTATTATACCTCACGTCAGATGGCAGTTCTCTGGTGACACTGGTACAGCTTAGTCTGTTGACCCGAGATCGTCATAGAGTCTTATGTGTCTCCCACTGTGCTTTGATTTCCACCCTACCACGGCTCTACTGAGTCGTGCAAACAGGTGGTTTTTGGGTACAGTCCCGATTCACATGGAGACAATGAGCGATCGGAGGGGATTCGTCTCTCCCGGTATTGGGGGTTGATGTTGCGCTATGCTCGACTGGCCATAACAGGAAATCCCTGGCCAGGGTTGCAGTGATATACTGGTAAGAGTTATCAGTAGTTTCACGAATGTTATGGACCCTACGTCGGCATGACTTATCAAGCTACTTGGGTCTGACGTTTACCACCTCCAGGCGAGATATGCGATATATCAGACGAACAGACCGGACTATACGGTAAGTGTTACTGGTTGGATTCACAGGAGTGTGAGCGGGCTTGCTCGTCGATCTTCTGATCGCTCAATACCCGGGTGGACGTTACGTTTAGCAGACCGCTTGCGGCTTGTGGGTGTTTGATATGATCATCACCTGCTGCCGGCGTATTGACGAGTCTTTAGAGTCCTACACAAAGGTTTCCTGGCTCAAGCGAAACGAAATAGGAGCGCATATGAGATATGTGCGGGACCGAGAATAATGCGTGTATGTGATATCGTATTCCATTCTCGCGATGAATGTATCGATTGGTTGTATGCGATATAACCTAGATATCGAATCGAAGATTGATTCGATAAGTCGATACATTGGATACTAGTCGGTTATATGCGACAAGACCGGATCATTGAATCAAGTGTTGATTTAATGATTTAATGTATAATTATATATTTAATATATTACTTTGCATTAACTAGTATCGGTTCACTTTAAATGGATTTTCTCACTTGAAGTGCACATTGTGTATATGATATATTTTTGTGCACAAGATTGTATCATGTTTGATGATACATGCTCACTTAGGTTTGTGTAAAGAATTAAACCATGGTTAAGTTAGTGGTTAGGGTTTACTTTTATCTTATTCATTTATTTATTTTTCCATTTTGGAAAGATAAATAAATCATGGTGGCTTTCTTTGTTTGTTTGTTGAAGCTTCTTGAAGCTTTGAACAAGTCCACCATTCTTGTCTCATGCTTAACCCTAACCATTCAACCTAACCTTAGTCAATTCTCTACACCTAACTAAGTTTAAGATTATGATAAGTATCATATTGTTTTCTTTTTTAAAAAAGACTTATCATATTCTTTCTTCATCTTATTCTTCTTCTTCTTCAAGAAGAAAACTTGCCACCATTAATGGCATCTTGAGCAAATGAGTGAGAAATCCAATTCTAAAGTGAACCCACCTCCTATTTCTTCATCCTCTACCTCTTGCCAAGTAGTATAGGGTGTTTCCTTCACAAGTTTCATGGCTTGGTGAAGTTGGAGCTTGATCTTGAGTTGCCTCGACGTAGATCATCTTCGACATCGAAGCCGACGACCTAGCCCGCCCATTTCTCCGATGAAGCCGATGCTAGAGTTCGGGATTCGATTTGGACAATGGAGGGACATCATCACGGAGCCTAGGAGGTAGAGGACCGGATCTACAAAGGTTGTAGCCTCTTTCCTTTTAAGTTAAAGTTGTTTACTTGTATCGCATCACCTATACATCTAGTTAACGATCCGTATTAGGGTTTCTCGGCACTTGTAAAATTTAATTGGCCATGTTTGATTACTTATGAGACTTCATTAGTGTGCCTAGGAACCCTACAGTGGTATCAGAGCCTAGCTAGAGCCTTAGGCGATGCGTAGACGGAGTTAGAAGTCCGATCGAACCGAAACCCTAACACAAATTTGCTCTCTGGACTTTTTTTAAAAACTGGGTTTTTTCCAGAATAAAAATATGCAGAAAAATGAGCAGGTGATTGTAAGAGTTACTATGAAATTTGATCGCGTAATTCCATCAAACCAGCGCGGTTCCGCGGCATAAGCATGGCTCGTGCGGCGGTTCCGCGACCGTACGGCCTCCTTGTTCAATGAATTTTACACAGTAACTCTTATTTTGTAGTGCTGGTTTTCCTGGGAATTTTTAATCTGAACTCAAGAGTTGAGTTTTCTGGGTTGTATTGGGGACTCGGTGTGTCGATCGGATTGTCTAATTTTGTCAGTGTGTTTTTCCGGGTAATTTTAGAATATGTTAAAAAGTTCGACCGGATATAAATACCCACTTTTTCCCTTGCCGGGAAATTTCCAATTGTTGGATTTTTCCGTAGTTTAACGACGTTCTAAGTAGTGCAAGTAACGCGATGGTCTCTCTAGAAGACAACAAACCTTAACTCGATTATGTGACCGTCTTGAACTGCCCTTTGAACCTTCGGGTTTGGGGCAGTACGGCGTGCCACATGTGAGGCGTTGGCTTGACCCTTCTACGGCTGGACCGTTGGTACTGAGGCACGAAGTGAATGTTTTTAAACTTATTTCATATGTTGAGCTGTATCGGGAAAACATGGGTGTTCGATTGTTCGATCGGAAAGTTTAACATTTTTCCTATTTATCCGTAATGTGATACAATAATTGGAATTCACAAGCAGTTATGAGATAACTGAATGAATGTTATAAATCTAGCGGTTTAGTCTCACTTGATCGGTTGCCACGGAATTTTGATGTGATCAAAATTCCGTCGCAATCACGTAGTATACGCGAATACTCGCCGGGTAAACTTAATAGACAGCCTCACCGCATAGCCCCGACCAAGTGACTGTAGGAGAACCCCGTCGCCGAAAGCATCCGTTTGGGTGCTCGCGGTAGCGGTGTTCCGCCTTGGTGCACTTCGTCGACGGTATCGGGGGTGCAGCCGCCTACAAAAGTTTGCGACGAGCATTCGATCAGAATGTCGGGAATCCTGTTGAATTGCCCGACATGATATTGAAAAGTGTTTTCGATAATGAGACTAAAATGCGGGGTTTATAATTGTTAGGCATGCGATGTCTAAGTGTTTCATTTGATTAGGCATGCGATGTCTAAAGAGGTTGCGGATTCCAACTGTTGTAGTTTTACACTTTCTTTTCTGTGACCGTAAGTGTAATATGTGATATCGCCGCTTTCGTTGCTATATGTCAACGACAATTGGGATGCGCATATTTACTTACGTTGATGACATGTGATGTTATGAGTTGCTGGATATGTTATATTGGATCGTCGTGGTTGAATTGCCGGGCTTTTTTTTCATGAGATGAGTGTTTTTTCATTTTCATTCATGTAAAAACTTGTATGTAATATTCTTTTATTGGGGAACTTCCAGGTTGCGGATGTTGTCACCATTTGTATATTATTTACTTTTCCGCATTAGGATAGACCCGAGGAGGGGAGCACAAGTAACCGGGTTCTGGGGTCCAGTGGGAGACCAACTCGAGGAGTCGAGTCCGGGTCTCCTAACCCTAGAATTGGTAGGGTTGCTTGCCGCTCTCATAGGGGTCTAAGGGTGTGGGATTGGCTATTCATCACGACCGTGGAATCCGTGTTTTATACTGGCTCATATTGAAAACACGGACGTCCTAGTATATCCAATATTTCATATGATATTTTATGCTGCGTTATCTGTGATGTGATCATGTGATTTGTTCAGATAGATAGTATATAGTATATATGATATATTATATAGACGTTGCTTATGTTTTACACCCGCGCTAGCCCTGCCACGCTCTGGCGTTAGTTACCTAACCTAACGGTGCAGACGGGACATCGAGGCGAATGCGGATGGCATAAGCGTACGTTATATTTATTTGTGATGATTAGGTGGACTTAAATGATGGGATATTCATTAATGAGATTAATGAAAGAAAATAAACCTAATTGATGTTGTGGAATCGAATTTCAAAATAAAACAGGTAGCTGCAGTTCTTGCTTTGCATCGCGGTGTTCCTTGTAGAACATCCAACACCTTATTCGATAAGGAAAGGACTGAGATCTTTTCACCGGGAGTGACTCCTATAGAAATAACTGGTAGATGCTACAACAATCGGTTTGTCTTTTGATTGCTTCTATAGTTTCTGCTTTGCACAGTGATATATATGATATATCCCACACCTCATTCGACGAGAAAAGGGCCGACGATCCCTTCACCGGGAGTGACCCCTTTAGCAAAACTAGAAAAGCCTCAAAAACATTCCATTTAAAAACTATTTGATTCCGCAACGAGATCAAGTTCAAAGCGTTAAAGGTTTTCTTAAAAACCAGCCGCAACCCTTCGTCATTTTAGGAAGTAGAGTGCTTAGTATTCGTGCTGTGTTTGTTGACCTTAGTTAAGGCACAGTGTACGGTAGCTAAGTGATGTCTTCCTACACCGCATATGATGCGATTAGTTAGGACAGTCGCGTGACTTTGTTGACCTTAGTTAAGGGTCATGTGGGTGGGTCTAATTAATCACGAAATGGCGGGTAGAACTTGACTAGTACTTATGATTTGTTGACCATAGTTAAGGTCATAAGTGCTAGGGGTAAAAATCTTTATCGGGAGTTTCAAGTGTTGAAATTTGCAATGAGATTGCATACCTTCTATATGATAGTTGGATCCCGATACCCACTGCGAGTAATTGTTACTCCTGGGAGAGTTTTGCACTTTGCAATTAACCGATCAAATAGGTGTCTAGAAATGTGTCAATGGGGTTACGCCTCTGGGAAAACGAGGTTTACTGTAATTAGGTCCGTGCGAAAGCACGGGGAACCTCCCTCAAAGTACCGACACTGGCCTGGCTGAAAGATTGGCGAACTTGTAGAGTGTAATTAATCCCGGCTAGTCTTTCCTTTTAAGGTTTGAAGGAAGATTTAATAAAAACAGTGGGAGCCATCCTGATTAGATAAAATAAATAACCAATCTAATCTTGCAAGAGCGCACGTAGAGTGTTTTCTTTTCACTCTCTCCAGGTAGCGACTATATCACGCCTTAATCAAGATAATAATATGGACGTATTGACCGAACCCGCTTGTTATACTGATCTGGGGAACGTTGGTCCCGCTCCAACTTATAATTGTTATAAGACAGATCAGGAGATAGGGGAATACCAAAATTCCTATGCCGCCCAAACGAAGAAAGTGCATATGATGCATCTCCTTCGGGTGTGTTCATTACAAAGAACTGTTTCTCAGTATCCTCTGCATCCTGGGTATTTGATACTGGATCAGGATCCCAGATATGTAATCTGTTACATAGGGCTACAAAAAGGTAGAAAAACTGAGAACGGGTGATAAGTTTCATGAGACAGAAAACGGGGCAAGTGTTGCAGCCAAGTCTGTTGGTCACTGTCACCCTGTATTACCAATACATTAATTCTGAACAAATACTATTAGATACCGAACCTGATATACAAAATCATATCAATCTCTTTATTTATTAAAGAAATGATAGAATTTTGTATTGATGGATAATGTTTTGAACATTTCCTATATCAAAAGTTGATCGGTTCAGGAACGTTATCTAAAAGCATTGATGTTCTAAATCAAACTACAGTTCCTAGTATACAGAACACACACAAGAGGAAGAGTTCAGAAATGAACGAATCCTTCTTGAGACATTGTAGATTAGGTCATATCAATGCGACCCGACTGGCTGAAGTTACATTTTAGATGCATATTTAAATCAGTTTGAATTTACATCTTGTGAAACTTGCCAGTCATGTCACAAAGATTAGATGACCATAGCTCCGTTTACTGAAAACAGAGAAAGAGTTAGTAAACTCTTGGGACTTATACATGATGATGTATGTAAGGTCTCCTGTCTACACATGCCAAGACTGGTTCTTTGTATTTCATTACATTCTCTGATAATCTCTCAAGATTCAGACATATGTTCCTGTTGAAACACAAGTCCGAACCTTTTGAGATATTCACAGAATATAAGTTAGAAGTAGAGAACCAATAACCGTGTATAAGTATCATGTCCTATGATAAGATCAGGGAGGAGAATACTTGTGCAAGGCATTCCTGGACTATTCTAAAGGAGAATGAGATTCTCTCTCAGTGTTACTCCTCTGAATACACCACAGCACAACGGTGTATCAGGGTGGAGCAATCGCACAATATTAGATATGGTGTGCTCTATGATGAGTACTACTGAGTTTCCTATTTCCTTTTGGGAGTTATGCGCTTGAGAAGCTGCATACCTATTGAATTAGGTTCGAATCAGATCACTGCCTACCATTCCATATGAGATATGGTATGGGAAGAGCCTATCTCTTAAGTAAGTTAAGATTTGGGATTGTCCGGCCTATGTCTAAAGCAAAATCCGGACAAGATCGAGGCAGGATCAGTTCTATAGAACTGGAAAGGTTCCAGCTATACAAAACTGCAGTTGATGATTTGACAGAACCAAAGGATTCTATAGTTCCCGACGAACCTCAGCCTCTCCGCCGATCTGGTAGGGTTCCTCACCTGCCTGAGAGATACCTCGGTTTCTCGACGACAGTTAGAGCGAGAAAAGCATCATGAGATGATGACCCAACTAGTTTCGAGCAGGCCATCAAAAGTAAGGACTCTGTAAGAATGGCTGGGTGCTTAGTGATCTGAGATGGAATCCATGTACACCAACAAAGTATGGACTTTGGATGCTATATCTGAAGGGTTAAATCCCCATCAGGAGCAAGTATATCTTGAGAAGATTACTTGGTGTAGATGGAAAAGTTGAGACTTTCAAAGCTAGACTTGTTAAAGGTTTTCGTCATCGACCAAGAGTGGAAAATGATGAAACCTTTTCCAGGGACTATGCTTAAGTCCATCCGGATCCTACTTAACATTGCTACATACCATGACTACGATATCTGGTGGTTGGGTGTCATGACTGCTTTTCTAAATACTGATTTAGAATAGAAAGTCTATAAGTACACAGCCAGAGGGCTTCGTAAACAATAGGAGCAGCGGAAACATGTGCAAGTTTCTTTACAGGATATAGCAGGCATCGCGGAGTTGGAACATCTGTTTTGATGTGGTAGTCAAAGAGTTTGACTTCATCAAAATAGTAGATGAATCTTGTATGTACAAAAGGGTAGTATGGAGTATGGTAATGATCCTCGTAGAGTACGTAGATGACATACTCTTGATAGGAAAGGAATTTCCTATGCTACGATCGGTCGATCTCCTCTTATCACATAGATTCTCTGTATAGGATCAAAGTGATACCTCCTAAATCCTGAGATTTGGGTCTATGAGATAGATCCAAATGGATGTTAGGATTCTCACTAATTGCAGTGAGATGGTATCAGTTGATCCTGGGGAGAATCACTGGAAAGGTTCCAGGGTGATAAGGATGACTGATTGTCAGTCGCGGGCACTGTCTTTATCCTCAGTGGAGAGACGGTATGTTGGAAGAGTTCCAAGCTAGATACCGTGGAAAACTAGACGATAAAGGCTGGTAACATCGCTATTATAGATACTACCAAAGAGGCAGTTTGGGTGTATATTGGTTCATAAGATGAACTACGTTCCTACCATTGTATGACAATGGAAGTGTGGCTTTGGCCCAGGAACCCCGATCCCATCAGTGACCCAGACATATTCTGAGGAAGCATCACCTGATCATGGAGATAGTTGATCTCCAGGGTGATCGAGGTTAAGAGAGTAGACTCAGAGGACAACACGGCGGATCCACTCACGAAGGCCTTTTCCCAGAGAGAGACTCATATGGGATGGTTGAGTATTAGATACTGCAACCACTGCTACAGATGGCCCTAGTGCAAGTGGGAGATTGTTAGTTATATGTATGCCCTAGAGGCCATTACTGTACATAGGATGTATATTTTAGTGGATGCTGGGACATATATAGGTAGGACTTTCTTGCTCGACATGATAGTACGCTATCTGGTTGCTCTTTATCTTAACATGTATACTTTCTGTCTCTCTGATTACATGTTGATAAAGCCCTTAGGATGTGTACTCGACTTCCAGGACTATGATGAAGATCATACTAGTGGGGCCTGGGAAGTCCATGAGTACATCCTTCATTGTTTCTAGTCGTGGGAATATCGAGACGGGGCGTCGATATTCCAGAGTAGACTAGCGTATATCTTCTCGACCCATGTGATGGGAGATGGATGATCCCATATCCATTGGTGTTTGACATCAGAGATGGTATGCGGGTGCTCAGTGGAGACTGGGTACATTGAACGGACTCACCGAGAACTCCCAGATGGTATTATACCTCACGTCAGATGGCAGTTCTCTGGTGACACCGGTACAGCTTAGTCTGTTGACCTGAGATCGTCATAAAGTCTTGTGTGTCTCCCACTGTGCTTTGATTTCCACCCTACCACGGCTCTACTGAGTCGTGCAAACAGGTGGTTTTTGGGTACAGTCCCGATTCACATGGAGACAATGAGCGATAGGAGGGGATTCGTCTCTCCCGGTATTGGGGGTTGATGTTGCGCTATGCTCGACTGGCCATAACAGGAAATCCCTGGCCAGGGTTGCAGTGATATACTGGTAAGAGTTATCAGTAGTTTCACGAATGTTATGGACCTTACGTCGGCATGACTTATCAAGCTACTGGGGTCTGACGTTTACCACCCATAGGTGAGATATGCGACATATCAGACGAACAGACCGGACTATACGGTAAGTGTTACTGGTTGGATTCACAGGAGTGTGAGCGGGCTTGCTCGTCGATCTTCTGATCGCTCAATACCCGTGTGGCCGTTACGTTTAGCAGACCGCTTGCGGCTTGTGGGTGTTTGATATGATCATCACCTGCTGCCGGCGTATTGACGAGTCTTTAGAGTCCTACACAGAGGTTTCCTGGCTCAAGCGAAACGAAATAGGTGCGCATATGAGACATGTGCGGGACCGAGAATAATGCGTTTATGTGATACCGTATTCCATTCTCGCGATGAATGTATCGATTGGTTGTATGCGATATAACCTAGATATCGAATCGAAGATTGATTCGATAAGTCGATACATTGGATACTAGTCGGTTATATGCGACATGACCGGATCATTGAATCAGGTGTTGATTTAATGATTTAATGTATAATTATATATTTGATATATTACTTTGCATTAACTAGTATCGGTTCACTTTAAATGGATTTTCTCACTTGAAGTGCACATTGTGTATATGATATATTTTTGTGCACAAGATTGTATCATGTTTGATGATACATGCTCACTTAGGTTTGTGTAAAGAATTAAACCATGATTAAGTTAGTGGTTAGGGTTTACTTTTATCTTATTCATTTATTTATTTTTCCATTTTGGAAAGATAAATAAATCATGGTGGCTTTCTTTGTTTGTTTGTTGAAGCTTCTTGAAGCTTTGAACAAGTCCACCATTCTTGTCTCATGCTTAACCCTAACTATTCAACCTAACCTTAGTCAATTCTCTACACCTAACTAAGGTTAAGATTATGATAAGTATCATATTTTTTTCTTTTTTAAAAAAGACTTATCATATTCTTTCTTCATCTTCTTCATCTTCTTCTTCAAGAAGAAAACTTGCCACCATTAATGGCATCTTGAGCAAATGAGTGAGAAATCCAATTCTAAAGTGAACCCACCTCCTATTTCTTGATCCTCTACCTCTTGCCAAGTAGTATAGGGTGTTTCCTTCACAAGTTTCAAGGCTTGGTGAAGTTGGAGCTTGATCTTGAGTTGCCTCGACGTAGATCATCTTCGGCATCGAAGTCGACGACCTAGCCCGCCCATTTCTCCGATGAAGCCGATGCTAGAGTCCGGGATTCGATTTGGACAGCGGTGGGACGTCATCACGGAGCCTAGGAGGTGGAGGACCGGATCTACAAAGGTTGTAGCCTCTTTCCTTTTAAGTTAAAGTTGTTTTCTTGCATCGCATCACCTATACATCTAGTTAACGATCCGTATTAGGGTTTCTCGGCACTTGTAAAATTTAATTGGCCATGTTTGATCACTTGTGAGACTTCATTAGTGTGCCTAGGAACCCTACACTACATACATACAGACATTGATTACATAGTTGGGTGACATCCACAAGCTTATAGACTTCATGATATAGTTGACATTGATTCGTGTTGATTACATTGATCATACCTCATATTTATGATATGTTGCTACCTGAGGCACTGACACGAGCACTTGGTACTACACTTATGTATAGATATTTACCCTTGCCATCTTATCATGCTTCAGACTTTATCATTTTGAGGATATATATATATGTATTATTACTGATCGTTTGACCTAGGATTGAGTCATACATACGATTTCTGATCTGTGATGTTTTCTACTCACGAGTTGGCAACTCACCCCCGTTGTGCCACAGTTCTTGCAGGTTTTGCCGTACAGCTTTCATTGCGGCTTTTCTGGCACACTGCTTCCTTTCTGGATGATTGCTTTAGTAGGTGGGTTCACTCGCATCGTGACCACCCTTGTATTTATTTTAATCATTTGTATCTAGTAATTCCATCAACCAGACTTGTATATTTATTTCAGACTTAGAAACCAGTGTATTATTCTTTCGACCTTAAATTCGCGCATTGTAGTATTATAGTTTTCTTGATGATTTTGAGTTTCCTTTTGAGTATTGATCCTCACCCTTCGGCGTTATATATTATATTGCTTGTGTGGTTGTAACCGTCGATTGACGAAGAGCTAGCTCCCGCTTGAGGATGCCTTTTATCGTTGTCCATATATTATTCATGTTGTACCCCGTTTGGGGCCAGTTCTAACAAAGGAAACTCTACCGAAATTTTAGAAAAGACTTGGGGTTTTAAAAATGCTTATTCGGCTTAATTATTTAAAAACCATGTTTTTTTAAACATGTTTTCTTCACTTCTTTAAAACTAGATTTCCGTCATTTATTATTTAAAATGGTTTTAGATTTCTGGGCTTTTGGCTTACTTAAATTAGATGAGGTCCTATAGACTTCATATGATTCAAGGGCCAGTCACGTGCTATTTCGGGTCGTGACAAATATCCTGCACCTTATTCCACGCGGAAAGAGCCGAGATCCTTTCACCGGGTGTGACCTCTTTAGCAATGGTTTTCGCCACTATATATTTGTAAAAATCTATCCGGCTCCTTTAGCGATATCAAGTTCATTACGTTAAATGTTTTTTGCCAAAACCTATTCATAGCCCTCTGTCATTTCAGACGGGTAGCACTTTGTATTCATGCTATATTTGTTGGCCTACGTCAAGTCATAGTATATGGTAGCTATTTGTTACTTTTCTGTTGCACAGATAGATGCGTTTGTTTGGGACAGTCGTACTACTTTGTTGGCCTACGTCAAGGGTATGTACGGGTGGGTTCAAATTAACCTGGACAATGACGGGTAGAACTTGACATGTGACTTATGATTTGTTGGCCTACGTCAAGGTCATAAGAGCATGGGATAAAAATCACATCGGGAGTTTCAGACATACGGGAAACTTGCCAGGCATACGCATACCTTCTGGAGTGTGATAATTTGACTGGCTTCAATCAAGTTATCATGCGAAGATAGTTGGATCCCGATTCTCACTGATGAGTAGGATTACTCCTCGGGTGATTTTAGATGATCCCGACTAATTCTCTTTTTGGGTTTGGAGGAGAAATCGAGAAAACAATGGGAGCCATCCTGATTAGATAAAGTGATTAACCATTCTAATCTAGATTAGAGTGCACGCTAAATGTTTGTTCTCTCTCTCTCTCTGGCAGCGACTATGGCCCGATCTTAGACAAAAACTCATGAACTCAGTTATCCGAACCTTCTTAAAATACTTTGGCTTTTGGAATGTCACGGTGTCGCATATATCTTTACCACTTCTATATCACCTTTGCATTTCTCCAGAACAACCCGTATCACTACGAACATCTAATCCTATTGGATAAATCCATCGTATAGTTACATACGAACTCGAAGGAATTTGTTCCAGATTCGAGGATGGATTCCGGTTCTGGAGAGATTGAATAAGATTATTCGGTTGTCTTTTTTCTTTACCTTCTCTCAGGTTGTGAGGGCTCCTGAGATTAGGAGAGTGTACACCTATTGAGCTTATTGTATAATCTTCTTCCAAACCATAGGCTGGTGCCGAAGGGTAGGGAAGGAAGAAAACCAATTAGCCTAAATGTGGTGTACAGAAGGTAATAAGTAAAGACATATAAAGGGATTAGAATAACGGCAAAGAAAATTGCGACTGCTATCATTCACGACAAAACCGTGTACACCCTTGCCACTCCCACATCCACATTGGATTTCTCCAGAACACTTCGTATCACTACGAACGCCTATAATGCTTGGACATGCCATCGTATAGTTACATACGAACTCGAAAGAATTCATTCCAGATTCGAGAATGGTTTCCGGTTCAGGAGAAATAGAATAGGATTATTCAGATGTCTTTTCCCATTACCTTCTCTCAGGTTGCGATGGCTCCTGGCATAAGGAGTGTACACCTATTACGCTTATTGGATAGTCTTCTTCCAAACCATAGGCTTGTGCCGAAGGGTAGGGAAGGAAGAAAACCAATTAGCCTAAAGGAGGTGTACAAAAGGTAATAAGTAAAGACATAATGAAGGAAATGGAATGAGGGCAGGTAAGTATATGGTTATTGTCATGAATCAGGATAGTGGAAGAGGCGTTACTAGGAATACCACTTACCCCCTTTTGAAACATTTTCATGTTTCAGTTTCACTGTGCGATGTTAATTGAATACTGTTTTCCCTATTGGAATCTAACACCGGGATATGTATTTACCAGATCAGTTTCTTACATCGGTATGTTATTACATATGGTGAGTGTGAGTATGTTATTGGGAATTAGGTGATTATATCCTCATTATATCGGAATTCGTTGTAATTGGTGATATTTGAGGACATCACCTAGGGTTTTGCCTGATGACAAATATTTGTTTTTGAATATCTGTTGTTATGCACCAATTTCAAACTGATATATCTGTACGTTTATTTCATAAAGTGAGATATAACTTTTTGAAATTATATCCATGACATTTACCTATATCAGTTGATGGTTAGGTTAGGAGCATTAAACAGCGGTGTAATTCTTCTTAACCATAAGTACAGTTTTCAACCTACGACGCACAGGGTTTGAGTTGTTCAACTCAGGGGACTTATACAAAGTATTGTATGTTGTCCAGTGTTCATTACCTCAAAGGAGTTGATACCCGTACTATATTCTGTTTACTTGTGAATTTCTAGTCTTAGAAAAGTATTTCATAGAGATACAAGGTCCAAGTTTTGAGAAGTTGTAGTTGTATGAATAAAGTAGAGAACCAAGTGTTGCAAGTATCAGGATTCTTCATGGTGATCAAAGATGTAGATACTTGTGTTTGGTATTCCATTGATAGTAATGGTTTTGAGAACTTGCTTCTCTTTCAGGTTGCTCATATATGGATGCACTCCTAGTTGAGTAATGCTGATTGGCCTTATTCCATTTTGTTGAAATGCACTGGAGACAGTTGCATGATTTTGAATCTGGTTCCAATTAAATTAGTGCATTTTTTCTATATGGTATATAGAATCAATTTATATCTCGTTAAGATATAGGGGGTTGTCCGGCTGATACTTAAAACCGGAATCTTGACAAACTCAAGGCACGTTTCAGTAATGGCAGTTTGTGCGTTATCCCGGGCTTTGATGAGGGTTAACTTTCTACCATCAAGAAGATCAATAGTGATATTGTTCTTGACTCACAACAGTTTTAGTAAAATGGATTTTTTCAGAAAACAGAAGTGGGAGTATGGTAGAACTGGAAGTGATTCCAGAACCACAAATGATTACTGAAAATTTAATAGAACCAAAAGATTCAATTGGATTCGACATTCCATTAGTCACTCCGCAGATTTGGCGGGTAACCTAGGGCACCCGAGAGGGACTTCGGTCTTCTCAGAGATGGTGACAGGGAGGTTCTTGTTTACTTAGACTTGCCAATGCTGCTGTTCTAGATTATAAGACCCGGCAAGAGGGAGTATAGCGTCGTTCTAAAATAGCTTTAGAAGTGCACGTGTATATGACTCTATCAGAGGGTTGTTGTAGTCAGTGGGAGTAGAGGAAGCATAGTGGACAAGTTGCTTATGTCTATTTATAGATTAAAGCAAGTATAGAGGAAAAAGATCATCTATTTTTGATGTGACAGTCACAGGTTTCAGCTTCATCAGAATAGGAGATGGATCTGTTAAGAAGATAGTAGGGTGGTATGTCCTGGTATTTAGATGACATACATTCTAAAGGAAGTGAAATTCCTATATTACAATCGGTTATACAGTGGTTATCACACAGTGCTTTCTCCATATAGGATACGGATATCATATCAGGCATTCCGGTTACTAGATCTATTGTTTTAGATCTAGATTTGGGTAATTTCCCAATCTGGGTACTTTGACACTATTCTAAATGTGTTTTAGATTGGACGACTCCTGGAATGGTGTAGTACCTGCAGGTTATGGAGTCACCCTCTCTAAAGGTGTCGTAGAGACTAAAGGGGAGAGGGATGTGCATGATTGGCATATCACTTACTTAGGCAATTGAGTCAATCATGAGATGTTAAGTACCACACCAGATGTTGTTTTTGCATTAGATGAAATAAGTTGATATATTAATCCAATCCTGGAGAAACGTTCGGAAGCAGTTTTTGAACATAAATGGATGTTCTAGGGATATGGTAACGACAGCCTCCTTTGGGAGACAGTTATCATTCCAAGGTGACATGGATGACAGAATGACTGTCAGAGTTATAGTTTTCCCTCTTAACGAGGGGCAGTTGTTTGGACAGGTGGTCCAAGCGGATACTGAGGGAGGCATGGCGCAGGATACTTATTAAATTCAGTTGACGATACAGTCTAAGAAGTTTGCTGGATTTGGAGTTCATTTGTGAACCGGGTCCCATCAGATATCCAGACATATTCTAAGAAAGGTATTGTTCATTTCGGGAGATGGCTTTCTCTACGAACTTGAGATAAAGTGAGACAAAGAAAGAAACATTGGAGCGGATCCACTCAATGAGGCTATTTCTCGAACGCAATGGTTTTACAAACGAGCTTTGTGAAACTGATTAGTAAAGAATTTGGGTGTTAGGTATCACACGGGCTGTGAGTATGCAACATCGTAATAATTGGACTTAAGTGCAAGTGGGAGATTGTTGGCTATAGTGCCCTTAAGGCAATTATCGTAGTCCCAGGCAGGTGATTATGATAATTGGGGGAGGACCTATAACGGTAGAGCGGTCTTACTCGAGATGATAATATGCTATCTGGTTTGTCTTTATCATCACTATTACATGTTGATAGAGCCCATAGGATTCTTTCTTGACTACCAGTATTATGATGGCGATCATATACGTGGGAGCTAAAGGTCTATAAGCACATACTTAAATGTCCCTAGTCGTGGGAGTATCGAGACTGGGCATCGATACTCCAGTGTAGACTAGTATATACTTATCTAGACCCTGACGAGCGGCGGCGGCCGGTCTCACAAGCCATTGGTATAAGTTGGTTCACCTAAGATGTATACAGGTCCTCATTGGGTTATGATTACACCGGACGGACTCGCCGGGAATATGCTAGTTGGTATTATACCTATTAACTGATAGCAGTTCCCTGGTGACATGTGTACAGGTTAGTCTGTCGACCTGAGATCGTCATTTGTCTCGTGTGAGTCCCTAATGTGCTTTGATTACTACCCTACCACGGCTCAAAGGAGTCGTGCAAACAGGTTTTAGTTGGGTACAGTCCCGAGCCACATGGAGGCAGTGAAAGGATCGTCGGGGATTCGTCTCTCCCGGTATTAGGGGTTGATGTCGTGTAGTGCACGGGTGGCCATCACCAGAAATCCTCGGCCGGGGTATACGAGAATTACCGATCCAAGATCGATAGTTTCTCAGGTGGTGATGGGTTTCATACCGACACGAATTATCGCGTTGTTAGGGGTTTTACTTTATCCACCCCCTAGAATCGATATGCGATACTCATAAACGAATGGACCGGACTGTACGGATATTGTCACTGTCAGACTCAGTAGGGTTTCAGGATGAGTTTGCTCGTCGGCCTCACTTTCGCTCAATACCTGGGTAGCCGTTACGTACAACTAGTGCCACTGGCGTGCTTATGGTTAAACCCACTGTCAGCATATTGACGAGTGTTTAGTGTCCCACACAGAGGGTTTTCCTAGTTCAGGCGAAACGTTGTAGAGGCAATATGGTTTTATGGCAAGGTTTCATCTTATACGTGCACTTGTGCACGGATCATGATCGGACGGATAATACTAGTGGGGTTTGGTTTAAACCGGATCCTATTATTATATTATTGGATTATTTTCGTCTCGTTATATTCCTATTCAGTTGGAATACGGATACGGATATGTATATACGGATAATGGGTAATCTTGTAATTTATTACAAGATCACTTTTGAGTTTTCCATTTACATTTTTCCATTAAATTTTTTGTTTAAATGTTTGATTATGTGGAAAGTGTAAGCATGGATTTTAGCTTGGTATTTTCTGAGCATTTATTGTGGCATGTTGTGAGGCATGGGCTCTTGATATTTGTTGTGGCAAAAGAGTGGCTGTTGAATTAATTAATGAGTGAGGGAATTGAGTTGATTGTTGATTTTTGGGTGAGGCAAGATTTCGTGGCCTTTTCTGGTGCTAGAATTTTTTTTTCTTTGGTTGCCCATTTTAAAATCAACACAACTCCACTCAAAATGAAATTGAACAGCCACTTCTTTAATTGATTGATCAGCCACCTCAAAAATAAATAGCCTCTTCACCACTTGATTCCATAGAGCCATTTTCCTTCTCTCTTCTAGACTTGGCCAAAATCAATGCTTCACATTTTTTCTTCACCCCAATGGCAACTCTTTCATCTCCAGCCTAACATGTCTCATGTGTTGAGCAATATAAGGTGTCTTGAGACAAAATATTCACAAACACACTCTAATTCATCTTGGGTATCTAGGCTAGCAAACCGGATGCCCGAGTTGCTTCGGTTTTGAAGCGGGAGCCCGTATTACTAATTCTCGAAGTGGATCATCTTCGACGATGGAAACCGGAGACCGAACTTCATCGAGGAAGCCGCGAGGATCTTGGGACAGAGTTTGAAGACCGAAGGACACGGATCGATCGGTATAACCTCTCTAAACTCCTTTTACAATTAACTAGTATAGGGTTAATGGTTCGATCCGGGAACCGGGTTCCATTAGCGCCGGTTTTTAAAAAGTTTTTATTCCGCGTTTGGCCACAGATTGATAGCCGGGGCGCTAGCGTAACCTTACACATACTAGTGGGACAGAGATAGTCTGTGAGTACATCCTTTAAAGTCCCTAGTCGTGGGTGTATCATGACGGGGCATCGATATACCATAGTAGACTAGCGTATACCTTCTCGACCCATATAGATGGGCCATGAATGATCCCATATCCATTGGTGTTTGAAATCATAAATGATATACGGGTGCTCAGTGGAGACTGTGTACACTGGACGGACTCGCCGAGAACTCCTAGATGGTATTATACCTCACGTCTGATGGTAGTTCTCTCGTGACACTGGTACAGGTTAGTCTGTCGAACCAAGATCGTCATAGAGTCTTGTGTGATTCCCGCTTTGCATTGATTTTCACCTTACCACGCTCAAGAGAATGTGCAAAATGGTGGTTTTTGGGTACAGTCCCGACTCACATGGAGGCAATGAGCGATAGGAAGGAATTTCGTCTCTCCCGGTATTGGGGGTTGATGTTGCGCTGTGCTCGATTGGCCATAACAGGAAGTCTCTGCCCATGGCTGTTTATGAGATTTACTGTTAAGTGTTATCAGTAGTTTCTCGACCCGTTATGAGTCTCACATCGGCATCACTTATCAAACTATTGGGGTCTGACGTTTACCACCTCAGGCGAGATATGCGACATATCAGACGAAAAGACCAGACTGTATGGTAGTGTTACTGTTTGGATTCGAAGGAGTATGAGCAGTTTTGCTTGTTGATTTTCTGATCGCTCAATACCCGGGCGGTCGTTACATTTAGCAGACCGCTTGCGGCTTGTGCGTGTTTGATATGATCATGACCTACTACCGGCGTATTAACGAGTCTTTAGAGTCCTACACAGAGGTTTCCTGGTTCATGCGAAACGAAGTTAGAGCACATATGTGATATGTGTGGGATCGAGATTAATGCGCATATGTGATACCGCATTCTATTCTCGCGATATGTGACATCGGACGGTTATATGTGATATAGCCGGGTTATAGGATCAAGTATTGATTCGATAAATTGTTGCATTTGATATTAGTCGGTTATATGTAATATAGACGGATTATTAAATCAAGTGTTGATTTCATAATTTAATGTATAATTATATATTTGATATACTAGATTACATTAACTAATATTAGCTCACTTAAACATTTCTTTTTCTCACTTGTGTGCATTAGTGTATATATGATATATATTAATGTACAACTTTTTGTGTCATGCTTGATGCCGCATGCTTCATGAGTGTATGAGACTCACAACATACTAATAATAATGTTAATGTTTTATTTATTTAAAACAAATCAAAATTGGTAGAATTAAGTCACATGGTTGAAACTTGTAGAAACTTGTGGAACCATTGACCAAGTCCACTCTTTTTGTTTTACTTGTAGATAATTATTAAGCTAACTATTATTGTTAGCCATGGTTTAATCTCTACATGGTTTAATTAATCTCTACATGGGTTAGTGTATGACACTAACTCACCCATGGTTGTTATTCTCACCTCAGGAGTTCATTTCTTTCTTCTTGATTCTTCATCTTCTTCTTCATGTGAAAAAACTTTCTTGCTTTTGAAAAAATGAGAAAATATTGTGAGAAAATTAAATCTAAAGTGAGCCCATTTCCTACTTCATCATCCTCTACTATTAGCCATTTAATTTAGGGTGTTTGCTTCACTAATTTCACCATTAGTGAAGAGTTAGCATGGGCTTGAGTCTTCTCGACGTAGATCTTCTTCGGTCTCGAAAACATTTAGCAAGCTCGTTCATTTCTTCAAGTGAACCCTTTCAAGAGTCCCGGAGTTCACTATATGCAGCGAAGGGACTACTACACGGAGCTTTAGAAGTGAAGGACCGGTCTACAAATGTTGTATTCCTCATTCACTTAGATGTAAAGTAATTTACATATGTTTTCGTCGGATTTTCTAGTAAAGATTCTAGGGTTAGGGTTAGCTGGAATGGTAAATTTTTGAAATTGGCATGGACGATACCTCCCGAAACCTTACTGCCGTGCGAGACAACCCTGCAAAAAGAAACATATACACATATTAAGATATATACAAACCAAGTAGCATACTACTATATCGAGCAAGACTGTCATAAATCCGTGTATATATCCCAAGCTACCAAAATGTAATATACAAACTAGTACTATAAAATAATGGCCTCTAGGGCATATCAGACCAACACTAGGTAGGCTATCATGATAAACTCGAGTGGGTTGTAGTATTTGCAAGTTTTGCAAAAGAGGCCACTGCCGGTGAAGGGATCTCGGCTCTTTCCTTATTGAATGAGGTACTGGATATTCATCAAGGAATACCACTTTGGAAAGTAAGAACTAGTGCTACCTTTTTTTGAAAATTTCGGATTCCACAATATTTTTAGGTTTCTTTTCTTAACATTAATATCATCAATGTTTTCCCATCATTTAACTTTATCGTTGTAGAAAAAGAAACGAAAATAGAACGTACGCTTATGAAAGGTTACGCTAGCGCCCCGGACAACTTCTGTGGCCAAATGTGGAACAAAATTTTTTCTACGAATCGAAACTTGGCGCTAGAATAAACCTACACCGGATCTTACACTAAACCTAACTAGCATGTAAGGGTTCTATCTACTATGATAGAAAGTATACCTAAAGAATCAAAGTCCTTCGGGTCTTTGATCCTCTCCTTAAGCTCATCGATGGAAGTATGGATCGTGCTTGAACTTCGGCCTCCTCGCGTCACTGAAGATCCACCTGAGAGTAACAACTAAGAGCTCCTACCTCATAATTGAGGTAACTAGAAACTTAGCTTGCTAATCTAAGTAGACTAGAGTGTGT
This sequence comes from Agapanthus africanus, assembly GCA_030015575.1. NCBI lineage: Eukaryota > Viridiplantae > Streptophyta > Magnoliopsida > Asparagales > Amaryllidaceae > Agapanthus > Agapanthus africanus. The sequence continues at coordinate 470,780,172 of CM057339.1, read as the reverse complement.
AGAGAGTGATTATGGAATGCTTTGTCTCACTAACCCCATGTTTCTCAACTAATGAGACAATTAGGGTTAGCATTAGAAGAAGAGAGCAAGGAGAAGATGAGAGTGTAGAGTGAGCTAGAAAAATGAAGAATGGCTAAGTGAATGAGATAATGATGCAAGAAAAAATATCTTCACAAAATATCAACTATGGAAGAATAGTAAACCATGAGTCATTGGATGCGTCATCAGGCTAGCCAAGCTTCATTTAATGAAAATGCACACCTCATTCCTGCACCTCACTAATCCATTAACTAAAATGGTAAATCAAAATAATGAGATGTTTTCTTCTAGAAGCACATAGCATAATTACAAGAATTCCCCTCACCAGTATATACATACAAGTATCCGTATATCGAGAAATTTGAATACAAAGAGACAAAATAATCCAAGAATATATACTAGGATCCAGATTAAACCAAAGCCCGCTAGTATTATCCATCCAAACATCATACGTGCACAAGTGTACGTATGTGATCGAACCCTATAGTAAAACCATACGGCCTCTACATCGTTTCGCCCGAAGTAGGGAAACCCTCTGTGTGGGACTCTAAAGACTCAACAGTATGCTGGCAGTGGGTTCAACCACAAGCACGTCAGCGGCACTAGCTGTACATAATGGCTGCCCTGGTACCTGTCGAAAAGGAAGGCCGACGAGCAAACTCGTCCGAACTCCTACTGAGCCTGTTCGTGACAATCTCCATACAGTCCGGTCACTTTGTCGAAGAGTATTGCATACCGGGTCTAGGGGGTAGTATATGTCAGGCCCTAATAACCTGGTAATTCATGCTGATGTGGCTCAGGACCAATCCAGGAAACTACTGATCAACCTATCAGTAAATTCCAACTGCCTTGGCCAAGGTCTTATGGTCTTGACCAATCGATCACTGTGCGATATCAACTTCCAATACCGGCAGAGACGAATCCCCAACAATCGCTCACTGACTACTTATGGCTCGGGACTGTACCCAACCAAAACCTGTTTGCAAGACTCAGTAGAGCCGTGGTAGGGTAGTGATCAAAGCTCAGTGGGAACTCACACGAGACAAATGCCGATCTCAGGTCCGAAGACTAACTTGTACACATGTCATCTGAGAACTTCCATCTGACGATAGGTATAATACCATCTGGAAGTTCTTGGCGAGTCCGTCCAGTGTACTCACACCCAGTGAGCACCTATATACGATCTTAGGAGCATCAGACCAATTGCCGCGGGACCAACCATCCTCCGACGGGGCTAGAAACGTATCCAGTAGTCAACTCTGGAGTATCAATGCCTAGTCTCGATACTCACATGACAAGGGACCATTTAAGGATGTGCTTATGGACTACCCTGCTCCCACAAGTATGATCACCATCACAACGCAGGTAGTCAAACAAGATCATACGAGCTTTATCAACATGTAACCGCAATATGTAATAACGAGTATAACATATGCCATGTTAAGATAATGACAAACCATAATAGTATATTACCGTATCTTGTCTTTATCAATATGTGCAAGCTGTAGAAAACATCAATAAAAAAAGTACACATATCAGATAAAGACAACTGAAATAATATACTATAAAACTGAGCAAGATTGTCATGTGTATACATATCCCTAGCATCCATATGTATGCACAATACTGGTTTCTAGGGCATACATATCCAACAATCTCCCACTTGCACTAAAGGCCAGCAATTGGCGTATCGTATACCCAACGTCTTCACTAAGGCCAGCTGCTGGCCTACCGCATACCCAACATCTCGAAAAGTCGCTCGTACTGCGCTTGAAGGAGAGCCTTTATAAATGGATCCGCCGTATTTTATTTTGTATCCACTCACCGGACCTCGATCTCCAGGCTATTGGGATGCGGCGGCGCCCCGGCCGTCAAACCGATGCCAAATGCGGAACAAAAACTTTTTACAAAAACGGCGACACCGCAACCCGAATACCCGGATCGTTCCATTAACCGTAAACTAGCAATATGTAAAAGGAGTTGAAAAGATTATACCGATCGATCCGTGTCCTTCGGTCTTTAATCTCCGTACCAAGCTCCCCGCTGCTGCGCCACTGAAGTCTGCTCTCTGATCTCGCTCGCTAAAGTGGCACCACGTCGTTGAATCTTTATACGGGCTCCCACCTCAAGATCGAGGCAACTCGGACATGAAGTTTGCTAGCCGACTTGTCCAAGATTGATGTAGAGAGAGTGTAGAATACTTTATCTCAAAGCACCCATGCGATTGAGTGGAGGTAAATTGGAGTTGCCAAGGAGGTGAATATGTGAGCATAGGATTTTCTATTGCCAAGGAAAGAATAAAAAAACCCACTGCCTAAAGAGCTCGGCCAGAACAAGAAAAAGATTGGGCTCTATGGTTTTTTTAAGAATGAAAGTGCCAATTAGTCACCACAAAAAAAAACTGCATTATCTAAGCATGTCAAATTGCAAGGAACCCCCCTTCCCCCACTGCAGAATTCAGCCATCATTCAAAAGCACCATGCTGCTCCATGTCCAAGGATTTCAGTGCATGCATGGATTTTAGTGAAGGAAAAGCCAAAAGAAAATAGTCAAGGTCAAGGATCACAATGATTAAACAAGGTGTTTGAGGCGGAAAAAGAAACCGGCAACTCCAAGAGTGATCCCGTAACGAATTAGGAGATAAGCCCTCAACTGTAAATACATACCCGCATTTGTATTCCGACCGAATACGAAATGCAACGAGACAAAAATATTCCTACAGTATAATACTAGGATCCGGCTTAAACCAAAGCCCGCTAGTATTATCCGTCAGACCATGATCCGTGTGCAAGGATATGATCGAACCTTGCCATAAAACCATACGGCCTCTACAACGTTTCGCCCGAACTTGGGAAACTTTCTGTGGGGGACTCTAATGACTCATCAATACACTGGCACTGGGTATAACCACTAGCACGTCAGAGGTACTAGCTGTACGTAACGGTTGACCATGTATTGATCGGAAGGGAAGATGACGAGCGAACTCATCCAGAAACCCTACTGAGCCTAAAAGTGACAATATCCGTACAGTCCGGTCTGTTCGTCTATGAGTATCGCATATCGGGCTTAGGGGGCTGGTAAACGTCAGACCCCCAATAGCTGTATATGTCGTGTCGGAGAGTATCCCAGAACACCCTGAGATAGTACTGGAATACCTACCAGTAAATCTCGATTACCCTGGCCAGGGATTTCGTGTAATGGCTCTCCTAAACACAGCGCGATCTCACCCGCAATACCGGGAGAGACGAATCCCTGACGATCCGCTCACTGCCTCCATGTGGCTCGGGACTGTACCCAACTAAAACCTGTTTGCACGACTCCTTTGAGCCGTGGTAAGGTAGTAATCAAAGCACAGTGGGAACTCACACGAGACAAATGACGATCTCAGGTCGACAGACTAACCTGTACACCTGTCACCTGGGAACTGCTATCTGACAATAGGTATAATACCAACTAGCATGTTCCCGGCGAGTCCTGTCCGGTATACTCATAACCTAATGAGCACCTGTATACATCTTAGGTGAATCAACTGACACCAATGGCTTGTGAGACCGGCCACCTCCCCTCGTCGGGGTCTCGACTGTATACACTATTCTACTCTAGAGTATCGATGCCCTGTCTCGAAACTCCTTCGACTAGGGACCATTTAAGGACGTGCTTATAGACCACAGCTCCCACGTATATGATCGCCATCATACTACTGGCAGTCATGCAAGAATCCCATGGGCTCTATCAACATGCAATAGTGAACTACAACATGTACACGATGATAAAGACAAACCAGATAGCATACTATCATCTCGAGCAAGACTGTCCTATCGGTATAGTTCCTCCCTCAATCATTGCAATCACGTACCTGCGATCCAATAATTGACTTTGAGGGCACTATATCCAACACTGGCGATCTATGATCTCCCTGATCAGGTGATACCGCCTTAAGATGTGTTTGGATTTTTTATGGGACCGTGGTTCTTTTGCTAAAGCTATAGCCCCATTGTTATCACAATACACAGGTATCGGATCAACAATGGGTGGAACTACCTGAAGTACAGCTATGAACTTCTTCATCCAGACTGCTTCTTTTGCGGCATCGCTCGGAGCAATGTATTCAGCCTCCATCATCGAGTCTGCGACGGTGTCATGTTTGGAACTCCTCCAAAACACCGGCCCTCCGTTGAGTGTAAACACAAAACTCGAGACAGGCTTGTTGTCATCCTTGTCACTCTAAAAGCTTGAATTGGAAAAGGACTCGACCCTGAGGACTCCATTACCGTAAACCAGGAACATCTCCTTAGTCCTTCTCAGGTACTTGAGAATATTTTTCACTGCTGTCCAGTGGTTCTCACCTGGGTCTGACTGATACCGGCTCACCACGCTTAGCGCGTAAGCTACATCTGGTCTTGTACACAGCATCACATGCATTATAGATCCTACCGCCGAAGCGTAGGGTATAGTGCTCATGCGAACCCTCTCATCGTCAGTCTTGAGAGATATCTCCTTGGAGAGGGTGATTCCATGCAATGCGGGTATGTTACCGCGCTTGGAATCTTCCATACTAAATCTCTTTAGTACGGTCTCTATGTACCTGGACCGCGAAAGTCCTAATAATCACTTAGATCTATTCTGTAGATCTTGATCCCCAGAATGTACGAGGCATCATCCAGGTCCTTCATGGAGAACCATTGTGATAAGAACAGCTTGACCGATTGTAGCATATGAATATCATTTCCTATCAAAAAAATATCGTCCACGTACAAGACTAGGAATACGACAGTTCGGCCTACAATCTTCTTACAAATACATGGCTCATCTTCTTTCTTGATGAAGTCAAATTCCTTGACCGTTTCATCAAAACAGATGTTCCAGCTCTGCGATGCCTGCTTTTAATTCATAAGTGGATTTGAGCAACTTTCACACCTTCCCGCTGCTCCCACTGTCTACAAAACCTTCTGTCTGATCCATATAAACGCATTCTTCTAAACTTCCGTTTAGAAAAGCAGTTTTTACGTCCATCTGCCAGATCTCATAGTCATGGAAGGCAGCAATGGCAAGTAGGATCCGAATAGATTTGAGCATAGCCACTGGAGAAAGGTTTCGTCATAGTCCACATATGGTCTTTGATGAAAACCTTTTGCAACGAGTCTAGCCTTATAGGTTTCCACCTGCCCATCTACACCAAATTTCTTTTTGTAGATCCATTTTCATCCAACGGGTTTTACTCAAGGTGGAGAAATTTCTATGGTCCACACTTTATTGGTGTACATGTACTCCATTTCGGATTGCATAGCATCCAGCCACTTATCAAAGTCTTTACTGATGATGGCCTGCTTGAAACTAGTAGGATCATCTTCTTCCAAGATGCAATCCTCTCGATCCCCGTCTATGAGAAAACCGTAGTATCTCTCGGGCGGATGAGAAATCCTACTAGATATGTGGAGTGGCTGAAGTTCGTCCGGGACTATTGAATCTAGCGGTTCTTCTAAATCTTCAGTTATAACTTGTCTTTCAGGAATTTCTTCCAATTCTACCGTGCCCCCACTTATTTCTTTTTCATGAAACAACCTTTCAAGAAAGGTGGCATGTCGATAAACAAAAACCTTTTGTTCATCGACATGGTAGAATAGATATCTATTCGAATGCCGGGGATATCCTACAAACTTACATAAAACTGACCATGCCTGAAGTTTATCCGGAATTTTGTTTTTCACATAGGCTGGACAACACCATATCTTAACCCGTTTAAGACATGGTCTTTTATTACTCCATATTTCATATGGAGTCTTAGGCATAGATTTAGATGGAACCTGATTCAATAGATATGCGGCTGTTTCAAGCGCAAGCCTCCAGAATGAAAGAGGCAATTCTGCATTACTCATCATGGAGCGAACCATGTCCAATAGGGTACATTTTCTCCGCTCGGATACACCGTTGTGTTATGGTGTATACAGAGGAGTAAGCTGAGAGAGAATACCATTCTCTTTCAGAATGTCCCTGAATTCCGTACTTAAGCACTCCCCTCTCTATCAGATTGGAGGATCTTAATACTTTTGCCAATGTGGTTCTATACTTCCTTTATAAATTCTTTGAATTTCTCAAAAGCTTCAGATTTGTGTTTCATAAGTTACACATACCCGAATCTAGAGAGATCGTCAGTGAATGTGATGAAGTAAGAGAACCCACCCCTTGCATGTATAGACATCGAACCACATACATCACTGTGTATGAGTCACAAGAGGTCTGCTTCTCTTTCACCATGTCCGGTGAACGGAGATTTGGTTATCTTTCCTGTGAGACAAGACTGACAAGTTTCATAAGATGAAAATTCGAACGTATTCAAGAGTCCATCTTTATGTAACTTACTTAGTCTTTTCTCTCCGATATGACCAAGTCTACAATGCCACGAGTAGGATTCGTTCGTATCTGAACTCTTTCTCATGCGTGTGTTTTGTACATTGAGAACTGTGTTCTGATTTATAACATAGATACCATTACACAGTGTACCTTCTGCAACCAATAACTTACCAAGGTAGAAGTTCATGATATTTCTATCAAGAACAAAGTTATATCCATCTTTATCAAGTAAAGAAACTGATATGATGTTGCAAACCATAGAAGATACATAGTAGCAATTGTTCAAAATCATAGTATTGCCATTTAGCAATACTAGATGATATTCACTGACGGCTGCAGTATTAACTTGTGCTCCGTTCCCTAATCTGAGGGACATATCACCCAACCATTCTAATTTTTCTCAGTTCCTGCAATAAATTACAGATATGAGATCCTGATCCGGTATCTAGTACCCAGGAGGTAGGACTGACCGAAAATGTCACGACCCAAAGTTTTGCCCGTGATCGGCACTTAACCACGTAACGTCTACAGGCGTATCGCGGCTAAGTAAGCCGAAACCCAGAAATCAAAACCAGTACAAGTATAGAGTGTTTTAAACAATTAATAGAATCGTTTGTTAAAATGTTTAGAAAACCTTAAGTAAACAACCACCACGATAACAATATACGACGCCGTAGCGAAGAAATGAGCAATAAGTGGAAAACATCACAGACAGATAAAACTGCATAAGTAAAGTCGGCTCACATGAGCTCGACACCAGAATACAATAATATACATCATCGTCCTCACACTAGTCTCTAAGTCGAATACATAAAAATAGATGGAGAGTACTAGATACAAAAGCATGTACAATGGAAATAACCGGATACCACAACCCACATAACAGCAAAACAGCTCACGCACCAACTGCAGTGGTATCCGTAGCCAAAAAGATACAAGAAAGCAGCCTGCCGCGACTACTCCGAGGGGAAACCTGCAAACACTGTGGCACAACGGGGGTGAGTTGCCAACTCGTGAATAGTAGATAACATATAAAGGTAATCGTGAGTATGCACGTGTCGCGATACTCTAACTTATGCTAACATATAACATCTATATGATGAGCTACAGGAGAAATAATCATGCATCAAGTGCGATCTAATAACATCTCTATATGATAAGCAGGGTATGCAATAATCGTGCATAGCAAATGCTATCTAATGACATCTTTATATGATGAGCAGGGTATGCAATAATCGTGCATAGCAAATGCAATCTAATGACATCTCTATATGATGAGCAGGGTATGCAATAGTCGTGCATAGCAAATGCAATCTAATGACATCTATATAGGATGAGCAGAGTATGCAATAATCGTGCATAGCATGTGTACTCTATCAGGTACAACAGATACATGATGAGATGTAAAATACTGAATACTGAGCATGGGAATAATTAATATCTACACGGAATATCAACGTGGAAGATAATCGGTGTCAATCCATATACCCAAATCCTGTAAATCTCATAGAGTCATGGGTGCCTAGCATCGGCACACAAAAATTTCATGAATCATCGTGTCTAGCATCGACACGCAAATCCTCAAGTATCGGGCTCCGTCTGCGGAATCGGTCCTCGGCCCCGACAGTACGTGTCGTTTCGTATCCATCTCTCATCTCTGGTCAGTATCTTCCGGATAACCGCCAGGTCTAACCAATCACCGGTAGGTAGTAGTCCCTGTGCCAGGCTCACCGTCTACTGCACAGCGATTCGTTCTCGCCCCGGGGTACCATACCGGGTCCACCATGTACCCGCAATCGGCCTCATCCAACTCCTCGATTCGGTTTCACATATCACACGTCTCAGAACCGAGAAAACGCATGGTGGACGCACTGAAATATCATATCAAGAGAAACCGGGTTTTTAAATAGTGCGTATTTTCTTAAAAGAATTACCTCGGTTCTCAAATCCAGAAATCATATGAATCCAAAACTCAATGCGTAAATCCATGCAAGTATGAAGATATCAATATATGTGTGCACTGGTATGAATATATACAGTGTGCATGTGCGCAGGTATGAAAATATCAATATATGTGTGCACTGGTATGAATATACAGTGTGCATGTGCGCAGGTATGAAAATATCAATATATGTGTGCACTGGTATGAATATAAAGTGTGCATGTGCGCAGGTATGAAAATATGAATATATGTGTGCACTGGTATGAATATACAGTGTGCATGTGCGCAGGTATGAAAATATCAATATATGTGCACTGGTATGAATATACTGTGTACATGTGCGCAGGTATGAAAATATCAATATAAGTGTGCACTGGTATGAATATACAGTGTGTATGTGCGCAGGTATGAAAATATCAATATATGTGTGCACTGGTATGAATATACAGTGTGCATGTGCGCAGGTATGAAAATTTCAATATATGTGAATATGCGACAAGTCATGACAATCATCAATGATGCGACAATCAAACGATATGTATAATGCGTAGCAATCCTATAGTGCGAGTGTCATGGCAATCACTAACGGTGTGAGTGTAACATACAAATATTGCTCGTGCAGCTTGAACCGTTAGTGACTGTGCAATGTTCTATACTATCATTTCTATATGCAACAATAAGGTATGCTACTATAGTCCATATGAACATCTACGACTAAATATCCTAATACGCCCTGACGCTTAACGCCATACGGGCGATTTCCCCGTAGATGTTAAATCTACTCACCTGGTCGCGTGCTAAGTGTAGCCGACCACCTGCTTCCTCTTCTTTGCGGTGTCCGTCGTACCTGTCTGCGAACCTGGAATTTACACAAAGAATTCGTATATGAGCAAAATATCTCGCAAAACGCGATATCGAAACCAAACGAGAAACTCGCATCGCGAACTAAACGCGCGTGTATGCGATACGCTGGAACGTGTGAATACGCGTCTAAAACTATCCCGACACGTCGCGATACGCAGAAACCCCAAACCTACACACGTATCGCAAGTGTCGCGAAGATTAAAAGTATACGAAATAGGGTAATTGGCTCCAGATTTTTTTACAGGTAAAAGTTTACAAAATTGCATATACCATAAGTCTTCAAATAGTAGCAAACACGTACACCACAAATCCCAGCACCCAGATCCCCCATCTGGCCGCAAATTGTGGCTAGAATGAATATTCCGGTGGCCCGATGAGGGAGTTGGGCTCCCGTGCTTCGTGGATGTTCCCTAGAGCTAGTGTATATGCTCCAGTAATTACAATATCTTCCTGAAGCAATCGGGTCACAAGCAGATCACACAGAACCCAAAAACCTAGTTAAAAAGCTTGTTTAACACTAAATCGATACATTAAGATATTTTGGTGAAACCTGAAGCAAACCCTAAGTTAAAACAACACTAACAACACAAAACTAAGCTAAACAAGTCATAACAACACTAACTTAACATAAACATCACTAATTTCCTTTCAATAGCACAAAAATGCACAAAAACACGATTTTTAGCAAACAAGGCTACAAGTTATGATCTAAGGTCTTAAGGGTGAGTTTGATACCTTCCAAAGACCCCAGGGAAACCTTAAATTCCCGCCCTTGCCCTCATATGCGCTGACTTGCCACCAAGGTCCACAAAGAAGCCATTTTCCAAGGTTTTTGTGAAGTAAAAAGGGGTTTTTGTGTAGGGTTTTGTATATGGATTCAAAGAGAAGCAAGAGAAGAAGAAAAAGATGATGATGTTGTTGCTGCTGCTGCTTTCCTCTGCTGGAAATCAGAATGAGAGGGAGAGAGAAAAGAGAGAGAGAGAGAATGGTCAAAAGTCAAGCCCAATACCTAACCCCCATACCTCACAATCTCTCATTTTAAAATAAAAAGGGTTTTAAATGATTTAGTGGGGAAAATTAGCCATGCAAGAAGGAAAAGAAATGGTTACACTAACCTTAGCTACAAAAATGATAAGTGTGCAAGTTGTACACTAAACCTTGCTTAAGAAAATAATTAAGTAAAATTCTAATTAAGGTGAACACAACTAAAATTATAATTAATAAACCCTAAATATATATATATATATATATATATATAAACACATCTCATCACAATTAGAACTAGTTAAAAAGGAAAAAAAAAGATTTACGAGTTTTTATGAAAAACACGCATCTTACTAACTAACGCGAAATTAACCTAAACGAATTTCGAAGCGTTACAATCTACCCCCCATAAAGAAATTCGGTCCCCGAATTAAAAAAAAAAATCAAACTATGCGTACCTTCAAAGAGATGGGGATATTTCTTCCTCATCTCGCTCTCGGTCTTCTAAGTGACCTCCTCGCTGCTCGGGCCACGCCAAAGTACCTTGACGGACGGTATATCCTTCGATCTCAATTTCTTCACCTGTCGATCTAAGATGTCCACCGGCTGCTCTGCAAAGGAAAGGTCATGCTCAAGATGGATCGTCGGGTGTTGAATCGCATGCGAAGGATCGTGAAGATACTTGCGGAGCATCGAAACGTGAAATACGGGGTGCACATCTGGGAAACTGGGCGGAAGGGCTAATCGATAGGCAACTACACAAACACGCTCGGGGATCTCGAAGGGGCCCACGTACCTGGGGCTAAGCTTCCCTTTCTTTCTAAATCTCATCACACCTTTCATTGGAGATACCCTCAAGAAAACATGATCACCAACAGAAAACTCAAGTCTGCGCCGACGGCGGTCCGCATAAGATCTCTGCCTACTCTGGGCTGCTCTCATCCTATCGCGAATCAACTGGATCTTCACGGTCGTCTCCTCAACAATCTATGGCCCTAAGATACTGCTCTCGCTGAGCTCTGTCCAACAGGCGGGCGATCTGCATCTCCTCCTGTAAAGAGCCTCGAATGGTGTCATCTGAATGGTCTCCTGGAAGCTGTTGTTGTAGGAGAACTCTACTAAGGGTAAATGATGATCCCAGCTACCTCCAAAGTCTAAAACGCACGCTCGGAGCATGTCCTCAAGAGTCTGAATAGTCCGCTCTGACTGTCCGTCGGTCTGCGGATGATATGTTGTGCTGAAACTCAAGCGGGTGCCCAAAGCCTCCTGAAGCCTCTACCATAGTCGGCTGGTAAACTGGGTGCCTCGGTCGGACACGATACATGTCGGAACTCTGTGTAGTCGTACTATCTCGTCGATGTATATCTGGGCATATCGAGCAAATCCGGAAGTCATCTTCACCGGCAGGAAGTGAGCCGCTTTCGTCAAACGATCCATGATCACCCAGATAGAGTCATACCCTCGAGTAGTCCTGGGAAGACCCACAATGAAGTCCATAGAAATCTGCTCCCATTTCCACTCCGGAATGGGTAATGGCTGTAGCTCTCCCGCGGGCCTCTGGTGCTCGGCCTTAACTTGCTGACAAGTCAGGCATCTCGACATGAAATCTGTGATGTCCCTCTTCATTCCGCCCCACCAGTAAACATCTCTCATATCATGGTACATCTTGGTGGAACCTTGATGAACACTGTACACCGACCGATGTGCCTCCTCAAGAATCTCACGCCGTAGTCCCTCAGCATCTGGTACGCACAGTCTAGTCCTAAATCGCAGTGTCCCCTGATCATCGATCACGAACTCGGAAAATCTGCCTTTTCCAATCTGTGCCCTGATCTCTGAACAACGGTCATCACTGTACTGTGCCTCATGTATATGGTCAAGCAACTGTGGACGTGCACGAACATGCGCAAGCTGTCCCCCGATTGTTTAAAAAAAATTTTAAAAAATTTGGAGCCTCTAGAAAAATCGACAGAAACTTGAAGTTTGGTTTCTATGTTTTGGAGCTATATCGGTTTCGTTGTTTTAACACTGTTTAAATTTGCTAGTGTAGGGTTTATGGGCTGGCTCTGATACTATGAAAGGTTACACTATCGTCTTGGCCAACTTCCGTAGCCAAATCGGAACAAAATTTTTTCTACGAATCGAAACTTAGCGCTAGATTAAACGAACACCGAATCGTACCATAAACCTAACTAGCATGTAAGGATTCTATCCACTATGATAGAAAGTATACCTAAAGAAACCAAGTCCTTCGGGTTTTTGATTCTCTCCTTAAGCTCCTCGATGAAAGTATGGATTGTGCTTGAACTTCGGCCTCCTCGCATCATTGATGATCCACCATAGAGTACCAACTAAGAGCTCCTACCTCCTAATTGAGGTAACTAGAATACTTAGCTTTCTAATCTATGTAGACTAGAGTGTGGAGAGAGTGATTATGGAATGCTTTGTCTTACTAACCCTAGGTTTCTCAACTTATGAGACAAGTCGGGTTAGTATTAGAAGAAGGGAGCAAGGAGAAAATGAGAGTGTAGAGTGAGCTAGAAAAATGAAGAATGACTAAGTGAATGAGATAATAATGCAAGCAAAAAATATCTCCACAAAATATCAACCATGGAAGAATAGTAAACCAAGAGTCATTGGATGAGTCATCAAGCTAGCCATGCTTCATTTAATGAAAATGCACACCTCATTCCTCCACCTCATCAATCCATTAGCTAAAATTGTAAATCAATATAATGAGGTGTCTTCTTCTAGAAGCGCCTTGCATAATTACAAGAATGCCCCTCACCCGTATATACGTACGCGTATCCATATTCCGATAAATACGAATACAAAGAGACAAAATAATCCAAGTATATATTACTAGGATTCATCTTAGACCAAAGCCCGCTAGTATTATCCACCCTAATATCATACGTGCACAATTGTACATGTATGATCGAACCCTGCCGTAAAACCATACGGCCTCTATATCGTTTCGCCCGAAGCAGGAAAACCCTCTGTGTGGGACTCTAAAGACTCAACAGTATGCTGGCAGTAGGTTTAACAACAAGCACGTCAGTGACAATAGCTGTACGAAACGGCTACCCAGGTACCTGTCGAAAGGATGGCCGACGAGCAAACTCGTCCGAACTCCTACTGATCCTGTTGATTGTTGAGATTTTGTACGCATGCATTTTTAAATCAAAGAATTAACCGCAATCATGAACGGTGTTGCTTGGTAGCTAGCCGGTTGAATACGGGTCGGTCCACAGGGATTACGTGTATTTTCTAGTTGTTCTAACGAGTCAATTCCTATTGTGGTAGGTTTGATTTTCAATAAAAACTAGAGTTGAATTTGATTAGGATTAAAACCTTGTTAGGGTTAGGATTAGGTTGGTTTGGAAAGTCAATTATTCTCACTTACTTTCTTTGCCATAATTAAGAACTTTTAGGTGTTAAGGAAATAATTAACAAAGGGGATTAGCACGATCGGGAAGAAACTATGTTTCTTCCCTTTTGTCCTTTTCCGTCCTATCTTAACTCTTATCCTAACCTCTATGGAAATCATACACAACCGGTCTTTAACTATGGTATCACCGCTACCTCTTGGGATAGGGTGCCGTAGTGAGCGGTGTGTATATGTATGCATAGAGTCCTACTTTAAAATGTATAACGGGAAAGAAAGGGGTGAGAGATTTTCATCTCTCAAACCTTCTCCAAACCTAACCCTAACAAGTGAGGAACTACTCACTCATTAATGAATTGATAAACGAGTTCATTTTTGTTTATTTTTAATAACCTAATTAACTAGCGGAAATTAACTAGGGCAGATAAAAAATTACGGAAAAATAACCAGGGCAGAAAAGAAATTAAAATAATTAGGGCAAGATAAAGAAAAACTTACTTTTTATTGATGCACCCCTAGAACATTTACAGGGAATGAAAATTCTAAACTAGGAATTAAAAAGAGGCATGCTCCAAAAAAAGCTGTAGGGTTCCTATTTATAAATAATAGAAACCCTAGGATTTACATCTGATCTATATCTAGAATTACAAAAATACCCAAAGAAGCCTGGTCAACGTACCGACATCCACCGACAAAATGCACCGACACGTGCTCAGCACGGCCGCAGAACCGTGGCCATAAGCCATGTTTGGCCGCGGATCCGCGGCCATATAGTGGGTTCTTCATCTCAGATTTTCAGGGTTGTTTTCTGTTGCATTTTACTTCTGGTTTCTTCACTTGGTTCTTCAGAATGTCTTCTAATTTCTTACAGATTTCCACAGTGCAGAATGATGTGGACTTTTACCGTTCGCTTCGTGGTGAAGTCTTAAATCTTGTGTTGCCTTTTTACTTTGTGCAATCTAACTGTTTGCTGATCTATGTTTGTTCCTCGAACTGTAGGCGACATGATAAAGATTCTTCTATTTGTTGGTTATAGTCTCACTTTTGTAGCGTCTTTTCACTATTTTCACTGTATTGTTCCGAGAACCTGTAACCTACAACTATTTAGCAGACATGGATCAAAAACACCTATTTATTTGCAAAATGATTAAGATTGGGGAATATAATAATGCAAAGTTATGATATGAACAAATACCCTCAAACTTATCTTTTGCTCGTCCCGAGCAAAACTAGTTTATTCTCGAAAAAGCCTAACCTCACATTCGCAAGAAACACGATTGCATTGAGCTCGTGCAACAAGCCGTTGAACCTCTAGGTGTCCCTAGTAGGAGGTGTGTTGTCTCCTGAGGGTTTTCAGCGAATACTACCAACAAAATCCTAACAATTTGGCTCATTGACTTTCATTCTTCAATTCGGTGTTCTAGCAAGAAATTCTATTATCTTTAACTCAGAAATTATCAACCCATATTTTTCACGCTTCCTTTTCATTTAACTTAAGATTGTATATGTTCTGTAAATTTATTTAGCTTTTAACATCTTTTGAGTTTTCCTTCTAAGGTTCCATCTCAACTTTAGGAATTTTTATCATCTCTACTAAAGATATAAGTACTATTTTTCATTTCTATCTCTCATCCAAACCCCAATCATATACCCCTACGTGTGTGTATGTATCACCCCTATACTTGGAAATTCAATTCAAGCTCTTATACTCTTGTCCATCGTCCAAAGTATTTTTAGTTTGTGAATTTTAGATGAAATTACTCACACATCCTTCATGCGACCGTTAATACTTCTTGTGGTACTAACGACCGATTACAAAATGTGTTTGCGCATTAAGGCGTAATTTCTCGTCTTGTAATACCTAAGGCTTTAATAGTGACTCCCAAACAAGTTGGTCTAAGGCACTAGGTGATAAAGCACCCTCGCTAAATATTTTTAAGTAATTACAAACCCGTGTTCATTTTTTTTATATATCTCTTATTCACACTTATAATTTTATTTTCCTTCATAATATGGATTTTAGACAAGAGCATTTCAAGGTATTATCTACTATTCCAAGTTTCGAGGTTCGTGTTTGTGTAAGTTGTAAGGTATATATTTTCAGATTTTGGACTTAAGGTTCGGAATTATTTTTCAGACTTACACTTTGATAAAAATTTCAATACTCCTCTTTTATTTTGACTTAGCCCAAGAAGTGAACTCAAAATTTGCCTATTTCTAAGTAAATTACGAGGACATATATTTTCTACCGTTAAATTTTAAGAAATGTTATTTTTATGGTTTTTAATTTACTAAGTCTAGGATATGGTTTTTCCTAGCTAGTTAACCGTCTTGTCAAACTTAAGTCAATTATGGCCAAAATTGAATTTTTCAATTTTTATAATTTTTAAAATTTTTCAGTTTTTATTTCATTTTTCTTTTTATATATATATATATTTTTTCTTTTTAAATTTTTATAATTTTTTTTAATGATGCAATGCAGAATTAAACATGCAAAAGAAAAAGAAAAAAATAAATACAAAAATTTTAAAAAAATGCAATGCAATGATAACTATTTACAACCACCTCCTCCCCCAAACTTACCAAAATCAGTGCCCTCACTGCTCGGCCCTACGCCGCCCCCTTGAGCGTGAACGGGAACGCTCCTCCCTAGCTAGCAAGGTTCGGGCACCCTGCTCTACTTCGATCAAACGCCGATCATGTTCCCTCATCATCCCCCTCAACTCATCAATCTCCCTAACAACTCCTCATTAAACGTGCATGTTCAAAGGGGGTGAGCTCTTCCTAGCTCGCGATCGAGCTGGAGCTAGGTGTTCGGGCGGGCACGTGTTCCGCCGGGCACGTGTTCCGCCGGTTCTGTTCTTGACCAAACATCTGTCAAGCGTGTATAGGACATAGATACGCCCTCAATGAGAGGCCTGGCGGGTATGCCTTCATGCATGTAAAATTCAAATTCCTCCACAGGGAGGAAATAGCGACACAATTGTGTCACTAGCATGGGTCATGGGTAGTTCGCGGCCCTTTTTCCCGCACCAATTGAGTTAAGCCGAACCGTGCGCATGTCGAATCTAAGGTTCCTTGTCATAAGTGTGTGCACGATATGCAATGATGGGGTGAAAAATGTGGTGTTATGGGAACTCCCAAAAATATTGTTTTGTGCCTACCGGCACACGGTTAAAACATTAGCGAAAAGGGTTCTCGCTTGTATTCCTTTCCGCGGTTCCCTTGAGCAATCATTAGCCATTAAGGGCATGTAATCCTCAAACTGAAGGGGCTGATCATGTACAGGTAACCTAGGGATCAAAGTGACATCATGGATGAAGTCTCTGTCTATAATTATTTCTCTATCGCCCCACAGTAATTTGATAAAGCCATATTGTGTGAGACAGCCGTCTTCCATGCACTCGTAAAAACGAGTGACTAGATCTGGAAGGGCATAAGAATTTGAGTGATTATAGATTAAAAAGTTCCAGCCCCTACGTGCGATTTCATCAGCAAAGTAACTTCCATATATCGTGTGTGAGAAAAATTGTGAGAAATCACGCTCCAACTGCATACTTGGTGCCATTACAGATCTAAAAAAATTAAACAGAGAGGAGTTTTAGAGATCGAACCTGCCCTGGAAAAAAATCAGAGGGTGAAGACACCAAGTGGCGGCAGATGCGCGGCCGAAGGAGGACTTGGGCTGTGGAAGCGCGGCCATAAGGAGAGCTTTCTCTGCAGAAAACAAGGCGGCGGCTACGGTTTGAGGAGAGCTGATAAAATTAGGGTTAAGAAACAGAGAGGGTTGGGGTTTATTTATAGGGGGGAAGTGTTGGCTAGTTTTGAATAAACCTCTCTAAAAAGAGAAAATTATTTGCAAAAAAAAAATTTATTTTTAATTTAATTTTTTTATTAAATCCGGGAAAAAAAATTTAAATTTTTTTTTGTTTCAATTTTTTATTTTTTTTGTTATTTTGTATTTATATACTTACAAATGATACATACACCCAAACTTGTTTGAAGCAATGTTTTGGCTAGATGATCGAAAATTTGGGGGTAGATGGAGGAGGATTAGTCAGTGTAGATCGGCTCCTGTAAAAACAGGAGCTCTTCTGACGGGTCCGCAGTGAGAAACGGTTTAAGTCGATGTCCGTTTACTTTAAACAGTGTACCGTCCTCCGGGTTTTCTAGATCTACCGCACCGTGTGGATATACGGTGCGTACCATAAATGGCCCTTTCCATCGAGATTTGAGCTTGCCGGGATGAAAATGTAACCGAGTATCGTAAAAAAAAACCTGTTGACTAGGTTTGAAAGTATTGCACATAAGGTGTTTATCGTGGAACTCCTTCGTTCTGTTTTTAACAATTACTGCGTTCTCATAGGCCTCATCCCGCAGCTCATCTAATTCATTCATCTGCATCTTTCTATTGCTGCCCGCATCCCAAAGATAGGTTCAACACATTGATTGCCCAAAATGCCTTGTGCTCTATTTCAACTGGAATGTGGTAAGCCTTCCCATAAACAAGCCTGTATGGAGACATGCCAAGATCGGTCTTGTAGGCAGTACGGAATGCCCATAGTGCATCAATCGGTTTTGATGACCAATCTTTACGGTTTTTGGAAACCGTTTTCTCCAATATTTGTTTAATCTGCCTATTTGAAATCTCGGCTTGCCCACAAGTTTGGGGATGATAAAGCGTTAACAGTTTGTGAGTAATGGAGTATTTGAGCATTAAGAACTCAAAAGTCCTATTACAAAAGTGAGATCCATTATGACTTATAATCGCGCGAGGATGCCCAAACAGAGAAAAAATGTTTTCATTAAGAAATCTAACGACAACCTTGTTGTCATTCGTTCGGCTGGGCACAGCCTCGACCCATTTTGAAACATAGTCAACAGCAAGTAGAATGTACATGTTCCCAAAAGAATTGGGAAATGGTCCCATGAAGTCTATTCCCCAAACATCAAAAATCTCAACAACCAAAATTGGTTGGAGCGGCATCTCATTTCTTCGAGATATCCGGCCCAAGTGTTGGCACCGGGAGCATGACTTGCAGTATTCGTATGCATCTTTAAAAAGTCGTGGCCAGTAGAAGCCACACTGCAAGATTTTTTCTGCTGTCTTCTTAGGGCCAAAATGCCCGCCACACGCTTGATCGTGGAAGAATGACAGCACGCTATTAAACTCGTTGTCGGGGACACACCGGCGAATGATTTGGTCGGAACAGTATTTAAAGAGATACGGTTCATCCCAGTAAAAATGTTTTACTTGGGACTGGAATCAGAGTTTGTCCTGATTCGACCAATCGTTTCGTATCAGTCCGGTGGCCAAATAATTTACTATATCAGCGAACCAAGGTTCGCATGACACGGTTAAGAGCTGCTCATCGGGAAAAACATCTTTAATAGGATTTTCGAGTGTAGGCGAAGAAGGAAGTCGTGAAAGGTGGTCGGCAACTACGTTTTCACATCCCCTCTTGTCCCTTATGACAAGGTCAAACTCTTGTAGCAAGAGGATCCAACGTATTAGCCGAGATTTAGCATCCTTCTTCGCGAAAAGATGACGAAGAGCTGAGTGGTCCGTGTAAACTATAACTGGAGAGCTGATTAAATAGGTCCTGAATTTTTCTAGTGCAAACACAACGGCTAAGAATTCTTTTTCAGTTGTTGTGTAATTCAATTAGGCCTCATTTAATGTTCAGCTAGCATAATAAATTACGTACGACATCTTATTAATGTGCTGTCCAAGGACAACACCAATGGCGAAATCAGATGCGTCGCACATAATTTCAAATGGATGCGTCCAGTCGAGAGATGAAAGAATGGGCACAGAAATAAGTGAGTGTTTCAATGACTCGAATGCCTTCGTGCAGTTTGAGTCAAAATCAAAAGTTGTGTCCTTGGCCAACAAAAGAGTCAAGGGTATTGCTATATTGCTAAAATCCTTGATGAACCGTTTATAGAAACAGGCATGGCCAAGGAAGGCTCGGATGTCTTTGACGCACTTGGGATGAGGAAGATTGGAAATGACTTCAATCTTGGCTTTATCAACCTCAATGCCATTTTGCGAGATGATATGTCCTAAGACAATACCCTCTCGTACCATAAAGTGGCACTTCTCCCAATTTAATGTGTGGTTCTTATCCCTACAGCAGGTAAGAACTGCGTCTAAGTGTAGCAAACACTCATCAAAGGAGTCACCGAAAATGGAGAAATCATCCATAAAAATCTCCAAAAAAATTTCAACCGTGTCTGAAAAGATACCCATCATACACCGCTGGAAAGTAGCGGGTGCATTGCATAACCCAAAGAGCATGCGACGGTAAGCGAATTACCGAAAGGACAAGTAAATGTGGTCTTGTCTTGGTCCTTTTCGGCGACGGGAACTTGATTATAGCCGGAATAGCCATCCAAAAAGTAGTAAATTTGTGCCCGGCCAATTGTTCTAGCATTTGATCAATAAAAGGTAACGGAAAGTGGTCTTTCCATGTCACGGCGTTGAGTTTTTGATAATCGATGCAAACTCGCTACCCCGTTTGGGTGCGAGTAGGTATTAACTCATTCGCCTCAATGGTTATGACCGTTATGCCCAATTTTTTTGTGACAACGTGAATGGGGCTAACTTACTGGCTATCACAAATAGGGTAAATGATACCACTATCAAGACATTTTACAATCTCCTTTTAAACAGCCTCCTACATTATGGGGTTGAGGCGTCTCTGTGGATCCCTTACTAGCTTGGCATCATCCATCATATGTATATGATGTTCAACTATTAGAGGACTAATCCCCTTGATGTCCGCCATAATCCAGCCAAAAGCTTTCCGATTATTTTGTAAGACCACTAAAAGGGCTTTCTCTTGCTTGAGGGCTAGAGATGCCGATATGATAACAGGAAGGGTCTCATTCTCACCTAAGAAAGCGTATTTATGGTGAGACGGCAATAACTTGAGTTCGAGTTTTGGAGGTGAAACAATTGAAGGTAAAATTGGTGAAACTATCTCGAACTCGAAGGATTCCAACAATGGTTCGAAGCGAGTGTAAGCAACCAAGTCGGATGGTTCAGCTAACTCATCCGATAATTCAAAAGACTCAAACTCGGGTGGTGAGTCTTCAAAATCATCTAAAAAAGTGAAACACACGTAATCGTTATCGTTTGTGAAAGCTGTGTCAGATTCAAGGAATAACGCACTCGTGGCGTCAAAACTGCTGTAATCGAAGAGAAATTTTTCGACCTCACAGTCCTCCTGCGTGATCTCTTGGATCGAGCAAACAACAAGTATACTAGCATTAGGCTCGGAGGGCTGATTCCCCAACTTAAAAATGTTGAGTTCAATTGTCATATTTCCAAATTATTGGTTCATCGAACCATTTCAATAATTGATCACCGCATTAGAAGTCGCAAGGAATGGTCGACCGAGTATCACCGGAATTTGACTCTGGGGGTTAGCTACAGACTGTGTGTCCATAACAATGAAATCAACGGGGAAAATGAAGTCCCCTACTTTGATCAACACATCCTCTAACTCACCTCTAGGATGGGTGATGGATCGGTCGGCCATTTTGAGAGTACAATGACTGGGTTTAAGCTGTCCAACGCCTAATTGTTCATATACTGAATAGGGTAGCAAATTAACACTAGCACCAAGATCTAAAAGTGCGCGATTGATGTTCTTATCCCCAATTGTTATTGAAATTGTAGGACAGCCAGGGTCCTTATGTTTTTGGGGTAAAGGTTGGGTAAGAGCATCACTCACTGCACTAGCCATGAAAACATTCTTGGATGCCTGTGACTTCCTCTTCTTGGTGCATAAGTCTTTTAAGATTTTAGCGTAAGAAGGGACTTGTTGGATTGCATCCAAGAGAGGTATGTTAATGCTAACCTGTTTGAATAACTCCACAATCTTCTCCATTTGTGGAGTAGGTTTATTGGATCTCAACCTATTTGGAAATGGAACATTTTGAAAAAAATTTGAGTCCAATGTTTGTGGAGTAGATTGCGGAGTTGGAACGGATCCTAGTGTTGGTGTTTTCGTGGAGTGAGATATGGGTCCGTTCGAATTAGAAGAAGTGGAGCCTTGTGAAGAATGAAGAACAGGCTCCGAAGAAGATGAAGAAGATGAAGAAGAAGAAGAAAAAGCGACGGCCGGGGTTTCATCACTAATACCCACATTATTGTGCAACACTCTTCCAGATCTCAACGTGGTCACAGCATTCACATTATGATTTTGTTGTTCATAAGCAACATGCGCGTTGTGTGTGTGATCGGGATTTGGCAATGGTTGAGACGGAAGATTTCCCTTTTCTCGCTCGCTTAACGCAGCATTCAGTTATGCTATTTGGGCCTCAATTGATTTGATGCTCTGATCATGTGAAGCACTGTGTTGCACCAAAGACTAAATGGAAGACTGGATGCTTGCTGAGGATTGTGTAGATTGTTTTAAAAACGCATCCAGACTTCGTTCTAGCGAGGAAACCTTATCGTTATTCGGCTGAACAAAATTGTTTTGAGGATAACAGTTGTTGGGTACAAAATTGTTCATTTGGTTTGGGTAAGGTTGGGGTTGGAAAGGTTGCTGATATTGAGTTTGTTGAAGGGCTTGTTGTTGTGGAGGAGGCCTTTGAAAGTTGTTGCTGCCTTGGAATTGTTGTTGATTTTGATTCCAAGCAAAATTTGGGTAGCTCCTCCAACCAGGATTATAAGTTGAAAAGTATGGATCATTTCTTTGTCTTTGCTGAAAGGCAGCATTGACTTGATCTTGTCCTTGAACAGGTGGGTTGTAAGGACACTCTTCAGTAAGATGGGATGGATCCGAACAACAAGCACAAATAGTGCGTGGGGGTAAAGCAGGGGCAGGCGAAGGCGATGAGAATTTGCTCTCAATTGCTTCAAATTTTTTCGTGAGTGCAGCCATTTCGGCCTTCATTGCAATCGACATATCAAGTTGATGTATACCTGCCCTAGACTGACCTGATGAAGTAGATGAGGTGGTCTTAGTAATTTCCCACTGAATTATTTGTTCAGCAAGATCGTCGAGAAATTGCCAAGCTTCCTCGCTTGATTTTGTAAGAAAGTGACCTTGACAAATGGTTTCTAACAACTGCTTAGTTGCTGGGTTCAGTCCTTCGTATAAAGTTTGAAAAAGCTGCCAATTTTCGATCCCGTGGTGAGGGCACTGAACAAGGAGGTCCTTAAATCTTTCAAAACACTTCCAAAAAGTTTCGGAAGGAAGCTGGGAAAATTGAATAATTTCGTTGCGAATTCTCGTGGTCTTGTGGTGTGGGTAAATTTTTTTTAGAAAAGCTTTAAGAAACTCTTCCCAATTTTTTTATGGAGTGTGATGCTGTGTTATATAACCATTTTTTGGCTAGGTCACATAAAGTGAATAGAATGACACGTAGCCTTATAGCATCATCAGAAAGTTGTGTGGTCTTCATCATTGCGCAAACATTCTGGAATTTGTTAATGAAGATGTAGGCATCTTCGGATTCCAGCCCTTGAAATTTGGGCAACATATTGATGAAGTGGGGTTTAATTTCAAAGTTATCCACATTAGCCGGTGGAAGTGAAAGACAAGTGGGAAGTACGATGCGGATGGGATAGAAAAGATCCTGGAGCACGATTCGTTGGGGCGCTTCGACAGGAGGGTGTGGTGGGTTATTCGCACCTAGTGGAAGTGGAATCAGTCCCGCGGGTAAGGGGTTGTTAGGATTGAATCCCGACATCTCCTTAGAAGACGATGAATTTGAGGATGAATGTAAAGAAGTGGATGGAATTTAGACTTCGGAGTCGAAAGCGTCGTCAGTCGGCACTAACGAGACACGGACTAAACGGGCTCTAGTGTCCCTGGTCCAACTGGACATACACTAAAGAGGTGTAGTGTAGTCAAAATGTAAAAACAGAAGGTGGGGGTAAGAAAACGTCAATTGAAGAAAGTGGGGTGCGCTGGATTTCTACCGACAAATTGGCATGTTTTTTTGTAAAAATTTTCTGTTTTGTGTTTTTTTTATAAGGAGTGTTTTTTTTGCAAAAGATTTTTATAAGAAGCTTTGACACACGTTCAAGAAATCACAATATGCACAATCAAGCCTAGATCTACGGTCTCCTAGGTCAACTAGACTGCTCCTAACTGTTCCAAAGGGCAAGTTGTGAGATCCTCAAATCGACTCATCACCGCCAATTGTGGCCAGGAATGCAAAAGTAAAGAAAGGAGGGATCCGCTCACGAATCACCGTGAGACGGGCCTTTTAAAATTACCTTTCCCACTTGTCTAGCCTAGGCACCACTAAGTCTGGTTTAGATAAACGACCGATGCCTACAACTATTCCTTTGTCCTAATGAGCACGACAGTCCTTATAGGCCGAGTCAAATCTTTTTTAATTAACTCGATGGTTGATGCGAATGCTTTCTGTGATTTTTAGTGTCCTAGGAAGGGTAATGAAATCCCCACCCAATCTGGATTGGTGTTATAGCCACTTAAAAGTCAGTTTAATAATGAAAAGCAGTAAACACACAAAACACTTGCCAATTTTTTTTTTATTGCGGCGCAAAGAATCCTGCACAAGATCAAGTTAGAGAAGGGGGAGAAGTTTTTGCGCAAAGAACCCTGCAGGAAATTTTTTTAGAGGACTACAGAGGGTAGAAGAGAGGAAAAGAGTACTTACAGAGAAGATTTGGATAGCTGACGTCACCAGACCGCGGCGGATCCGCGGTCAAAAGCGCAGTTTCGCGGCGGTTCCGCGGTTGAACAATTGATTCAGGCCTCCAAACTTTTTCTGTTTTTCTGTTGTGGTTCTCCTCTGTTTGTTCAGATCTGCTGTTTTCTGTTTTGTTCACTGGAATTTTCCAGATCCGAATCTGTTCGTCTTTCCGATCCTGCACAATTCACACGAAACCCCTTCAAAAAATAACAAGATGATAAATTTTTTATATTTTATATTTTTCAGTTTTTATGATTTTTTTTAATTTTTTTAACTAACCCGAAATTACAAAAAGAAAATAACAATGTCATCCCCGGCAACGGCGCCATTTGATTGTTGAGATTTTGTATGTATGCGTTTTAAAATCAAATAATTAACCGAAATCAAGAAAGGTGTCGCTTGGTAGCTAGCCGGTTGAATACGGGTCGGTCCACAGGGATTACGTGTATTTTCTAGTTGTTCTAACGAGTCCATTCCTATTGTGGCAGGTTTGATTTTCAATAAAAACAAAAGTTGAATTTGATTAGGATTAAAACCTTGCTAGGGTTAGGATTAGGTTGGTTTGGAAAGTCAATTATTCTCACTGATTTCTTTGCCCTAATTAAGAACTTTTAGGTGTTAAGATAATAATTAACAAAGGGGATTAGCACGATCGGGAAGAAACTAGGTTTCTTCACTTTTGTCCTTATCCATCCTTTCTTAACTCTTACCCTAACCTCCATGGAAATCATACACAACCGGTCTTTAACTATGGTATCACCGCTACCTCTTGGGATAGGGTGCGGTAGTGAGCGGTGTGTGTATGTATGCATAGAGTCCTACTTTAAAATGTATAACGGGCAAGAAAAGGGTGAGAGATTTTCATCTCTCAAACCTTCCCCAAACCTAACCCTAACAAGTGAGGAAGTACTCACTCTTTAGGGAATTGATAAACGAGTTCATTTTTGTTTATTTTTAATAACCTAATTAACTAGCGGAAATTAACTAGGGCAGATAAAAAATTACGGAAAAATAACTACGACAGAAAAGAAATTAAAATAACTAGGGCAAGATAAAGAAAAACTTACTCTTTATTGATGCACTCTTTGACCATTTACAGGGAATGAAAATTCTAAACTACGAATTATAAAGAGGCATGCTCCAAAAAGAGCTGTAGGGTTCCTATTTATAGATAATAGAAACCCTAGGGTTTACATCTGATCCATATCTGTAAGTCCACGTTGCCCACCCCGGTGCTTGTGGGGAGGCGGAAACGTTATGAAAAATCGGAATTTTACAACACTAGGCAACATGGACTATGCTAAAGGATTGATCTTTGCTAAACAAAAACTAACTACAAAGCTAAAAGAGTTAGCTACTCGGAAAAGGGGTTATACCTAGGTCTTCAAGTCCTTCTCTTCTTGCTCCTTGGAGTGAAAGGACGGGTTCTCCTTGTCGCCTTCTCTTGCCTAAGAAATATCCACCCGAGGTCCTCTACCTTTGGCTCCAACCTCAAACTAGAAGTAACTAAGGTGCTTCATGTGCTAAACCTAGGACCTTAGAAAGAGTAGAGAGTATTTGTGAAGCTTTTATCTCAAGCTCAATTGGTTCTCAACTCATGAGAGGGGAGAGCTAGAGAGAGAGGAAGTGGATGAGAGAGAATGAGAATGATAGAAAGAGAAGAATAATCCAACCTTCTCACATATATGTGAATTATGATAAATAAATAATTAGCTAAAGATAATTGTGATGGTTAATCTTGAAATGACCATTATCATTTCACATTAATTACTTTTGCAAGGATCAAAGAGTATCTTTCATATGAAATGATGATGGTCAACTTGTCAACCTAGGTCAACAAGTCAAGCATAGTCAAATGGTCAACAACCCTAACCATACACAATTATAATTAACTAATATTAATAAATCATATTTCACACATAAATATTAGGGCTAAGAAAATGACAATGGTCATCAACCCTAATGAAAGTCCTCTGCCTCTGCCTCAGTCAACTGTGCATACACACCCGTATCCGTGTTCCGAGGAACACGAATACAAAGAGATAAAACCAATCCCAAATCATATACTAGGATCCGGCTTAAACCAAAGCCCGCTAGTATAAGCTGTCCGGACACCAAACGTGCACAAGTGCGCGGATGTGAACGAACCCCGTCGCAAAACCATGCGACCTCTACTCATTTTGCCTAAAGGTGAATAACCCTCTGTGTGGGACTCTAAAGACTCGACACTATGCTGGCAGTGGGTTTAACCACAGACCGCAAGCGGCACTAGCTGTACGTAACGGTCCCCAGGTAGATGCCGATAAGAAGACTGACGAGGTAAACCCATTTGAACTCCTACTGAGCCTGAATGTGACAGTCTCCGTACAGTCCGGTCTGTTCGACTAAGAACATCGCATGGCAGGCCTAGGAGGCGGTAGATGTCAGTCCCCTACTAGCGGTACAAGTCGTGTCGGAGTGTAGCCCAGAACACCTGAGATAACACTGGAAACCTACCAGTCTATCTCGCTTGCCCTGGCCAGGGACTTTGTGTAATGGCTCTCCTAGACACAGCACGATATGAACCCCAAATACCGAGAGAGGCGAATCCTGTCTAACCGTCACTGCCTCCAAGTGCTTCGGGACTGCACCCAAAAACTATCTGTTTGCATGACTCCTTTGAGCCGTGGTAGGGTAGTAATCAAAGTACAGTGGGAACACACTTGAGGCGAAGTGACAGTGTCAATTCAACGGACTAAGCTGTACTCATGTTACCTGGGAACTGATAACTGACGATAGGTATAATACCAACCAATAGTTCCCGACGAGTCCTGTCCAGTGTACTCGTAACCTAACGAGCACCCGCATACTATCCCTAGTACGACGTACTGACGTCTGTGGGACAGACCGTCTCCCAAGCTGGGATGAGAAGCGCATACGCTAGTCTACTCCGGAGTATCGATGCCCTGTCTCGATAGTCCTATGACTAGGGACCTGTATAAGGATGTTCTTGTAGATTACCCAGCCCCCACGAGTGTGACTGCCATCACAACGCTGGTAATCAAGCAATGATCCTAAGGGCTCCACTAATGTGTAATGACGATATGCTAAAAAACACATGCACACATTAAAGCAAAAACAAACCAAGTAGCATACTACTATTTTGAGAAAGATTGTCAATACAAGGTGAATATCCCAAGCTTCCATCAAGTAATATACAAACTAGTATGATACAGTAATGGCCTCTAAGGTATATACACTAACAATCTCCCACTTGCACTAAGGCCATGTACTGGCGTATCGAAGACCTATCATCTCGATCAGCCGCTCGAACTGAGTCTGGGGTAAGGCCTTCGTGAATGGATCAGCAGTGTTATCTTCCGTAGCAACTCTCTGAACCTCGATCTCCTGGCGACCCACGATCTCCCTGATCAGGTGATACCGCCTCAAGATGTGTCTGGACTTCTGATGGGACCTGGGTTCCTTCGCTAAAGCTATAGCCCCGTTGTTGTCGCAATACAGAGGTACTGGATCAACAATGGTCGGAACCACCTGAAGTTCTGTTAAGAACTTCCTTATCCAGACGGCTTCTTTTTCGGCATCAGCAACAGCAATATATTCCGCTTCCATCGTCGAGTCAGCAACGGTTTCCTGTTTGGAACTCTTCCAACACACCGCCCCTCCATAGAGGGTAAAGACATAACCCGACATGGACATGGAATCATCCTTGTCACTCTGGAAGCTGGAGTCAGCAAAGGCCTCGATCTGGAGGTCTTTTCCGCCATACACCAAGAACATCTCCTTAGTCCTTCTCAGGTACTTGATAATGTTCTTTACCGCTATCCAGTGGTTCTCCCTAGGGTTTGACTGATACCGGCTTACTACACTCAGTGCATAAGCTACATCTGGTCTGGTACACAACATCGCATACATTATTGAGCCTACCGCAGAAGCGTAGGGTATAATAGACATGCGATCCCTTTCCAAATCAGTGTTGGGAGACATCTCTTTGGAGAGGGTGATCCCGTGACAAGCCGGTAGATTACCGCGCTTGGAATCTTCCATACTGAATCTTTTCAGTATGGTGTCGATGTACTTGGAATGTGAAAGTCCTAATATCCTCTTGGATCTTTCACGATAGATCCGGATCCCCAGAATGTAAGAGGCATCACCCAGGTCTTTCATGGAGAACCTGTGTGACAAGAACCCTTTGACAGATTGTAGCATAGGAATGTCATTTCCTATCAAGAGAATGTCATCCACGTATAAAACGAGAAATACTACAGTTCTTGCTACAAATCTACTATAGATGCATGGTTCATCTGGATTTTTGATAAAGCCAAATTCTTTGACCGTCTCATCAAAACAGATGTTCCAACTCCGCGATGCCTGCTTTAGTCCATAGATGGACTTAAGCAAATTGCACACCTTTCCGCTGCTCCCACTCTGAATGAAACCCTCTGGCTAGTCCATATATACACACTCCTCTAAATTTCCATTTAGAAAAGTGGTCTTTACGTCCATTTTCCAAATCCCATAATCGTGGAAGGCAGCAATGGCAAGAAGGATCCGAATGGATTTCAGCATAGCCACTGGAGAAAAGGTTTCGTCATAGTCCAAACCAGGTCTTTGACACAAACTCTTTGCAACAAGTCTAGCTTTATAGGTCTCAACCTGTCCATCTACATCAATCGTCCTTTTGAAGATCCACTTGCATCGTACGGGTTTTACCCCATTTGGAGCAATGTCCAACGTCCATACTTTGTTGGTGTACATGGACTCCATTTCGGTCCGCATTGCATCCAGCCATTTTACCGAGTCAACGCTCTGAATGGACTGCTGGAAGCTAGTCGGCTCATCACTATCAATGATGCAATCCTCTTTATCCCCGTCTATGAGAAAACCGTAGTATCTCTCGGGCGGATGAGACTGCCTACTACTTCTGCGGAGCGGCGTAGGAATGTCCTGATCTTTCGAACCCTCTGGTTCTACTAAGCTTTCAGTAATAGCTCGTGGTTCTGGAATTTCTTCCAGTTCTATTGCGCTCCCACTTATCTGATTTTCCAAAAACACAGTTTCCAAGAAGTGGGCATGAAGAGAAACAAAAACCTTTTGTTCCTCTTCGCAATAGAAGAAATATCCCTTGGAGTTCTTTGGATAGCCCACAAACTTGCACTGTACTGAGCGTGCCTCGATCTTGTCCGCATGCTGCTTTTTGACAAAAGCTGGACATCCCTATGTCTTAATGTGATTAAGATAGGGTCTCTTCCCACACCACATCTGATATGGTGTTGTAGGCACAGTCTTAGTTGGAACTCGGTTCAAAAGGTATGCAGCTGATTCTAGTGCATATCCCCAGAATGATCGCGGTAACTCAGTGTTACTCATCATGGAACGTACCATATCCAATAGGGTGTGGTTCCGTCTCTCCAATACACCGTTATGTTGCAGAGTGTATGGAGGAGTAAGCTGAGAGAGAATTCCATTCTCTTTTAAGTAATCCAAGAACTCGGCACTCAAGTATTCACCACCTCGATCAGATCTCAATGTCTTGATACTTTTGCCTGTTTGTTTTTCTACTTCATTCTTATATTCCTGGAATTTTCCATAGGCTTCGGATTTATGTTTCATAAAGAAGACATATCCGTACCTTGAAAAGTCATCCGTAAAAGTAATGAAGTAAGAATAACCGCTTCGTGCATGCGTAGACATTGGACCGCACACGTCGCTGTGTACGAGTCCCAAGAGCTCGCTCGCTCTTACTCCGTGTCCAGTGAACGGAGTCTTTGTCATCTTTCCTTTGAGACAGGATTGACAAGTTGCATATGATTGATATTCGAACGGATCCAAATATCCTTCTGTATGTAACTTCGTCAACCTTCTCTCATTGATGTGACCCAGTCTACAATGCCATAAGAAAGTCTGATTTGTTTCCGGAGACTTTCTTTTGTGTGTATTCTGGACATTGAAAATATGTGGTTGGTTTAATACGTATATACCATTGCTTAATGTACCTGACCCAATCAGAACTTGATTAAGGTGAATGTTTACAACATTACTTACAAACGCAAATTCATAACCTTCTTTAGAAATTAAAGATACAGAAATGATATTACAAGTTGCATTGGGTACAGAAAAGCAATTACGTAAAACCAAAACATGTCCATCTGACATTCCCAGGTGATAGTCCCCCACGGCCTCAGCATCCATGCTAGCTCCATTTGCAACTTTGAGGGTCTTATCACCTGCCTTCAAAAACCTATGCTTTCTCAATGCCTGCAAAGAATTACGGATATAAGATCCTGACCCGGTATCCAATACCCAGGAAGTAGAGTTTATTGATAGACAGTTTTCAATAACATACACACCTGAAGCTGAAGCCGCAACTTGCTTCAGATCCTGTGTTCTGGCCTTCCAAGCCCTGCAATCTTTCTTCCAGTGTTCACTCTTGTGACAGTAAAAGCACTCTTCCTTATCCACAAGCTTCCCCGCTACCTTTGTTGCTTTTACCTTTCCCTTCGTATCGACTTTACTAACACCGCCCCTTGGTTTGGCGGGGGTTTTCTTCTTCTTTCCCTTGGCTTTCGCCTTGGACCTAGAAGAGGAAGATCCTCCTACAAACAAAGTGGATGTTTCCCTACCTTTCTGTAGGGTGCCCTCCGCACTCCTCAGCATGTTGAGGAGTTCTGAAAGTTCAACTTCTTTTTCCTGCAAGTTGAAGTTCAGGATGAACTGGGCGTAAGTGGAAGGAAGGGACTGGAGAATCAAGTCCGTATAGAGCTCATTCTCCAACGTGGTCCCAAGGTCCGCTAGCTCCTCTATGTAGCCAATCATCTTAAGCACGTGTTCCGCTATCGATGATCCGACGGCCAATCTCGCCGAAAACAGCTTCTTCGACACTTCGTATCTGGCGATACGGGATTGCTCTCCATACAGTTTTTTTGTATTGAGAAATATGGATTCGAGGTCCATATTCTCGTGCCTCCTCTGATGTTCATTGTCCATAGAGGCAAGCACGAGGCACTTGGCTTTCGCGCTGTCGATTTCCAGGTCTTACGGATTTCCCAATCCGCGGCGCTGGTTTTGGGACCTGGGATAGGGGGAGCTTTGGTAGTAAGGATATACCCCAACTTGTCATAAGTGATTGCCATTTTGACATTCCTGAGCCAATCTTTGTAGTTTGGCCCTGTCAGTATGTTTTTATCTAGAAGTAACTTAAGTCCAGTCATGATATTTGGTCGCTGCAATTAGGAGAGAGAGAAGAAACACTTTAGCATGATGCTCTTGCAAGTTTAGAGTGGTTTTTAATTTTTCTAAAAAGGATGGCTCCCACTGTCTCTCGAATCCCTCCTCAAACCATAAAGGAAGAATTAGTCGGGATCAATCTCACCGTACAATTCTTGCTTAACCGTTCAGCCACGCCAGTGTCGGTACTTCGAGGGAGGTTTTCCAACGCTTTCGCGAAGTTCCTTAATTAAGTAACCACTTTTCCCTGTGGGCGTAGCCCCGCTAACACCTTTCTAGACACCTACTTGGTTTATAGCATTGATCGTTAAGTGAGAAAGTTCCGGAGGAGTAGCATATACTCACAGTAGGATCGGGATCCAAATATCATCGCATGACAAAACTGAAGGAATCCTACCAGAATCATCACACTCCAAATGGTATGCAGCGCTAGCAAGTTTTATTTTCTTTTGAAACTCCCGATGTGGATTTTTGCCCCATGCTCTTATGACCTTGACTTTGGCCAACAAATCATAAGTCACATGTCAAGTTCTACCCGTCATTCTCCAGGTTAATTTGAGCCCACCCGCACATATCCTTGACTTTGGCCAACAAGGTAGAACGACTGCCCCAAACCAACACATCTATCTATGCTGCACATGAATACTCAATAGCTACTAATCACTATGCCTTGAATTTGGCCAACAAACATAGCTTGAATACTTATTGACCATTCATGTGAAACGACGGAGGGCTACGAATGGTTTTGGCGAAACCGTGAACTTAGTGAACTTGATATAATCGAAGGAACGAGATAGCTTTCAAAAGGAGTGGTTCAAGCTCCGCATTAAAAAGTTGTTTTTGAAAAGAACCGAGTGGTTTTGAAAGTGTTCCAACGACTTTTACTTGGTTTATTTTTTCTTGCATTAATTCCAATGCGTCCCATCATTTAATCCAACCATTGCAGAAAACAACGAAAATATGACGTACGCTTATGCCATCCGCATTCGCCACGGGGTCCCGTCATCACCCGTTAGGTTACTTAACAAACGACAGAGCGGGGGATGGACTAGCGCGGATGCAAAACATAAGCAACGCTTAAAAAGATATCATATAGATATATATAAACATTCTTCACATACAATGATAGCCATTCCAAATCACACATGAACACATTGGATATACTAGGAATCCGCATTTCGTACGAGCCTGTAACGAAGAGAGGATTACACGGTCGCGATGAATAGCCAAACCCCACCCTAGACCCCTACGGGTGCGGCAAACTACCCGCCAAGTACCCGAAGCGAAGCAACCTCCCTCAACACCATGAGTAGGCCACTCGGCACTTCGAGATGCCCGGTAGTTTGTGCAACCCACCTTGGGTCTATCCTAGGAGCAAAAACAGTAAAAGAAATTATACAATGACGGCTACAACCCCAACCCGGTTGTGCGGCCATACAAATAATATTACATCAATTTACATATTACAAGAATTGAAAGAATAAGAAAACTCTCATCTCACAACCCCCCGGCTATTCATCCGCGACAATCCAACGAATTCATATACACAAACCATCATTATTACAGATCACAGATATGTATAACCCCCACTAATCGACGTATAGCGATTAGCAGACGTTCAATACATATATTACATCACAGATATAACCCATTAGCCAAAGTGTAAAGAAGTTCGATCAATAATACGGATTTGTGACCACCCCAAAAACTAACTTGTTCTCTGGATATTCTGGGCAGAAACAAACCATCCTAAAAATCCTAAAACAGTAACAGAAGAACACTGCAGGAAAAACGACCCACGGCCGAGTCAACTCGGCCGCGGATCCGCGGCAAGAGCATGCTCTTGCCGCGGTTCCGCGGTGAGTTGGTCGACTCGCTGGTTCGTTTTTCTTGGATGTTCTGTAAAAACCCTGAGCCGATTTTTAGTGTATGATTTATTATTTTTAAAGCAGAAATAAAAATCGGCAAAAACTAGGGTTTTAGAAAATGTGTTTTGCGATTTTTTCCGAGCGAAGTTCTAAATACATTGCTAACTAGTTAGTTTGTGTTTAGCTCGGATCTGATACCACTGTAAGTCCACGTTGCCCACCCCGGTGCTTGCGGGGAGGCGGAAACGTTATGAAAAATCGGATTTTTACAACACTAGGCAACATGGACTATGCGAAAGGAGGGATCTTTGCTAAACAAAAACTAACTACAAAGCTAAAAGAGTTAGCTACTCGGAAAAGGGGTTATATCTAGGTCTTCAAGTCCTTCTCTTCTTGCTCCTTGGAGTGAAAGAACGGGTTCTCCTTGTCGCCTTCTCTTGCCGAAGAAAGATCCACCCGAGGGCCTCTATCTTTGGCTCCAACCTCAAACTAGAAGTAACTAAGGTGCTTAGTGTGCTAAACCTAGGACCTTTGAAAGAGTAGAAAGTATTTTTGAAGGTTTTATCTCAAGCTTAAATGGTTCTCAACTCATGAGAGGGGAGAGCTAGAGAGAGAGGAAGAGGATGAGAGAGAATGAGAATGATAGAATGAGAAGAATAATCAAACCTTCTCACATATATGTGAATTACGATAAATAAATAATTAGCTAAAGATAATTTTGATGGTTAATCTTGAAATGACCATTATAATTTCACATTAATTACTTTTGCAAGGATCAAAGAGCATCTTTCATATGAAATGATGATGGTCAACTTGTCAACCTAGGTCAACAAGTTAAGCATAGTCAAATGGTCAACAACCCTAACCATACACAATTATAATTAACTAATATTAATAAATCATATTTCACACATAAATATTAGGGTTAAGAAAATGACAATGGTCATCAACCTTAATGAAAGTCCTCTGCCTCTGCCTCAGTCAACTGTGCATACACAACTATATCCGTGTTCCGAGGAACACGGATACAAAGAGATAAAACCAATCCCAAATCATATACTAGGATCCGGCTTAAACCAAAGCCCGCTAGTATAAGCTGTTCGGACACCAAACGTGCACAGGTGCGCGGATGCGAACGAACCCCGTCGCAAAACCATGCGACCTCTACTCATTTTGCCTAAAGGCGAATAACCCTCTGTGTGGGACTCTAAAGACTCGACACTACACTGGCAGTGGGTTTAACCACAGACCGCAAGCGACACTAGCTGTACGTAACGGTCCCTAGGTAGATGCCGATAAGAAGACTGATGAGGTAAACCCATCTGAACTCCTACTGAGCCTGAATGTGACAGTCTCCGTACAGTCCGGTCTGTTCGTCTAAGAACATCACATGGCGGGCCTAGGGGGCGGTAAACGTCAGTCCCCTACTAGCGGTACAAGTCGTGTCGGAGTGTAACCCAGAACACCTGAGATAACACTGGAAACCTACCAGTCTATCTCGCTTGCCCTGGCCAGGGACTTTGTGTAATGGCTCTCCTAGACACAGCGCGATATCAACCCCCAATACCGGGAGAGACGAATCCTGTCTAACCGTCACTGCTTCCAAGTGTTTCGGGACTGCACCCAAAAACTACCTGTTTGCACGACTCCTTTGAGCCGTGGTAGGGTAGAAATCAAAGTACAGTGGGAACACACTCAAGGCGAAGTGACAGTGTCAAGTCAACGGACTAAGCTGTACTCATGTCACCTGGGAACTGATAACTGACGATATGTATAATACCAACCAATAGTTCCTGACGAGTCCTGTTCAGTGTACTCGTAACCTAACGAGCACCCGTATACTATCCCAAGAATGACGTACTGACGGCTGTCGGACAGACCGTCTCCCAAGCTGGGTTGAGAAGCTCATACGCTAGTCTACTCTGGAGTATCGATGCCCTGTCTCGATAGTCTTACGACTAGGGACCTGCATAAGGATGTGCTTGTCGATTACCCAGCCCCCACGAGTGTGACTGCCATCACAACGCTGGTAATCAAGCAAAGATCCTAAGGGCTCCACTAATGTGTAAAGACGATATGCTAAAAAACACATGCACACATTAAAGCAGAAACAAACCAAGTAGCATACTACTATTTTGAGCAAGATTGTCAATACAAGGTGAATATCCTAAGCTTCCATCAAGTAATATACAAACTAGTATGATACAGTAATTGCCTCTAGGGCATATACACTAACAATATCTAGAATTACAAAAATACCCTGAGAAGCGTGCTCAACGCACCGACACCTACCGACAAAATGCATCGACGCGTGCTCAGCACGGCAGCGGAACCGTAGCCATAAGCCATGTTTGGCCGCGGATTCGCGGCCATATGGTGGGTTCTTCATCTCAAATTTTCAGGGTTGTTTTCTGTTGCATTTTACTTCTGGTTTTTTCACTTGGTTCTTCAGAATGTCTTCTAGTTTCTTCCAGATTTCCACAGTGCAGAATGTTGTGGACTTTTACTGTTCGCTTCGTGTTGAAGTCTTGAATCTTGTGCTGCATTTGTACTTTGTGCAATCGAACTGTTTGCTGATCTTCGTTTGTTCCTCGAACTGTAAGCGGCATGATAATGATTCTTCTATTTATTGGTCGTAGTCTCACTTCTGTAGCGTCTTTTCACTATTTTCACTGTATTGTTCCGAGAATCTGTAACCCGCAACTATTTAGCAGATATGGATCAAAAGCACCTATTTATTTGCAAATTGATTAAGAATAGGGAATATAATAATGCAAAATTATGATATGAACACCTGTCCGTGACATTCTTCGTACAGTCCGATCTCTTCGTCTAAGAGTATCGCATACCGGGTCTAGGGTGTGGTATACGTCAGACCCTAATAACCTAGTAATTCATGTTGAAATGGCTCAGGACCAATCTGGAAAACTACTGATCAATCTATCAGTAAATCCCAACTGCCTTGGCCAAGGTCTTATGGTCCGGACCAATCGATCACTGTGCGATATCAACTCGCAATACCGGGAGAGACGAATCCCCAACAATCGCTCACTGCCTCCATGTGGCTCGGGACTGTACCCAACCAAAATATGTTTTCACGACTCAGTAGAGCCATGGTAGGGTAGTGATCAAAGCTCAGTGGGAACTCACACGAGACAAATGGGGATCTCAGGTCCGAAGACTAACCTATACACATGTCACCTGAGAACTTCCATCTGATGATAGGTATAATACCATCTGATAGTTCTCGGCGAGTACGTCCAGTGTACTCACACCCAGTGAGTACCTGTATACGATCTTAGGTGCATCAGAGCAATGGCTGTGGGACCAACCATCCCCCGACGGGGCTAGAAACGTATACACTAGTCTACTCTGGAGTATCAATGCCTAGTCTCGATACTCACGCGACTAGGGACCATTTAAGGATGTGCTTATAGACTACCCTGCTCCCACAAGTATGATCGCCATCACAACACAGGTAGTCAAGCAAGATCCTACGGGCTTTATCAACATGTAACCGCAATATGTAATAACGAGTATAACATATGCCATGTTAAGATAAAGACGAACTATAATAGTATACTACCGTATCATGACGTTATCAATATGTGCAAGCTGGATAAAACATCAATAAAAAAGTACACATATCAGATAAAGACAACTGAAATAATATACTATAAAACTGAGCAAGATTATCCTGTGCATATATATCCCTATCATCCTTATATATAAATATACAATACTGGCCTCTAGGTCATACATATCCAACAGCTTATGCCATCCACCTTGCCACGAACCCCGTTATACACCGTTCGGTTACTTAACTAACGGTAGAGCGGGGGCTGTACTAGCACGGGTGCAAAATATAAGAAACGTTTATTATATATCTCATATATATATATATATAGCCATTCGTCTCACGCAATAATAAGCATTCGAGATCACAGATGAATAAATTGGATATAGTAGGAATTCCGTGTTCGTTTAAGCCCTGATCGAAATACGGATTCCACAGTCGTGATGAATATCCAAACCCTACCCTAGACCTCCACTGGTGCGGCAAACTACCCGCCAAATTCCCGAAATGAAACAACCTCCCTTAATAAAATGAGTAGGCCACTCGGCACTTCAAGAACCCAGTAGTTTGTGCAACCCACTTTGGGTCTAACCTAAGAGCAAAAATAGTAAAAAGAAATAAGACAGCGGTGGCTACAACCTCAACCCGGATGTGCCCCGTAAAATATTATTACATCATTTTTACAAATTACAAGAATGAAAGAAAAGAAGACACTTTTCTCATATCCCCCGGCTATTCATCCACGATGATCCAATATATTCATATACACATACCATCACACGATACACATATGTCCGACCCCCACTAATCGTCGTATAGCAATTAGTGGACGTTTCTCAACACATATCAAAACTGAAAAGCGGAAAAACGTTGCTAAAATATCGACTTCGAAACACTCCGAATTTCTCTCACACTTAGATAACATCACATACAATCTGGGATAAATAAACAACACCATAAATTCTAAAAGCAAGAGTACAGCACACAATCAAAAACCCAAACCCAAACTCCTCTAGTCGGCCGGCGCCGTCGGGAAAAACAAGGTTTTGGCCGACGATATTTTGTGTGTTTGGGCTCGTTTTTCGAGGGTGTTGAAGTTATCTGATAACAAGTCTTCTGCACATCTTAAAAAAAATTTAGAGGAATTATAAATTTTTCCAGAAACTTGGTTTTTGATTTTACGGTTTCGGAGATGTTTCGGTTTCGAAGCATTAAACATCGTTTAAAATACTAGTTTAGATTTAGTTAGTCTCTGATACCATGTTAGTGGATATTGCACACCACCACAACACTTATAGGGAGGCGGAAGTAGCAAACAATAATTTTGAAGCATGCAACATCGAATTTTACTCCCGGATCTTATACTTAACCAAAACTAATAACCCTATCTAGGAATTTTAACTACAATGATAGGGATTTTACCTTCTTGAACTAGTACTTCGGGTCTTCTTTCTGTTGCGCTCCCAGGTTCTTTGGGTGGTATAGTTGATCTCAATCTCTGGTCACCGCTAAGCCATAGATGATCCACCTGAGAGCTTTGGATCAAGCTTCAACCTCCACTAAAGAAGTCAAATTTGCTATGAGAGACTACTCAGATGATGAAGAGATAATCAAGTGGATTATTTGATCTCAAAACTAATGTTTCACAACTCATGTGAAGGATTCGGGTTGAGATTGAGGGAGGAGATAATTTAGAGAGAGAATGTGAGAGTGAGATTGAGAATGAGCAAGAATGAACCAAATAAAATGGCTAAGCTTCCAATTATTGAAACATGGATTATTTTTCTCAAAAATAATCAACCATGCTTCAATAGTGAACCCAAATGAATTTAATATTCATTAGCCATGCATTCATCCATGCTTTGAAAAAGTCTCCAAATTCCACCTCATTTATTTATTTTCCAAACTAGAATATCCATATATGAGGTGTCTCCATCTAGAAGCCTTTTCTTGTAAAATTACAAGAATGCCCTTCAATGTATACCATATAAATATACACGTATTTGTATTCCAAAAAATATTAATACAATGAGATATCAATAATACAATAATATAATATTGGTATCCGGCTTAAACCAAAGCCTACCAGTATTATCTTTCTGAACATCATTCGTGTAGCCAGTACACGTATATGACCGAAACCCAGCTGGAACACCTTACGGCCTCGACATCATTTCGCCTGAACCAGGGAAACCCTCTGTGTGGGACTCTAAAGACTCGATAGTACGTTGGCAGTCGGGTTAACAACAAGCCCGTCAGCGGCACTAGCTGTGTGTAACGGCTGCCCAGGTACATGTCAAAAAGGTGGCCGACAATAGAACTCATCCTAACCGTAACAAGCCTATAAGTAAAACTTAACGTACAGTCCGGTCTCTTCGTCTGATACGTCGTATATCGAGTCTAGGGGTGGTAAACATCAGACCCCAGTAACTTGATAAGTCATGCCGATGTGTGGCTCATAACGGTTCGAGAAACTACGGATATCTCTTATCAATAAATCTCAACAACCCTGGCCAGGGAATTGCTATTATAACCAATCGAGCATATCGCAACATCAACTCCCTATACCGGGAGAGACAGAATCCCTCCTATCGCTCACCGCATCAATGTGATTCGGGACTGTACCCAAAATCTACCTGTTTGCACAATTCTGATCAGCCGTGGTGGGAGGAAATCAAAGCACAGTGGGAACCACACAAGACACTATGACGATCTTGGGTCTACAGACTAACATGTACAAGTGTCACCAGAGAACTTCTATCTAAAGATAGGTATGATACCATCTAGGAGTTCTCGGCGAGTCCTGTTTGGTGTACCCATTCTCCAATGAGCACCTATATAGAATCTTTGATGTCAAACACCAATAGTTGTGGGATCAACCATCTTCCCCATACAGGGTCAAGAAACGTAGACACTAGTCTACTCTGGAATATCGATACCATGTCTCGATATTCCATCGACTTGTAACTGTTAAATAATGTACTTGCGGACTACGCAAGCCCCACTAGTATGATCTGCATCATAGTCCTGGTAGTTAAGCAAATATCCTAAGGGCTTTATCAACATGTATACAAGATATGAAATACTAAGTTGAACACATCACATGTTATGATAAAGGTAAACCAAATAGCATACTATCATATTGTCACGTCCCGCTTCCCAGAGTACGGTAAGGAGACGTGACGGATCATGGGACGTATATACTCAGAAGTAAACACGCTAAGGATATATAAGCAATATAATGTAAAAGTACACAAGAAAGATATGAGATGCAAATGAACAACAACTTTTTATATATTAAACATTCTTTACATTACAATGCTGGAAAGTAAATAAAGTACTGGAAAGGAATGCCAAAACAATGTCATGAAACCGAAAAAGTATATACAAGTGTCTAGAGCTCTCGATCGTCGTCGAACTGCTCCAAGTCTTCTAAGCTGGGCTCGATCTCCAGAGAGTCGGGTCCTTCTGAAAACATTCCAAAGAAAGAATA
Organism: Agapanthus africanus; assembly: GCA_030015575.1. NCBI lineage: Eukaryota > Viridiplantae > Streptophyta > Magnoliopsida > Asparagales > Amaryllidaceae > Agapanthus > Agapanthus africanus. The sequence continues at coordinate 470,739,756 of CM057339.1, read as the reverse complement.
GACAAGGAATGTCGTCAGCGAACAATCGCTCGGTAAGTCCTAAGGAGAGATGGAAATAGACTGAATAGGTAATGAGAATATAACTGGTATAATGTTGATAGATATGTTAACGTAGTTGTTTGTAGCTTGGTACAGAAAATGCCAGTGTATACAAGAGGAGTCCAGCTTACTCCGTGGACTATGGTATAAGGAGTACAAGGTACCGTCAAAACCCACGAAACAATAGCAATGGATATTTAGGATAGGTGTATAAAAGTGACCGTCTCATGCCACTTTAAACACATTCCATACCAATCTACCCCTTTAAACCCCGTAATGTATTATTGTATTGTTTAGCAGTAATTTGTAAATATAAGACTTGCCGAAACCATGATATCAATTGTTCATATAAACGGTTAAGGATATAAAAGGATGGTCATATAGACAAGTAAAATGTATATTCATGGATCGGTTAAATCAAGTCATGTTGATATAGATTGTATTCTGGATAAAAGGATTTATGTTGCATTGGAGTTATATTGAATTATATACATGGATGGATTGATTTCAGATTAGACTGAGACTCCGACTGAGTCAGACACTTAAACAGAATTGATGTCCTGAATTAGTTTTGGAGTTATCGGTAACTGCTGTACAAGGACTGCAGGATTTATGACTTTTTGTAACAACCATAAACTTCCTGTACAACTTTCTGTACAAATTTTTCAAAAAATACAGAAAGGTGTACTTTTGCCTGAGCACAAATTATAAGTTTGTTTTGCTTTTTAATAGCAAGAAGGAGATTGTAGCTCACTGGTAATACCTTGCACTGCTGAACCAATGCACCAGAGTTCAAATCACAGCACCCACATTATTTTTTAATATTGTTTTCTTTTAAATTTTTAGAAGTTCAAGGATTTACACGTGCATAACTCGTAAAACCCCCACTTCACATGTAAAACAAACTATCCCAGGGGTGTAGACAAATCGGCAAGAGACACGTGGACCCCTGACTCGATGCGACTCGGTCGACTCGGGCCGGCGGATTGCCCGAATTGGCCCGCCGCCGCCGGCCGAACTCGGTCAAAACCCGAGTTGGTCTTCATGAAAGTTCTGCCTCTTGCCGCCCAATTACCCCTGTATACTTTAAAAATTCTGCACATCAATAGATCCTTTTAAAATCTCAATAAATCCAATTTTTAATAGAATTTAATACATTTTTTCTTCACACCCTTTCACCAACCCTAACCCTAGTTTTACCCTATAAATACCACCCCTAAACACACCACCCTCACTCACAAATTCAATCCAAACTCTCAAGAAAACTCTCTAGAATTTTGTATACAAGTGGAGTTAGCGAAGGGAGAAACTCCGGCGAATTCCGACGACGACCCTAGGAGCTCCCAGCGACGAAACGCGACGCACCAGCACCTCCTACGTCTTCCTCTCCCTCTTCTCTTAACTCTAAACCCGTATGTCCTAACTCCCCCTGTTGGGATTCCTCAGCACCTAGCCTAGGGTTTGCAAGCATCACACATGCCACAACAAAAATTCAATGGGGTGCTAAGCAATCAACCTAAAGATTATACTAGAAAACTAGGGTAACAATACTTGTAATCCAACATTACAAAGAGAAGTGAATGAAAATACAACCATTGTAGATCCAATCCTTCACTTCTAAAGCTCCGTGTTGACGTCCCTTCGCTGCGATCATCATAGTCCCGAACTCTAGAATGGATTTCCCCGGTGAAATGATCAAGCTAGCTCGTCGACTTCGAGGCGGAAGATGATCTACGTCGAAGTGACTCAAACTCAAGCTCCATCTTCACTAGGTCAAGAACTTTGTGAAGAGAACACCCTAAACTAAATGGCAAGTAGTAGAGGATGATGAAATAGGAAATGGGTTCACTTTATATTTTGATTTCTCACTTTATTTCTTCACTTAGAAAAAATCTAGCAACTATTTTCTTTTGGATGAAGAAGAAGCAAGAATGAAAACTCAAGTGAAGATTATTGTGATCAATTATGCAACCATGGGTGAGTTAGTATCATCCACTAACTCTTGTAGAGACATAACCATGGTTTAAATTAATGGTTTGGTTAATAAATATCTTAAGTAAAACAAAGTGAGTGGACTTTGTCAAAGATGCTTTAAGCTTCATGAAGCTTCAACCCAAGACAAAGAAAGCCACCATTTTAAATTACAAAATAAATAAAAACCTTAACCATTATCTTAAATAGGGTGTAAATCATACACACACCCAAGTTTGCATGTATCATCAAGCATGATACAATCATGTACACAAATAAATATCACATATACATTATGTGCACATCAAGTGAGAAAAGCAATCTTAAGTGAACCAATACTAGTCAATGTAAAGTAATATATAAAATATATAATTATACATTAAATCATTAAATCAACACTTGATTTAATGATCCGGTTATATCGCATATAACCGACTAATATCCAGTGTATCAATATATCGAATCAACACTTGATTCGGAAACCCGGCTATATCGCATATAACCGTCCGATGATACAAATTGCGAGAATTGAATACAGTATCGCATACTGGTATTATTCTCGGTCCTGCACATATCTCATATGCGCTCCTATTTCGTTTCGCTTAAGCCAGGAAACCACTTTGTAGGACTCTAAAAACTCGTCAATACGCCGGCAGTAGGTGGTGATCATATCAGTCACCCACAAGCCGCAAGCGGTCTGCTAAACATAACGGCCACCCGGGAATTTAGTGATCAGAAGATCAATGAGCAATCCTGCTCACACTCCTGCGAATCCAATCAGTAATACTTACCACACAGTCCGGTCTGTTCGTCCGATGTGTCGCATATCTCGCCTAAGGGTGGTAAACGTCAGGCCCAGTAGCTTGATAAGTCATACCGATGTAAGGTCCATAACGAGCGTGAAACTACTGATAACACTTACCAGTAAATCACATCAACCCTGGCCAAGGATTTCCAGTTATGGCCAGTCGAGCATAGCGCAAAACCAACCCCTAATACCGGGAGAGACGAATCCCCTCCTTTCGCTCATTGCCTCCATGCGACTCGGGACTGTACCCAAAAAACACCTGTTTGCATGACTCAGTAAAGCCATGGTAAGGTGGAAATCAATGCACAGTGGGAGACACACAAGAATCTATGACGATCTCCGGTCAACAGACTAAGCTGTACCAGTGTCACCAGAGAACTGCCATCTGACGTGAGGTATAATACCATCTGGGAGTTCTCAGCGAGTCCGTTCAGTGTACCCAGTCTCCACTGAGCACCCGCATAACATCTCTGATGTCAAACACCAATGGATATAGGATCATCCAACGCCCATCACATGGGTCGAGAAGATATACGCTAGTCTACTCTGGAATATGGATGCCCTGTCTCGATATTCCCACGACTAGGAACATTGAAGGATGTACTCATGGACTACCCAGGCCCCACTATTATAATCTGCATCATAATCCTGGATGTCGAGTTCACATCCTAAGGGCTTTATCAACATGTAACAGAGAGACAATAAGTGTACATGTTAAGATAAAGAGCAACCAGATAGCGTACTATTATATCGAGCAAGAATGTCCTCCTTATATATGTCCCAGTATCCACTATAATATACATCTCATGTATAATAATGGCCTCTAGGGCATACATACAATTAGCAATCTCCCACTTGCACTAGGGCCATCATATAGTAGTGGTTGTAGTATCTCATACTCAACCATCCCATAAAAGTCTCTCTTTGGGAAAAGGCCTTTGTGAGTGGATCCGCCGTGTTGTCCTCTGTGTCTACTCTCCTAACCTCGATCTCCTTGGAGATCAGCTATCTCCATGATCAGGTGATACTGCCTTGGAATATGTATGGGTAATTGATGGGACCGTGGTTCCTGGGCCAAAGCCTCACCTCCATTGACACACAATGGTAGGAACCTAGTTCATCTTATGAACTAATATACACTCAAACTGCCGCTTTGGTAGTATCTTTGATAGCGATGTCACCAGCCTTTATCGTCTAGTTTGCCACGGCATCTAGCTTGGATCACTTCCAACATACCGTCCCTCTACTGAGGGTAAAGACAATGCCTGCGACTGACATTCAGTCATCCTTACCATCCTGGAAGCTATCCAGTGATGCTCTCCAGGATTGATTGATACCGTCTCACTACACCTAGTGAGAATCCTAACATCCATTTAGATCTATCTCATAGATCCAAAACCCAGGATTCAGGAAGTATCACCTAGATCCTACATAGAGAATCAATGTGATAAGAGGAGATTGACTGAGTGTAGCATACGAAACTCTTTTCCTATCAAGAGTATGTCATCCACGTACAATACGAGGAAGACCACCTTACTCTCTACTACCTTTTTGTATATACAAGGTTCATCTACCATTTTGATGAAGTCAAACTCTTTGACTACCACATCAAAACAGATGTTCTAACTCCGCGATGCCTTCTTTATGCCATAAAGCATCTTGCACATGTTTCCGCTGCTCCCATTGTCTACGAAGCCCTCCGGCTGTGTACTTATAGACGCTCTCTTCTAAATCTTTATTTAGAAACGCAGTCATGACACCCAACCGCCAGATATCGTAGTCATGGTATGAAGCAGTGGCAAGTAGGATCCGGATGGATTTAAGAATAGATATTGGAGAAAAGGTTTCATCATAATTTACACCTGGTCGATGACGAGAACCTTTAACTAGTCTAGCTTTGAATGTCTCAACTTATCCATCTACACGAAGTAATCTTCTCAAGATATACTTTCTCCTGATGGGGATTTAACCCTTCAGATATAGCAACCAAATTCCATACTTTTTTGGTGTATATAGATTCTATCCCAGATCGCTTAGCATCCAGCCATTCTTACAGAGTCCCCACTCTTGATGGCCTGCTCAAAAATAGTTAGGTCATCATCTAATGATGCAATCCTTGCTCTCACTGTCATCGAGAAACCGAAGTATCTCTCAGGAGGATGAGGAACCCTGCTAGATCGGCGGAGAGGGAAAGGTCTGTCGGGGACTATTGAATATTTTGGTTCTACCAAATCATCAGCTGTACTTAGTATACCTGGAACTCCTTCCAGTTCTAGAGAACTGACCTTGCATCGATCTTGTCCGTATTTTGCTTTTAGACATAGGCCGGACAACACCAAATCTTAACTTAGTTAAGAGACGTGCTCTTCCCATACCATATCATATATGAAGCGGTAGGAACTAATTTGATTGGAACCCAATTCAATAGGTATGCAGCTTCTCAAGTGTATAACCCCCAAAAGAAAACAGGTAACTCAGTAGTACTCATCATAGAGCGCACCATATCTAATAGGGTGCGATTGCTCCGCCCCTATACACTTTTGTGCTGTGGTGTCTACGGAGGAGTAATGCTGAGAGGGAATCTCATTCTCCTTTAGAATAGTCCAGGATCTCCATGCCTCAGTATTCTCCTCCCTGATCACATCAAAGGACATAATACTTATCCGTGTATGTGTTCTCTACTTCTATCTTATATCCTTTGAAGTTCTTCAAAGCTTCAAACCTGTGTTTCAACAGGAACATGTGTCCGAATTTTGAGAGATCACCAGTGAATATAAGGAAGTATAAAGAAACAGTCCTTGCATGTGTAGACAGAGGACTACATACATCATCATGTATCAGTCCCAAGAGTTCACTAACCCCTTCTCTGTTTCAAGTTAACGGAGCTATGGTCATTTTATCTTTGTGACATGACTGGTAAGTTTCAAAAGATGTAAATTCAAACTGATTTAAATATCCTTCTAAATGTAACTTAGCTAGTCGGGTCGCATTGATATGACCTAGTCTACAATGGCTCAAGAAGGATTCGTTCATTTATGAACTTTTCCTCTTGTGTGTGTTCTGTACGTTAGGAACTGTGGTTTAATTTAGAATGTATATGCTTTTAGATAACGTGCCTGAACCGATCAACTTTTGATATAGGAAATGTTCAAAACAATATCCAACAATACAAAATTATATCCTTCTTTACTAAATAATGAGATTGATATGATGTTGTATATCAGGTTCGGTATCTAATAGCATTCGTTCAGAATCAATATATTTGGTGATACAGGGTGATGACTGCCAACACCTTGGCTGCAAAAATTGTACCATTTTCAACTCTTGAAACTTATCATCCGTTCTTAGTTCTCGGCCTATCTGTAGCCCATGTAACAGATTACATATTCGCGATCCTGATCCGGTATCAAATACCCAGGACGTAGAGGATACCGAGAAACAGTTCTTTGTAATGAACACACCCGAAGGAGATTCATCATCATGCATTTTCTTCGTTTGGGCGGCATGGGAATCCTGGTATTCCCCTATTTCCTGCTCGGTCTTATAATAATTATAAGTTGGAGCGGGATCAACGTTCCCCAGCTCATTATAACAAGCGGGTTCGGTCAATACATTCATATTATTATCTTGATTAAGGCATGACATGGTCGCTAATTGGAGAGAGAGAGAGAAGAAAACACTCTACGCGCGCTCTTGCAAGATTAGATTGGTTATATATTTTATCTAATCAGGATGGCTCCCACTGTTTTTATCAAATCTTCCTTCAAACCTTAAAAGCAAAGACTAGCCGGGATTTATTACACCCTACAAGTTCGCCAAATCATTCAGCCAGGCTAGTGCCGGTACTTTGAGGGAGGTTCCCCGTGCTTTCGCACGGACCTAATTAAAATAAACCTTGTTTTCCTACGGGCGTAACCCCGTTGACACATTTCTAGACACCTACTTGATCGGCTAGTTGTAAAGTGCAAAACTCTTCCAGGAGTAACAATTACTCGCAGTGGGTATCAGGATCCAACTATCATATAGAAGGTATGCAATCTCATTGCAAATTTGAACACTTGAAACTCCCGATAAAGGTTTTTACCCCTAGTACTTATGACCTTAACTACGGTCAACAAATCATAAGCACTAGTCAAGCTCTACCCATCATTTCGTGATTAATTAGACCCACCCACATAACCCTTAACTAAGGTCAACAAAGTCACGTGACTGTCCTAACTAATCGCATCATATGCTGTGTAGGAAGACATCACTTAGCTACCGTACACTGTGCCTTAACTAAGGTCAACAAACACAGCACGAATACTAAGTACTCTACTTCCTAAAATAACGGAGGGTTGCATATGGTTTTTAAGAAAACCTTAACGTTTTGAACTTGATCTCATCGCAGAATCAAATGATTTTAAATGGATTGTTTTTTAGGCTTTTTCTAGTTTCGCTAACGAGATCACTCCCGGTGAAGGGATCTCGGCTCTTTCCTCATCGAATGAGGTGCAGGATATTCACAATATCACTGTGTAAAGAAAGAACTAGAAAAGCAGTCAAAAGACAAACCGAAGGTTGTAGCATCTGCTAATTATTGCTAAAGAGGTCACTTCCGGTAAAGGGATCTCGGCTCTTTCCTTGTCGAATGAGGTGCTGGATGTTCTACAGGGAATACCGCTATGCAAAGCAACAACTAGAGCTACCCAATTTTTGAAATTCGATTCCACAACATCTTTTAGGTTTATTTTCTTTCATTAATCTCATTAATGAATGTCCCATCATTTAAGTCACCTAAACATCACAGATAAATACAACGTACGCTTATGCCATCCGCATTCGTCTCGATGTCCTGTCATGCAACGTTAGGTTAGGTAACTAACGGCAGAGCGGGGCAGGGCTAGCGCGGGTGTAAAACATAAGCAACGTCTATAAAATATATCATATATACTATATATAGTATCTATCTGAACATATCACATGATCACATCACAGATAACACAGCAGAAAACAACATATGAAATATTGGATATACTAAGATATCCGTGTTTTATTTTAAGCCTGTATAAAATACGGATTCCACATTTGTGATGAATAGCCAAACCCACATCCTTAGACCCCTACGAGAGCGACAAGAAACCCTACCAATTCTAGAGTTAGGAGACCCGGTCTCGACTCCTCGAGATGGTCTCCCACTGGACTCTAGAACCCTGTTACTTGTGCTCCCCTCCTTGGATCTATCCTAATGCGGGAAAGTAAATAATATACATCAACGGTGACATCTTCCTCAACCCTGAAGTGCCCCAAATAAAAGAATATTACATACAAGTTTTTACATGAATGAAAATGAAAAACACTCATCTCATATAAAAAACCCCGGCTATTCAAACACGACGATCCAATATAACATATCCAGCAACACATAACATCACATGTCATCAACGTAAGTAAATATGTGTATCCCAATTGTCGTTGACGTATAGCAATGAAACCGGCGATACCCCATATATTACACTTACGGTCGCAGAAAAGAATGCGAAAAACTACAATAGTTGGAATCCGCAACCGCCTTAGACATCACATGCCTAACAATATGAATTCCTTAGACATCACATGCCTAACAATTATGAATTGCGCATTTTAGTCTCAATATTGAAAACACTTTCCAATAATCAGTCGGGCAATTCAACAAGATTCCCGACATCCCGATCGAATGCTCGTCAGAAACGTTTGTAGACGGCCGCACCCCCGATACCGACGACGAAGTGCACTTAGGCGGAACACCGCGGCCGCAAGTACCCGGACAGATGCTTTTTGGCAACGAAGTTCTCTTATAGTCACTTTGTCAGGGCTAAAGGGTGTGGCTATCTAGTAATGTTACCCGGCGAGTATCCGAATACACAAAGTGATTGCGACGGACTTTTGATCGCATCAAAATCTCGTGGCAACCATTCAAATGAGACTAAATTGCTACACAAATAAAATTCAAATGTTGTTGATTCCAAGTATTGTATCACAATATATACTAGACTATGTTAAACGTTTCGAGCGAATCAACAAATCCCCACAACTCCCATTGAGCTCAACACTTGAGCGAAGTTAAAGTACCCAAAACGTGCCATAGTACCTATGATCCAGCCGTAGAAGGGTCAAACAAATGCCTCACCTATGACACCGCGGAACCACGGCAAACCCTAGGGTTCAAACCGCAGTTCCGAGGGCATAGAATCGAGTTAATGTTTATGTTCTTCTAGAGGGTCTATAAAGTTACTTGCACGAACATTGAATATAATTAACTTAGAAAAATTCCAACACTTGGAAATTTCGGGGGGGAGGGGGTCATTGGGGTGTTGTTTGAATTTCGTTCGAACTGTCAAACATAGCCTAAGTTACCATCACAATGTTAAATTGTACGACTACGAAACACTCCGCAAAGAGTCCATAATACAATTATCATCACATGAAAATCTGTACAACCCAAACAACACCAGAAACCCCAAAATATGAAGACTGGAGCACTGGTGCAATACGAGGAGGTAAGGAGCAAGTACGGTCGGCGTCGCCGGAAAATATGGCCCGGTCGCCGGTTTTTGTCCGAGCTCCCCTCCTCTTATTTCACCAGTGTTCTTAGAATACTATAAATGCCACTCTGCAGTTGCTAAAATAATTTTTAAACCACTTTTTAAAAAATATCCATAGAGCAATTTTCAAGGTTTCTAAAATCGTATTTTTGTGGAGTTTTTCGGTTTCGTATTGTCTTAACATCGTCTAAGTTTCTACTTAGGCTCTGATACCATGTTAGGATTCCTCAACACCTAGCCTAGGGTTTGCAACCATCACACATGCCACAACAAAAATTCAAGGGGGTGCTAAGCAATCAACCTAAAGATCATACTAGAAAACTAGGGTAACAAAACTTGGAATCCAACATTACAAAGAGAAGTGAATGAAAATACAACCTTTGTAGATCCGGTCCTTCACTTCTAAAGCTCTATGTTGACGTCCCTTCGCTGCGATCATCATAGTCCCGAACTCTAGAATGGATTTTCCCGGAGAAATGATCAAGCTAGCTCGTTGACTTCGAGACCGAAATTGATCTACGTCGAGGTGACACAAACTCAAGCTCCCTCTTCACTAGGTCAAGAACATTGTGAAGAGAACACCCTAAACTAAATGGCAAGTAGTAGAGGATGATGAAATAGGAAATGGGTTCACTTTAGATTTAGATTTCTCACTTTATTTCTTCACTTAGAAAAAATCTAGCAACCTTTTTGTTTTGGATGAAGAAGAAGCAAGAATGAAAACTCAAGTGAAGATAATTGTGATCAATTATGCAACCATGGGTGAGTTAGTAACATCCGCTAACTATTGTAGAGAAATAACCATGGTTTAAGTTAATGGTTTGGTTAATAAATATCTTAAGTAAAATAAAGTGTGTGGACTTTGTTGAAGATGCTTTAAGCTTCAAGAAGCTTCAAGCCAAGACAAAGAAAGCCACCATTTTGAATTACAAAATAAATAAAAACCTTGACCATTATCTTAAATATGGTGTAAGTCATACACACACCTAAGTTTGCATGTGTCATCAAGCATGATACAATCATGTACACAAACATTTATCACATATACATTATGTGCACATCAAGTGAGAAAAGCAATCTTAAGTGAACCAATAGTAGTCAATGTAAAGTAATATATAAAATATATAATTATACATTAAATCATTAAATCAACACTTGATTTAATGATTCGGTCATATCACATATAACCGACTAATATCTAGTGTATCAATATATCGAATCAACACTTGATTCAGTAACCCGGCTATATCGCATATAACCGACCGATGATACAAATCGCGAGAATAGAATAAAGTATCGCATACTGTTATTATTCTCGGTCCCGCACATATCTCATATGCGCTCCTATTTCGTTTCTCTTGAGCCAGGAAGCCTCTGTGTAGGACTCTAAAGACTCGTCAATACACCGGCAGTAGGTGGTGATCATATCAGTCATCCACAAGCCGCAAGCAGTCTGCTAAACGTAACGGCCACCCGGGTATTGAGCAATCAGAAGATCAACGAGCAAGCCTGCTCACACTCCTTCGAATCCAATCAGTAACACTTACCGCACAGTCCGGTCTGTTCGTCTGATATGTCGCATATCTCGCCTAGGGGTGGTAAACGTCAGACCCCAGTTGCTTGATAAGTCATGCTGATGTAAGGTCTATAACGAGCTTGAAACTACTGATAACACTTACCAGTATATCACATCAACCCTGGCCAGGGATTTTCAGTTATGGCCAGTCGAGCATAGCGCAACATCAACCCCCAATACCGGGAGAGACGAATCCCCTCCTATTGCTCATTGCCTCCATGTGACTCGGGACTGTACCCAAAAACCATCTGTTTGCACGACTCTGTAAAGCCATGATAGGGTGGAAATCAAAACACAGTGGGAGATACACAAGACTCTATGACGATCTCGGGTCAACAGACTAAGTTGTACCAGTGTCACCGGAGAACTGACATTTGACGTGAGGTATAATACCATCTGGGAGTTCTCGGAGAGTCCGTTCAGTGTATTCAGTCTCTACTGAGCACCCGCATACCATCTCTGATGTCAAACACCAATGGATATGGGATCATCTATCGCCCATCACATGGGTCGAGAAGATATACGCTAGTCTTCTCGGGAATATCGATGCCCCGTCTCGATATTCCTACGACTAGGAACATTGAAGGATGTACTCATGGACTACCCAGGCCCCACTAGTATAATCTGCATCATAATCCTGGATGTCGAGTACACATCCTAAGGGCTTTATCAACATGTAACAGAGAGACAATAAGTGTACATGTTAAGATAAAGAGCAACCAGATAGCGTACTATCATGTCGAGCAAGAAAGTCCTCCCTATATGTGTCCCAGCATCCACTATAATAAACATCTCATGTACAATAATGGCCTCTAGGGCATACATACAACTAACACGCCCTTCTCTATTCCATTCTAAAAATTTGTAAAACTAAAACCCGACGGAAGCGGAGTTAATCCGACTTCCGATTCGTTTTTCTTTTAAAAGATCAACTTTCCTCAATTACAACCATACTAAACTCTTACATCTTGACTATTAATCATTAATAAAACATGCTGAACAAGTTTCATATCAAAATATTTCATATTGCAACTTTTATCGTACTTTTTCAGTGAAATACCATGTAGTTTAGTTTCGACTTTAAAACATCATTAATCTTGTTATACCTTTAGATAGATCACTAGGTAATGACCTACCTCTTCACAACACTCATATGCAATATAGCACGATACCTTTTGGAAAATATAAATTCGGGAAATACCGTTTTATACAAAACTAGCTCTAACTTATAAAAACCATTTTCAGAAGATTATGTATTTTAAACAAATCTTTGCAAAGCGCCGCTACAACCCATATTTGGGAACCCGGCTGGGATGGTGCGGACTATCGCACATCCCTGTGCTTAGTAGTGTGAGATTCAGACCTCCGCAAGGAGCATTCGGTCTCGAGAGATTTAAAATACAAAAATCTTAAGAAAATGAGATTTCTAGAAAATAATAAATTAAATATTATTTTTATAAATATATAAATATATATGTATAATCAAAATATCTAATTTTTATTTATAATATTAATATTCAAACTTTTCTAAGTCAAAAGAATCACTTTACATGAAATTCCATACAAGTCAACATTTTACAATTAAATACCCTATATTATGAAAAATATGTTTATTCACTAGAAATGTTACAGATATAAAATACACAACTATGAAAACTCTAAAGTCGATAATTAAATACTTGAGGTGTATTTTGTAAATTATACAAAATTATTTTTACATAAAACCCCCTCAAGTTTTATAAATTACAATAAGGACCCTAATAAATATAGGTTTAAGCGGGACCAATCTCTTGAGACTCAGGGAGCCGGAGATATGGGTGCTTGCCTATTTAAGGTAGACAACTAAACAAACGGTGCTATCAACACGGTATGCGTCATTGAATAAGACACAAATCCTGCAGTTCATGTGCAGCGGTTACTGATAACACCAAAACCTAATTCTGGATTTCAATTTCTTTTCTAATTGTTCTTACTCACACTGAGTCTCTTTATTATAATCTGACTTGAATATGATTCAAGTACAAACTACAATTCAATATGAATCCATGAATCCATATATTCAATATATTCAATCTGTATTGACTATACTGAACCATGGATATATTTCCATTTACAAGATTCTCCAGTTACATCCATGATTCTCCAGTTACATCCATTTACTGATATCATGGTTTCGGCAAGTCATCCAATTATGCAATCTATATTAAAAGACAATACAAGTTGCATTAAAATACAAACAATACAACCAAGACATCGGGGGGTTTAAGAGGTAGATTGGTATGGAAGGTGTTAGAAGTGGCACGAGGCTGCAACAATAAAACACCTAACCTGTATTCCTTTGTTGTTGTACTGTGGCATGAACGGTTCCTTGAGTTCGTGATACCTTAGTCTCCGGGGCAAGAGAGACTCCTCTCGTATACACTGGCATCCTTCTGTACCAAGCTACAAACAACAGCGTTAATACTAAATACAATTTTATAACAACATAATACAACTTTAAAAGTTACACTCTCTCTCTTTTTCTGTCTTTTCTACTTCTTTCTTATCTTTGGGACTTACCGAGTGATTTGTTCGCTGACGACATTCTCTTTCTTTCTTCTTTGAATGTCGTTAGGTGTTTCGGACCTTCCAGAGATCGAGCCTAGCACTTAAGAGTTGGAACAGTTTATTGAAGATCCCGAGCTGTAGTTACACTAGTACACATTTCATTTCAGTACTTTCCATTTCTGTTATGCTATTGTTTAGGCATTACTTTCATTCAGATGTATTTACTTTTCCATGCATTGTGCAAAAGAATGTTAATAAATAATGTTGCTTTTTCATTACATTTGTCTCTTGTGTATATTTATTTTATATTTCTTAGTTACGCTTGGCGTATTTAATTTTGAGTAAATATGTAGCGGCCCCGTCGCGTTCTCTGCCCGTATACTTGGAAGCTGGGCGTGACAGGTTTTGTTGGTGGCCCATGCAGGTCAGAGCTATATGGAACCCTACCATGCAGTTCTGTTCTGTGTGAACAACCTAAGAAATATAACACAAGAACCAGCAACTGAAAACATTCTTTACAATCCTTGAATCTTATCACTTCATATAATTTGAATCTGTCCTAACCCAAAATTCACTCACCTCTTTTAGAATCTTACCAAAACCTTCGCATTCTTTCGTTCTTTCACATATTTTCCATACACTACCAATAGTTCTATCACCAAACTTTCCTTGAATCTGTTACACTTTCCTTTTACAAATTTCTAGGACGAAATTTCTATAAGGAGGGTAGAATGTAACAACCCTAAACTTCCAGTACAACTTTTTGTAGAAATTTTTCAAAAAATACACAAAGGGGTACTTTTGCCCAAGCACAAGTTATAAATTTGCTTTGATTTTTAAAAGCAAGAAGGAGCTTGTAGCTCACTAGTAATACATTGCACTGCTGAACCAAAGCACCAGAGTTCAAATCACACCACCCACATTATTTTTTAATATTGTTTTATTTTAAATTTTTAGAAGTCCGAGGGTCTACACGTGCATAACTCGTAAAAATCCCACTTCACATGTAAAACAAAATGACCCAGGAGGGTGGACAAATCGCCATGAGACACGTGGACCCCTGACTCGGTGCGACTCGGTGCGACTCGGTAGACTCGGGCCGGCGGATCGACCGACTCGACCCGCCGCCGCCGGCCGAACTCGGTCAAAACCCGAGTTGGTGTTCATGAAAGTTCTGCCTCTTGGCCTCCCAATTACCCCTGTATACTTTAAAAATTCTGCACATTAATAGAGCCCTTTAAAATCTCAATAAATCCAAATTTTAATAAAATTTAATACATTTATTTCTTCACACCCTTTCACCTACCCTAACCGTAGTTTTACCCTATAAATACCACCCCTAAACACACGGCCCTCGCTCACAAATTCTGTCCAAACTCTCAAGAAAACTCTTAAGAATTTTGTGTACAAGTGGAGTTAGCGAGGGGCGAAACTCCGGCGAAATTACGACGACAACCCTAGGAGCTCCCGGCGACGAAACGATGCACCGGCACCTCCTACGTCTTCCTCTCCCTCTTCTCTTAACTCTAAACCCGTATGTCCTATCTCCCCCTTCTCTATTCCATTCAAAAAATTTGTAAAACTAAAACCCGACGGAAGAGGAGTTAATCCGACTTCCGATTCCGTTTTCTTTTAAAAGATCAACTTTCCTCAAATACAACCATACTAAACTCTTACATCTTGACTATTAATCATTAATAAAACATGTTGAACAAGTTTCATAGCAAAATATTTCATATTGCAACTTTTATCGTCCTTTATCAGTAAAATACCATGTAGTTTAGTTTCGACTTTAAAACATCATTAATCTTGCTTTACCTTTAGATAGATATCGAGGTAATGACCTACCTCTTCACAACACTCATATGCAACATAGCACGATACCTTTTGGGAAATATGGATTCGGGAAATACCGTTTTACACAAAACTACCTCTAACTTATAAAAAACATTTTCACAAGATTATGTATTTTAAACAAATCTTTGTAAAGCGCCGCTACAACCTATTTTTGGGAACCCGACTGGGATGGTGCAGATTATCGCACATCTCTGTGCTTAGTAGTGCGATATTCAGACCTCCGCAAGGAGGATTCGGTCTCGAGAGATTTAAAATACAAAAATCTTAAGAAAAATGAGATTTCTAGAAAATAATAAATTAAAAATTATTTTTATAAATATATAAATATATATGTATTATGAGAATAGATATTTTTTGTTATAATATTAATATTCCAAATTTTCTAAGTCAAAAGAATCACTTTACATGAAAATACCATGAAATTCCATACAAGTCAACATTTTACAATTAAATATCCTATATTATGAAAAATAGGTTTATTCACTAGAAATGTCACAAATATAAAATTCACAACTATAAAAACTCTAAAGACTATAATTAAATACTTGAGGTGTATTTTTTAAATTATACAAAATTATTTTTACATAAAACCCCTTCAAATTTTATAAATTACAATAAGGACCCTAGTAAATATAGGTTTAAGCGGGACCAATCACTTGAGGCTCAGGGAGCCAGAGATATGGGTGCTTTCCTATTTAATATAGAAAACTTAACAAACGATGTTATCAACACGGTAATCGTCTTTGAAAAAAACACAAATCCTGCCGCCGATGTGCAGCGATTACCGATAACACCAAAACCTAATTCAGGATTTCAATTTCTTTTCTAATTGTTCTGATTCAGACTGAGTCTCATTATTATAATCTGACTTGAATATGATTCAAGTACAAACTACAATTCAATATGAATCCATGAATCCATATATTCAATATATTCAATCTGTATTGACTAAACCGAACCATGGATATACTTCCATTTACATGATTCTCCAGTTACATCCATGATTCTCCAGTTACATCCATTTACTAATATCATGGTTTCGTCAAGTCATCCAATTATGCTATCTATATTACAAGACAATACAAGTTGCAATACAATACAAACAATACAACCAAGACATCGCGGGGTTTAAGGGGTAGATTGGTACGGAAGGTGTTAGAAGTGGCACGAGACTGCAACCATAACACACATAACCTGTATTCCTTTGCTGTTGTACCGTGGCATGAACGGTCCCTTGAGTTCCAGATACCTTAGTCTCCAGGGCAAGTGAGACTCCTCTCGTATACACAGGCATCATTCTGTACCAAGCTACAAATAACAGCATTAATACTAAATACTACTTTATAACAACATAATACAACTTCAAAATTTACACCATCTCTCTCTCTTTCTGTCTTTTCTACTTCTTCCTTATCTTTGGGACTTACCCAACGATTTTTTCGCTGACAACAATCTCTTTCATTCTTGTTTGAATGTCGCCAGGTGTTTCGGGCCTTTCAGAGATCGAGCCTAGCACTGAAGATTTGGACCACTTTATTGAAAATCCCGAGCTGTAGTTACACTTGTACACATTTCATTTCAGTACTATCCATTTCTGTTATACAATTGTTTAGGCATTGCTTTCATTCAGATATATTTACTTTTCCATGCATTTTACAAAAGAATGTTAATAAATAAAGTTGTTGTTTCATTATATTTGTCTCTTGTGTATATTTCTTTTATATTGCTTAGTTACGCTTATCGTATTTACTTCTGAGTAAATATGTAGCGGCCTCGTTGCGTCCTTTGATCGTATAGTGAGAAGCGGGGCGTGACACTTTTTCTAAGCCAATTACCATTGATAACCCCGTTTTAGTTGTCTATCTTAAATAGGCAAGCACCCACATTCTCCGGCTCCCTGAGGCTAAAGAGAATTAGTCCCGCTTAAACATATATTTACTAGGGTCCTTATTGTAAATTAAGATAACTTGAGGGTTTTTTTTGAAAAATATTTTTGATATATTTTCAAAATAAACCTCAAGTATTTAATTATCGTCTTTAGGGTTTTCATAGAAGTATAAATGATGAGATAGTCTAGTGGATATAAACCTAACTTTAATAGTAAAGGGTATTTTCATGTAATTTGACTTGTATTGATTTGTGATGGTATTTACATAAACATTTGTGATTCTTTTCTTTTGATTTAGAAATCTTAGAATTATTAAATATATTTAAAATATATATTGTGATAATATTTATATATATATTAAAATAGAATTTACTTATTAAATAGAAATCACATTTTCTTAAAAATTTTAATAAAAAATCCATCGAGATCGTATGCTCCATGATGAGGTCTGCATCTCTCCTTACTAGTCCGATGGATATGCGATAACCTACACCAACCAAATCGGATTCCCCAAAATGTGTTGTAAGGACATAATTGTATGGATTTTAATTAAAACAATCTTAAAGAATACGGTTTTAATAGTTTAGGGTATTTTATCGTAAAATTCTATTAGTCCCAAAAATATTGTAAAGAGAAAATCGTGCTATGTCATGATGAGTGTTGTGATGAGGTAGGTCATTATCTCATGAGTTTTCTAAAGATAATATGAGTAATATGATGAAGTAATGTCGAATAGAAAGTTTATGGTATTTAACCGTAAAAGTGCAATAAAAGTGTTTTTTATATGGAGTTTTAAATTGAAATTTGTTTCTAATTATAGTTTAATGTTTAATAAACTAAGTACAATGATTTAGATAAGTATTTCTAAAAAAAATTGTTAGTTTAAGAAGTTTTAGAGATGGATGTCGGTATAACTCTACTTACCGACATCATTGAAAAGATAAAGTTTTGAGTGGTGAAAAGAAGATAGTAGAGGGGACTTACTGGATTAGGGTAAAGAGAAGAGATGGAGCAAGATTTTTAAAGCGTCGTGGAGTCGCGGTGTCACCGGATTTGTCCCGAAACGTCGCCGGAACTTGTCCTTGGGCTAACTCCACTTGTACAACTTTTTGGACTTAGAAAATTTTGAGAGTTTTGATGCTAGATTTCAGAATGAGGAGGAATAGGGTTTAGGGTGGTATTTATAGGGTAGAATTAGGGTTTAGAGTATTAAACATGAGAATTAAAATGCATTAAAATTTGATTTTAAAGCTCATTTTAATTCTCTGTTAATGTGCAGGAAAATCAAACAGACTAGGGTTAGTGGGGGGGTCCAAGGGGTGCTAGGGCAAAAATTGAAGGTATTAGGGACGGGGGGCTCGGCGGCACGCACCCAGAGCCCAATCTCGCCGGCCATCTTGGTGAGATGGGGTGTGGGATTGCCGCCACGTGTCGGGTCTGTTTAATTAACAATTTCCACATATTTGATTTCTAAGACATCTCATTTTTACATGTGTTGCACGTGTAAACTTTTGGGCTTCCAAAAAGTTTAAAAAAAAAATCAGCAAAAATAATATGTGGATGAGGGGATTTAAACACAGGAGCTATGTCACAGCAGTGCAAGCCTTTACCAATGAGCTACAAGTGCTTTCTTACTGTTTTAAAACAAATCAAATTTAGAAATACTTCATTTGTACATTAGCTTTAAAAAATTTCTTTACATTAAAACAGAGTCGTTACATTCTACCCTCCTTACAAAAATTTCGTCCTCGAAATTTATAATTATTTAAGGACTAATTTACAAACAAGTGAGGGTATCTTGCATGCATGTCGTTTTCTCTTTCCCACGTTGATTCTCCTGGTGAGTCTTTTCTCCACATCACTCGAACCAAGTTTACTTCTTTATTCCGAAGTGACTTTACCTTTCTGTCCAGGATTTCAACGGGTAGTTACTCACAAGATAGGTCCATCTATACCGTGAGCTCGGAGTGATCAAGAATGTGACTGGGTTCAGTCACATACTTTATGTGTTGTGATATGTGGAATACATTTTGCACTCCTTCCAATGAGGGTGGATGTGCCAAGCGGTATGCTACTTCTTCGTCTCGTTCGAGTATGTCGAACGGTCCAATGTATCTCAGACTTAACTTAACCTGCTTTCCAAAACGAATCACTTCACGGTTTTGAGAAATCTTCAAAAAGACATGATCACCCGGTTGGAACTCCAAGTGTCGGTGCTTTTCATCAGCCCAGTGCTTCTGTCGATCTTGGGCTATGAGCATTCGTTCCCTGATAGTGCGGACTACATCTATAGTCGCCACTATCATCTCAGGTCCAAGAAGTTCTCTATCTCCGATGTCTTCCCAACTTAATGGTGATTGACACTTCCTTCCATAAAGCATTGCAAAGGGTGCCATTCCAATACTCGCTTGGTAGCTGTTGCTGTACAAAAACTCCACAAGATGTAGGTGATCTTCCCACGATCCTCTGAAGTCTAACATGTTGGCTATAGTGCCCTCAAGTCAATTATTGGATCATTGGAACGTGATTGCAGTGATTGAGGGAGGACCTATAACGGTAGAACAGTCTTACTCGAGATGATAGTATGCTATCTGGTTTGTCTTTATCATCGTGTACATGCTTCAGGTGACATTACAGATTACTATTACATGTTGATAGAGCCTATAGGATTTTTGCTTGACAACCAGCAGTGTGATGGCGATCATATACGTGAGAGTTGGGTGGTCTATAAGCACATCCTTAAAGCGTCTCTAGTCATAGGAGTTTCGAGACTGGGCATCGGTACACCAAGAGTAGACTAGTGTATACGGATGGAGACCCCGAAGAGGGGCGTTGGCCGGTCTCACAAGCCATTGGAGTCAGTTTGTTCACCTAAGATGTATACAGGTTCTCATTGGGTTATGAGTACACCGGACGGACTCACCGGGAACATCCTACTTGGTATTATACCTATTGTCAGATAGCAATTCCCTGGTGACATGTGTACAGGTTAGTCTATCGATTTGAGATCGTCATTTGTCTCGTGTGAGTTCCCACTATGCTTTGATTACTACTCTACCACGGCTCAAAGGAGTCATGCAAACAGGATTTAGTTGGGTACAATCCCGAGCCATATGGAGGCAGTGTGCAGATCGTCTGGGGATTCGTCTCTCCCAGTATTAGGGGTTGATGTTGCGGAGTGCACGGGTGGCCATCACCAGAAATCCTCGGCCGGAGTAGATGAGAATTACCGATTTAGGATCGGTAGTTTCTCAATTGGCGAGAGGTTTCATGCCGACACTAAATGTCGCATTATTAGGGCTCTGACTTTATCTACCCCCTAGACTCGATATGCGATACTTATAGACGAACGGAACGGACTGTACGGATATTGTCACTGTCAGGCTCAGTAAGGTTTCAGAATGGGTTTGCTCGTCGACCTTCCGTTCGTTCAATACCTGGGTTGCCATTAAGTACAGCTAGTGCCACTGACGTGCTTGTGGTTAAACCAACTACCAGCGTATTCACGAGTCTTTAGAGTCCCACACAGAGAATTTCCCTAATTCGGGCGAAACGTTGTAGAGTCCGTATGGTTTTATGGTAGGGTTCGATCATATACGTGCACTTGTGCACGGATGATGATCGGACGGATAATACTAGTGGGGCTTTGATTTAAGCCGGATCCTAGTATTATATTGTTGGATTATTTTTTTCTCATAGTATTCGTATTCAGTCGGAGTACGGATGCGGGTATGTATATACAGATGAGGGGTATTCTTATAATTCGTTACAAGTTTACTTTAGAAATTGCCTTTTCCTTTTTTCCTTTAAACAATTTATTTAAATGTTTGATTATATGAATGTGTGAGTACGATTTTTGTTATGGATTTTTGGCTAATTCATGTGCTGCCATTTTTTTGGGCATGGATAATTTCGTGGCCAATTTTTTAATTCATGGTGCATTCATTGTTTTGTTTTGGGGTAAGATATTTATTATGTATGAGATATTTTGAAGGAGTGGGTGGCTGATACTTACAGTGGAGTGAGGATTTCTTGAGTTAATTAATTTATCACATTTACAACACCACTACATTTCAACAGAGAACGCTTTTTTTTGCCAAGCTCTTTTTTTTCCTTCACTAGCAATTTCTTTTGCCTCATACTTCTTCACATCTCTTGGCAACTTCTTCACCTCCACCCAAATCCTTGGGTGCTTTGAAACAAAGTATTCACACCATCTATACTTCACCTTGGGTTTCTAGGCTAGCAAACTGGATGCCCGAGTTGCTTTGGTTTTCAAGCGGGAGCCCGTATTCATAATACATGACGTGGATCGTCTTCGAAGAGGGAGACCGGAGCCGCGAGGAGCTTGGGACTGAGGTTGAAGACCGAAGGACATGGATCGATTGGTATAAGCTCTCTAAACTCTTTTTAAAGTTAACTAGTATAGGGTTAATGGTTCGATCCTGGAATCGTGTTCCGTTAGCGCCGGGTTTTAAATAATTTTTGTTCCGCATTTGACCACGGATTGATGGTCGGGGTGCTGGCATCTCCTTACATAGTATCATAGACAACCCACTAACCGTATACTAGTTGTTTAGACGGTGTTAAATTATCGAAACCGAAACAACCCCAAAACAATACCAACGATATTCCATCCTCTGTCGAAATTTTATTGGTCTTCCAAAATTATTTTAGCAACTGCAGAAGACTATTTAGGTGACAACTAGAAGAAACACCAAACACGAGCCCCTAATTCCACTACTTGGCCAGCAAGACTTGAATATCCGGCTATGTCGATTTTGTAGTTGAGTTGGGACTTGATTTTTAGCATGTCATCTAGTCTCTGGAATATTAGTTCAGTGGTATTGCTTGTTTAGCTCAGTTTGGATATTGTTTTATCTAGTTGTTTGGGAGCTATTAGGGGTTATTTCGAAGTCGATATTTCTAACATTGTTAAAACTTGAAGTACATGCATTACAATCTGCGACCGTGAATTTCATTAGAGCGGTATGATTGATCATTTCCGTGTCGTGTTTAGAATGTTTCACAACCAAAGAAATTTATACCGCAATAAATTAACGGTGTCAATGTAGTGCGTTAATGAATACAGATCGTCCACTGAGAAAGTGTGATTTGTTCGAAATTGTTTTAGTTGAGTTGAAAATTAAAAGATAAAAGAAAATTGATTCAAGATTTATGAAATTTAGTTTCAATAATCATCAAAAACTAGATCTAAAATCAAGAATGAATAATGTTCAAGAAGATGTCCAAATCGAATGAATTATGAAGATTTGTAAAGAGGCTTGTAGGAATCGATCCAATCGATAGTGATGATGAATACTTATGATTACAAATTCTTATCTATTAAAAATTTGTTGCTAGATCGATGACAATCAATGAGGTTTAGGGATCTATTGAAGAAACTAGGTTTTCTTCATCATCATCCCTTGTCCTTTCGTTGATTATCATTCAAATTCTAGCCTCTAGGAAATTCAATCATCGATCGTTGATCTCTAATTTAGAGAGAAAATATTCAAGAAAGTATCTCGCTCAAAACTAGGTCATCGTTGATTCAATTTCCTAAAATTTACAAAACTCATAAGGCTTAAGAATCGTTCAAGAATTTAATCATCATCATCTATCTATTTTCTCGATTCCTCCACAAGCGGATTTTTCACTCGAACATCATGAAAAAGAAAACAATCAAGAATTGATAACTCTTCATAATGCTCAAATGTAAAGAAAAGCAAGATCAAGAATTTTCACCTTTTATTATTCGATATTTCGTTACAATACACTCAAAGACTACAAGAATTGAGGAGGAACTAAATCATCGAACTAGCTTCGCATCCTCTACTTGAGTCGCGGATCGTCGTGGATCACTTGCTCGGATGAAGATCAGTGTTGCTTCAAAAGGCTCATTGAATGCTTGCTTGAATCGGTACTCGATGAATCTTGATTTGGATCAAATTGTGTCACTCAATTTGTGTGGATTTTCATTTGGATCTCACTAGAATTTTACCCTAATTGATGAACAACGAACAACCTCTTCATGAAGCCTTAGGTGCCTTTTTATAGTGTTTCCCTTTAGCTTCCCGTAGAAGCTAGGTTTAGCTTCCTTTAGATGCTAAGCTTGGTTTTGCTTCCCTTGGAAGCTTAGTTGTTATGAAGCTTGCATCAGAAGCTAGGTATTTGTAGAGAAGCTTCTAGATTAAGGAAGTTAGCTAGCTTGCATGAGAAGCTTGGTAGGTATTAGGCTTGCACAAGAAGCTTGGCTGTTACAAAGGAAGCTTCTGTAGAAATCTAGGAACTGAATCATCTTAAAGAAGTTTTGCTATTGAAAGGAGACATCGGAAAAAGTTTTCTGCCACCGATGAGTCAACGCGGCCGCGGATCCGAGGCGGATCGGCCAACTCGGCCGTCGATCCGCGGCCGTTTGATGGGAGTTGCTGCATGAAATCTTCAGGGTATTTTTGTGTTGGCTTTATGGCACTTTTCTGATGTCTGGAATAATTTTATACTTTCTTGTTTACTGCCAGATTTCAATTCTTGGATTTGACGTATTATCAGCACTTTTAGTAGTTTCGGCTCTTTTACCTGGAGAATTTCCTGCACACAGTCTCGAGACAAGTGTTTGATATACAAAGATCATCCGTACAATAATAAACACACAATTTCCTTAAAAATGCCGGTTATAATGTATAACACATGTTATTTGGTATTTTGCAGACAAATTGCTAATATGTGCTATATTTATACCAAACACTTTTAGATGATTGCAAATAGTAGGGAAATTGATGTGTTAAAAATGCAATATTTTCGACTGATCAAATTCCCCCAAACTTAATTTTGGTCGTCTCGAGCAAACTTGTTTTATTAGAAAGAGAATGAGAAAATAAAGAAAAAAGAAAAACTAACTAGCACACTTTCGTAGGCAACACGATTGCACTGAGCACGTGCAACAAGCCTTTAAATTTCTTGGTGTCCCTAGTAGGAGGAGTGTTGTCTCCTGAGGTTTCAGCGGATTGCACCCACAAAATCCCATATTAAAAGGAAGACCATGTAAGTTACATGTAAAGATAAGAATTGTAAAAGAAAGACTTTGAAAATTAAAGTTTCAACTAATACTAGCTTTTCGGTTGTTATGAGCCCTATCTTAATAATCAAGAAAAAATGTTAGAAATCACATTATCCCTCAATAAAACATCGTCTTTATTCTTCATTCTTATCTTTCATCCAAACACTGATCATATACCCCTACGTGTGTGTAAAAGACATCCCTACACTCGGAGAATTCAATTCAAGTTATCATACTCTTGTCTATCTGCCTCAGTACTTTTTAATCAATGAATATTTAGATTATTTGCTCACACATTTTTCATGCGACCGTTAATACTTCTTGAGATACTAACCGACCGATTACTCATGTGCTCACAGTTTAGGCGTATTTAGTGTTTTTCTCGTCTTGCAAAACCTAAGGCTTAGCAGTGACTCCCAAACCAGTTGGTCTAAGGCACTAGGTGATGAAGCACCCTTGCTATATTTTTTTTATTGCTGCCTTGGTGATAACAAAATCAGTGTTCATTTTTTTCTTAACCATTTTATATTTTCTTCATTTATTATTTCCTTCATATTTTGGCTTTTAGACAAGAGCTTTTCAAGGTATCATCTACTATCCCGAGTTTCAAGACCTATGTAAGTGCATATAGTAGGGTATCAACATTCAAATGTTTGGCTTTCAGAATAGGAACTATTTTCCAGACTTATTTTTATCCTCAGATTAATGATTCTTTCATCTTACTAACCCTTGGAACAGCGGCTCATAACTACTTATTACTAGTTTCGTTTAAGAAAACTTTTAATTTTCAAGGTTTTCATAAATTTTTGCAATCTTTTGGATGTAATTTTTCACTATCTAATCTTTTATTATCTAATTAAATATTAAAAATTTTTATCTTCTGAAATTTTTAAAATTTTTATATGTTTTAAAAGTTTTGTGCTTATGCAAAATATGATGCAAAGTGATGCGTAAATAAGCACAAACCTCCCCCAAACTTGTTTTCAACAGTGTCCTCACTGTTACTATCTGTTAAAACTCAAAAACCTGTAAGCTTGGGAGGAAATTAGTTATTAATAGAGACATGAAATATGATCGTGAAAATCTCCCCCAAACTTAGTCTTTGGCTCACCATTTTGGGTAAAAAATTTATTTTCAAAAGCCAGCTTATACCCTCCTAAACTTGAGTTAAACAATGTTAATCTTTTGAAAATCACAAGAGGGGGTCAAAGATACTGGTCAATGCCAAGCTTTGCAAAGACTGAAAGTCAACACCAACCATTCGAAGATTTTATCAGTGTAGTACACCGGTTGGTGGAAGAACAAGTTGAAAAGAGCTAAGAAGAAGTGGGGAAAAGATAAGTGGTGTGAAAGAATGTGTTTGCGTCTCGTTTTGGAGAGACGATACAGTGGTTGTGGTGATGGATTACTCGCATTTTTGTGATTGTCAAGAAGAAGGGGTGGAGGTTCAATTTCTTTGTTTTGAAGTAGATTCATCTCAGCACCCATGTCTTTTATAAATGCGAGTTCATCAGCGAAAATTTTCTCAAAACTCTCATCGATACCCTGAAGAATAATGTCATCAAAAAGCACGGGGTGATCTTCAGACTCCAAAAACGGTTCATAATCAGTGTTAGTTGTTGACCCGGACAACTCGGTGGAAGAGTCCGTATGTGTATGATACATAGTTGGGTCAAACAACAACATATGAAAAGAGTCTAGATCGGTATCATGAGGCTGATCAAATTCACTGCTGTCGACATCCATTAATTCGACAGAACATGCTTGAGCATTAGGTTCGGAGGGTACAGTTCCCAACTTGTATATGTTATGCTCTATTGACATCTTCCCGAAGGATAGGGTCATAGAGCCATTACGACAGTTGATTATTGCATTGGAAGTGGCCAAAAAGGAGCGACCAAGAATCACCTGAATTTGATTCCGTGGGTTTGCTACAGGTTGTGTATCAAGTACAATAAAGTCCACAGGGAATACAAATTCCCCGATTTTGATCAACATATCCTCTAGTTCACCCCTAGGTTAGGTGATTGATCGGTCGGCCATCTGGAGAGTGCAGTGAGCTGGTTTCAACTCTCCGATCCCTAACTGCTCATAAACCGAGTAAGGAAGCAGGTTAACACTTGCGCCAAGGTCAAGTAGAGCACGGTTAATGTGTTTATCCCTAATAGAAATAGAAATAGTAGGATATCCAGGATCCTTACGTTTCCTAGGTAATTGTTGGGGAAAAGTTGTGTCTACAGTCTTTGACATGAATACCTTCTTTGGCACTTGAGTCTTACTCTTCCTAGTGCACAAGTCTTTGAGAATTTCGCATATGTGGGGACTTGTTGTATTGCATCTAGAAGAGGGATGTTGATGTTAACCTATTTAAAGATTTTAGTGATCTTCTCCATTTGCGGACTTGGTCTGTTTCCCCTTAACCGATTCGGATAAGGTGCTTTAGCAATAAGAGCAGGTCCAATATTGGAGAAGATCGTGTGGGTAGAAAAGATCCAAGAATAGGAGTGGGGATCGTCTTCGGCGGACTAGAAGAGGTGTGCTGAGGGTTCGTGCCTTGGGGAAAACAGAGAATAGGCTCGAAAAAAATGGTGGGGTAGACGAACCGGGGTCAGAAGTAGAAGTGGAAGTGGAAGGAAAAGTCTCAGCCGCGGTATCATCGATTGATTCATCATTATTATCAATCTCTTCACCGACATGGTTGTCAAGCACTCATCCAGATCTCAACGTGGTGATAGCATTCATATGATGTGAGTAGCCAGGATTTGGTAAGGGTTGAGCTGGAAGTTTCCCTTTCTCTCTAGCACTCAATTCGGTATTTATACGGGCAATTTGTGCTTCCATCGATTTAATACTCTCACTTTTGGAGTCAGAGTTTTTATGGATTTTATCGACGGAAGACTTCATCTCAGCAAAAACTTGCATGAAATTTGCCAGAAGCAAATTCATGGTTTGTTCGAGTGAAGATGAGTTATCAGTACCGGTCAATTGCAAAGAATTGTTGTGCGGTGCAGAAGTATTGACCGGATTTTGAAAATTTTGTGATTGATAGGGGTGCTGACTTATTTGAAGTGGTTGCTGTTGTGGTGGAGGGACCCTTTGAAAGTTGTTCTGGTTTGGAACCGTGTTTTGAGTTTATTGTTTGTTCCAAGAAAAGTTAGGGTGATTCCTCCAACCCTGATTATAAGTGGAAGAATACGGATCGTTTCTAGGTCTTTGTTGGAAAGCAGCATTGGTATGCTCATGACCTTGAAACGGCGAGTTTAATGGATATTCTTCCGTAAGATGAGATGGATCAGAACAACATCCACAGACAGTTTTGGAGAGTGACATCTGAATTAGGGAGGCTGCTAAAAATTTATGTTCCATAGTTTCGACTTTCTTTTGCGTTGCTTCCATTTCAGCTCTAACTTCTATGCAAACATCAGATTGGTTACTGCCACCCCTAGACGATGACTGACTTATACTCTCCCACTATAAAGATTTTTTAGCGAAATCTTCTAAAAATCTCCAGGCTTCACCATCATCTTTAGTCATGAAGGTACCTAGACACATGGATTCAAGGGTCTGTTTTGTTGTAGGATTAATGCCCTCATATACGATTCTGCACAGATCCCATCTAGGAAATCCGTGATGAGGACATTAAACTAACATATCCTTGAAATGTTCAAAACACTTCGAGAATGGTTCATTTAGAAGCTGGGTAAATTGATTTATTTCGCTACGGATTCGAGCTGTTTTATGATTGGGGTAGAATTTCTTAAGGAATGCTGTTACGAATTCTCCCCAGTTTGAAATAGAATGTGCGGCTGTGTTATAAAGCCACTTCTCGTCTATATCGCACAAAGTGAATGGGAGAAGACGTAGACGCATAGCATCCACAAAAAGCTGTGAAGTACCCATCATAGCGCATACATTTTCAAATTTGGTAATAAAGACATATGCGTCTTCAGACTCGAGACCGTGATATTTGGGTAGAAGATTGATGTATTGTGGTTTGATTTGAAAATTGTCCCCATTGGCTGGTGGAATGGTGAGACTGGTTGAAAGAGGACCTCGCATAGGGTAACATCTCTCTTGTAGAGAGATGCGGGGTGGATTCTGCGCACCTGCAGATGGTGGAAGAGTAGTGTTAAAGAAGTTCGATGGAGAATTGTCCATCGAAGTGGGTGTGGTGGTGGGTAAAGAAAAAGTAGACGTAGAATTACCGACTTCGTAGTCGATAGGAGGAACGTGGAAAAGACGGGCACTAGAATCCTGTGTCCAGCCGAGCATGCACTAAATGGTTTAGCATAAGTGGCAGCGTTGTGATAATTAAGGAAAAGATGAGTTTGGTGTTTGTTTTGAAAAAGATACGGATTTTTGAAAAATTCACACAAATAATGCACAAGCAACCCTAAATCTAGTGGTCACCTAGGTCAAGTCTCTAGACCGCTCCTAGACTTCCAGAAGACAAGTCCCAAGATAAATCTTCTACTGCCTCTTTGCCTCTCTCGTGTCCAGGTAAGTGCCAGGTAAGCGGGAGGTTCTCCACTACGTAAGTAGTGGGCCTAATTAAGTAACCACTTACCTTAAACACACTTGCCTTAGACACCACAAAAGAAACGCGGATAAGCAATAGATTACCCACGACCTCCTTCTGTCTTAAATGAGCGCGACGGTCTTTAGAGTCTTGTCTAGATATTTTTTTAGTTAATGAGGGTGATGCGGATGCAAGTTTGTGATTTTTGGGGCTTAGGAAGGGTAATCAAAATCCCCACCTAATCTAAATTTGGTCGTTGCCCCTTAATTTCCGTATTTAAAATATGCAAACAACCAAGAACAAAACACGCAACAAATATTTCTTTTAGCGGCGCTGCGAATTTTGCAAAGAATCCTGCAGAAAATGGTTATTGGAGAAGATCAAAGATAAGAAGAAAGAACAGAGAGTATACCATATAAATTTGGTACAGTGAACACCCTAAACGGCGGCGGTTCCGCCGCAAAAACACTCCTATTGCCGCGGTTCCGCGATGGTAAGGAGGAATTATGACTTCAAAAATTCTGAGTTGCTTTCTGTACTCCTCTGGACTTTATAAAACTTCTGTGAATCTTGATTTTCTCAGTACAATGATTCCAGATTCCCTCGCAAAATTCAAACGCTAAAGTTAAGCACACGATGCGAATCTTGAATTAAAATTGGATGGAATAATAATTTTTCAACTCAAATAACAAAAACGAACAAAATAGCACACATCCCCGGCAACGGCGCCATTTAATTGATCGTTTCCGTGTCGTGTTTAGAATGTTTCACAACCAAAGAAATTTATACCGCAATCAATTAACGGTGTCGATGTAGCGCGTTAATGAATACGGATCGTCCACTGAGAAAGTGTGATTTGTTCGAAATTGTTTTAGTTGAGTTGAAAATTAAAAGATAAAAGAAAATTGATTCAAGATTGATGAAATTTAGTTTCAAGAATCATCAAAAACTAGATCTAAAATCAAGAATGAATAAAGTTCAAGAAGATGTCCAAATCGAATGAATTATCAAGATTTGTAAAGAGACTTGTAGGAATCGATCCAATTGATAGTGATGATGAATACTTATGATTACAAATTCTTATGTATTGAAGATTTGTTGCTAGATCGATGACAATCAACGAGGTTTAGGGATCTATTGAAGAAACTAGGGTTTCTTCATCATCATCCATTGTCCTTTCGTTGATTAGCATTCAAATTCTAGCCTCTAGGAAATTCAATCATCGATCGTTGATCTATAATTTAGAACGAAAAAATTCAAGAAAGCATCTCGCTCAAAACTAGGTCATCGTTGATTCAATTTCATAATGTTTACAAAACTCATAAGACTTAAAATCGTTCAAGAATTTAATCATCATCATCTATCTATTTTCTCGATTCCTCCACAAGCTGAGTTTTCACTCAAACATTATGAAAAAGAAAACAATCAAGAATTGATAACTCTTCATAATGCTCAAATGTAAAGAAAAGCAAGATCAAGAATTTTCATCTTTTATTATTCGATGTTTCGTTACAATACACTTAAAGACTACAAGAATTGAGGTGGAACTAAATCATCGAACTAGCATCGCATCGTCTTCTTGAGTTGCGGATCGTCGTGGATCACTTGCTCGGATGAAGATCGGCGTTGCTTCAAAAGGCTCATTGAATGCTTGCTTGAATCGGTACTCGATGAATCTTGATTTGGATCAAATTGTGTCACTCAATTTGTGTGGATTTTGATTTGGATCTCACTAGAATTTTACCTTAATTGATGAACAACGAACAACCTCTTCATGAAGCCTTAGGTGCCTTTTTATAGTGTTTCCCTTTAGCTTCCTCTAGAAGCTAGGTTTAGCTTCCTTTAGAAGCTAAGCTAGGTTTAGCTTCCTTGGAAGCTTGGTTGTTATGAAGCTTGCCTAGGAAGCTAGGTAGTTGTAGAGAAGCTTCTAGATTAAGGTAGTTAGCTAGCTTGCATGAGAAGCTTGGTAGGTATTAGGCTTGCACAAGAAGCTTGGCTGTTAGAAAGGAAGCTTCTGGAGAAATCTAGGAACTGAAGTATCTTAAAGAAGTTTTGCAATTGAAAGGAGACCTCAGAAAAAGTTTTCTGCCACCGATGAGTCAACGCGGCCGCGGATCCGCGGCGGATCGGCCAACTCGGCCGCTGATCCGCGGCCGTTTGATGGGAGTTGCTGCATTAAATCTTCAGGGTATTTTTGTGTTGGCTTTATGGAACTTTTCTGATGTCTGGAATAATTTTATACTTTCTTGTTTACTGCCAGATTTCAATTCTTGGATTTGACGTATTTTATCAGCACTTTTAGCAGTTCCGGCTCTTTTACCTGGAGAATTTCCTGCACACAGTCTCGAGACAAGTGTTTGATATACAAAGATCATGCGTGCAATAATAAACACACAATTTCCTTAAAAATGCCGGTTATAATGTATAACACATGTTATTTGGTAATTTGCAGACAAATTGCTAATATGTGCTATATTTATACCAAACACTTTTAGATTATTGCAAAGAGTAGGGAAATTGATGTGTTAAAAATGCAATATTTTCGACTGATCACGGTCAACTTGTCTAATTTCTATAGTTCTTTTAGACGGGTTTGCGAACGTGACATTCACGTTGATGTTCTGTGTTGTGCTGTGTTGTTGCGGATTTGTCGTGGTGGATAGCTTGGGTGCAATGATAGTACAATTTAGTTTTATTTGTACATTTGATATCACGGGAAGAGCGTCCGACATGTGGACTGTCGTCACTGTATGTTTTTATATTATTTGTTTGGGGCACGACCGGGTTGAGGTCGACGTCACCGTTGTACATATTACCCCGCGGTGGAGTGCATGGATATCCGGGTTCTGGATGGCAACGGGTCCACATCTTATGGCGTTGAGAAGGAGGGTGCCTCACTCTAGAATTAATAGGCTATTCGCCGCACTCGTAGGGGGTACAGGTTGACCCAAGGAGGGGTGCTCAAGTTACCAGATTCCGTGAAGTGCTGGGTGGCCCATTAACTTTGCTGAAGGGGGTTGCCTCGCTTCTGGTTTTGGCGGGTAACTTGCCGCAATCGTAGGGGTCTAGCTTTTCATTACACAGGCTATCCACAAGACCAGGGGAACGTCGGGTTTCTCTTGCGGCTTAAAGGAAACCCGGGGCTCCCTGATTATCTGTATTGTTTTGTGATTCTTATTGCTTATCTGTTATGTTGCATTTATCATGCCTGGAGCGATTATTATATATTGTTATATATATACTAGTAAATGTTGTATATGTTTTACACCCGCGCTAGTCCAGTCCCCATTCTGTCGTTAGTACTAGTAGATGTTGTATATGACGCGACCTTAGACGATGACTCAGTAACCAAGTTAATCGGACCTTCTTAAAACACGTTGACTTTTAGATTATCAGAGTTGCATACTTCCTTACCACTCCTACTTTTACCCTTTGCTTTATCTCCGGAACTTTCCATATCACTACGAAGATCCACATTTATTGGATATGACCATCGTATAGTTACATATGAACTCGAAGAAACTTGTTTCAGATTCGAGGTTGGTTCCGGTTTAGGAGAAATTGAATAGGACTATTCAGTTGTCTTTTCCTTTTACCTTCTCTCAGGTTGTGAGGGCTCCTAGGATTAGGAGAGGATACACCTATTACGCTTATTGGATAGTCTTCTTCCAGACCATAGGCAGGTGCCGAAAGGTGGGGAAGGAAAAAAACCAATTAGCCTAAGTGTGGTGTATAGAAGGTAATAAGTAAAGACAAATAAAGGGATTAGAAAGAGGGCAAAGTAAATTACGACTGCTATCATTCACGACTAAACCGCGCAGTTCATCGCCACTCCTACTTCACCTTTGCATTTCTCCGGTTCAGGAAAAATTGAATAGGATTATTCAGGTTGTCTTTTATCTTTACTTTCTCTCAAGTTGTGAGCACTCCTAGGATTAGGAGACTACACCTATTACGCTTATTGGATAGTCTTCTTCCAAACCATAGGCTGGTGCCGAATGGTAGGGAAGGAAGAAAACCATTTAGCCTAAGGATGGTGTACAAAAGGAAATGAGTAAATACAGGATTTGGAGAGATGGCAAAGAAATATACACTTACAGTCATGAATCTGGATAATAGAAGAGGCATTACTAGAAATACCCAGATACCCCTTCGAAACATTTTCATGTTTCAGTTTCACTGTGCATTGTTAATTGAAAACAGATTTCCCAATTAGATCCTTACTCCAGGGTATGTATTTACCAGGTTTGATTCTCACATCTGTATGGTTTTATAGATGATGAGTAGGAGTAAGTTATTGGGAATTAGGTGATTATATTCTCTTTATATCGGAATTCGTTGTAATTGGTGATATGTGAAGAAATCTCCTGGGGTTTTGCCTGATGGCAGATATTTGGATTTGAATATCCATTGTTATGCACCAATTTCAAACTGATATATCTATACATTTATTTTATAAAGTGAGTATAACTTTTTGAAATCATATCCATGACATTTACATATATCAGTTGATGGTTAGGTAAGGAGCATTAAACAGCGGTGTAATTCTTCTTAACCATAGTACAGTTTTCAACCTACAACGCACAGGGTTTGAGTTAATGAACTCAGGGGACTTATACAAAGTATTGTATGTTGTTCAGTGTCCATTAGTATAAAGGGTTGGTCCTCGCACTATATTCTATTTACTTGTGACTTCTCCAGTTTTAGACAAGTGTTTCATAGAAATACAAGGTCCAAGTTTTGAGTAGTTATAGGTACAAGAATAAAGTAGAGAATCACGTGAAGCAAGTATCATAATTCTTAAAAGTGATCGAAGATGTAGATACTTGTGTATGGTATTCAGTTGATAGTAATGATTTTGAGAACTTGCTTCTCTTTCAGGTTACTCATATCTAGATGCAGTCCTGAGTTGAGTAATGTTGATTGGCCTCTCTCCATTTAGTTGACATGCTCTCGAGACAGCTGCATGATTTGAATCTGATTCCAATTAAATCAGTGCCTCTGTTTCTATATTATATATAGAATGGTTCATATCTTAACGATGTTAAGGTATATGGAGTTGTTTGGCTTATGATTAAAATCAGACTCTGGACATACTCAAGACACGTTTCTTTAATGGCAGTTTGTGGGTTATCCTATGCTATGATGAGGGGTAATTTTCTACAATCTGGAAGATCAATAGCGATATTGTACTTGACTCGCCACAGTTTTAGTAAATTGGACTTTTTCAGAAAACAGTAGTGGGAGTATGGTAAAACTGTAAGTGATTTCAGAACCACAAATGATTAATGAAAATTTAATAGAACCTAAAAATTCAATCGGGTTTGACATTCCATTGGCCACTCCGCAGATATGGTGGGTAACCTCAGGCACCTGATAGGTACTTCGATATCCTCAAATTCAGTGACAGGGAGGTTCTTGTTTACTTGCCATTACTGCTGTTCTAGACTATGAGACCCGGCAGGAGGATGAGTATAGCGTTTCTCTAAACTAGCTTTAGAAGCGCACGTGTATATGACTCTGCCAGAGGGTTGTTGTGCTCAGTGGGAGCAGCGGAAGTATAGTGGATAAGTAGCTTCTGACTATTTATAGACTAAAGCAGATATAGCGGAGATAGAACATATATTTTTGATGTGACAGTCATAGGCTTTGACTTCATCAGAATAGGAGATGGATCTGTTAAGAAGGTAGTAGGGTGGTATGTCCGGGTATTTGGATGACATATACTTTGTAGGAAGTGAAATTCCTATACTACAATCGGTTATACTATGGTTGTCACACAGTGTTTCTCTACATAGGATATGGATATTATATCAGGCATTCTGGTTACTAGATCTATGGTTTTAGATCTTGATTTGGGTAGCTTCCCAATCTGGGTATTTAGACAGTATTCTGAAGGTGTTTTAGAATGGACGACTCCTGGCATGGTGGTGTACCTGCAGGTGATGGAGTCACCCTCTCTAAAGGTGTCTTACAGACTAAATGGGGAGAGAGATGTGTATGATTGGCATATCACTTGCTCAGGCAATTAAGTCAATCATGAGATGTCAAGTACCACACCAGATGTTGTTTTTGCGCTAGATGCAATAAGTTGATATATTAATCCAATCCTGGAGAAACGTTCAGAAGAAGTTTATGAACACAAGTCATGTTCTAGGGATTTGGTAACGACAGCCTCCTTCGGTAGACAGTTATCATTCCAGGCTTCCAAGATGACCTGAATGACAGAGTAACTGTCAGAGTTATAGTTTTCCCTCTTTTGATGGCAGTTGTTTGGACAGGTGATCCAAGCAGATAATGAGGGAGGCATGACGCAGGATACTGATTAAATTCAGTTGACGATACAGTCTAAGAATTTTACTCGATTTGGAGTTCATTTGTGAACTGGGTCCCATCAAATATCCAGACATATTCTAAGACAGAAATTGCTCATTTCGGAAGATGTCTTTCTCCTCGAACTTGAGATCAAGAGAGACATAAAAAGAAACAACAGAGCGGATCCACTCACTAAGGCTATTTCTCGAACGCAATAGTTTTACAAACGGGCTTTATGAAACTGATTAGTAGAAAAGTTTGGTGTTCGGTATCACACGGGCTGTGAGTATGCGACACCGCAACAATTTGCCTTAAGTGCAAGTGGGAGATTGTTGGCTATAATGCCTTCAAGTTAATTATTGGATCGCAGGCACGTTATTGCAGTGATTGAGGGAGGACCTATACCGGTAGAACAGTCTTACTCGAGATGATAGTATGCTATCTGGTTTGTCTTTATCACCGTGTACATTCTTCAGGTGACATTACAGATCACTATTACATGTTGATAGAGCCCATAGGATTTTTGCTTGACTACCAGCAGTGTGATGGCGATCATATACGTGATAGTTGGGTGGTCTATAAGCACATCCTTATAGTGTCCCTAGTCGTGGGAGTTTCGAGACTGGGCATCGATACTCCAAGAGTAGACTAGTGTATACGGATCGAGACCCCGACGAGGGGCGGTGGCCAGTTTCATAAGCCATTGGTGTAAGTTTTTTAACCTAAGATGCATACATATGCTCATTGGGTTATGAGTACACCGGACAGACACGCCGGTAACATGCTAGTTGGTATTATACCTATTGTCATATAGCAGTTTCCCGGTGACATGTGTACAGGTCAGTCTATCGACCACAGATCATCATGTGTGTCGTGTGAGTTCCCACTGTGCTTTGATTAATACCCTACCACGGCTCAAAAGAGTCGTTCAAACAGGTTTTAGTTGGGTACACTCGCAAGCCACATAGAGGCAGTGAGCGGATCGTCAAGGGATTCGTCTCTTCCAGTATTGGGGATTGATGCCGCGGAGTGCACGGGTGGCCATCACCAAAAACCCTCGGCCGGGGTAGACGAGAATTACTGATCTAGGATCGTTAGTTTCTTAGTTGGTGATAGGTTTCATGCTGACACTAAATGTCGCGTTATTAGGGGTCTTACTTTATCCACCCCCATAGACTCGATATGCGATACTAATAGAAGAACGGAGCGGACAGTACGGATATTGTCACTGTCGGCTCAGTAGGGTTTCAGGATGAGTTTGCTCGTCGGCCTATCTTTCGCTCAATATCTCGGTAGCCGTTACGTACAGCTAGTGCCACTGACGTGCTTGTGGTTAAACCCACTGCCAGCATATTGACGAGTCTTTTGTTAGTTGTATGTATGCCCTAGAGGCCAGTATTGTACAGATGATGTATATTATATTGGATGCTTGGACATATATAGAGATGACTTTCTTGCACGATATGATAGTATGCTATCCGGTTACTCTTTATCTTAACAAGTATACTAGTCTCTTTAAACTGTCTTATAGTTACATGTTGGTAAAGCCCTTAGGATGTGTACTTGATTACATGGACTATGATGCAAATCATACTAGTGGGGACATGGTAGTCCATAGGTACATCCTTCAAGGTCCCTAGTCGTGGGTATATCGAGACGGGGCATCGATATACCAGTGTTGACTAGAGTATACGCTTCTCGACCCATGAAATGGGCAATGGATGATCCCATATCCATTGGTGTTTGACATCAGAGATGGTATACGGGTGCTCAGTGGAGACTGGATACACTGGACGGACTCGCCGAGAACTCCCAGATGGTATTATACCTGACGTCAGATGGCAGTTCTCAGGTGACACTTGTACAGGTTAGTCTGTAGACCCGAGATCGTCATAGAGTCTTGTGTGATTCCCACTGTGGTTTGATCTCCACCTTACCAAGTCCATGAGGGCGTGCAAAACGGTGGTTTTTGGGTACAGTCCCGAGTCACATGGAGGCAATGAGCGATAGGAGGGGTTTCGTCTCTCCCGGTATTGGGGGTTGATGTTGCGCTGTGCTCGATTGGCCGTAACAGGGAAGTCCCTGGCCATGGCTGATTCAGAGATTTGCTGGTAAGTGTTACCAGTAGTTTCTCGACCCATTATGGGCCTCACATAGGCACGACTTATCGGTTATTGGGTCTGACGTTTACCACCCCTAGACTTGATATGCGACATATCAGACGAGGAGACCGGACTGTACGAGAAGTGTTGCCGATCGGCTCGACGGGAGTTGTAGCAGGTTCGCTTGTTCTCTTCTGATCGCTCAATACCCGGGTGGCCGTTACGTTTAGTTGACCGCTTGCGGCTTGGGGGTGCTTGATATGATCATCACCCACTGCCGACGTATTGACGAGTCTCAGAGTCCCACAATGGAGTTTCCTAGTCCAGGCGAAACGTTGTGGTGCGCGTATGCGATATGCGCATGGACCCGATTAAAATGCGCGTATAGGATACCGTATATTGATCGGGCGGCTTGCTTTTGGTGGGGTCATATGTGATATGGCCAGATTGATAAATCAAGTGTTGATTTATCATTTAACCATTAGTTTCTCACTAGAAATCCTTTCTTGTTTTATTTGGATGTATGGATGCATGTATGCATTTCTTATTGTTTCATGCACATATGGATGTGCATGCACACATACATACATACATCATCTATCATGGTTGTTTATACATAGAAAATGGTGGATATATAAGCCTCACACCATGGTTCATTTTATGGATATTTATTTCTATTTTTGCTAAAACAAAAGAAATGAGATAAGATTGAATCATGGTCAAAGTTTCTACACTTTTCTTGTAACCTAACCATTTGCACCTAACTTTTTGACCATGGTTTAATCTTTCTCTTTTGTTTAACTAAAGATAAATTAAATATTCATAAAGAGATAACCATGGTTTGAGATGAAGAAAGAAAATATATATACTTTTGTTTTTCTTTTTCTCTTGAGAGATATTCTTATCTTCTTCTAAAATATCCATCATCTTCTTCAACCTTGAGCTCATGCTCTCTTGAATTTTCTAGAGAGCAAATCATTCATCAAGATAGGATTTTGAAGTGAGAAAAGCCACCACAACATCATTCTACACAAGTCTTGCCCACTTGTTTAGAGTGTTAGCTTCGTTTTCCATTCTTG
This sequence comes from Agapanthus africanus, assembly GCA_030015575.1. Taxonomy (NCBI): domain Eukaryota; kingdom Viridiplantae; phylum Streptophyta; class Magnoliopsida; order Asparagales; family Amaryllidaceae; genus Agapanthus; species Agapanthus africanus. Next base: position 470,701,432 of record CM057339.1, on the reverse strand, counting down.
ATCTTGCAAAGTTGCTAGCTTGGACAAAGCGGACTCCGGGTGGATCATCGGTGACCGAGAGGCGTTCAAGCGGAGTTCTTTCAAACCCCTAGTAGCCGAGGAGTCTAGCGTAGGGTGCTACAAAGGTTGTACTCTCTAAACCCTAGTTTTCCTTTCATATGATGATGTGATAAATTTTGAAACCCTAATTTTTCTAGGATCGATCCATTGCATGCTAACTTAGCACCCTAAAAATTCCATCTTTGGTACATGTGATGCTTCCAAACCCTTCATGAGGTGCTAGGTAGACCTTTCATTGTTATCAGAGCCAACCTCGAACATTAGGCGACCTTTTTACGAAGTTAAAAGTCCGATCGAACCGAAATACGACATTTTAGAGTGCTCTCTGGAAATTTTTTAAAATTTGACATTTTTCAGAATTAAAAATATGTAAAAATTAAAGCAGGCAAATCTAAGAATTACTGTAAAATTCGATGAAGTGAACTGTTCATATTGCCACGGAAACGCGGCCTAAGCTTTCTTAGGCCGCGGTTCCGCGGCCATTTACATCCATCAATGGATAATTTTTATACGGTAATTCTTTATTATGCTTGTATATTTTTAGGGTATTTTTAATCTGAATTTGTGCTGTTTTTTCTGGAGTTGGTTTTGGACTCGTCGATTCGATCGGAATTTTCATTTCGTGGCTTTTCCGGGTAAATTAGAAAGTAGTGAAGTGTTTGAACGAGTATCATTTGCTCACTTTCCACGGGGTTTAAATCCTTCGGAGGTTCGTGCAAGTTTGTTTGTGGTGGACCCTCTAGAACACAACAAACCTTAACTCGATTATGTGACCGTCTTGAACTGCCTTTTGAACCTTAGGGTTTGGGGCAGTACGGCGTGTCACATGTGAGGCGTTGTCTTGACCTTTCTACGGCTGGACCGCTACCGCTGTGTCACGCTCCGGGTTTTTGAACTCCGCTCAAATGTTGAGCTTTACTGAATCTTGGGTATTTGATCGTTCGTTCGAAAACTTTAATACAGTCTAATTATCTGGAATGTGATGCAATGTGTGGAATTCATATTATAGGACATGAAATACGAGGTATGTGATAATTCGCATTTACGATGTCTAAAGAGAATGTGGATTCCAGATATTGCAGTTTTACACTTTCTTTTCTGTGACCGTAAGTGTTGTATGTCGATATCGCCGGTTTCGTTGCTATACGTCAACGACAATTGGGGTACGCATACATACTTACGTTGATGATATGTGATATTATGTGTTGCTGAGATATGATGTGCAAGATTGTCGCGATATAATAGCCCGGGTTTTTTTTTTATGTGAGATGAGAGTTTTATATTTTCATTCATGTAAATTCAAATGTAATGTAATATTCTTTTATTTGGGGCACTTCCGGGTTGAGGTTGTGTCACCTGTGTTGTATATTATTTACTTTTCCGCATTAGGATGGACCCAAGGAGGGGAGCACAGGTGACCGGGTTCTGGGGTTCAGTGGGAGGCCATCTCGAGGAGTCGAGACCGGGTCTCCTAAACTCCAGAATTGGTAGGGTCGCTTGCCGCTCTCGTAGGGGTCCAGGGTGTGGGATTGGCTATTCATCGCGACTGTGGAATCCGTATTTTCTATTGTTGGATAAAAACTAAATACGGACATCCTAGTATATCCCACATTATATCTATGTTTCTGCTGCGATATCTGTGATGTGATCATTAGATATGTTCTGTGTTGGATACAATATATAGTATATATGATATATTATATAGACGTTACTTATGTTTTACACCCGCGCTAGCCCTGCCCTACTCTGCCGTTAGTTATCTAACCTAACGGTGCACGAGGGGACATCGAGGCGAATGCGGATGGCATAAGTGTACGTCGTATTTATCTGTGATGTTTAGGTAACATAAATGATGGGACTTCATTAATGTGATTAATGAAAGAAAAGAAACCTAAAAGATGTTGTAGAATCAAATTTTAAATAAAACAGGTAGCTACAGTTCTTGCTTTGCACAGCGGTATATGTGATATATCCTGCACCTTATTCGATGAGGAAAGGACCGAGATCCCTTCACCGGGAGTGACTCCTTTAGCAATAACTGGCAGATGCAACTCACTAGGTTTGTCTTTTGATTGTTTCTATAGTTTCTGCTTTGCACAGTGATATATATGATATATCCTGCACCTCATTCGACGAGGAAAGGGCCGACGATCCCTTCACCGGGAGTGACCCAAAACTACAAAAAGCCTCAAAAACACTCCATTACAAAATTCACTTGATTCTACAACGATATCAAGTTCATTACGCAATAGGTTTTCAGAAAAACCTGCGTAGCCCTCCGTCATTTCAGATAAGTACTGCTTAGTATTCATACTGCGCTAGTTTGGCCTCCGTCAAGGCGTAGTGTATGGTAGCTAACTAGTGCTTATCTGCTAGCATATGATATGATTGGATTAGGGTATTCGTACGGCGTAGTTTGGCCTCCGTCAAGGGTCGTACGGGTGGCTTTAATTCAATCAAGAAATGACGGGTTGAACTTGACTAGTGCCCTTGTTTCCTGATTTAAAATCAGGAAAGCTTCTGTGGAAAGCTTCAAAAGGGGGTCACGTGCTTACACGTGACTAGCGGTCACGTGTTGGCACGTGACACCTAAAAACTTCATTAAGGCAAGTTCAATTCCCTGACTGCGAAGAAGGAAAAGAAAAGCTTCAAGGGGAGTCACGTGCTCCCACGTGATCAGGGTTACAGGGCGACACGTGACGTTTAAATGCAAGCGTCAAAGGCACGTCGGGTAACTGACCAAGTCAAGAAAAAGGCTTCAGAAGAAGTCACGTGCTCCCACGTGATCAGGGTCACGTGTTGGCACGTGACGTTTAAGGCAGCAAACACATTCTTCAGAACAACCAAAGAAAGAAAGTTCAAACAAGGATCACGTGCTCACACGTGACCAGGGGTCACGTGGTAACACGTGACGGCTGAGCAGCAGAAGAGGGCAGAACGCAGAAAGAAAGAGGATCCTTCATTCCAAAGGGGGTCACGTGCTCACACGTGACCATGGATCACGTGGTCACACGTGACCGGCTTTCAAAGCCCATTTTATCAACAGAATTAAATTCTGAAAGAAATTCAGATCTTGCCAAAGGAACGCAACTATATGCATCCAATCAAATTAAAGATTCAGAGGTCATTTATTTATGGAAAATCTCGGGTTTGGAAAGATTTCCCCCTTAAATCTAACCAAAATAAAAAGGGAGAATCTCTGGATTTGAAATCCAAAGGTGAATAATATTCACCTAATAATCCAAAGGTCCAGAATGAACAATAAATGCAAATCAAATATCTCCATGAAGATTCGTCAAAAACGGATTGATTCGGCTGCTTCTCCTATAAATAGGAGCCAAGAGATACAGATAGACACGGGCAGAGAAAGAAAAAAGGAGAAAAGCTTTGATACTTGGAAAAGACTTCGATTTTCTGCAAAAACCCTTGGTAAGAAAGGGAAGGCCTTTTGGAAGAGGGGGAATTTAATTCCCAACAGAGTTTAACTCTGATACATAAAACAGAAGAGTACATTTCTTCTCTCTTTGATAGAGGATCTGCAAAGTGCACATCTCCCCTTTAGGTTGAGAATTTAATTCTCAATGGGTCGAGATCCTGCCATGCAGATCCAAAACATAGAGAGGGAACGCAAGCATGAGAATTTAATTCTCGCAGAACTATAGGAATTCAATTCCTTTAAAAAATAAAATTAGGGCTCGACCCTGTATCATGGGAATTTAATTCCTTCAAAACAAAAGAAACAGGGTTGAACCCTAATTAAGAATGTGGTTCTGTGGAAATAACAGGAATTTAATTCCCTTAATTATAATTCTTTAAAATGGGAAGTATAATTCCTTGAAAGCTTTTATTAAGGGTTGAACCCTTTCCAGTTCTCCATATAAACGAGGAATTTAATTCCTACAGAAAATTCAGAGTTCAACTCTACAAGTCTTCAAAAGGAAATAGGAATTTAATTCCTCTGAAATTTAAAGTTTGAGGAATTTAATTCCTGAATAAAGAAAGGAGTAACAGATCCTCTAAAAAAACATAGAGGTAGGGTCACGTGCCACCACGTGACCCCCCTAAACCCCTACAGAAAGCCCCTTCGAGGCAGCACCCCACGTGACCCACGTGACCTTGGCAGAAACTCTAATATACAAGCATTTGAATGCCCGTCACGTGATGGCACGTGATGCTTTGAAAGAAATGATAATTTCAGCAAAACAACTGAAGGGAGGGCGCTCTCACGTACTGCCACGTGACCCTTCTTACCTTAGTGTTTAACACTAAAATTAAAACTCTCAAGCCCAGTGTTAAAACACTGTCGGGCCTTGGCATTCAATGCTGGTTAGAAAGCCTTATTGGCAGTGTTCAACACTGATCTGTTTTAGTGTTTAACACTAATTTGAGAAAGCCTTAGTACTGGTGTTTAACACCAATTATCTCTTAGTGTTGAACACTAACTCATCAATCTTATCCCCAGTGTTCAACACTGATTGCTCTGAAATATTTAACACCAGGCTTTGGCCCAATTGGCTAAAGGGATAGAGGCAAACACTCTCCCTCAATGGAACAACAAAGAGTCAATATTCCAGACCTGACTGGACTTAGCCCAAGCTGGCCATAAGTCCTCAATTTGTGATTAACTGAGCCGATGGGCTCATGACATAATCGAACAGTCTTGACCCAAATTGGGCCACGGACTATCTAATCCACCCCGGTTCTAGGGTACATCTCTTCACTCCTTTGATATTTGGCATTGTAATCCCTCAATGTCTTCAAAGAGGTGACGGGTCCCGAAGACCATTCATGACATGGACTGTGGGGTCCTTAAACCCATGCATGATACAAAATTCCTGGTTACGTGGAACGTGGATAACGTCACTCTTTGACCCCGCGGGAAACGTCCAGAGCGGATCCTGGTCCTCGCAGAGCACGGCAGTGAACCCGTGTGAAGCATCCAGAGCGGAGCCTGGTCCTCGCCTAGCACGGCAGTGAACCCGTGTGAAGCATCCAGAGCACATACCGGACTGTGGAGTCCTTAAACCCATGGACTATGATGTCCTTAACCTTGACCGAGATGTCTTTAAACTACCCATTGACCGAGATGTCTTTAAACTACCCATTGACCGAGATGTCTTTAAACTACCCATTGACCGAGATGTCTTTAAACTACCCATTGACCGAGATGTCTTTAAACTACCCATGGACCGCAATGTCCTTAAACTACCCATGGACCGCAATGTCCTTAAACTACCCATGGACCGCAATGTCCTTAAACTAGAACGATAGAGCCTCCATATGCTCTTTCGTCGGATCTAAACGGTCCTGTTTAAGTCGATCTTAGCCTCAAAAATGGCTAACGCGTCCTTAAACCTTCAAGCAGACTGGACTACAAATCCCCCCAATTAACTCTGGTTCGAGGGTACATCTCTGAATCCCTCTGACACCCGTCGTTGTAATCCTTCAACGTCGTCAGAGAGGTGACGGGTCCCGACGGCCACACACATACGATGGATCACTATGTCCCTAAAACTGGAACAATGGAGCCCAAACGCTCTTTTGTCGGATCCAAACGATCCTGTTAAGTTGATCTTAGTCTCAAATCGGACTAACGTATCCTTAACAAACGTTTGAGTTGATCTTAGCCTCAAGCATGGCTAACGTATCCTCAAACCAAACCCCCAAACCCAAATCTAAGATAACTCGGATTTGGACTAGTCCATGCCCTACGGGCGACGACATAACTCAGTCTCCGTAAACGATCCACGGGCAATGAAACATAAAACAAGAACACACGACACGAAGTGACCATCTGGAGAAGGAGAAAGTTGTTACCGCAAAGCGGTAGCGTAATTAACTGCAAGGGCTTGCGCCTGCAGGGAAGAGCGTCCCCACAATCAAAAACCCCTCGAACGAGGGGGAATCTGACGAAGTCTGCTACATCGGACGCATCCGCTTAGACCTCCGATACATGGTGCCATAAACCAACTTGGCATCTTCGGAGAGGTGAACGGATAGCACAAATTAGCATCTGCCCCGAATCTCAGTGCCAAGACATCGCAGCCTTGCGCGCCGCCTTTCGGAGGGGAACAGATTCTGGCACGCCCGGTGGGACCTTTTCCTCTTTCCACTCCACACTTCGTGTGTCGTGATTCGCGAACCAATCGCGGTTCGCTAACAGTTGCCCTTGGGTTTCAAGATACTAAGAATTGGCGCCTTGCCTATTTCAAAAAAACAAAGGATCAATGGCTGCTACTTCCGCGAAATCCTCCAACTGCTCAAGCTGCAATTGCGACCAACGCTTTGCCTCGCCGGGAGGTATAGCCTATGGACCCCAAGCTGCTTCGTTGTTCACAATGCCGGCGGACCAGGTGACTCAGGCCACTACCGGATTGTTCTTTGGGACTATACTCCCACCATCCAGCTTCACGGCGCCAGTGCTGACAAAGGAAGCCCTCAAGAAGTCGGTCTTTGATCGTCTCACCCCTGCCACGACTCCTCTCACCGAGTCGTCCGATGTCAGCGCCTCAGTCTTTTCTAGATTGGGCCAGAAATCCTGCAGATTCGTCGCAAAGAAGGCTGTTCCTAAGAAAACGGCCGCTCATGCTTCCGAAATCGCCAAAACAGCTTCCCCGGCCAAAAGGTCGGTCTTTACCAGATTAACGGCTTCAGCTCCCGCTCCCGTTGCACAAAGGACATCGGTCTTTGACAGGCTAACACCAACAACGACCCCCCACCCACACAGGGGGCAAGATGAAACCGTTCTTATATCTGACTCTACGCCGTCTGCTCGATGCGCTCGACGTCGTCATTGGCGCCGAATAAGGAAGGCTGGGGGCAACTCCCCCTCTGGATTGACTCCACCAGCCCCGGTGGTAGAAGTTAATGCTGCTGTTCCAACTAGGAACAGCTTCGAAATGTTGAATAAGGTGCGAAGGAATTCCCCTACCGCAGCGCTGAAGAGGTCTCCTCCCCCATCGGAAAAGGTTGTGGAAATAGAATCAGAACAGCCCCGATCTCCTCAAGGGCTGTCTTCCAAAATCTATAAGGTTTGGCGGCAGGCCCGGGACTCAATCATCGGTCCAAACCTCTCCCGCCAGCATAAGAAGCTGAAGATCCAATCGAAAGCTGGTCACCAGGCGAAAACCCAAAAGGCTGTTTGGACGCCCACCTCGACGGCCCCCTCAACCTCCATGGCTCATAAAAGGAGGGAGCCCGAGAAGATCCCTCGACGTGCAACGACGGCTAAAAGCAACAAGCCCGGACACCCTAAGTATGGGGGCATGATGGTCCACACCGTATACATGGCCTCTGGAAAGGAGGAGAGCCGCACTTCTACAGGCCACCGACCGCTAACCCGATCCGTAACGAGATCCCAGGAGCAGCAACAAAAGCTCCAAGAAATGATGAATGCTATGGCCGCGCTCACCGGGCCAAAGGAAAACCCAGAAGCATCCTCAGACGCACGCCGGGAGGAAGAAACCGACGCTGAATTCCTTCGTCGGACACTGGAGAAAAGGGACAGAGAGGCTGCTGAACAAGCGGCCAACATACAACGGATGGGCCTTCTCTTTCAAGATGTGATAGGAATGATGATCCAACAGGACTCACCCGCCGAAGATCCTCCGATTGTTCTTGAAGACGACCGAGGAGAGACGTCCAATCCACCACCAGCCTTCTCAACGGCCAAGGAGGAGACGATCTCTAAGGCTGACTTGACTGACTACATAGCCCAGCAAATCCGAGTTCATCATGCGACTGAGGCAGCTGGTCAAGTCGTGAAAACAGGGCGACCGTATCCAGGCTGGTACGATCAAATCAAATATCCGCAAGGCTATACGATACCGAAATTCCATGTGTATAAGGGGACCGGCAATCCCCATCAACACGTCGCCCAGTTCCGAGCCCTCTGCGGTAACACCGGCGGGGACGATAAACTGTTACTCCGTCAGTTCGTCGGCAGCCTATCAGAAACAGCGTTCGAATGGTATTCGGAACTCCCGAACGATTCCATCAAAACGTTCGCTGAAATGGAGTTGTTGTTCACTCAGCGGTTCGCAAGTGCCAGCGAGCGCACTCCAATTACTGCTTTGATTAACGCCAGGGTAAAGCCAGGCGAAACCTGGGTCCAGTACGCTATACGATGGCGAAATTTGTGGTCGAGATGCGAGCAACGCATTGAGGAAGCGCCCGCAGTGGGTATGTTCGTGGGAACCCTAGACCCCCACGCAACTATCTCCCAGTTTATGATGTTCTTTAAGCCAACCACATTCCAGGCTTTAATCGACAAGTTGGCTCAGATGGACCAGATGGGTCATAGGCCACCTCCTCCGAAGTCAGAACCTCGGAATGATAAGGGTAAAGGAAGGGCAACCTTTGTCGCGAACACCCAACAGCAGCCTGACGCCCCGAAATCGGCAGATCAATTGGAAGAAAGACGCCGATATTATAACGAAAAGATGAAGCGTCCCTACTCGTTCCCACGAGACAAGACAAAACGGTTATTTGAGCTGGCAATACGCAACAGACTTATCAACCTCCCGAATCCAAGGCGACCGCCACAACCCACCGAGGTGAATAACCCCAACTATTGCCCTTACCATCAGACGGTAAGCCATCCGATTGAAGATTGCTTCGTCTTCAAAGGATGGATCGAAGATCAATACCTTCAGGGGAAGTTTGTACTGTCCGAAAAGTGGAAGGTGAACCCGCCACAACCACATACTCCTAAAAAGACGGACACATCGGGGGCAACCTGCTCCTTTATCGAAGAAATTCCATGGGAGGTCGTGCTATCAACAAAGACCAAAAGGATGCTGAGAGACCTTCACGCGTGCCCTGCAGTCGAATGGAAGGACCCTCTTGAACCTCGAATTATCGAAGGAGCAGTGAAGCCCCGCATAACTACGAAGACTGCTGACAAGGGCCCAAATACTCACGCCCAGCCGTCAAAAGCTTCGAAGAAAAAGAAGAAGAAATCCAAGAAGCCCGCGAAGCTTGGAGACGAGCGAACAAACTTGCAGAAGCAAATCGACGCGCTGGAAGAATATAATCAGAAGGCGCGAACTCCTGTCACACTGCAAGAGTTCCTCAGCCATATCTTTCAAGAGGACGATGATGGAGAGAACTCGTCGGATGAATCCGAGGGATATGCGGCAAGTTGCAACATGATCTCCCACTCGTTTACCAATGATGAGAAAACTCCTAGCACTAAGAAGCTGAAGGCGGAACCCGAACCAAAGCGTGCGACGCTGACAACTGATATGATCAATGCCTTCCTAGACGAGATTCGTCTAAAAAGTAAAGCAGACCAAGAGCGTGAGATGGCAGCATCAGGAGGAACCAAATGCGGGCAACTGAACGAAGGAGTTGAACTACTCCTGCCAGAGCGAAAGGCATCCGAGATGGACAGGAAGATATTCAAGACGAGGAAAAGGTTCGCCAAAGCCATGTCAATGGGAATGAGGTTACCACCCTCGGAAGGAAACACACACAATGGGGCGGAAAAGCACCCCGATTACTGTGCATATCATCGGAAAGTTTCACACCCCACAGAGGAGTGCGACGCCTTTAAGATATGGTGGCAAGGATATGTTGCTCGTCGGCAACATTTCAAACGCATGAAACGCAAGAGCCGTCGGGAGCAAAGAAGCGCCGTTGACGGGCCCAACAGAATTACTGGCAACTGTTATATGGCTCATGCCGAGGGGTCGCAAGTCCTCACCTTTGGGAGCGACTCTGACGAAGAAGTGACTCTGGGCCCTCTCTTTGAAGAATCCGCACTAAGGAAAGATGAGGAATCAGAAGCCTGCGGAAACACTCAGTTGCGCAATCGCACACTCCCGGAAAAGAATCTCGGGCCTACGAACAGAAAAGATAAGGGAAAGGAAAAGGTCACTGAAGATATCACTTTGGATGACCAAGTCGCAAAAGAATTGGCTGCCAAAGACCCTCCTAGGAGGAGTAAAGTGGACTATAACATCCTCGCGCATCTAAGGAAGCTACCTTCTCAGCTCAGTATTCTCGACGCCCTCCTATTATCAAAAGAAGCACGGGACTCACTAATTAAGGCACTACAAGAACCTGAGCAATTCCAAGCCTTTCTCGCCACCGAAAAGATGAAGGACGAACTGGAAGAAGTGCATACGGCCGACGTCACTTTCGGTGATGAAGACCTCCTTCTCGGGACGTGCGACCATAACCGTCCCCTATATGTCTCTGGGTACTGTCATGACATCAAGATTGGCAAGATCCTGGTGGATAATGGATCCTCCGTCAATCTCCTTAATGTTCGGGTGTTGAAGGAAATCTGCATGAGTGTGCAACATCTCGCTCGTGACAAAATCACTATCTCCGGTTTCGATTCACAATCGTCACGGACTCTCGGGTCCGTGATATTAACGTTACGCTTCGGGCTTCTCGTCACAGACATCAAATTCCATGTCATTGACGCCAAGACCTGTTACAACGCCTTGCTCGGCCGTCCTTGGTTACACGAGTACAACATCGTCCCTTCTACACAACATCAGTGTATGAAGTACTTTAAAGATGGTTTCGAGTATACTGTAACGGGTGAGCTGAACCCATTTTCCGTGAACGAAGTCCGCAAATACGAGGATGCGAAATACTTCTTGCCAGACTTTGAAGATACAGAAAGGTGTCACGACTCGGAGAACAAGGCCGCCGCCACCATCCCTGTTTTCGGAAGCGATACCGAAGAAGAAGAAGAGATAGTTTATACGGGGCCATCTCAACGCAACAACCGGAGGACGCCCACCCGCATACTGGTCTTCGGAAGTGATTCGGAAGATGAGGTCAACGCCGTATTCTCCAATCGGCTTTCAATGCAAGCACCTCCGGGCGATGACCATAACCTGCAAATCACCATGGTACCGCGAGAACACTACAAGGACCTCGACACGCTTCAAGCTCACAGTGTGCAAGAGCTGCAAACGTTTTGCGTCCCCCCCAGGCGAAAGGGTGAGAAAGTAATCCTATTTTACCGATCTTCAGAGTCGAAAACAGAGAAAGAGATCTGGCATGGCGCAGATGCTACATGCGACAGACTCCAACCCATCCGACTGCCCAGATACTATACGAACGGATTAAAGAAGCTATTGAAGCGTCAAGGAGTACCCTTAAAACAAACTGTTCGACAGGCTCGGTTCTACAACAGGATTTGGGATGTCCCTGGAACCCAACGCAAATTGCCCAACGGGAAAATGGAAACACTTGGGCTTGGATACGCGAGAACCGGAAAACGGGAGCGGGCCCACAGCAGCTACGCCACATATACCTTTGATGAAGAAGAGGACACACTGTCAGGAGATGCCGATCCCTCATCAAAACTAGACCCCGCGATTGAAGCGCCAAGTCCGTCGTTTGAAGAACGAATGGGCAAGCCTATCAGGAAAGTGGGTCAGAAAGCTCGGGAAGACCGTAGCCGCGAAACGGCTATCTATGAGAAGGCCAGGACGCAACGTCTATTTCAACAGATTGCAAAAGACAAAGACGTTCATCCTTGTCAACCCATCATACGAAAGACCCAATGCGGAGACGGAAATAAGTCGAAAAGCGGGAAGAAGAGCCGACAACAACGACGCAGGATTAGAGGTTTACGTAATCGGGTATTGCACAGCTCGGATTCGTCCTTCATAGAAAAGATGAGTCGAGCGTACTCCTTCCCCCGAGACAAGACGGAAAGGTTACTCAGACTCGCCCTAAAGCATCGAATGATCGCGCTCCCAGAGTCTAGGCATCCTGAGCAAACTAGCAAGGCCTCTCGCTCGGGCTATTGCTCTTATCACCGGGCCGCAGGACATCCTACCGAAGACTGCTTCACCTTCAAGAACTGGGTCGAGGACCAGTACCAACGGGGCAGATTCGCTTTATCCAACAGCTGGAGGGTAACGCCGCCACGAAAGCACGAGCCCAAGGCCACAAGAGCAGAGCCAGATCCGCCTCGGCCCCGGGAGTGGATTCGCGCCTGTTATACGATTACGGTAGACAACCCTCCCCGGTGCTTCGAAAACAGCGATGATGAGGTTATCTCGGAATTCCCGCCCGCTCCAAAAGAACTGGAAGACGGTATACATACTACCGCAGATAACCTCAGAAAGATTGAGTTGGGATCGGCAGAGGACCCGCGACCAACATTTGTCAGCGAGCTACTCTCTGAGGAGAGGGTGGCCGCGTTAAAGAACGTGCTTCTACGGCATAAAGACTGCTTCGCGTGGAACTACTCTGAGATGCCAGGATTAGATCCGGAGGTCGCTGTGCACAGATTAGCAATATCCCCAGACATCAGGCCAGTCAAGCAGGCACCAAGAAGGATGCGGCTCGAGCTTGAGATGAGCATCAACGCCGAAGTCAAGAAACTGATCGATTCTGGATTCATTCAAGAAGTCCAATATCCCGATTGGATCGCCAATATCGTCCCGGTGATGAAGAAGAATGGGACGGTGCGTATATGCGTGGATTTCAGGGATCTCAACAAGGCCTGTCCAAAGGATGATTTCCCAGTGCCGGTAACCGAGCTAATGATAGATAACACGTCTACTCACGAGATCTTCTCCTTTATGGACGGTTCTTCAGGATACAATCAGATAAAAATGCATCCCGAAGACCAGAAGCACACCGCTTTCCGGACCCCTTTGGGTGTATTTTGCTACAGGGTTATGCCCTTCGGTCTAAAGAATGCCGGCGCTACCTATCAAAGGGCCATGACAAAGATCTTCGACGACCTCATACATGACATCGTCGAGTGCTATATCGATGACCTCGTAGTAAAGAGCATGTCATACGAAGAGCATTTAAACCACTTGGAGACTGTGTTTCAACGCCTCCGGCGATATAATTTGAAAATGAATCCCCTCAAATGCGCGTTTGGAGTCTCCTCGGGAAAATTCTTGGGATTCGTCATCCGACACCGAGGTATTGAGATAGATCCGTCAAAGATTAAAGCGATCATGGAAATGCCCCCGCCAAAAACCCTCAAACAGTTGCGGTCTCTCCAAGGGAAGCTCGCATACATCCGGTGATTTATCGCAAATCTTTCAGGCAAATGCCGCCCCTACAGTCACCTGATGAAGAAGGGAACCCCATTCGTCTGGGATCAAAAATGCCAAGGCGCACTAGACGAGATCAAGCAGTACCTACAGAACCCGCCGGTATTAGCTGCGCCGGTCAAAGGAAAACCCCTCATTCTTTATACAACCGCCCTCGAAGGTTCCTTGGGCGCACTATGGGCGCAAGAGAACGATCAGGGGAAAGAGAGAGCACTCTACTACTTAAGTCGAGTTCTACTGGGGGCAGAAAGCAATTACTCTCCCATTGAAAAACATTGCTTGGCGTTAATCTTCGCGATAACAAAGCTCAGGCACTATGCGTTGGCACATGAAGTCTGTCTCATCTCGAAGGTGGACCCTCTTAAATATCTGATGTCAAAAGCCATATTGACGGGACGACTCGCTAAATGGGCCCTGCTCTTGATGGAGTTCTCGATAACATATCAACCTCTCAAGGCAGTGAAGGGCCAGGCCATTGCCGATTTCCTCGCTGAGCACCCGATACCGGCCGATTCTCCTTTGAATTGTGACTTGCCAGACGAGCATGCATTTGATGCGATTAGCGGTGGAAGCACCCGATGGGAACTCTATTTCGATGGAGCGTCCTCTATAAAGAAACAAAAGCAAGGTATCCCAATGATCAAGTCAGGGATAGGCCTCATCTTTGCGACTCCACAAGGAGGGATAATGCGCTTCGCCTTCTCCTTAACAGAGCCGAGGACAAACAATGAAGCTGAATACGAGGCCCTGATAGCAGGTCTCGAGCTTGCCATTGACATGGGAATTGAAGACCTCCTCATATACGGGGATTCTCAGCTGGTCATTAGCCAAGTTAATGGTGACTACCAAACGTGCAAACCGGAGTTGGTGAGATACGGCGAAAGGGTGCAACAACTGTTGGCCCAAATTCCCTCCTATACTTTGGAGAACATACCGCGCGCGGAAAACAGCAAAGCAGACGCGTTGGCCAAACTCGCTAAAGAACTGGCTGACGAGAACCTCGATGACGTCAGAATCGTGGTACAAAGCCGTCGAGTGCTCGCCCCGGCAGAAATATCTCCGGAATCATGCAAAGAAAAGGGAGCGACTGAGCAGATGACCTTACAAATAAAGGACCATGAGAAGGCTGAAGACTGGAGGGAAGTCTTCATAGACTACTTTAAGTCCCGCCGAATGCCCGAAGAAGCGTCTTCAAGACATCAGCTCATGAAACGAGCTCTATCTTTCGCTTTTGTCAACAATACCCTGTACAAGAGATCGCTCGATTCTCTATGGCTGAGATGCTTAGGACCTGACGAAGCAGAAAAAGTCGTTCAGGAAGTTCATGACGGACTTTGCGGTTCTCACCAAGCAGGCCCAAAGATGAAGTTAAAGATTAAACGAATGGGCTACTACTGGCCCACAATGATCCAGGACTGCCTCGAGTATGCGAAGCAATGCCACTCGTGCCAGATTCATGGAGATTTCATCCATCAACATCCAAATCCGCTACACCCAACGGTGGCCAGCTGACCATTCGAGATGTGGGGGACTGACATAGTCGGCCCCATTGAACCAGCATCATCTCGGGGACACCGTTTTATCCTGGCGACGACTGATTACTTCTCCAAATGGGCAGAAGCAGTACCACTGAGGGAAGTGAAGACGGAGAATATCCTCCATTTCTTCAAAACGCACGTCATATATCGGTTTGGAACCCCACGGCGGATTATCTCCGATAACGGGCCAGCCTACAGGAGCCATAAGATTAGCCGCTTCGCGCAGCAGCACAATATAGACTGGAGGTATTCTTCAGTTTACAACCCGCGAGCCAACGGACTGGCCGAGGCCTTCAATAAGACCTTGACAAAGATCATAAAAAAGACCGTTTCCCGGAATAAGAGAGACTGGCACGAGAGGCTGCAAGAAGCCCTTTGGGCTTATCGAACTACATTCAAGACGGCCACAAACACAACGCCATACGCGTTAGTATTTGGGACGGAAGCAGTACTCCCCCTCGAGATAGAGTTACCCTCTCTACGAGTGGCAGTCCACCACGAACTGACCGACGAGGAAAATGCCCACCTTCGACTTGAGGAGCTTGATGCCCTCGACGAAACCCGACTTATAGCGCAACAACATCTAGAAGCCTACAAAGCAAAGATGACGCGCTCGTACGAAAGATTGACCAGGCCAAGGGCGTTCCGCCAAGGCGAACTCGTGCTGGTAGTCAAAAGACCTATGATCCCCAATCGTGCCAAGCGGGGAAAATTCGAGCCAAACTATGAAGGCCCATACATCATAGAACAGGTTTACCAGGGTGGAGCCTATCTACTGGTGGACATGCACGGTGAGAGGCCTTTCAGACCAATAAATGGCCGCTTCTTGAAGAGATACTATGCTTAGTGAGCCACAGCCTGGGTCAACGATAGATGACGACGACTATGTCCGCTCGCTATCTTCCTAGGCTCAGACTTTACAAGCAGTAGCTGGCCTTCCCATAACGACGGACCGAAACGTCCTTAAACTAGCGAGGGACCGAAACGTCCTTAAACTAACAAGAGACCGAAACGTCTTTAAACTATGAACGGACCGAAACGTCCTTAAACTATCAAGAGACCGAAACGTCTTTAAACTAACGGTGGACCGAAATGTCCTTAAACTAACGACGGACCGAAACGTCCTTAAACTAACGACGGACCGAAACGTCCCTAAATTACTGCCGCAGCATTCTTAGGCTGGCGAGACAGATAAAAAAAAAAATAAAAAAAAAAAAAAAAAAAAAAAAAAAAAAACGGTACGTCCATAAAGCAAAATGGGCACGGATGAAAACCCGAAAGGGCTCCGTGAGTAAAAACAGCAGGGCTACCGGCGAGTGTTTGTGAAAACCCGAAAGGGCGCAGCCTCGTTAAAAGTCACTTACAGGGTCCTCTCGACCTTGTAAGGAGAAATCACCTGCGTGAGATCCTTACGACTCACAAAGGAGCAACACACTTAGGGATCCTCACGATTCCTAAGGAGAAAATACACTTACGAGATCCTCACGACTCGTAAGGAGAATTTTCTTATGAGACCCTCACGGCTCATAAGACTTGAAAGTCTTAAGTTACAGAAACCTAAACCTGTTCTTAAGCGAATCCTCCACAACCTCCGATACTGCCCTACAAGCGGCTCGTACTGACCCTTGTATACAATCCACGGGCGCGAATAAACATTTCCCTAACAAAGTCCCACCCGCGACTGGGGATATATCTACATGGTGAACAACCCTTGCAAGTCCTCTCGACTTATAAGGGGAAAATCCTCTTTGTAAGATCCTTACGACTTACAAGAGAACATGCACTTAAGAATCCCCACGATTCTTAAGGAGAAAACACACCTGCAGGATCCTCACGACTTGTAGGGAGAAACGCCTTTGTGAGACCCTTACGGCTCATGAGGTCAAAAGCCTTGGTCGACAGGACCCTTAACCCTGTTTGCTAAGCCACCTTTGTTCAAACGTCGACAGAGGCAAATGATGATCCGCTCCTGGCAACATTCCAGTTGTAGCGGTGCTGATGCCGAAACCCGTATCCAAGAAATCCGAGCTTGCCGCAAGAAGCTAGCAAGCCACAAATGCATGACAAAATGGCCGAAATGACGGGACAACTTGCAAAATCTCAGCGGTTCACAGATAACTTAGTGTTCATCACCGTGGCACTCGTCTCGATACAGCAGACGCGATACCAGCAAATGAAGCGAAGGCCAAATTCCTAGCATTCATTGTCTCGACGACACAACATCAAGCGAAACGGAACAGTGGCAACCCCAAGTTCCATGGCTCAGCGACACATATCGCCAAGAGTCAACCCCCATCCCGTGAAATGCGGATACAATCAGCAAACTTCCTGGTTACGTGGAAAGCGGATAACGTCACTCTTTGACCCCGTGGAAAACGTCCAGAGCGGATCCTGGTCCTCGCAGAGCATGGCAGTGAACCCGTGCGAAGCATCCAGAGCGGAGCCTAGTCCTCGCCTAACACGGCAGTGAACCCGTGTGAAGCATCTAGTGCAAACTTCCTGGTCACGTAGAAAGCGGATAACGTCACTCTTTGACCCCGTGGAAAACGTCCAGAGCGGATCCTGGTCCTCGCAGAGCATGGCAGTGAACCCATGTGAAGCATCCAGAGCGGAGCCTAGTCCTCGCCTAACACGGCAGTGAACCCGTGTGAAGCATCTAGTGCAAACTTCCTGGTCACGTGGAAAGCGGATAACGTCACTCTTTGACCCCGTGGAAAACGTCCAGAGCGGATCCTGGTCCTCGCAGAGCATGGCAGTGAACCCATGTGAAGCATCCAGAGCGGAGCCTAGTCCTCGCCTAACGCGGCAGTGAACCCGTGTGAAGCATCTAGTGCAAACTTCCTGGTTACGTGGAAAGCGGATAACGTCACTCTTTGACCCCGTGGAAAACATCCAGAGCGGATCCTGGACCTCGCAGAGCATGGCAGTGAACCCGTGCGAAGCATCCAGAGCGGAGCCTAGTCCTCGCCTAACACGGCAGTGAACCCGTGTGAAGCATCTAGTGCAAACTTCCTGGTTACGTGGAAAGCGGATAACGTCACTCTTTGACCCCGTGGAAAACGTCCAGAGCGGATCCTGGTCCTCGCAGAGCATGGCAGTGAACCCGTGCGAAGCATCCAGAGCGGAGCCTAGTCCTCGCCTAACGCGGCAGTGAACCCGTGTGAAGCATCTAGTGCAAACTTCCTGGTTACGTGGAAAGCGGATAACGTCACTTTTTGACCCCGTGGAAAACATCCAGAGTGGATCCTGGTCCTCGCAGAGCATGGCAGTGAACCCGTGCGAAGCATCCAGAGCGGAGCCTAGTCCTCGCCTAACACGGCAGTGAACCCGTGTGAAGCATCTAGTGCAAAATTCCTGGTTACGTGGAACGTGGATAACGTCACCCTTTGACCCCACGGAAAACGCCCAGAGCGGAGCCTGGTCCTCGCCAAGCACGGCAGTGAACCCGTGTGAAGCATCCAGAGCAAACACCGGACTGTGGAGTCCTTAAAATCCACGGACTATGACGTCCTTAACCTCGACCGCGATGTCTTAAAACTAACAACCAACCACCCCTATTCCTCACAGATTTTTGCCTCGGTTTAAGGGTACATCTCTTCACTCCTTTGATGCCCAGCGTTGTAATTCCTCAACGTCTTCAAAGAGGTGACGGGTCCCTGTAACCAAACATCGGACTGTGGAGTCCTTAAATCCACGGACTATGAGGTCCTTAACCTTGACCGTGATGTCTTAAAACTAACATCGGACTGTGGAGTCCTTAAATCCACGGACTATGAGGTCCTTAACCTTGACCGCGACGTCTTTAAACTACAATATCTGGAGAAACCCCTGACTCCATAGAGCACGGGCGAGGGTAACCGCATCCGGCACTCGCAAATCCTCACGGCTGGGGAGAGAAAAACTCTTTATGAGACCCTCGTGGCTCGTAAAATGCAGAAGTCTCAGAAAGCATATCTTGAACCTGAACCCTGAGTCATCCCTGTCCTGCAAGGAGATCGAAATAGAATATCCGCAGAATGCATTCAATGAAAAGAGGACACATCATTGAGAGGAAAATTGTATCTTTTATTCATAAACCAAAATGGATACAAAATACAATTCATAAAAAAAGGAAGATACCCTTATTCATGAGTATGTACAAAAAATAGAAGAAAAGATACAAGTCCTTAAGCCGGCGGACGGTGCAGTAACTTCACCAGCTCGTCATTCTGTTGTTGAGCCACAGCTTCATGACGCAGGATCTCCAGAAGACGAGCCTCCGCCTGAGCTTGCTGGGCCTGATATAAAGCAAGCCGGGCTTCAAGCTCTTTTTCAGTGGCCTTGTGAGCCTCAACCCTCTCGCGAGTAAACGTGGCGGCTTTATCAAGAGCCACCACCTCCTTAATGGACTCCTGAAGCACCCGCCACAGCTCATACGCTTCGTTGGCTTTGGCTGTAAGACTGGTCTGAAGCTCGCCCAACGCCTTGGAGGCTAGCTCCCTCTCTGAGAACTTACGGCCAAGTCTCTTCTCGCACGACGTCATGTTGGCCGCATGTCGTGCTATCAGATCTCGTAACTCCGCCTTTGCAGCCACGGCCTCCGAGGAAAGGCGAGAACACTCGAGAGCATACAAACAGGCCTCCACCTTCCTACAAAAATCCACCCAGACCCGCACCACCGCCTCACTGTGATAGGTGGCGAGAAAAGGAAGGGAGCCGTTAGCTTCAGCGGCGAACGCTTCGGCCGTGGTTGCACTACCAGCACGAAGCTCCTCGATAAAGGAAGATAAGGAGACCAGGCTCAATTGGGCCAAGCGCTCTGAAGCCCGCAAAGCATAGGGGCCGGACGGCATCACAATGCGTGATTCCGAAGCCATGGAGACCGGCAAGGCTGTTCAGATTTGGCAGATGTTAGTAAAACTTTTAAACGCAAGATGAACAGGACTTTGATGAGACGTCACTCACCGACAGTCATGCACGAGGGAGTTGAAGGTTCCCCTGGCCCTTCGACGACCTCGACCTCATCATCGGCTTCTAAAACTATAAAGACATTAACGTCATTTCACAAAATAGTGACAATGCTATGATAAAAAATGGCAAATGACACTAACCCTGTCCGGAGGAAAGGACAATACGCTGAGGGGGAATCGCCTGCGGGGTGCCATCTCCAATAGACGCTGAAATGATTGGCGAGGCGATAGATCCGCGATCGTGGCTGCCAAACCGCGTAATTCTGGAAAAGATAAAAGATTTTAGACCATGAAAGGGTTACTAAATTAAAACGCAGAAGAATACCTTCGACACTCCTCCCATTCTGAGCCAGGGGGATAGCAGCCTCGATGGTCTCCGCCATAGCCTCAGGCTCCAACAAAGGGAGAGTAGTCCCGACTACTTCACTTCCAGCCTTTGGGCCACCTTCAGCAAGAGTCATTAGGGTGGCGGCCTCCATAAGAGCATTCCCCGAAGGGGCAAGCACTCCTTGATCAGGAGTCGCCGCTGGAGGTTCTATCACGAGAGGAGCAGCCTCATCAGCCCCCTCCACACCTAGCAAGGCCTCGTTGAGAATTTCGGCGGGCTTTAGCTTTAAGGGGCCAATAGGAAGCTCCCCCAGCGTTGAAGATTCTGCACGGTTCAAATGAAAATAATGATACATACCCATGAGCATAAATAATCAGAAAGACTACAAAAGAAGCACAGCGTACCTATACGCAAAGAAGCCTTTGACATGGCTTCTTCAAGCCGCTTTTCCTTCTCAAGGAGATAAGCTCGCCGAGGTTTAAGGGTAGACTCATGACCACCGGTCCATAGAGAAAGTGCATCAGCTGCATCCTCTGAAGCGACCTGCTTCAAAGCCCTTTCCCCCCATTCCTCCAAAGGGCCGATAAATCGCCGCCGAATCCACGAAGGGTCCTCGTAAAAAATTACAGCGGGATAAGACTTCTTCGGAAACTTGGCATCATGGGACGGGTCTTGCGAACGCCGTAAGGCCTCAGCCAGTTGTGCGGCCTCCTCGTCAGCCGAACTCGGAAAGAGGAGTACAGTATCAGACGCGGGCAAGGCCAAGGGTTCGTCGTCAAGGATAGGCTCAGATTCCATCACAGAGTCGAGCGGAGTAGTAGCCACTTTCATCTGTCGCTTAGACCCAGAGCCGGTCGCTGAAGATGGCCGCTTCCTCCCTCGTGAAGCCTTAGGGCGACGCTGGCCCACATCGCCTTCGATGCCTTCGTCCCTGGAAGACGTCGGCGTCGTCGACGCTGCGGGAGGCGGCGCCGCCACCGGCAGAGGTACTGCCACTGGAGCCCGTCTACCTCGCGATCGAGAACCCAAGGGCATACCAGCGGTCGGAGTGAGGTCTACCCCTGACTCCCCCGGAATGAGGGCAGCGCCAATTTCCCTCAGAGGAAAGCGGACTGGAACCCTCGGTCGCAACTCAACTCGCGAGACCTGAGGAGGAGCGTCATGACCAAGAAGAACCCTTCTTTCTTCAGCAATAATCGGGGTGACCCGATGAAGATACCAACCTGTGAATGCACCCACGCATCGAGGGATGTACTCGGCTTCAGGGACCATGAAATGAGAGCCGGTGTTCAGCCTCATGAAATGATGAGCTGCGTCGCGAACAGCGTCGAGCGAAGGAACTGGAGCAATCATAAAAGCCTCAAAAGGAACGCCCTGGTCATATCCGAGCTGCCGAGCAAATCGATGAGGATTATACCGCATAAAAAGGGCTGCACTATCCTGGCGAAACACCAAGTAGCCCGGTCTAATTGAATACAAGTAGATGGCCTCTCGGGGCTTCAGAGAAGGTGCGTTGTCCTTTGACTGGTCCCAAAGTTGCTGAACAGGACCCGAAGAAGAAGACAGAACCCGATCATTAAAAGCTAACCCGCCGGCGGTAGCGTGAGGGGAAATCAGCACCCTAATAGCCCCAGATTGAGTTGGATCGACAGCGGAAGCACCTACCAGTCGCATAAGTCGCGGGAAGGTATAGGCGTCGTAAAAAGCGGGCCTTTGATGCATGGCAAAAGACCCCAGCACATGCATTTCGATCCACGACGTGAAGTAATGAAGCGAAAAGTTCACTACGTCTACGCCAGGCATAGAGGTATTAGCCGCAGTACCCAATCCATTATAGAGGTGCGCCAGGGCTGGGATGCCAATGGCCAACCGCGTCCCCTCCGCGATACGATGCGCCGGGTAGATGACCGAAGCCCTCATGAAGCGGCGATGCATAGGGATGACGAACCAACTGAGCCAGACACTAATAAACCCCACAAAGAACGTCTCCTCATCCATACCAGGTGCCGCAATGGACTCAAAAGACATTGGCGATATAATAGGGATGTAATACTGAGGTAGATCTGATTCGTTGGCCGGCAACCTTTTCAGACCAAACCCAAAAGGGTCCCCAATGTTGGCAAACTTTGGGGCTGTCTTCGGTAAGGCGTCCTCACGAATGAAACAAGCAATGAAGCTCTTGAAAGTAACGCCTTGCTCCTCAGACTCGGTGAATAATTGATCAAAAATGCCTAAAGCCCTAATTAGACTAGGGCGCTTGTGTCGAACAGCATTCTCAGCAGATAAGCCGTCAACTGGGGCGGGCTCAGGTTCAAAAATGTACTCGTCAGGGGGCAGCAACTCCTCGTACATGTTACCCCTTATCGGCAATCCCGAAATTTCATAAAACTCGGCTAAAGAAATCGAAACCTCGCGATCTCCCAGAAGAAAGGTATTAGTGGGAAGATTCCACTGGTTCAGAAACGCCTTAACCCACCAAGCATGCGGGGACTTGTAATGGAATAGCGACGCGTATACGGCCTGATAAAGCCCGACTTTCTGCAATCGCGCCCGATGGGCAGAAAGGATGTAGCGAGCCCAAAGAAGGTAGCCCGTAGGATGCCTGGGGGTGAGCCCTATCTTATAAATCTGCCCCCACGGGTGGGCCTCACCCTGGCAAATGCGCCGTCCCAAGATGTTTATAGCCGGGATCGGATGGTTCGGAATGCCGGTCGTCGAAGGCTCCAGTCTCCCCGTTGGAGTCCAATTGGGCATTTCCACGGCGAAAGCTGTCCTTGGAGGATCCATCGGTAAAAATGGGAAAGTAGGCTCCGTTGGCACCGCGCAAAGAAAACTCCTGCGACCTTGAATAATCTGACTGTACCAAGGTCCCCATTGAAGAAGGTTGGCGCAGTTCGGGTCATGGGCTCTAATCATCGCCATCGCCTCTTCATCAGACGGTGACTGAGGAAAGGCCGCCTCCGAGCGAGAGAAAGGAAAGCGTGGAGCAGAAGTCATCGCACCTGAAAACCAATAAAGGAAGACCGTTAGAAGAAAAGTCGGCAACGTACATTCATGCATGAACATGAAGACTAAGTAAAGAAAGCAAAAACAAAGCTTCCTGGGACCATTGGCTACAAAACACATGGGCCCCACAGAATCCAGATGACGGCACATCAATAAGAAGGCCAAAACGCAACAATAAGACAAAGGGAATGTCCGCATTTAATAAAAGGTGGTAACCATGCATATTCCCCTCAACAAGATCTGGCTAGGGCGCTACAGCGAACCCAACAAAATCAAGGGAATTAAGTTCCCACAGAAGGCATCATTACAAAATCCCCATCGCATTAATTGCAGAAGAACCGCCTCGAGCCAAGAGACCCCAGAGATTCTCTGTGTGAAGAAATCGAGTTCTTCGCTGGAATTTAATTCCTTACTAAGGAAAGGGAATTAAATTCCCAGAAACATTTTGAATGGAATTAAATTCCATGAGTTTGAACCGCCATCATCGTCTCCCTAAGGGATCATCTGAACCCTAAGTGATCTACTGCGGGAAGTCAAGTGGTCTCATATTTTGGTTAAATTACTTGGAGAAAAATGGGTTCTTCGGGAAACCCTCGATCTGGATTTTAAATCCAGAGAGTTTTGTCAAAACAAAGGTGCTTCGATTACCATTACCTGAGGAAAAAGGGTCCTCTTCGAACAGAGTTAAACTCTGGAAAATCTTAAAACAGAGAACTAAGCTCTGGAAGAAGAGAATTGAATTCTCAAAGAAAAGTTCTCAGAGGAAGAAGACGAGCAGAGTGAAGGCTCCTATGAAGAGACAGCGGTATTTATAGAAAACAGTGGAAACGCTTCATCTCCCAAATCCCTAAATGAATCCAACGGTCGCAAGAGATGACAGCGTTGCACTCACGTGCAGACACGTGAGAACAACGCTGTGGGGGCATTTGTTTCCTGATTTAAAATCAGGAAAGCTTCTGTGGAAAGCTTCAAAAGGGGGTCACGTGCTTACACGTGACTAGCGGTCACGTGTTGGCACGTGACACCTAAAAACTTCATTAAGGCAAGTTCAATTCCCTGACTGCGAAGAAGGAAAAGAAAAGCTTCAAGGGGAGTCACGTGCTCCCACGTGATCAGGGTCACAGGGCGACACGTGACGTTTAAATGCAAGCGTCAAAGGCACGTCGGGTAACTGACCAAGTCAAGAAAAAGGCTTCAGAAGAAGTCACGTGCTCCCACGTGATCAGGGTCACGTGTTGGCACGTGACGTTTAAGGCAGCAAACGCATTCTTCAGAACAACCAAAGAAAGAAAGTTCAAACAAGGATCACGTGCTCACACGTGACCAGGGGTCACGTGGTAACACGTGACGGCTGAGCAGCAGAAGAGGGCAGAACGCAGAAAGAAAGCGGATCCTTCATTCCAAAGGGGGTCACGTGCTCACACGTGACCATGGATCACGTGGTCACACGTGACCGGCTTTCAAAGCCCATTTTATCAACAGAATTAAATTCTGAAAGAAATTCAGATCTTGCCAAAGGAACGCAACTATATGCATCCAATCAAATTAAAGATTCAGAGGTCATTTATTTATGGAAAATCTCGGGTTTGGAAAGATTTCCCCCTTAAATCTAACCAAAATAAAAAGGGAGAATCTCTGGATTTGAAATCCAAAGGTGAATAATATTCACCTAATAATCCAAAGGTCCAGAATGAACAATAAATGCAAATCAAATATCTCCATGAAGATTCGTCAAAAACGGATTGATTCGGCTGCTTCTCCTATAAATAGGAGCCAAGAGATACAGATAGACACGGGTAGAGAAAGAAAAAAGGAGAAAAGCTTTGATACTTGGAAAAGACTTCGATTTTCTGCAAAAACCCTAGGTAAGAAAGGGAAGGCCTTTTGGAAGAGGGGGAATTTAATTCCCAACAGAGTTTAACTCTGATACATAAAACAGAAGAGTACATTTCTTCTCTCTTTGATAGAGGATCTGCAAAGTGCACATCTCCCCTTTAGGTTGAGAATTTAATTCTCAATGGGTTGAGATCCTGCCATGCAGATCCAAAACATAGAGAGGGAACGCAAGCATGAGAATTTAATTCTCGCAGAACTATAGGAATTCAATTCCTTTAAAAAATAAAATTAGGGCTCGACCCTGTATCATGGGAATTTAATTCCTTCAAAACAAAAGAAACAGGGTTGAACCCTAATTAAGAATGTGGTTCTGTGGAAATAACAGGAATTTAATTCCCTTAATTATAATTCTTTAAAATGGGAAGTATAATTCCTTGAAAGCTTTTATTAAGGGTTGAACCCTTTCCAGTTCTCCATATAAACGAGGAATTTAATTCCTACAGAAAATTCAGAGTTCAACTCTACAAGTCTTCAAAAGGAAATAGGAATTGAATTCCTCTGAAATTTAAAGTTTGAGGAATTTAATTCCTGAATAAAGAAAGGAGTAACAGATCCTCTAAAAAAACATAGAGGTAGGGTCACGTGCCACCACGTGACCCCCCAAAACCCCTACAGAAAGCCCCTTCGAGGCAGCACCCCACGTGACCCACGTGACCTTGGCAGAAACTCTAATATACAAGCATTTGAATGCCCGTCACGTGATGGCACGTGATGCTTTGAAAGAAATGATAATTTCAGCAAAACAACTGAAGGGAGGGCGCTCTCGCGTACTGCCACGTGACCCTTCTTACCTTAGTGTTTAACACTAAAATTAAAACTCTCAAGCCCAGTGTTAAAACACTGTCGGGCCTTGGCATTCAATGCTGGTTAGAAAGCCTTATTGGCAGTGTTCAACACTGATCTGTTTTAGTGTTTAACACTAATTTGAGAAAGCCTTAGTACTGGTGTTTAACACCAATTATCTCTTAGTGTTGAACACTAACTCATCAATCTTATCCCCAGTGTTCAACACTGATTGCTCTGAAATATTTAACACCAGGCTTTGGCCCAATTGGCTAAAGGGATAGAGGCAAACACTCTCCCTCAATGGAACAACAAAGAGTCAATATTCCAGACCTGACTGGACTTAGCCCAAGCTGGCCATAAGTCCTCAATTTGTGATTAACTGAGCCGATGGGCTCATGACATAATCGAACAGTCTTGACCCAAATTGGGCCACGGACTATCTAATCCACCCCGGTTCTAGGGTACATCTCTTCACTCCTTTGATATTTGGCATTGTAATCCCTCAATGTCTTCAAAGAGGTGACGGGTCCCGAAGACCATTCATGACATGGACTGTGGGGTCCTTAAACCCATGCATGATACAAAATTCCTGGTTACGTGGAACGTGGATAACGTCACTCTTTGACCCCGCGGGAAACGTCCAGAGCGGATCCTGGTCCTCGCAGAGCACGGCAGTGAACCCGTGTGAAGCATCCAGAGCGGAGCCTGGTCCTCGCCTAGCACGGCAGTGAACCCGTGTGAAGCATCCAGAGCACATACCGGACTGTGGAGTCCTTAAACCCATGGACTATGATGTCCTTAACCTTGACCGAGATGTCTTTAAACTACCCATTGACCGAGATGTCTTCAAACTACCCATTGACCTAGATGTCTTTAAACTACCCATTGACCGAGATGTCTTTAAACTACCCATTGACCGAGATGTATTTAAACTACCCATGGACCGCAATGTCCTTAAACTACCCATGGACCGCAATGTCCTTAAACTAGAACGATAGAGCCTCCATATGCTCTTTCGTCGGATCTAAACGGTCCTGTTTAAGTCGATCTTAGCCTCAAAAATGGCTAACGCGTCCTTAAACCTTCAAGCAGACTGGACTACAAATCCCCCCAATTAACTCTGGTTCGAGGGTACATCTCTGAATCCCTCTGACACCCGTCGTTGTAATCCTTCAACGTCGTCAGAGAGGTGACGGGTCCCGACGGCCACACACATACGATGGACCACTATGTCCCTAAAACTGGAACAATGGAGCCCAAACGCTCTTTTGTCGGATCCAAACGATCCTGTTAAGTTGATCTTAGTCTCAAATCGGACTAACGTATCCTTAACAAACGTTTGAGTTGATCTTAGCCTCAAGCATAGCTAACGTATCCTCAAACCAAACCCCCAAACCCAAATCTAAGATAACTCGGATTTGGACTAGTCCATGCCCTACGGGCGACGACATAACTCAGTCTCCGTAAACGATCCACGGGCAATGAAACATAAAACAAGAACACACGACACGAAGTGACCATCTGGAGAAGGAGAAAGTTGTTACCGCAAAGCGGTAGCGTAATTAACTGCAGGGGCTTGCGCCTGCAGGGAAGAGCGTCCCCACAATCAAAAACCCCTCGAACGAGCGTTCCCAACTTGGCGTCTTCGTCAGATCCCCCCTCGTTCGAGGGGTTTTTGATTGTGGGGACGCTCTTTAAGATATGGTGGCAAGGATATGTTGCTCGTCGGCAACATTTCAAACGCATGAAACGCAAGAGCCGTCGGGAGCAAAGAAGCGCCGTTGACGGGCCCAACAGAATTACTGGCAACTGTTATATGGCTCATGCCGAGGGGTCGCAAGTCCTCACCTTTGGGAGCGACTCTGACGAAGAAGTGACTCTGGGCCCTCTCTTTGAAGAATCCGCACTAAGGAAAGATGAGGAATCAGAAGCCTGCGGAAACACTCAGTTGCGCAATCGCACACTCCCGGAAAAGAATCTCGGGCCTACGAACAGAAAAGATAAGGGAAAGGAAAAGGTCACTGAAGATATCACTTTGGATGACCAAGTCGCAAAAGAATTGGCTGCCAAAGACCCTCCTAGGACAAAGCGGACTCCGGGTGGATCATCGGTGACCGAGAGGCGTTCAAGCGGAGTTCTTTCAAACCCCTAGTAGCCGAGGAGTTTAGCGTAGGGAGCTACAAAGGTTGTACTCTCTAAACCCTAGTTTTCCTTTCATATGATGATGTGATAAATTTTGAAACCCTAATTTTTCTAGGATCGATCTTTTGCATGTTAACTTAGCACCCTAAAAATTCCATCTTTGGTACATGTGATGCTTCCAAACCCTTCATGAGGTGCTAGGTAGACCTTTCATTGGTATCAGAGCCAACCTAGAACATTAGGCGACCTTTTTACGAAGTTAAAAGTCCGATCGAACCGAAATACGGCATTTTAGAGTGCTCTCTGGAAATTTTTTAAAATTTGACATTTTTCAGAATTAAAAATTTGTAGAAATTAAAGCAGGCAAATCTAAGAATTACTGTAAAATTCGATGAAGTGAACTGTTCATATTGCCGCGGAAACGCGGCCTAAGCTTGCTTAGGCCGCGGTTCCGCGGCCATTTACATCCATCAATGGATAATTTTTATATAGTAATTCTTTATTATGCTTGTATATTTTTAGGGTATTTTTAATCTGAATTTGTGTTGTTTGTTCTGGAGTTGGTTTTGGACTCGTCGATTCGATCGGAATTTTCATTTCGTGGCTTTTCCGAGTAAATTAGAAAGTAGTGAAGTGTTTGAACGAGTATCATTTGCTCACTTTCCACGAGGTTTAAATCCTTCGGAGGTTTGTGCAAGTTTGTTTGTGGTGGACCCTCTAGAATACAACAAACCTTAACTCGATTATGTGACCGTCTTGAACTGCCTTTTGAACCTTAGGGTTTGGGGCAGTACGGCGTGCCACATGTGAGGCGTTGGCTTGACCCTTCTACGGCTGGACCTCTACCGCTGTGTCACGCTCCGTGTTTTTGAACTCCGCTCAAGTGTTGAGCTTTAGTGAATCTTGGGTATTTGATCGTTCGTTCGAAAACTTTAATACTGTCTAATTATCTGGAATGTGATGCAATGTGTGGAATTCATATTATAGGACATGAAATACGAGGTATGTGATACTTCGCATTTACGATGTCTAAAGAGAATGTGGATTCCAGATATTGCAGTTTTACACTTTCTTTTCTGTGACCGTAAGTGTTGTATGTCGATATCGCCGGTTTCGTTGCTATACGTCAACGACAATTGGGGTACACATACATACTTACGTTGATGATATGTGATATTATGTGTTGCTGAGATATGATGTGCAGGATTGTCGCGATATAATAGCCCGGGGTTTTTTTTTATGTGAGATGAGAGTTTTATATTTTCATTCATGTAAATTCAAATGTAATGTACTATTCTTTTATTTGGGGCACATCCGGGTTGAGGTTGTGTCACCTGTGTTGTATATTATTTACCTTTCCGTATTAGGATGGACACAAGGAGGGGAGCACAGGTGACCGGGTTCTGGGGTTCAGTGGGAGGCCATCTCGAGGAGTCGAGACCGGGTCTCCTAAACTCCAGAATTGGTAGGGTCGCTTGCCGCTCTCGTAGGGGTCCAGGGTGTGGGCTTGGCTATTCATAGCGACTGTGGAATCCGTATTTTCTATTGTTGTTTAAATACTAAATACGGACGTCCTAGTATATCCCACATTATATCTATGTTTCTGCTGCGATATCTGTGATGTGATCATTAGATATGTTCTGTGATGGATACAGTATATAGTATATATGATATATTATATAGGCGTTACTTATGTTTTACACCTGCGCTAGCCCTGCCCAGCTCTGCCGTTAGTTATCTAACCTAACGGTGCACGAGGGGACATCGAGGCGAATGCGGATGGCATAAGTGTACGTCGCATTTATCTGTGATGTTTAGGTAACTTAAATGTTGGGACTTCATTAATGTGATTAATGAAAGAAAAGAAACCTAAAAGATGTTGTAGAATCAAATTTTAAATAAAACAGGTAGCTACAGTTCTTGCTTTGCACAGCGGTATATGTGATATATCCTGCACCTTATTCGATGAGGAAAGGACTGAGATCCCTTCACCGGGAGTGACTCCTTTAGCAATAACTGGAAGATGCTACTCACTCGGTTTGTATTTTGATTGTTTCTATAGTTTCTGCTTTGCACAGTGATATATATGATATATCCTGCACCTCATTCGACGAGGAAAGGGCCGACGATCCCTTCACCGGGAGTGACCCCTTTAGCAAAACTACAAAAAGCCTCAAAAACACTCCATTTCAAAATTCACTTGATTCTACAATGATATCAAGTTCATTATGCAATAGGTTTTCAGAAAAACCTGCGTAGCCCTCCGTCATTTCAGATAAGTACTACTTAGTATTCATACTGCGCTAGTTTGGCCTCCGTCAAGGCGTAGTGTATGGTAGCTAACTAGTGCTTATCTGCTAGCATATGATGTGATTGGATTAGGGTATTCGTACGGTGTAGTTTGGCCTCCGTCAAGGGTCGTACGGGTGGGTTTAATTCAATCAAGAAATGACGGGTTGAACTTGACTAGCGCCCTGTGGGTAGTTTGGCCTCCGTCAAGGTCATGGGACGCTAGGGGCAAAAAATATTATCGGGAATTTCAAGTGTTGAAATTTGCAATGAGATTGCATACCTTCTATGAGATAGTTGGATCCCGATACCCACTGCGAGTAAGAGTTACTCCTGGGAGAGTTTTACACATTACAATTAGCCGATCAAGTAGGTGTCTAGAAAGGTGTCAACGGGGTTACGCCTCTGGGAAAACGAGGTTTACTTTAATTAGGTCCGTGCAAAAGCACGGGGAACCTCCCTCAAAGTACCGACACTGGCCTGTCTGAAAGATCGGCGAAGTTGTACGGTGTAATTAATCCCGGCTAGTCTTTCCTTTTAGGGTTTGAAGGAAGATTTGATAAAAACCAGTGGGAGCCATCCTGATTAGATAAGATAATAACCAATCTGATCTTGCAAGAGCATACGCTAAAGTGTTTTCTTCTCTCTCTCTCCAGGTAGCAACCATGTCATGCCTTAATCAAGATAATAATATGGATGTATTGACCGAACCCGCATGTTATACTGTGCAGGGGAACGTTGAACCCGTTCTATCTTATAAGTGTTATAAGAACGAATAGGAAACAGGACAATATCTGGATTCTCACACCGCCCAAACGGAGAACATGCATGTTGATGCACCTTCTTCGGGTGTGTTTGTCATTGAGAACTGTTTTTCAATTCACCCTACGTCCTGGGTATTAGATACCGGATCAGGATCCCATATATGTAAACAGTTGCATGGGCTACGGAAAGGTAGAGAACTGGGAAAAGGTGATCATTCCGTTCAAGTAGGGAATGGTGCAAGTATTGCAGCCAAAGCAGTTGGCGAATATCACCTAGTATTACCAAGTGGTGATACTCTGATTCTAAATGAGTGCTATTATATACCGAACATGATGTGCAACATTATATCAGTTTCTTTATTAAGTAAAGAAGGATATAATTTTGTAGTAAAGGATAATGTTATGAACATATTCCTAGATCAAAAGTTGATTGCATCAGGCTCGTTACATAATGGCATATTCATTCTAAATCAAAATACAGTCCTCAATATACAAAACACACACAAGAGGAAAAGTTCAGAAATGAACGAATCCCTCTTGTGGCATTGTAGACTTCGTCATATCAATGCGACACGACTGGCTAAGTTACATAAAGATGGATATTTGAATTCGTTCAAATTATCATCTTATGATACTTGCCATTCATGTCTCAAAGGCAAGATGACCAAAACTACGTTTACGGGACACGGAGAAAGAGTTACAGAACTCTTGGGACTGGTGCATAGCGATGTATGCGGTCCCATGTCTACACATGCCAGGGATGGTTCTTCCTACTTCATTACACTCACTGACGATCTCTCAAGATTCGGATATGTGTTCCTAATGAAACACAAGTCTGAAGCTTTTGAGAAATTCGGAGAATATAAAAACGAAGTAGAGAACCAAACAGGCAAAAGTATTATGATCCTTCGATCTGATCGAGGAGGAGAATACTTAAGCAATGAATTCAGAGATTATCTAAAAGAGAATGGGATTCTCTCTCAGCTTACTCCTCCTTATACACCACAGCACAACGGTGTATCGGAGCGGAGAAACCGCACCCTATTAGATATGGTGCGCTCTATGATGAGTGCAGCCGAGTTACCTATTTCCTTCTGGGGATATGCACTGGAGACAACTGCATACCTATTGAATATAGTTCCAACCAAATCAGTGCCTACCACTCCATATGAGATATGGAATGGTAAGAGACCATGTCTTAATTTTATTCAGATATGGGGTTGTCCGGCCTATGTTAAAACACAAAATCCGGACAAACTCGAGGCAAGGTCTGTTCTATATAAGTTTGTAGGATATCCCAAACATTCGCGAGGGTATATCTTCTACCACTCCGAGGAACAAAAAGTGTTTGTTTCTCGACATGCCACTTTGTTAGAAAATGGTTTTCTTATGAAACAGACAAGTGGTATTGAGGTAGAACTGGAAGAGGTTCCAGCGACACAAACTATAACAGAAGACTTGGTAGAACCAGAGAATTCAGTAGTACCTGACGAACCCCAGCCGCTCCGCCGATCTAGCAGGGTTTCTCATCCACCTGAGAGATACTACGGTTTTCTCATTGATGGTGGAAGCGAGGATTGCATCATGGAGGATGATGATCCAACTAGCTTCGAGCAGGCCATCACGAGTAAGGACTCAGTGAAATGGCTGGATGCAATGCGGTCCGAGATGGAATCCATGTACACCAACAAAGTATGGACTTTGGAAGTTTCTCCTGAAGGGGGAAAACCCATTGGGAGCAAGTGGATCTTCAAGAAAAAAATTGGTGTAGATGGGAAAGTGGAGACTTTCAAAGCTAGACTTGTTGCAAAGGGTTTTCGTCAAAGACCCGGTGTAAACTACGACGAAACCTTTTCTCCAGTGGCTATGCTTAAATCCATCCGGATCATGCTTGCCATCGCTGCTGTAAGTCTACGCTAGCGCCCCGGCAGTCTACAGACGCCAAAATGCGGAACAAAACTTTTAAACTGGCGCTATCGTATACTTTAACCCGGATCTTCCATTATTGCTAAACTAACAAACTGTAAAGAGTGTAGAATGGTTATACCGAACGATCCGAGTCCTTCGTTCTTCAACCATCATCCCACGATCCGTTGCGGCTGCTCCGATCTCGTCGATCTCCGATCTCCTCCGTCGAGGTGGCACCACATGATCGGTTCTTTAAACGGGCTCCCGCCTCTGACTCGAGGCAACTCGATCGTCAAGTTTGCTAAAAGAGACGACAAAGATTGGTGTAGAGAATGAGTAGATGACTTTGTCTCACTTCGTCCAACTCCGTGGACGATCGGTTAATGAAGTTGCCGAAGGAATCGGGTGATGGAATGAAATGGACTGTGAAATTCCATACACCGATAAAACCTATCATATCTTTTCTAGCAAATGAAAACTCAAGTGAGAGTTAGAATGAGGAGAGAGAGAGGGCAAGCCATATATAGCAAGAGGGAGGTGACCGTAGGAGGAGGGGGTGACCTTAAGCAAAAGCTTCTCACTTCTAAATATCTTTAAGAAAACAAGAAGCTTTAATGATAAAGGATGAATCACTTAAACACCTCATCAAGCATTAATGAACCATTAAATGCAACCAATGAAAACTTAACACCAATTAATCCTAGTCACCTCATCTAGAACCTTCTAGAAGAATCCACACTCATCTCAAGAAAAGACAAATCCGTCTTTAACCGAATGTTAAAAGACGGCTGATAGAAAACTGGAAACTGGCAACTTCCAAAAGTGATCCTGAAACGACTTTCAGGAAAACCCCGAAACTGTATAAATATACCCGCATTTGTATTACGACCGAATACAAATGCAACTGAGACAAAGATATTATACCTACTCAATATAATACTCGGATCCGGCTTAAACCAAAGCCGACCAGTATTATCTGCCCGAAAAATAACACGTGCGAAAACGCACGTGCATTTTCCGAACCCTGCCATAAAACCATACGGCCTCTACAACGTTTCGCCCGAACTTGGGAAACTGTCTGTGGGGGACTCTAATGACTCGTCAGCACCGTGGCAGTGGGTTTAACCACAAACCGTCAGCGGCACTAGCAATGCGTAACGGCTGCCCATGGACTGACCTCAAGGGATGCCGATGAGCGCACTCATCCGGAAAACCCTACTGAGCCTAACAGTGACAATGTATATACAGTCCGGTCCGTTCGTCAATGAGTATCGCATATCCGCCTAGGGGGCTAGTAACGTCAGACCCCCGATAGCAGTATAAGTCATGTCGGAGTGAAGCCCAAATACACCCTGAGATACTACTGGAGTACCTACCAGTAAATCTCCTACCATGGCCATGGATTTGTGTAATGGCTCTCCTAGACACAGCACGACCTCGCCCCCAATACCGGGAGAGACGAATCCCCTGCCGATCCGCTCACGTGCCTCCATATGGCTCGGGACTGTACCCAAAAGCTACCTGTTTGCACGACTCCTTTGAGCCGTGGTACGGTAGAAATCAAAGCACAGTGGGAACTCACACGAGACAAATGACGACCTCAGGTCGATGAACTAACCTGTACACATGTCACCAGGGAACTTCTATCTGAGGGTAGGTATAGTACTAACCAGCAGATTCCCGGCGAGTCCTGTCCGGTGTACTCATAACCCAATGAGCACCTGTATACATCTTAGGTGATCCAACCGACACCAGTGGCTTGTGAGACCGGCCACCGCCCCTCGTCGGGGTCTCGACTGTACACACTAGTCTACTCCGGAGTATCGATGCCCTGTCTCGAAACTCCCACGACTAGGGACCATAATTAAGGATATGCATATAAACTACCCAACTCTCACGTATATGATCGCCATCATACTGTTGGTAGTAAAGCAAGATCCTAAGGGCTCTATCAAAGTGTAACAAGCAATCAGTCACCTGAACATGTACACGACTGATAAAGGCAAACCAGATAGCATACTATCATCTCGAGTAAGACTGTCCTACCGGGATAGGTCCTCCGCAATCATTGCAATCACGTACCTGCGATCCAATAATTGACTATGAGGGCACTATCTCCAACAATCTCCCACTTGCACTCAAGGCTAATATTGCGATGTCGACTACTCACAGCCCGTGTGAAACCGAACATCCAACTCCTCTACTAATCAGTTTCACAAAGCCCGTTTGTAAAACTATTGTGTTCGAGAAATAGCCTCGGTGAGTGGATCCACCTAGAAGTTTCTTTCTGAATCTCTCTTAATCTCAAGTTCGCGGAGAAAACCATCTCCCGAATTGAGTAGTACCTGTCTTAGAATATGTCTGGATATCTGATGGGACCTTAGTTCATAAATGAACTTTATATCCAAACTTCTTAGACTGAATCGATCACTGAACCTAATCAGTATCGGGCACCATGCCACCCACAGTATCCTCTGGAACCACCTGTCCATAATACTGTCCCTCGTCAGAGGGAAAACTAAAACTCTGACAATCACTCTGTCATCCATGTCACCTTTGAAGCCTGGAATGATAACCGTCTCCCAAAAGAGGCTGCCGTTATCAAATCCGCAGAACATGTTCCAATGTTCTAAAACTGCTTCCTTATGTTTCTCCAGGATTGGATTAATACAAACTTATTGCATCTAGTGCAAAAACCAACATTTGGCGTGGTACTTGACATCACATGATTGACTCAATTGCCTAAGCAAGTGATCTGCCAATCATGCACATCCCTCTCCCCTTTAGTCTATACGACACCTTTAGAGAGGGTGACTCCATCACCTGCAGGTACACTACCATGCTAGGAGTCAACTATTCTAAAAACCATTAGAATATCTGTCAAAGTACCCACATTGGGAAACTACCCAAATCCAGATCTAAAACCATAGATCTAGAAACCAGAATGTCAAATATTATATCCATATCCTGTCTGGAGAAACAACTGTGTGACGACCATAGTACAACCGATCGTAGTAAAGGAATTTTACTTCCTACTCTGTGTATGTCATCCAGATACCATGACATCACACCCTACTGCCTTCTTAACTGATCCATCCCCTATTCTGATTGAAGTCAAACCCATGACTGTCACATCAAAATTAGATGATCTATCTCCTCTATAACTGCTCTAGTCTATAAATAGACATAAGCTACTTGCCCACCATGCTTCCGCTGCTCCCACTGACTATGACAACCCTCCTACCGGGTCTCATATCCTGGAACAACAGTAGTGTCAAGTCTGGGTAGATAAGAACCTCCCTGTCACCGTCCTTGAGCCTACCGAAGTACCTCTCGGGTGTCTGAGGTTACCTACCATATCTGCGGAGTGGCTATTGGAATGTCAAACCTGATTGAATGTATAGGTCCTATTAAATTTTCCGTAATCGTTCGCGGTTCTGGAATCACTTCCAGTTCTACCATACTCCCACTACTGTTTTCTGAAAAAGATCTGTTTTACTAAAACTGTGGCGAGTCAAGAACAATATCACTATTGATCTTCCAAATGGTAGAATATCAACCCTCGTCATAGCCAGGGTCAACCCACAAACAGCCATTACAGAAACGTGCCCTGAGTTATCCAGTGTCTGGTTTTAATCATAAGCTGGACAACTCCACGTACCTCAATATCTTTTAAGGTACGAACTATTCTATATCCAATATAGAAACTTTGGCACTAATTTAATTGGAACCATATTCGAATCATGCAGCTGTCTCCAGTGCATATCTACTTAATGGAAAGAGGCTAATCAGCATTACTCAACTTAGGAATCCATCCAATTATGAGTAACCTGAAAGAGAAACACGTTTCTCAAAACCATCACTATCATCTGAATACCATTCACAAGAATCTACATCTTCGTTCTCTTTGAAGAATCCCGATACTTGTGATACCTGGTTCTCTACTTTATTCTTATACCCACAACTTCTCAAAACTTAGACCATGTATTTCTACGAAACACTCGTCTAAATACTAGAGAAGTTATAAGTAAACAGAACAAGTACGAGGACCTACCCCTTTGTCCTGATGGACACTTGGACAACATACAATACTCTGTATAAGTCCGCTGAGTTAAATAACTCAAAACCTGTGCGTTGTAGGTGGAAAACTGTATCCTGGCGATTTCCTCAAATATCACCAATTACAACGAATTCCGATATAATGAGGATGATCACCCAATTCCCAATATCTTACTCCCACTCATCATCTGTAAAACCATACAGATATGAGAATGAAACCTGGTAAATACATACCCTTGGAGTAAGTGTTTAATCGGGAAAACAGTTTTTCCTCTAACAATGCACTGAAACATGAAAATGTTTCGTAGGGGTATCCTGGTATTCATAGCAATGCCTCTTTCATAATCTAATTCATGACTTCAACCGTATATTTTATTGCCATCTCTCCAAATCCCCTTTATTTGTCTTTAGTCGTTACCTTCTGTACACCATCGTTAGGCTAACTGGTTTTCTTCCTTCCTTACCGTTCGGCACCAGCCTATGGTTTGGAAGAAGACTATCCAGTAAGCATAATAGGTGTACCCTCCTAAACTAAGGAGTACTCGCATCTCGAGAGAAGGTGACGATAAAAGACAACTGAATAATACCTTATTCTTTTTAAAGGTGAAATAGGAGCGGCGATGAAGTACGCGGTTTTGGTCATGAATGATATCAGTCGCAATTTACTTTGCCCTCTTTCTGATCCCTTTATTTTGTCTTTACATATTACCTTCTGCACACCCTACTTAGGCTAATTGGTTTTCTTCATTCCCTACCTTTCGGCACCAGCCTATGGTTTGGAATAAGACTATCCAATAAGCGTAATAGGTGTACTCTCCTAAACCAAGGAGCCCTCGCAACCTGAGAGAAGGTGATAATAAAAGACAACTGAATAAACCAATTCTATTTCTCCTGAACCTGGATCCATCCCCGAAGAAGTCCCTTCGAGTTCGTATATAACCATACGATGGCTCTATCCAATGGAAGTGGATATCCGTAGTATACGGGTGTTCTGAGAAATTCAAAGGGTAAAAGAAGGAGTGGCAATGACTTATGCAACTCAGACAATCCAAAAGCCAGTATTTTAAGAAGGTTCGGTCAACTTGGTTACTGAGTCATAGTCTAGGGTCGGTCAAAGGTCGCTGCCAGAGAGAGAGAGAGAGAAAAGAAACACTCTGCGTGCACTCTAACCTAGATCAGAATGGTCATCATTTTATCTAATCCGGAAACCTCCCACTGTCCTGTCAAATTCTCCTCCAAACCTAAAGAAGAATCAATCGGGATCACCCGAAGAGTAAACCAACTCATCAGTGAGAATCGGGATCCAACTCTCATCGCATGTTAACGTGATGGAATGCATCCACGTTACTCATACTCCAGATGGTATGCACATACTTGGCAAGTTTCAGTTTCTTTAGAAACTCCCGATATAGTTTTTGCCCCATGCTCATATGATCGTGACTAAGGGCCACCAAACCATAAGTCACATGTCAAGTTCTTCCCATCATTATCTTGTTAATTTGAACCCACCCGTACTCGCCCTTGACTAAGGGCCAACAAGGCTGTACGACTGTCCCAAACCAACTCATCTATCTATGCAACATGTGAACACCCCAGCAGCTACCAATCACTATGTCCTAGCTAAGGGCTAGACCAACATAGCTTGAATACTACTGACCATCCATATGAAATGACGGAGGGCTACGGCTGGTTTTTGGCGAAAAACCTTTAGCGTAGTGAACTTGATATCGCTGAAGGAACCTGATAGCTTTTTAAAATATAGTGCGAAAACCTTTTGCTAAAGAGGTCACTCCCGGCAAAGGGATCTTGGCTCTTTCCTCGTGGAATGAGGTGCAGGATATTCCACTGAATACCGCTATGCAAAGCAACTTGTAATCGACTATAGTGAAGTTATTACTCTGACGCAAACTTCTGTCCAAGGGGTCAGTCCCGGTGAAGGGATATCGGCCCTTGCCCCGTCGAATGAGGTGCAGGATATTCCACTGAATACCGCTATGCATAACAAAAGAAAACGTCTTTGCAATAACACTTTTTAAATTGTTCCAACAACTGTAAACAGGTTTGTTTTACTTTGCATTGATCAGAATCAACGCAGTCCCATCATTCAATCACACCAGAAAAGAACGAAAATAAAATGTACGTATATGCCATCCGCATTCGTCACTGCGTCCCGTCATCAACCTTTAGGTTACTTAACTAACGACAGAGCGGGGACTGGACTAGCGCGGGTGTAAAACATATACAACATCTAATAGTATATAAACCAATATACATAATCGCTCCAGGCGTGATAATATGCAACATTACAGAAAAGTAATAAGCATCACAGAACAATACAGATATCTGGGATCCCCGAGTTTCACAGAGCCGCTGCTGAAACCCGACGTTCCCCTGTCGTGTTGATAGCCTGTGCAATGAAACCTAGACCCCTACGGGTGCGGCAAGTTACCCGCCAAAACCTGAAGCGAGGCAGTCCCCACAGCATAGTGAATGGACCACCCGGCACTTCACGGAATCCGGTAATCTTGGGCACCCCTCCTTGGGTCAACCTGTACCCCCTACGAGTGCGGCGAATAGTCTGCCAATTCTAGAGTGGGACCCTCTGCCTCTCAAAGCCATGAAATGCGGACCCGTTGCTCTCCAGAACCCGGCTATCCGTGCACTCCGTCGCGGGGCAAAACATAGTACAGTAATGAAAAATAGTACAATACGTACATCGACCGCAACCTGGTCGTGCCCCAAAAAGAATATTATACAACAGGCAGTGACGGCTGTCCACAAGTTGGACGCTCGCCCCGCAATATCAAATGTACAAATAAACACAAACTGTACTATCATTGCACACTGCTATCCACCACGACAAATCCGCAACATCACAGCACAACACAGAACATCAACGCGAATGTCACGTTCGCAAACCCGTCTAAAAGAACTATAGCAATCAGACGCGGTTTACCGATCAAATGACATTCCCGGTCGGAGATATAATGTAAGCACTGTAAACTAACGTGTTTAAATTTCGATCGACCAAAGTCAAAATATCAAAAAGTGGGCCCCACTGCTTACTGGTGAACAGTAACAAAACCTGGGCCAAAACTATATATACCAAAAATCCCAAAATCCAACACATAACCCTCTGACCAAATTTGGGAGCACGTGCTCCCCACGTGGCCGCGGATGCGCGGCCAAACCATGGGTTTGGCCGCCCTTCCGCGGCAGCTTGGAGGGATCACGACCCCAAATTTTGTCGTGGCTCTTAAAATTCCCTGCACGGATTTTTAAGACATCCAGAAATAAATTTTGAGACCGTTTAAAATTAATAGAAACTGTCGGGATAATAAATTGCGATTTTTGCGATTTTTGATTTTCGGTCGGATCGATGTTTTAAACGCGTTAGCACAAGTTAGTATAGCAAAATGGTTAGGCTCTGATACCACTGTAAGTCTACGCTAGCGCCCCGGCAGTCTACAGACGCCAAAATGCGGAACAAAACTTTTAAACTGGCGCTATCGTATACTTTAACCCGGATCTTCCATTATTGCTAAACTAACAAACTGTAAAGAGTGTAGAATGGTTATACCGAACGATCCGAGTCCTTCGTTCTTCAACCATCATCCCACGCTCCGTTGCGGCTGCTCCGATCTCGTCGATCTCCGATCTCCTTCGTCGAGGTGGCACCACATGATCGGTTCTTTAAACGGGCTCCCGCTTCTGACTCGAGGCAACTCGATCGTCAAGTTTGCTAAAAGAGACGACAAAGATTGATGTAGAGAATGAGTAGATGACTTTGTCTCACTTCGTCCAAGTCCGTGGACGATCGGTTAATGAAGTTGCCGAAGGAATCGAGTGATGGAATGAAATGGACTGTGAAATTCCATACACCGATAAAACCTATCATATCTTTTCTAGCAAATGAAAACTCAAGTGAGAGTTAGAATGAGGAGAGAGAGAGGGCAAGCCATATATAGCAAGAGGGAGGTGACCGTAGGATGAGGGGGTGACCTTAAGCAAAAGCTTCTCACTTCTAAATATCTTTAAGAAAACAAGAAGCTTTAATGATAAAGGATGAATCACTTAAACACCTCATCAAGCATTAATGAACCATTAAATGCAACCAATGAAAACTTAACACCAATTAATCCTAGTCACCTCATCTAGAACCTTCTAGAAGAATCCACACTCATCTCAAGAAAAGACAAATCCGTCTTTAACCGAATGTTAAAAGACGGCTGATAGAAAACTGGAAACTGGCAACTTCCAAAAGTGATCCTGAAACGACTTTCAGGAAAACCCCGAAACTGTATAAATATACTCGCATTTGTATTACGACCGAATACAAATGCAACTGAGACAAAGATATTATACCTACTCAATATAATACTCGGATCCGGTTTAAACCAAAGCCGACCAGTATTATCTGCCCGAAAAATAACACGTGCGAAAACGCACGTGCATTTTCCGAACCCTTCCATAAAACCATACGGCCTCTACAACGTTTCGCCCGAACTTGGGAAACTGTCTGTGGGGGACTCTAATGACTCGTCAGCACCGTGGCAGTGGGTTTAACCACAAACCGTCAGCGGCACTAGCAATGCGTAACGGCTGCCCATGGACTGACCTCAAGGGATGCCGATGAGCGCACTCATCCGGAAAACCCTACTGAGCCTAACAGTGACAATGTATATACAGTCCGGTCCGTTCGTCAATGAGTATCGCATATCCGCCTAGGGGGCTAGTAACGTCAGACCCCCGATAGCAGTATAAGTCATGTCGGAGTGAAGCCCAAATACACCCTGAGATACTACTGGAGTACCTACCAGTAAATCTCCTACCATGGCCATGGATTTGTGTAATGGCTCTCCTAGACACAGCACGACCTCGCCCCCAATACCGGGAGAGACGAATCCCCTGCCGATCCGCTCACGTGCCTCCATATGGCTCGGGACTGTACCCAAAAGCTACCTGTTTGCACGACTCCTTTGAGCCGTGGTAGGGTAGAAATCAAAGCACAGTGGGAACTCACACGAGACAAATGACGACCTCAGGTCGATGAACTAACCTGTACACATGTCACCAGGGAACTGCTATCTGAGGGTAGGTATAGTACTAACCAGCAGATTCCCGGCGAGTCCTGTCCGGTGTACTCATAACCCAATGAGCACCTGTATACATCTTAGGTGATCCAACCGACACCAGTGGCTTGTGAGACCGGCCACCGCCCCTCGTCGGGGTCTCGACTGTACACACTAGTCTACTCCGGAGTATCGATGCCCTGTCTCGAAACTCCCACGACTAGGGACCATAATTAAGGATATGCATATAAACTACCCAACTCTCACGTATATGATCGCCATCATACTGTTGGTAGTAAAGCAAGATCCTAAGGGCTCTATCAAAGTGTAACATGCAATCAGTCACCTGAACATGTACACGACTGATAAAGGCAAACCAGATAGCATACTATCATCTCGAGTAAGACTGTCCTACCGGGATAGGTCCTCCGCAATCATTGCAATCACGTACCTGCGATCCAATAATTGACTATGAGGGCACTATCTCCAACAGCTGCATGTCATGATTACGAAATCTGGCAAATGGATGTTAAGACCGCCTTTCTAAACGGTGATTTAGAAGAGTGCGTGTACATGACTCAGCCAGAGGGCTTCGAAGACAGTGGGAGCAGCGGGAAGGTGTGCAAGCTGCTTAAATCCATTTATGGATTAAAGCAAGCATCGCGGAGTTGGAACATCTGCTTTGACGTCGTTATCAAAGAGTTTGATATTGTCAAAAACCCAGATGAACCTTGTATTTACAAAAAGGTGGCAGAGAGTAAGGTTGTCTTCCTCGTATTGTACATGGACGACATACTCTTGATAGGAAATGCTATTCCTATGCTGCAATCGGTCAAGCTCTTCTTATCACAAAGATTCTCAATGAAAGATCTTGGTGATGCCTCCTGCATATTAGGAATCAGGATCTATAGAGATAGATCCAAACGGATATTGCGATTGTCCCAGTCCAGGTACATTGACACCATACTAAAAAGGTTTAGTATGGAAGAATCCAAGCGTGGGAACTTGCCCACGATCTCTGGAGTCACTCTCTCCAAAGAGATGTCTCCCAAGAATGATTTGGAGAGAGCTCGCATGCAAGGGATACCCTATGCTTCGGCTGTAGGCTCTATCATGTATGCGATGTTATGTACCAGACCCGATGTAGCATACTCACTAAGTGTAGTGAGTAGGTATCAAGCTGATCCTGGAGAGAGTCACTGGACGGCTGTGAAGAGCATTCTCAAGTATTTGCGAAGGACTAAAGAGATGCTCTTGGTGTATGGTAATGGAGAACTCCAAGTGGAGTCCTTTACCGATTCGAGCTTCCAGAATGATAAGGACGACTCTAAGTCGCAGTCGGGATTTGTCTTTACCCTTTACGGAGGGGCAGTTAGCTGGAAAAGTTCCAAGCATGAAACCGTGGCAGACTCGACGATGGAGGCTGAATACATCGCTGCCA
This sequence comes from Agapanthus africanus, assembly GCA_030015575.1. Classification (NCBI taxonomy): domain Eukaryota; kingdom Viridiplantae; phylum Streptophyta; class Magnoliopsida; order Asparagales; family Amaryllidaceae; genus Agapanthus; species Agapanthus africanus. The sequence continues at coordinate 470,658,145 of CM057339.1, read as the reverse complement.
ACGATGCTGCCAAAGAGGCTGTCTGGATCAAGAAGTTCATTATTGAACTTGGTGTGGTTCCATCCATTGAGCATCCAATACCTTTGTATTGCGATAACAATGGAGCGGTGGCTTTGGCCAAGGAACCCAGGTCCCATCAGCGATCCAGGCATATTCTGAGGCGGTATCACCTGATCCGGGAGATAGTTGATCGCCGAGAGATCGAGGTCAGGAGGGTTGACACGAAGAACAACACGACGGATCCACTCACGAAGGCCATTCCCCAGATACAGTTTGAGAGACTCTTCGGGATGCTCGGTATGCGATACTACAGCAGCTGGCCCTAGTGCAAGTCGGAGATTGTTAGTTGTATGTATGCCCTAGAGGCCAGTATTGTACAGATGATGTATATTATATTGGATGCTCGGACATATATAGAGATGACTTTCTTGCTCGATATGATAGTACGCTATCTGGTTACTCTTTATCTTAACATGTATACTAGTCTCTTTAAACTGTCTTATAGTTACATGTTGGTAAAGCCCTTAGGATGTGTACTTGACTACCTGGACTATGATGCAGATCATACTAGTGGGGACATGGTAGTCCATAGGTACATCCTTCAAGGTCCCTAGTCGTGGGTATATCGAGACGGGGCATCGATATACCAGTGTAGACTAGCGTATACGCTTCTCGACCCATGAGATGGGCGATGGATGATCCCATATCCATTGGTGTTTGACATCAAAGATGGTATACGGGTGCTCAGTGGAGACTGGGTACACTGGACGGACTCGCCGAGAACTTCCAGATGGTATTATACCTCACGTCAGATGGCAGTTCTCAGGTGACACATGTACAGGTTAGTCTGTAGACCCGAGATCGTCATAGAGTCTTGTGTGATTCCCACTGTGCTTTGATCTCCACCTTACCACGTCCATGAGGGCGTGCAAAATGGTGATTTTTGGGTACAGTCCCGAGTCACATGGAGGCAATGAGCGATAGGAGGGGTTTCGTCTCTCCCTGTATTGGGGGTTGATGTTGCGCTGTGCTCGATTGGCCGTAACAGGGAAGTCCCTGGCCAGGGCTGATACAGAGATTTGCTGGTAAGTGTTACCAGTAGTTTCTCGACCCGTTATGGGCCTCACATCGGCACGACTTATCGGTTATTGGGGTCTGACGTTTACCACCCCTAGACTTGATATGCGACATATCAGACGAGGAGACCGGACTGTACGGGAAGTGTTGCCGATCGGCTCGACGGGAGTTGAAGCAGGTTCGCTTGTTCTCTTCTGATCGCTCAATACCCAGGTGGCCGTTACATTTAGCTGACCGCTTGCGGCTTGCGGGTGCTTGATATGATCATCACCCACTGCCGGCGCATTGACGAGTCTCAGAGTCCCACAATGGAGTTTCCTAGTCCAGGCGAAACGTTGTGGTGCGCGTATGCGGTACGCGCATGGACCCGATTAAAATGCACGTATAGGATACCGTATATTGATCGGGCGGCTTGCTTTTGGTGTGGTCATATGTGATATGGACGGATTGATAAATCAAGTGTTGATTTATCATTTAACCATTAGTTTCTCACTAGAAATCCTTTCTTGTTTTATTTGGATGTATGGATGCATGTATGCATTTCTTATTGTTTCATGCACATATGGATGTGCATGCACACATACATACATACATCATCTATCATGGTTGTTTATACATAGAAAATGGTGGATATATAAGACTCACACCATGTTTCATTTTATGGATATTTATTTCTATTTTTGCTAAAACAAAAGAAATGAGATAAGATTGAATCATGGTCAAAGTTTCTACACTCTTCTTGTAACCTAACCATTTGCACCTAACTTTTTGACCATGGTTTAATCTTTCTCTTTTGTTTAACTAAAGATAAATTAAATATTCATAAAGAGATAACCATGGTTTGAGATGAAGAAAGAAAATATATATACTTATGTTTTTCTTTTTCTCTTGAGAGATATTCTTATCTTCTTCTAAAATATCCATCATCTTCTTCAACCTTGAGCTCATGCTCTCTTGAATTTTCTAGAGAGCAAATCATTCATCAAGATAGGATTTTGAAGTGAGAAAAGCCACCACAACATCATTCTACACAAGTCTTGCCCACTTGTTTAGAGTGTTAGCTTCGTTTTCCATTCTTGATCTTGCGAAGTTGCTAGCTTGGACAAAGCGGACTCCGGGTGGATCATCGGTGACCGAGAGGCGTTCAAGCGGAGTTCTTTCAAACCCCTAGTAGCCGAGGAGTCTAGCGTAGGGAGCTACACAGGTTGTACTCTCTAAACCCTAGTTTTCCTTTCATATGATGATGTGATAAATTTTGAAACCCTAATTTTTCTAGGATCGATCTTTTGCATGTTAACTTAGCACCCTAAAAATTCCATCTTTGGTACATGTGATGCTTCCAAACCCTTCATGAGGTGCTAGCTAGACCTTTCATCTTTAGAGTCCTACACAGATGGATTCCCTAGTTCGGGCGAAACGTTGTAGAGACCGTATGGTTTTATGGCAGGGTTCAATCATATACGTGCACTTGTGCACAGATCATGATCGGATGGATAATACTAATAGGCTTTGGTTTAAGCCGGATCCTAGTATTATATTGTTGGATTATTTTCGTCTCGTAGTATTCTTATCCAGTCGGAGTACGGATGCGGGTATGTATATATGGATGTGGTGTATTCTTGTAATTCGTTACAGGTTTACTTTAGAAGTTGCCATTTCTTTTTTTCCATTAAAATTTTTGTTTAAATGTTTGATTATGTGAAAGTGTGAGTATGATTTTTGTCATGGATTTTTGGCTAATTTATGTGCTCGCGTTTGTTTGTGCATGGGTAATTTCGTGCCCAATTTTTTAATTCATGGTGCATACTATGTTTTGTTTTGGGGTAAGATATTTATTATGTATGAGATATTTTGAAGGAGTGGGTGGCTGATATTTAATTTTGAGTGAGGATTTCTTGAGTTAATTAATTTATTACATTTACAACACCACTACATTTCAACAGAGAACATTTTTTTTGGCCGAGCCCATTTTTTCCTTCATAAGCAATTTCTTATGCCTCACACTTGTTCACATCTCTTGGCAACTTCTTCGCCTCCATCCAAATCCTTGGGTGCTTTACGACAAAGTATTCACACACCATCTCTACTTTATCTTGGATATCTAGGCTAGCAAACTGGATTCCCGAGTTACTTCGGTTTTGAAGCGGGAGCCCGTATTACAAATCCTCGACGTGGATCATCTTCGATGAGGGAGACCGGAGAACGAACTTGATCGAGAAAGCCGCGAGGAGTTTGGGACAGAGGTTGAAGACCGAAGGACACGGATCGATCAATATAACCTCTCTAAACTCCTTTTAATGTTAAATAGTTGTAACATTTCAGAAAAATATAAAATATTATTTTTAGAATTTAATATTAAAATAATATATTTTCCCGAAATCTGCCGATTTGCGAAATTAGGGTTTTCGAAAAAGGGTATAAATATATACCAATAATTGTGAAATAAATAGGAATTAAAATGATTTATTCATTTAAAAATATATTTAAAGGATTTGGTATTTTTAAAATCAATTATATGCAGTTTAAATAAAAACTCGATTTGTGCACTACTTATCGCGATTAAGCCAAATCCGTGTTTCTACAGTTTTCATGGTTAGTGCACCATGACATGTTTCATATGGTTACTTGTTCATTTTTGTTGTTTTATGTTATGGTTTTATTGAGGTGAGAAAAGAAAAGAAAGGAAAAAGGTGTCATAATGACTTGAGGAGAGAGAGAGAGGGGGGGACATCATGATGAGAGGTAAGCATACGAGGAGGGGGGGAAGAGAGAGAGAGAGACGTAAGGCTCCACCCCTACCTCATCCTTCATTCTTCACTTCATTTCATTTTTTCAACTCCCTCATCTTTCTTCATCTCCTTCTTCCTCCACCTCACTACCCATGGAAACCATCTACAAAACCGAATCGAAACCCCAAACTCCTTTCGTTAAAATGATCCCCACCTCACCCTCATCACATTGGACCCATCAAAGTTAGATTTTGAAGATGTGGGACTTCTAGGGTTTTGGTTGGTGGCATTAATGAGGTATAATTTCTACCATTTAGTTTAGTTTTTAGTTTGTTATATTCTTGTTTAGTTTAGAAGTCGTTTTAGCGTGGAATTGTGATGTTGGAAAAATTCTAGTGAAAGGTTTGGGTGTTTGTGTAGATTTGAGGTGTGTAGTGGCTGTTACAAACCTTAAGGATTGAATTCAAGAGCTGAAATTGAGTCTAGTAACCAAAATACGGATTTGGGATTTTATCCGTATCGGTTTTGTGAGGAAATGTGAGCCTACAGTGAATCTGGAGCAACCCGGGGAATTTTTAAGGAAACCAAACAATACCATGGACCAAATTAGGGTACTAGGAGACCACCCTGACCATACGAGCCTCAACAGAGACACCTAGGCCGAGGAGGCCGGATTTTTAGGCCAAGTGACCGGCCACATTGGAGGGGTTTGGGACTAGGTTGGTCTATCAAGTCATATACACCATGTACAACACCCTATACTTGTTTGTGCAACTCCTTTTCACCTGAGTCAGAATCTGGGAGCAATTTTGTGTGGTTTTTGGTTATGTTTTCCGTATTTTTAATGCTTGGTTTTGATGTTTGGATTTGTATTTGGTTGTTGGATATTTGTACATCAACAACGAGGGATGATTGGTTGGTTTTGCATGCGTGGGCTGTAGGTTCTAACATATAGGCGATCCGTGTGCCATTTTGGTTTTCCGGATTCGATTTTAATAGGGATTGCGATTGTGTATTATTGTAGGTACCTTCGCGTGGATTCTTAGACGACGGAGTATGACGTCATCGATTTCGGCAAGAAAGTATCAAGGTGAGTAAATTTACATCTACGGGGGAAGTCGGGTGGATGGCGTATAGCACCCCCGCAATTTGATGGAAACTGATCTATATGATATAGTCGTAGAAACCTAAATTAGGAAATTAGGGATATGGTTAAAATGATAATTAAAGATGATATAAGCGATTGAATATATATAAATATATTGAGATATGAGATGAAAGTTTTAGGTATATGAAAAGTGAATGTGAATCACGACTTATAGATATATAGTTATATTAGAACAAGTATGAATTTTTGAATAACATGACACTTGATGTATACATAATTAACTTGATGTGAGATATAAATGCGATGAAAAGAATATACGAGGTAATATGATGACCTGATAATAAGTCGATATACGAATGTGAGTCGTTTGAGATGATTGATACCTTTGCCGGTCCCCTTATATGAGTTGGTTATGGATGTTATTTGGGACATAGGTATATAGATATATATAAATGTTGTGAATCATGAATGATGGGCCGTATGTGACATTAGGCCGTACCCTCATTGTCATATAGGTTGATAGGATCCCTATTGGTTTAATGCCGCTGTACAATGATTTTCCATACGTGATGAGTTTGACTTGATGATTGATCCATACCCTTGACTAAAGGATGTCGTACAATGGATTATACCGTACGTGATGTCGTGAGGCTTGATGCTGATGGTTTGATTCACCGACTCGGTCATGTTAGATACGTATACCCTTCAGTATTTGCATATGATTTCCCGTATGCTGCATTCATGTCACACTCATTGCATTTTATATACCTGTGCTAGTACACCTGCACCATTATCGATGATGCGTATGTTACACGTACACAGATTGACCGGCTCATACACTTCATCATCGATAATTGCAATGTCACTACACAGTAGGATTGCTGCATAATGATATGACTCCTTGCATAATTTACTTGCTTTAGTTACATATGCACCTTTATATAATGTTGGATTTAAATTTGGAGAAATTGGGAACCGCGGGATATATTTAAAAACATAATTCATTTTAAAGAGAGGTTTTCCATAGATATGTGCATATTACTGTTCCATGTTGCATGATATACGGATATGCTTACTTTCTGTTATATGTTGCATACATCATGCTTTACGATTATACGCATTGAGATATGCTGTTTTCATGAGATTTCTGGATTTGAGAACCGTGGGTATTTCAAAAGAAAGTATGTATTGTTTTAAAAACCCGGTTTCTGTTGATATGATATTTCAGTGCGTCCACCATGCGTTTTCTCGTTCTGAGACGTGTGACAGTGATACCCGATTCGAGGAGCTGGATGAGGCCGATTGCGGGTACATGGTGGACCCGGTATGGTACCGCAGGGCGAGAACGGATTTGCTGTGCATTAGACGGTGAGCCTGGCAGTGGGACTACTACCTATCCGTGATAGTATTTGGGCTCGGCGGATATCCCGAAGATACCGACCAGAGTCGAGAGATGACATGGGCCGATCCGGACCGACGGAGCCCGAGGGCCCATCCGGACTGACGGAGCCCGAGATATGAGGATTTACGTGTCGATGCTGGGCATGGGTTTCATGATGTTTCAAGTGTCGATGCTGGGCACTCAGGTTCCATGATTTTGATGTGTCACGTGGGACACACGTTGATTTATATTGTAACACCTTAGGATGTGATTAGTAGCTAATTACACTTTAATATGTGGTTTTTTATAAAAAAAAGTTTATCAAATTGATTTTCAGATAGATTATCAAAATTAATGAATATTTTATTAGAATTTATTTAGCCTTGCACACACATGTGCATGAAAACTAGGGGTAAAATTAGGATTAGACCATGATTAGCAACCCTGGTGGATTAACCCATTTTCCTTAAGCTAGTTCAAATTTGATTTAATTGTTTTGGGTTTTTTTTTTAATTTTAAAATGGAAAATGATTTAGTTTAGTTGACTTGGGGAGTGAGTGAGAAAGAGAGAGAATGGGCTTCATGGCTTGTGACATGCTTGCATTAAATGAGAAAGAGGGGGGGTTGACTCTCTATGCTCTCATTTCTTTTTCCTTTAAATTTCTTCTCACAACTCTCTCACTCTCACTTACACACACAAGCAGCAACAACATCAGAAGAAGTAGCAGCTGCAGCAGCAAGCAACAACAACAGCAACCAGTAGCAGTAGCAGCAGCCCAAGCAACAGCAGCACAAGCAGTAGCAGCAACCTGCATCATCAGCAGCAGCCCCAGCAGCAGCAGCATCACCTCTTCTTCTTCTCCACCTTTCTCCTTGTACCTAGGGTCAAGTGAGGTATAAATCTGAGCCCAACTTCCTAGATTGCTAAACTCATGTGTTAATTAGCTTCGATTAGTGTTAAATGTGCGTTTTAGTGCTAAAATGGTGATTTGTGTGGAGTTATGGCCATGTGGTGATTTTGATGGTTAGATTAACTTAGTTAAGTGTTATCAGGGCTAAGTAAACCTAGTTTAACCCCAGATTTCACCAAAATACCATAGGGTTTCATTTAGTGCAAATTATAACGTTTTAATGTAAAATTAGAGCTTTCTGTAATCTGCTGTTGCCCCGGTGGTTTCAGACAAAATCTAGGAAAACTGGAGCATGTACACTAGGTCTAGACTACACACACAAAGCACGAACCTCTACATCCACTGTTTGGCCGCCAATTTATTCGTTCTGGCCGCAAATTGCTGCCAGATAGGGGAATTGGGTGCTGGGGTTTTGCCTAGGAGAGTCTACTGTATATTCTAGTGTTTTGGCATATGCAACTTTTCACTTTTGTGCCCGAGTCAAAATCTGGAACCAAATATCGTTTTTCCAAAACATTTAGTTTGCACGACACGTGTGATACGTGAGTGGGTTCTGTATTCCAGCGTGTCGCGACATGTCGAGGTAGTTTTAGACGCGTATACACACGTTTCAGCGTATCGGACACACGCGCGTTTAGTTCGCGACGCGAGTTTCTCATTTGTTTTCGATATCGCGTTTTGTAGGATTTTGCTTATATATGAATTCTTTGTGTAAATTCTAGGTTCGTAGGCGGGTACGTCGGACGCCGCAAAGAAGGGGAAACATGTGGTCGGATACGCTTAGCACGCGACCAGGTGAGTAGATTTAACATCTACGGGGAAATCGCCTTTATGGCGTTAAGCGTCAGGGCGTGATAGGATATTTAGTCGTATTTGTTTATATGTACATTCATATTAGTGCATACCTTCATTTATAAATCACTATTTGCGCACATGCACATTGTATATTCATATTAGTGCATACCTTCATTGATATATAACTATTTGCGCACATGCGCACTGTACATTCATATTACTGCATACCTTCATTGATATATCACTACTTGCGCATATGCACACTGTATATATTCATATTAGTGCATACCTTCATTGATATATCACTACTTGCGCACATGCACACTGTATATTCATATTAGTGCATACCTTCATTGATATATCACTATTTGCGCACATACACACTGTATATTCATAGTAGTGCATACATTCATTGATATATCCCTACTTGCGCACATGCACACTGTATATTCACGGAAGTTCTACACTCATATTCGCGTTTATATCTATTTGCACATCCATACCTACATACATACATATGTTACATACATGGATGATATTGATTCGGTTTCAAGAAAATAGGGACCGTATGAGATATTTTCAAAAATGGATTCTTTTAAAAAGAGCGGTTTTCCCTTTTTACTCATAGTGTCATACGACACACTGCATAGATTTATGCATTGAGTTTGGATTTATGGGATTTCTAGATTTGAGAACCGTGGTATTATTTTAAGAAAATACGCACTGTTATAAAAACCCGGTTTCTCTTGATATGATTTTTCAGTTCTTCCACCAAGAGTTTTCTCGGTTCCTGAGAGCTTGTGTGAGTATACCCGATTCGAGGAGTGGTTGGCACCGATTGCGGGTACATGGTGGACCCGGTATGGTACCACGTGGGAAGAAGACTCGTATTGTTAGACGGTGAGCCCGGCGGAGGAACTACTACCTATCGGTGATTGGTTGGACCTGGCGGGCATCCGGAGGATACTGACCAGAGCTGATAGATGGATATGGGCCGACCCATACTGCCGGGGCCGAGGGCCGATTCCGCAGACGGAGCCCGTGGGTCGACCCGGACTGACGGGGCCCTATACTTGAGGATTTGCGTGTCGATGCTGGACACGATCTTTTTATGATATTTCGAGTGCCGATGTTTGGCACTCACAATTCTATGAGGTTTATAGGATTTGAGGGCCGATTAGAGTGACGGCGCCTGAGTTTTATTAGGATTTGGGTGTATTGATGGACACCGGTTATTTTTCTACGTTGACATTCCGTGTAGATGTTATTTATTCCCATGCTCAGCATTCAGTGTTATACATCTCATCCTGTATCTGTAGTACCTGAAAGAGTACACTTGCTATGCACGATTATTGCATACGCTGCTCATCCTATATAGATGTTATTAAATTGCACATGCTATGCACGATTATTGCATACCCTTCTCACCATATTGAGATGTTATTAGATCGCACTTGTTTCATGATTATTGCGCATCCAGCTCATCATATAGATGTTATATGTTGCCACAGGTTAGAGTATCGCAGTACGTGCATACTCGCGATTACCTTTATATGTTATCTACTATTCACGAGTTGGCAACTCACCCCCGTTGTGCCACAGTGTTTGCAGGTTTCCCCTCAGAGTAGTCGCGGCAGGCTGCTTCCTTGCATCTTTTGATACGGATACCATTGCAGTTGGCGCGTGAGCCTTTTTGTTGATAGGTGGGTTTTTGCGGTATCCGTTTATTATCCAGTTGTACACACTGTTGTATCTATTACTCTCCATCTACTATTCATTTATTGACTTAGAGACCAGTTGTGAGGATGATATATATTATTTTGTACCCTGGTGTCGAGCTCGTTGTGAGCAGACTATATTTATGCAGTTTTATATTTTTGGTTGTCTCCACTTATTTGCTTATTCTTTGCTACGGCGTCGTATATTATCATTGTGTTGATTGTTTCCGCCGTTGGGCGCGATTGCTCCCGTTTGGGATGCTTTATTCTTACTGTATTTCATTTTACTCATATCTTGTCTTGTACTCGATTTCGGGGCTAGTTTTTACAAAGGAAATGCTGCAAAATTTTTAAGATAATAACTTGAACTTTAATGAATTTTACTAAATTACTTATGGTTTTCTAAATGTTTTAACAAATGTCTCTATTAAATGTTTTAACACTCATTGCTTTTAATTGTTTTGATTTCTGGGTTTCGGCTTACTTTGTCGCGTTACGCCTGTGGACGTTACGTGGTTAAGTTCCGGTCACGGGCCAAACTTTGGGTCGTGACAAAATTGGTATCAGAGCGTTGGTTTTACCTTTGCAGTGTAGGATGACCCTGGTAAGATGGAGTAGGTAGCTGAAGCAGAGTGGCGTAGCGTGCGTATGTTCCGCGGCATACTCATGACACGGTACTCCGCCTAAGAGACCTTAGGACTTATTGATCGAAATTCCTTTATGATTGTATACATTCTAGTGATTCGATTTCCGTATCCTTATTGAATCCTACTTTCTTTTCAGCCATTATGCCGGCAAAGACTACGAGGGCGCAGAGAGCGGCCGTGAGAGTCGAGATTCGAGTTGACTCGTCTGAGACGAGGACTGACCCGGGCAGTACACCTGTTGTACCAGAGCAGACTGTTCCTCCTACGACAGATCAAATCGCTATGCTAAGGGCCGGTATGCAGGAGATGTGCCATATGATAGGGTCGCTAGTTGAGCCACTTCGAGCGCAGCGACCAGAGGTAGTTCCATCCGTTACGGGGACCGCGATGGTACCTACAGTATAGGCAGTTGCCCCTGCAGCTACGGAGGTTATTACTGTATCGCTATCAGAGTTTATGAGGCTGAAGCCTCCGGTCTTCACAAGCACCGATGCAGCCGAGGACCCACAGTCTTTCATTGATAGGATGTCCCGGATATGTCGTTCACTCAGATACTGAGATGCGAGATGAGTAGAGTTCGCGAGCTTTTGCCTGGAAGGTCTTGCGCAGAAATGGTGTGAATCGGTCGTGAAGGGAAGAGCTGCAGGTCTTCCTCCTATGACCTGGACCGAGTTTGTGACGGTATTTCTAGACCGTTTCCTTCCCTAGAGTGTCAGGGATGCCCGAGCATGCAGGTTCGATTCTTTACGCCAGATGCCGGAGATGACAGTGGCAGAGTACGATGTACTATTCACCGAGCTATATGTTTATGCCCCATACCTAGTGTCTACCGAGGAGATGCGGGTCAAGAGATTTGTTCGAGGCTTACTTACCCCACTGTTCCTGGCGATCAGCACACAGCAATGCGAGACTTTTGCAGCAGCTGTAGATGCGGCCCTATTAGTCGAGGAGCGCCTGGAAAAGACTTCGGTACTTCCAGAGCCGAAGAGGGTTCGTACTGATACAGCAGCACAGAGACCTCCATTCGGACGCCTTGATAGACGTCGTACAGGTAGCAGAGACTCGGGGCGAGGTCAGATGTTTAGCTCTTATCCATAGGAGGGTCATCAGTCGTCGCATGGATGCTTTGGGTGCGGTAGTCCCAATCACCGCGTCAGAGATTGTACCAAGATACGCTGGAGGGATCCAGAAGTACCACATGTCACACTTCCACCTTCTCCACCCCAGAGGGCGTTGCCTATTGTACCTACTGTTGCTCCGCGTCAGACTCATGCACAGAGAGGCCGTGGTGGTGGAGGGTTTGTTCCTAGAGGACGAGGTGGCCGAGGCAGAGGACAACCAGCTGCCGGCAGAGTACAGCCAGTTGCAAGTAGGGGACCGCCAGTCGGAGGTGGAGGACAGGCACGGGTTTTCGCGTTGACGCATCAGTACGCGCAGGCGTCCAATGCAGTGGTCTTAGGTACCATATCAGTATGTTCTGTTGACGCACACGTGTTGTTTGATCCCGGATCCACGCACTCGTACGTTTCCACACAATTCGTGCCGAGTTTGGGTAGAGAGTCCGGTTTGCTTGATCAGCCGCTTGTTATGACCACTCCTGTAGGAGAGTCATTTGTTGCTAGGCACGTGTTCCGATCCTGTGTTGTCCGTATTGGCAAGAGAGAGTTGCCTGTCGACTTGATCCTTCTTGAGATGTCGGACTTCGATGTTCTTTTTGGCATGGATTGGTTAGCCACGTGCTATGCGTCTGTGGACTGCGGCGAGAAGACAGTTAGATTTTGTTTTCCTGGCGATTCGGCTTTTGTTGTGCAGGGGTACCGTGGTGCCGCCCCTCACAGTTTGATTTCTTCTCTTCGCGCTGGACAGCTGTTGAGGAAGGGATGTCAGGGATTCCTAGCCTATGTTTGTGATACTAGAGCTACTGATGTTCCGTTGGACCAGGTTCCGATTGTTCGTGAGTTCCCTGATGTTTTCCCTAACGAGCTTCCTGGGCTACCGCCTGAGCGCGATATTGCTTTCTGTATTGATTTGATTCTCGGCACGGGGCCTATTTCTATACTGCCTTATCGGATGGCCCCGGCGGAGCTTAGTGAGTTGAAGGGTCAGTTGCAAGATTTGCTGGATAAGGGACTTATTCGACCTAGTGTGTCTCCTTGGGGTGCTCCAGTCCTATTTGTCAAGAAGAAGGATGGCAGTTTGCGTTTGTGTATCGACTACCGCCAGCTGAACAGGGTTACCGTGCAGAACAGATATCCTTTGCCACGCATCGACGACTTATTCGACAGGCTTCAAGGCGTATGGTATTTTTCGATGATCGACTTGCGATCAGGATACCATCAGTTGCGGGTTCGACAGGAGGATATACCGAGGACAGCTTTCCGCACGTGCTACGGCCATTATGAGTTTTTGGTGATGTCGTTCGGACTCACCAACGCCCCATCAGCATTTATGGACTTGATGAACCGTATTTTCAGGACTTATCTTGATTTGTTCATCATCGTATTCATTGACGATATTTTGGTGTATTCCCGTAGCCGAGAGGAGCACGAGCAGCACCTGCGGATCACACTGCAGACTTTGAGGGAGCACCAGCTATTTGCAAAATTCTCCAAGTGCGCATTCTGGCTTGACAGCGTAGACTTCTTGGGTCACATGATTACACGAGATGGTATATGTGTGGACCCGAAGAAAATCGAGGCCGTTCAGCGTTGGCCCAAACCCACATCAGTTACCGAGATCCGCAGCTTTGTAGGACTGGACGGCTACTACAGGCGATTTGTGCAGGACTTCTCCCATATTGCCGCACCTTTGACCGGGTTGACCCGGAAGGGAGTTCCTTTCGATTGGACGGAGGAGTGCGAGCATAGCTTTATGCAGCTACGGACTTGTTTGACTACGGCACAGGTGTTATCATTGCCTTCAGGATCGGGCGGATTTGTGGTCTATTGTGATGCTTCTCGAGTGTGTCTAGGGTGCGTATTGATGCAGCATGACAGGGTGGTCGCGTATGCTTCACGACAGTTGAAGAGACAAGAACAAAACTCACCCACTCTCGATTTGGAGATGGCTGCAATGGTCTTTGCACTCAAGATCTGGCGACATTACCTATACGGCGAGTCGTGCCAGATATTCACTGGTCACAAAAGTTTAAAATATATATTTCAGCAGCGAGACCTGAATCTTAAACAACGCCGTTGGATGGAACTAGTAAAGGACTACGATTGCGAGATCTTGTATCACCCGAGCAAGGCTAATGTAGTGACAGATGCTTTGAGCAATAGGCCCGGGTGTAGCCTATCTTGTTTGAGCACAGTGCAGAGGTAGTCGTCGGCAGATTGGCAGATTTTATGCGATAGCCGAGTGCAGTTCGAGTTCACGCCGATCGGGGGACAGCTTGCGCATGTTCGTGCACGCCCATAATTGCTTGACCGTATACATGAGGCACGGTACAGTGATGACCGTTGTTCAGAGATCATGGCACAGATTGAACATGGCAGATTTTCTGAGTTCGTGATCGATGATCAAGGGATACTGCGATTTGGGACTAGACTGTGCGTACCAGATGCTGAGGGACTGCGGCGTGAGATTCTTGAGGAGGCACATCGATCGGTGTATAGTGTTCATCCGGGTTCCACCAAGATGTACCATGATATGAGAGATGTTTACAGGTGGGACGGAATGAAGAGGGATGTCACAGACTTCGTGTCGAGGTGCCTGACTTGTCAGTAAGTCAAGGCCGAGTACTAGAGGCCAGCGGGAGAGCTACAGTCGTTACCCATTCCGGAGTGGAAATGGGAACAGATTTCGATGGATTTCATTGTGGGTCTACCAAGGACTAGGCGAGGGTATGACTCCATTTTGGTGATCGTGGATCGTTTGACGAAAGCGTCTCACTTCCTGCCGGTGAAGATGACTTTCAGATTTGCTCAGTATGCCCAGATATACATCGACGAGATTGTACGACCGCATGGAGTCCCGACGTGTATCGTGTCCGACAGATGCACCCAGTTTACCAGCCGACTATGGCAGAGGCTTCAGGAGGCTTTGGGCACCCGCTTGTGTTTCAGCACAGCATTTCATCCGCAGACCGACGGCCAGTCAGAGCGGACTATTCACACTCTCGAGGACATGCTCTGAGCATGCGTTTTGGACTTTGGTGGTAGCTGGGATCATCATTTACCCTTGGTGGAGTTCTCCTACAACAATAGTATCCAGGATACTATTCGGATGGCACCTTTCGAGGCCTTGTATGGGAGGAGATGCAGATCGTCCGTCTGTTGGACAGAGGTCAGTGAGAGCAGTATTTTGGGGCCGCAGATCGTACATAAGACGACCGAGAAGATACAGCTGATTCGAGATAGGATGAGGACAGCTCAGAGAAGGCAGAAATCGTATGCTGACAGACGCCGCCGCAGATTAGAGTTCGCAGTTGGCGATCACGTTTTTCTGAGGGTCTCTCCGATGAAGGGAGTGATGAGGTTTGGACGGAAGGGGAAGCTTAGCCTCAGATTCATAGGTCCCTTCGAGATCCTCGAGCATGTGGGCACAGTAGTATATCGTTTGGCTCTTCCACACGACTTCACAGATGTTCACACCATTTTCCACGTGTCAATGCTTCGCAGATACCTATATGACCTTTCTCATATGATTCAGCATCAGACCGTTCAGCTCGAGCGCGATCTTTCGTTCACCGAGCAGCCAGTCGTGATATTGGACCGGCAGGTGAAGAAACTTCGATCGAAGGGCTTTCCATCTGTGAAGGTGCTTTGGCGCAGCCCGAATGGTGAAGAGATCACTTGGGAGGCCGAGGGCGAGATGCGGAAGAAATTCCCTCATCTCTTTGAAGGTACGCGTAGCTATATATTTTAAATTCGGGGACGAATTTCTTTAAGAGGGGAAAATTCACTTTAATATGTAACACCTTCGGATGTGATTAGTAGCTAATTACACTTTAATATGTGGTTTTTAATAAAAAGTTTACCAAATCGATTTTCAAATAAATTATCAAAATTAATGAATATTTTATTAGAATTTATTTAGCCTTGCACACACATGTGCATGTAAACTAGGGGTAAAATTAGGGTTAGACCTTGATTAGCAACCATGGTGGATTAACCCATTTTCTTTAAGCTAATTCAAATTTGATTTAATTGTTTTGGGTTTAATTTTTTTTTTAAATGGAAAATGATTTAGTTTAGTTGACTTGGGGAGAGAGAGAGAGAGCGAGAATGGGCTTCATGGCTTGTGCCATGCTTGCATTAAATGAGAGAGAGAGAGGGGTTGACTCTTTGTGCTCTCATTTCTTTTGCCTCTCAATTTCTTCTCACAAATCTCTCACTCTCACTCACACACACAAGCAGCAACAACAGCAGAAGAAGTAGAAGCAGCAGGAGCATCAACAGCAGCAGCAAACAACAACAACAGCAACCAGCAGCAGCAGCAGCCGTCCAAGCAACAGCAGCACAAGCAGCAGCAGCAACCTGCATCAGCAGCAGCACCCAGCAGGAGCACCTCTTCTTCTTCTCCTCCTTTCTCCTTATACCTAGGGTCAAATGAGGTATAAATCAGAGCCCAACATCCTAGCTTGCTAAACTTATGTGTTAATTAGCTTCGATTAGTGTTAAATGTGCGTTTTTGTACTAAAATGGTGATTTGTGTGGAGTTATGGCCAAGTGGTGATTTTGATGGTTAGATTAACTTAGTTAAGTGTTATTAGGGCACAGTAACCTAGCTTAACCCCAGATTTCACTAAAATACCATAGGGTTTCATTTAGTGCAATTTATAACGTTTTATTGTAAAATTAGAGCTTTCTGTAATCTGCTGTCGCCCCGGTGGTTTCAGACAAAATCTGGGAAAACTGGGGCATGTACACTAGGTCCACACAAAGCACGAAACCCTACTTCCATTGTTTGGCCGCCAGTTTATTCGTTCTGGCCGCAAATTGCGGCCAGATAGGGGAATTGGGTGCTGAAGTTTTGCCTAGGAGAGTCTGCTGCAAATTCTAGTGTTTTGGCATATGCAAGTTTTCACTTTTGTGCCCGAGTCAAAATCTGGAACCAAATATCGTTTTTCCAATACGTTTAGTTTGCGCGACACGTGTGATACGTGAGTGGGTTCTGTGTTCTAGCGTGTCGCGACGTGTCGGGGTAGTTTTAGACGTGTATAAACACGTTTCAGCGTATCGGACACACACGCGTTTAGTTCGCGACGTGAGTTTCTCGTTTGTTTTCGATATCGCGTTTTGTAGGATTTTGCTTATATATGGATTCTTTGTGTAAATTCTAGGTTCGCAGGCGGGTACGTCGGACGCCGCAAAGAAGGGGAAACAGGTGGTCGGATACGCTTAGCACGCGACCAGGTGAGTAGATTTAACATCTACGGGGAAATCCCCAGTATGGCGTTAAGCGTCATGGCGTGATAGATATTTAGTCGTAGATGTTTATATGTACATTCATATTAGTGCATACCTTCATTGATATATCACTAATTGCGCACATGCACACTGTATATTCATATTAGTGCATAGCTTCATTGATATATCACTATTTGCGCACATGCACACTGTACATTCATATTAGTGCATACCTTAATTGATATATCACTACTTGCGCACGTGCACACTGTATATTCATATTAGTGCATGCCTTCATTGATATATCACTACTTGCGCACATGTACACTGTATATTCATATTAGTGCATACCTTCATTGATATATCACTATTTGCGCACATGCACACTGTATATTTATAGTAGTGCTTACATTCATTGATATATCCCTACTTGCGCACATGCACACAGTATATTCACGGTAGTGCTACACTCATATTCGCGTATATATCCATTTGCACATCCATACCTACATACATACATATGTTACATACGTGGATTAATTTGATTCGGTTTCAAGAAAATAGGGACCGCAGGAGATATTTTCAAAACTGGATTCTTTTAAAAAGAGCGGTTTTCCCTTTTTACTCTTAGTGTCATACGACACACTGCATGGATTTACACATTGAGTTTGGATTTATGGGATTTCTGGATTTGAGAACCGTGGTATTATTTTTAAAAAATACGCAATGTTTTAAAAACCCGGTTTCTCTTGATATGATATTTCAGTACGCCCACCATGATTTTTCTCGGTACCTAAGAGCTTGTGTGAGTATACCCGATTTGTGGAGTGGTAGGTACCGATTGCGGGTACATGGTGTACTCGGTATGGTACCCCGGGGCAAGAAGACTCGTATTGTTAGACGGTGAGCCCGGCGGAGGGACTACTATCTACCGGTGATTGGTTGGACCTGGCGGTCATCCGGGGGATACTGACCAGAGCTGATAGATGGATACGGGCCGACCCGGACTGACGGGGCTCGATACTTGAGGATTTGCTTGTCGATGCTGGACTCGATCCTTTTATGATATTTCGAGTGGCGATATTTGGCACTCGCGATTCTATGAGGTTTACAGGATTTGAGGGCCGATTAGGGTGACGGCGCCTGAGTTTTACAGGGATTAGGGTGTATTGATGGACACCGGTTATTTTTCCACGTCGACATTCCGTGTAGATGTTATTTATTCCCATGCTCAGCATTCAGTGTTATACATCTCATCCTGTATCTGTAGTACCTGATAGAGTACACTTGCTATGCATGATTATTGCATACCCTGCTCATCCTATATAGATGTTATTAGATTACACATGCTATGCACGATTATTGCCTACCCTGCTCACCATATTGAGATGTTATTATATCGCACTTGTTGCATGATTATTGCGCATCCAGCTCATCATGTAGATGTTATCTGTTGGCATAGGTTAGAGTATCGCAGTACGTGCATACTCGCGATTACCTTTATATGTTATCTACTATTCACGAGTTGGCAACTCACCCCCGTTGTGCCACAGTGTTTGCAGGTTTCCCCTCAGAGTAGTCGCGGCAGGCTGCTTCCTTGCATCTTTTGATACGGATACCATTGCAGTTGGCGCGTGAGCCCTTTTGTTGATAGGTGGATTTTTGCGGTATCCGTTTATTTTCCAGTTATATACACTGTTGTATCTAGTACTCTCCATCTACTATTCATGTATTGACTTAGAGACCAGTTGTGAAGACGATGCATATTATTTTGTACTCTTGTGTCGAGCTCGTCGTGTGCTGACTTTATTTTTGCAGTTTTATATGTCTGGTTGTCTCCACTTATTTGGTTATTCTTCGCTACGGCGTCGTATATTATCATTGTGGTGATTGTTTCCGCCGTTGGGCGCGATTGCTCCCGTTTGGGATACTTTATTCTTACTGTATTTCATTTTACTCAGTTCTTGTCTTGTACCTGATTTCGGGGCTAGTTTTTACAAAGGAAATGCTGCCAAATTTTTAAGATAATAATATGAACTTTAAACAATTTTACTAAATTACTTAAGGTTTTCTAAACGTTTTAACAAATGTCTCTATTACATGTTTTAACACTCATTGCTTTTAATGGTTTTGATTTCTGGGTTTCGGCTTACTTAGTCGCGTTACGCCTGTGGACGTTACGTGGTTAAGTGCCGGTCACGGGCCGAATTTTGGGTCGTGACATATATCCATATACTTTCATGCATATGCTTTTATGATATTTACATGCATGATGTGGTTGTGTCATTGATTATATGGTTGGACGAGATCCACATGCATACAGACATTGATTATATGGTTGGACGAGATCCACATGCATACTGACATTGATGATATGGGTGGACGAGATCTGCATGCATACAGACTTGATCACTTGGTTGGATGTAATCCGCATGCATATCAGTGTTGATTACCTTGTTGGTACATATACAGACCCAGTCACCCTAGATATCATAGTATTACCTTTATGATATAGTTGACCTAGGAGTCGTTGTTTATTCGATTTCTAATTGCTCATGTTTTTCAACTTACGAGTAGGCAACTCACCCCCGTTGTGCCACAGTTCTTGCAGGTTGACCACATGGATCAGTAGCGGCATCGCTGGCACGCAGTTGTTTTCGGGTGATTGCTTTGGTAGGTGTGACATTTCTATCGTACCCACTATTGTATTTATATTTCATATTGTATCTAGTCAACTCCATCAGTCAAAACTAGTAATTGTATAAGTAATGAGACTTAGCAAGACTTGTAGTTGCGAGACTTAAGCGATGGGTTTTATGTTCACATTTTCGGTTGATGTCTTTCTTATTTATTTATCTTTTGTGGTGAACTTCGCTGTTGGGCGTCGTATACTTATATTTATGCTTTGCGTGATTGTGGATCTGCCGATTGGCGAAGAGCTAGCTCCCGCTTGGGGATGCCTTTATCATTATTATGTATTGTGGTTTTGGATCAAAATATACAAAGGAGGTGCTGCCCAAATTTTTAAAAGACGAAACATGTTTTCAAACTAGTAAATTTCACTTGCTTATTTCATGTTCCTTTCCTATGCATTTAAGTAAAATTGATTTCATTATACCTTTATTTCAAAACTTCACCTCTTTTATTTTTATAAAAAAGTTTAGATTTCTGGGTTTCAGCTTACTTCAATTACGTTACGCCTTTAGACGTTGTGTGATTTAAGTGCCGGTCACAATCTAATATTTCGTGTCATGACAAAGTTGTTATCAGAGCGATAGGTTTAACCTTGTTTCGAGTCTATGTTTGACTATGCGGAGACTAGGGCGGGTATGCATTTCGGAACCTAGGCTTGACCTTACGGAACTTAGACTTGAACGGGGGGGGGGGGATATTATACCCGAAATTTCGTTTCATAGGTTGACCCTAATTGATGGAGTAGGTAGCTTGAGTAGAGTGACGTACCATATGTATGTTCCGCGGCATATTTACGATACGATACTCAACTTAAGAAACCTTAGAATGTAAACATTTTGAGATCCGTGATTCTCTTCGTATCCATGGTTATATATCCATTTGAGATCTTTGATTCTATTTGTTCCATGATCATACTCTCATTGATGTTGTTCCATCTTATGATCATGTATCCATTCTGGATCTGTCGTTTCCTTTCATCCCTTTGATTTGCTTTCATCGATACTCGATTGAGGTTCCTGTCACCATGTTTGAGCGCAGATTGAGCTGCCACTAGTTTATAGTCAGGGAAGGCTCATCTGGTACGAGGGCTGACCATTGTGTTTTCTGGTGACATTGAGGCGTCTCGATGTAGTGCTGTGTTGTGACCTCTTGTTGAGACGAGTGTTTGGTTTTAAACCGGATGATCGAGCCATTATTAGAGCTACCAGTTATGAGAGGACTATTAACGTACAGCCTACCTCGGAGATTGTGATATCGTCTATTGTGCAGACAGATGACCCAGCTATTGCTGAGATTGATAGATGTCGCCTCCAGACTTTATGAGCTAAGATCGCTGGAGCTTCCAGGCAGAGATGCGACAGGTGATAGCTAGTCTATCCCGAGTTGAAAGATGAAGGTGATTCGTCAGATTGATGCGCCGACGTAGGCTCAGTTGAGGTGAAGATTTCCAGTGTGTAGAGTCTTACTCAGATCTAGAGCAGACCGATCCAGAGATGACCGTTGATGTATCGTCTTTCCTGGAGGATTGAGGCATTGTTAGCATGCGGACGAAGGGTATTCACGTGTCGTCTAGGTGAAGTTAAAAAGTTCGAACGAATGTCAGAAACCCATTTTTCCAAGTTTAAAGTGTTCGGAGGAACATGCAAGTAATTGTTGGAGATAGTGCCCTCAAAGTCAATTATTGGATCGCAGGTACGTGATTGCAATGATTGAGGCAGGACCTATACCGATATGACAGTCTTGCTCGAGATGATAGTATGCTATCTGGTTTGTCTTTATCATCGTATACATGCTTTAGTTCACTATTGCATGATGATAGAGCCCATAGGATTCTGCTTGACAGTCAGCGGTATGATGGTGATCATATACGTGGGAGTTGGGGTCTGTGAGCACATCCTTATAGTGTCCCTAGTCGTGGGAGTTTCGAGACAGGGCAACGATACTCCAGAGTAGCCTAGTGTATACAGTCGAGACCCCGACGAGGGGCGGTGGCCAGTCTCACAAGCCATTGGTGTCAGTTTGTTCACCTAAGATGTATACAGGTGCTCATTGGGTTATGAGTACACTGGACAGGACTCGCCGGGAACCTGCTAGTTGGTATTATACCTAGCGTCAGATAGCAGTTCCCTGGTGACATGTGTACAGGTTAGTTCATCGACCTAAGGTCGTCATTTGTCTCGTGTGAGTTCCCACTGTGCTTTGATTTCTACTCTACCAAGGCTCAAAGGAGTCGTGCAAACGGGTCTTTTTTGGGTACAGTCCCGAGTCACATGGAGGCAAGTGAGCGGATCGGCAGGGGATTCGTCTCTCCCGGTATTGGGGGTGAGATCGCGTTGTGTCTAGGAGAGCCATTACACAATGGCCTCGGCCGAGGCAGGAGATTTACTGGAAGATACTCCAGTAGTATCTCAGGGTGTTCTGGGCCACTCTCTGACACGACTTATACTGCTATTGGGGGTCTGACGTTAGCAGCCCCTAGGCCGATATGCGATACTCATAGATGAACGGACCGGACTGTATCTATATTGTCACTGTTAGGCTCAGTAGGGTTTATGGATGAGTTCGCTCGTCAGCTTCCCTTCTAATCAATATATTGGCAACCGTCACGTACAACTTGTACCTCTGACGTGCTAGTGGTTATACCCAGTGCCAGTGTGTTGATGAGTCATTAGAGTCCCCCACAGACACTTTCCTAAGTTCGGGCGAAACGTTGTAGAGGCCGTATGGTTTTATGGCAAGGTTCGGAAAATGCACGTGCGTTTTCGCACGTGTCATATTTCGGGCAGATAATACTGGTCGGCTTTGGTTTAAGCCGGATCCAAGTATTATACTGTGTAGATATAATATCTTTGTCTCAGTTGCATTTATATTCGGTCGTAATACAAATGCGGGGTATGTTTATACTAATACGGGGTTATCCTGCAATTCGTTTCAGGATCACTTTTGGAAGTTGTCAGTTTCCAGTTTTCTATCGGCCGTATTTAACATTCTGTTAAATGCGGATTTATCTTTTCTCCTTGAGGGTGAGTCATGTGGTGAGTCATGAGTGGAAGCTTCTTGTTGTGGTGACTAGATTAGTGAGTCACCATTATGCATTAATTGAATGGCGAGGTGTTTTTAGTGAGTCACCTTTTCATTAATGATATTTTGTAATGCTTAGGATATTTTGATCAAGATCTTTTGCTTTGTGGTCACCACTCCTTCCTCCTACACTCACCCCCCCTCTCCTATATATGGCCGGCCCATGAGTGAGAGAGAGATGATGGTTGTTGGAAAAAAAGATATAGTTTTGGTTCATTATAATTTGTATACTCATTTTTCTCATTTACCCGATCCAAAAGGCAACTTCATTAACCGTTCGTCCGTGACTTTGGACGTAACGAGACAAAGTGTTCTACTCATTCTCTACATCATCTTGGTCGTCTCTTTTTGCAAACTTGACGACCGAGTTGCCTCGGTTCAGAGGCGGGAGCCCGTTTAAAGATCCGTCGACTTGGTGCCACCTGGACGAGAAGATTGGAGATTCAGGAGATCGGAGCAGCCGCAACAAAGCGTGGGATGATGGTTGAAGACCAAAGGACTCGGATCGTTCGGTATAACTCTTCTACCCTATTTGTAGTTTGTTAGTTTAGCTTTAATGGCAGATCCGGGTTATAGTACGCGATAGCGCCAATTGTAAAAGTTTTTGTTCCGCATTTTGCGTCTGTTAGACGGCCGGGGCGCTACCGTGGACTTACAGTGGTATCAGAGCCTCACCATTAAGCTTTACTAACTTGTGCTAATGCGTTTAAAACATCGATCGAACGGAATTTCGAAAACTGCAATTTTCTGGGTTAAAGTTTCTGTCGATTTTTAAAAGGGTCTAAAAATTATTTTTCATATCATAGTAAAGAGAGCAGGCTTTTTTAAGAATTCTGGTGAAATTTGGTCAACTGAAGCTTCCAAAGCGCCGCGGAACCGCCGCGCAAACCCTAGTTTGGCCGCGGTTCCGCCGCCGTTTTGGAGCTACAGTAAACCATTTTTCTACAGTAGGTTCTACTTGTACAATTGTTGTTTTTGGTATATATCTTTTGGGCCCAGATTTTGTTACTGTACAGCAAATGTTTATGAGGCCCACTTCGGGAAATTTTGTCGATCGAAATTTTAAAATTTGTTAGTATGCATTATTTACATTATATCTCCGACCGGGAATGTCATTTGAGCGGTAAACCGCGTCTAATTGCTATAGTTCTTTTAGACGGGTTTGCGAACGTGACATTCGCGTTGATGTTCTGTGATGTTGCGGATTTGTCGTGGTGGATAGCAGGGTGCAATGATAGTGCAGTTTTGATTTATTAGTACATTTGATATTGCGAGGCGAGCGTCCAACATGTGGACTGCCGTCACTGCCTGTTTGTATAAAATTCTTTTGGGGCACGACCGGGTTGAGGTCGATATACCCGTTGTACATATTTTTATTTCTGTACTAGGTTTATCCCGCGAAGGAGTGCACGGATAGCCGGGTTCTGTAGGGCAACGGGTCCGTATCTCATGGCTTTGAGAGGCAGAGGGACCTCACTCTAGAATTGGCAGACTATTCGCCGCACTCGTATGGGGTACAGGTTGACCCAAGGAGGTGTGCTCAAGTTACCGGATTCCGTGAAGTGCCGGGTGGTCCATTCATTTTGTTGTAGTGGGATGCCTCGCTTCAGGTTTTGGCGGGTAACTTGCCGCACCAATAGGGGTCTAGGTTTCATTGCACAGGCTATCCACACGACCAGGGAACATCGGGTTTCAGTAGCGACTCTGTGAAACCCGGGGATCCCAGCTTATCTGTATTGCTCTGTGATGCTTATTACTTTTCTGTAATGTTGCATATTATCACGCCTGGAGCGATTATTGTATATTGGTATATATACAATTAGATGTTGTATATGTTTTACACCCGCGCTAGTGTTGGAGATAGTGCCCTCAGAGTCAATTATTGGATCACAGGTACGTGATTGCAATGATTAAGGGAGGACCTATCCCGATAGGACAGTCTTACTCAAGATGATAGTATGCTATCTGGTTTACCTTTATCATCGTATACTGCTTTAGGTGACCTTACAGGTCGCTATTACACATTGATAGAGCCCCCAGGATTCTTGCTTGACTGCCAGCAGTATGAGGGCGATCATATACGTGGGAGCTGGTAGTCTATAAGCACATCCTTAAATAGTCCCTAGTCGTGGGAGTTTCGAGACAGGGCATCGATTCTCCAGAGTAGACTAGTGTATACAGTCGAGACCCCGACGAGGGGCGGTGGCCAGTCTCACAAGCCACTGGTGTCAGTTGGTTCACCTAAGATGTATACAGGTGCTCATTGGGTTATGAGTACACCGGACAGGACTCGCCGGGAACATGCTAGTTGGTCTTATACCTGGCATCAGATAGCAGTTCCCTGGTGACATGTGTACAGGTTAGTTCATCGACCTGGGGATCGTCATTTGTCTCGTGTGAGTTCCCACTGTACTTTGATTACTACCCTATCACGCTCAAAGGAGACGTGCAAACAGGTTTTAGTTGGGTACAGTCCCGAGCCACATGGAGGCAGTGAGTGGATCCTCAGGGGTTCGTCTCTCCCGGTATTGGGGGTGATGTCGCGCTGTGTCTAGGAGAGCCATTACACGAAGTCCTTGGCCACGGCGGGAGATTTACTGGTAGGTATTCCAGTAGTATCTCAGGGTGTTCTGGGCTACACTCCGACACGACTTGTACCACTTTTAGGGGTCTGACTTTTACCAACCCCCTAGGCCCGCCATGCGATGTTCATAGACGAACGGACCAGACTGTACAGATATTGTCACTGACAGGCTCAGCAGGGTGTCAGGATGAGTTCGCTCATCGACGTCCCTTTTGGTCAATAGCTGGTGGCCCGTCACGTATTGGCTTATACCTCTGACGTGCTAGTGGTTAAATCCACAGCCATAGTATTGATGAGTCTTTAGAGTCCACCACACTTATAGTTATTCAAGTTTCGGGCGAAACGCTGTAGAGGCCGTATGGAGATATGGCAGGGTCCGATCAGATACGTGCGGTATTGCACGGATCAGGATCAGACGGTTAGTACTAATGGCCGTATGGATATATGGCAGGGTTCGATCAGATACGTGCGGTATTGCACGGATCAGGATCGAACGGATATAACTAACCGGCTTTGGTTTAAGCTGGATCCTAGTATTGTACAGTGTAGATTTTATCTCTTTGCATTTGTAACCGGTCGGAATACAGATGCGGGTGTGTATGCACAGTATCGGGGTTTCTCCTGTAATTTATTACGGGACCAGTTTTCTGAAGTTGCCAGTTTGCATTTCGTTCCGGCCGATTTTCCTTTGATCCTTCCCGGCCGGACTTTTCCGATGGAGGGGGTTATTTGCAAGTTTGCAAATAACTTATTGTGGAGGGTTTTCATGCATTTATGAGATTATGATATGATCAACATCATTATATTCTTTTTCCATCTTTTCTTTTGCTTTAATGGTGATTAGAATGGATTAGGACTTGATGAGAGTTGATATGACTTTGTTATGATGTTTTTGGATGTGGTCACCCTCCACCTTTTACTACACTCACCTACCTCATGTATTAGGTTTTGCCCTCCACCATTTTCCATTATGAGGGGCCGGCCACTTTGAGAGAGAGAGAGAGATAGGATGATTTTGGGAGGGTGGGAAAATTATCATTCATATCATTCTTCATTGCCACCAAAATTCCCAAGTTCAATTCTCAACCTCATCCCTCCATCAAGGCAACTTCAAACCCTCAAAGAGACAATAGATTCTACACTACATCTACAGCAAATCTTGGACGCGTCGGCTAGCCAACTTCGCGCCCGAGTTGCCTCGGTCCAGAGGTGGGAGCCCGTAAAAGATATCGGCTACGTGGTGCATTTCCGACGAGGACGTGATGGACGGAGATTCCGCGGGAGATCAGAGTGGAGACGAAGACCGAAGGACACGGATCGCTCGGTATATCTCTAACCCGTCTTGTAGTTAGCTAGTTCTAGTTTAATGGCCCGATCCGGGTGTTTAGTGCGCGGTGGTGCCGGTTTGCTAGTTTGCAAAATTAAAGTTTTTCGCTTCCGCATTTTGGCGTCGGATTGACGGCCGGGGCGCCGCCGTGCACTTACAGTGGTATCAGAGCCTCGCCATTAACATAGTCTTGCTTTGTCTAATGTGTTTTACATTTCCGATCGAACAATTTTCCAAAAACCGTATTTTTCTTCACATCAGTTTCTGTCGAAATTTTTTGAAGTCCAAAAATTTTTCAGGTTGTAGAAAAGTGATTTACTGAAAGTCCTAAGAACACTGGAAAAATTTGGTGCCCTGATCCTTCCGTACGACCACGGAGCCGCGGCCATAACCCCTTTTTGGCCGCGGTTCCGCCGCAGGAATGTGGATTCACGTCATTATTTTTTTTGCAGTGGGCATGTGGGCTGAAAATAGGGGTTTTGGTATACTTTGTTTGGGCCCAGAATTTCTGTGAGTGCTACAGTATTGTTTGGGGGCCCACTTGGTAAAATTTGATCGATCGGAAATTTTAAACACATTAGTTCACTGTATTTACATTATATCTGCGACCGTGAATGTCACTCGATCGGTAAATCCTGTCTAACTGCTATAGCCCGGTTAAACGGATTTGCGAACGTGACATTCACGTTGATGTTCTATGTATTGCTGTGATGTTGCGGATCGGTCGTGGGGGATAGCCAGGTTGCAGTGGTAGTACAGTTTTGTTGTATTATGTACATTTGATATTGCGGGGCGAGCGTCCGACATGTGGACTGCCGTCACTTCCTGATTGTATTATTATTTTGGGGCACGGCCAGGTTGCGGTCGATGTACCCGTTGTATGTATATTTTACTTTCTGTACTAGGATTACCCCGCGGTGGGGTTCATGGATAGCCGGGTTCTAGAGGGCAACAAGCCCGCATCTCATGGCATTGAGACGGAGGGGGCTTCACTCTAGGATTGGCGGGCTATTCGCCGCATTCGTAGGGGGTACAGGTTGACCCAGGTGGGGTGCCCAAGTTACCGGATTCCGTGAAGTGCCGGGTGGTCCATTCACGCTGCTGAAGGGGGCTTCCTCTCTTCAGGTTTTGGCGGGTAACTTGCCGCGCCCGTAGGGGTCTAGGATTTCATTGCACAGTCTATCCACACGATCAGGGGAACGTCGGGTTTCAGTAGTGGCTCTGTGAAACTCGGGGATCCCAGATGCTGTACATTTCTGTGATGTTGTATTTTTATCACGCCTTGAGCGAAATACTATATATTGGTATATATATTAGTAGATGTTGTATATGTTTTGCATCCGCGCTAGTCCAGTCCCCGCTCTGTCGTTAGTTAGCTAACCTAACGGGTAATGACGGGACCCAGTGGCGAATGCGGATGGCATATACGTACATCAGTATATTTTCGTTCTTTGTGGTGTGATCAATTGATGGGACTGCATTGATTCGATCAATGCAAGTTAAAAACAAACCTATTCTGATGTTGTTGGAACACTTTTCAAAAAGCTGTTATTGCAAGGACGTTCTCTTTTGTTTTCCATCGCGGTATTCAGTTGGAATATCCTGCTCCTCAGTCGACGAGGCAAGGGCCGAGATCCATTCACCGGGAGTGACCCCTTGGACAGAAGTTTGCGTCAGGGCAATACCTTCACTATAGCCGATTACTTTTGCTTTGCATCGTGGTATTCAGTTGGAATATCCTGCACCTCATTCTACGGGGAAAGAGCCGAGATCCCTTCACCGGGAGTGACCTCTTTAGCAATGGTTTTCGTCACTATATTTTTCTAAAAAGCTATCCGTTCCTTCAACGATATCAAGTTCATTACGTTAAAGGTTTTCGCCAGAAACCATTCGTAGCCCTCCGTCGTTTCATATGGGTAGTCAATAGTATTCAAGCTGTGTTTGTTGGCCAAAGTCAAGGCACAGTGTTTGGTAGCTGTTGGTTATTCATATGCAGCATAGATAGATGCGTTGGTTTGGAACAATCGTACTGCCATTTTGGCCAAAGTCAAGGGTAGGTACGGGTGGGTTCAAATTAACCTGGATAATGACGGGTAGAACTTGACATGTGACTTATGATATGTTGGCCAAAGTCAAGGTCATAAGAGCATGGGGTAAAAATCCACATCGGGAGTTTCAAAAGAACTGAAACTTGCCAGATATGCGCATACCTTTTGGAGTGTGATGACGTGAGCGGATTCCGTCATGTTATCATGCAATGATAGTTGGATCCCGATTCCCACTGATGAGTTAGTTTACTCCTCGGGCGATCCCGACTAATTCTTCTTTCAGGTTTGGAGGAGAATTTGACGGTACAGTGGGAGGTTTCCAGATTAGATAAATTGGTAACCATTCTGATCTAGGTTAGAGTGCACGCTGAGTGTTTCTTTTCTCTCTCTCTTCGGCAGCGACCATTGACCCGACCCTAAGACTATGACTCAGTGACCAAGTTGACCGAACCTTCTAAAACACTGGTTTTTGGATTGTCAGAGTTGCAAACCTCATTGCCACTCCTACTTTTACCCTTTTCTCCAGGACACCCTGTATTACTACGAACGTCCACTTCCATTGGACAAAACCATCGTATGGTTATATACGAACTCGAAGGAATTTATTCGAGGATGGTTTCTGGTTCTGGAGAAAACGGATAGGACTATTCAGTTGTCTTTTCCTTTTACCTTCTCTCAGGTTGCGAGTACTCCTTGGTTTAGGAGATAGTACACCTATTACGCAAATTGGATAGTCTTCTTCCAAACCTTAGGCTGGTGCCGAACGGTGGGGAATGAAGAAAACCAATTAGCATAACGATAGTGTGTAGAAGGTATTAAGTTAAGACAAAACAAGGGATTAGTAAGAGGGCAAAGTAAACTGCTATTCACGACCAAACCAAGTATTTCTTCGCCAATTCTAAATCACCTTTTATTTCTCCAGGACACTCCGTATCACTATGAAGATCCACAGTTTATTGGATACTCCATCATATGGTTATATACGAACTCGAAAGGAACTTGTTCCAGTTCGGGGATGGATTCTGGTTCAGGAGAAATAGGAATAAGGTTTATTCGGTTGTCTTTTATCTTCACCTTCTCTCGCGTTGCGAGTGCTCCTAGGATTAGGACAGTACACCCATTATGCTTATTGGATAGTCTTCTTCCAAACCATAGGCTGGTGCCGAACGGTAGGGAAGGAAGAAAACCATTTGGCCTAAAGGGGTGTACAGAAGGTAATGACTAAAGACATATAAAGGGATTTGGAGAGGTGGCAAAGAATTATACGGTTAGAGTTGTGAATCTGGATAATGGAAGTGGCATTACTAGGAAAACCAGGATACCCCAATGAAACATTTCAATGTTTCAGTTTCACTGTGTACTGTTAATGGAAAACTGATTTCCCGATTAGACACTTACTCCAGGGTATGTATTTACCAGGTATGATTCTCACATCTGTATGGTTTTACAGATGATGAGTGGGAGTAAGTTATTGGGAATTGGGTGATCATCCTCATTATATCGGGATTTGTTTTAATCGGTGATATTTGAGGAAGTCACCTGGGTTGTTTGCCGGACGACAATTATTTGGTTTTGAATATCCGCTATTATACACTAATTTCAAATTGATATATCTGTACGTCTATTTTTATAGAGTGAGATATACCTTTTTGAAATTATGTCTACGACATTTACCTATATCAGTGGATGGTTAGGTAAGGAGCATTAAACAGCAGTGTAATTCTTCTTAACCATAAGTACAGTTTTCAACCTACGACACACAGTGAATGAGTTATCAGACTCAAGGGACTTATACAGAGTATTGTATGTTGTCCAGGGTCCATCAGGACAGAGGGGTTGGTCCTCGTACTATATTCGTTTTACTTATGACTTCTCTAGTTTTTAGATAGGTGTTTCGTAGAAACACAGGGTCCAAGTTTTGAGAAGTTGTAGGTATATGGATAAAGTAGAGAACCAGGTGTTGCAAGTATCGGGATTCTTCAAGTTGATCGAAGATGTAGATACTTGTGTATGGTATTCAGTTGATAGTAATGATTAAGAGAACTTGCTTCTCTTTCAGGTTACTCATAATTGGAAGCATTCCTAAGTTGAATAACGCTGATCGGCTTCCTTCCATTTAGTTGACATGCACTGGAGACAGCTGCATGATTTGAATCTGGTTCAATTAAATCAGTGCCTCCGTTTCTATATTGGATATAGAACAGTTCGTATCTTAACGATGTTAAGGTACGGGGAGTTGTCTGGCTTATGCTTAAAACCAGATTCTGGATAACTTAAGGCACGTTTCTGTAATGGCTGTTTGTGGGTTGACCCAGGGTATGACGAGGGTTGACTTTCTACCATCTAGAAGATCAATAGTGATATTGTTCTTAACTCGCCACAATTTTAATAAAAATGGATTTTTTCAGAAAACAGTAGTGGGAGTATGGTAGAACTTGAAGTGATTCCAGAACCACAAGCGATTACTGAAGAAAGAACCTAAAGATTCAATCTGATTTGACATTCCATTGGCCACACCGCAGATACGGTGGGAAACTTCAGGCACCCGAGAGGTACTCCGGTAGCCTCAAGGACTGTGACAGGGAAGTTCTTGTTTACCCACACTTGCCATTGTTGTTGTTCCAGGCTGCGAGACCCGGCAGGAGGATGAGTATAGCGTCGTTCTGAACTGGCTTCAGAAGTGTACGTGTATATGACTCTGCCAGAGGGTTGTCGTAGTCAGTGGGAGGAGCGGAAGCATTGGTGGACATGTGGCTTATGTCTATTTATAGACTAAAGCAGATATAGCGGAGATAGATCATCAATTTCTGCTGTGACAGTCATAGGTTTGACTTCATCAGAATAGAGGATGGATCTGTTGAGAAGGTAGTAGGGTGTGAT
The DNA here is from genome assembly GCA_030015575.1 of Agapanthus africanus. Taxonomy (NCBI): domain Eukaryota; kingdom Viridiplantae; phylum Streptophyta; class Magnoliopsida; order Asparagales; family Amaryllidaceae; genus Agapanthus; species Agapanthus africanus. Next base: position 470,626,812 of record CM057339.1, on the reverse strand, counting down.
GTCATGGTATTTGGATGACATACACAGAGTAGGAAGTGATATTCCTATACTACGATCGGTTATACTTTGGTTGTCACACAGTAGTTTCTCCACACAGGACTTGGATATTATATCAGACATTCTGGTTATTAGATCTATGGTTTTAGATCTAGATTTGGGTAGTTTCCCAATCTGGGTACTTAGACAGCATTCTATGAGTATTTAGAATGGACGACTCCTGGCACGGTAGTGTACCTGCAGTTGATGGAGTCACCCTCTCTGAAGGTGTCTTACAGACTAAAGAGGAGAGGGGTGTGCATGATTGACAGATCACTTGCTTAGGCAATTGAGCCAATCATGAGATGTCAAGTACCATACCAGATGTTGTTCTTGCAGTAGGTGCAATAAGTTGATATTGATCCAATCAGGGAGAAACAATCGGAAGCAACTTTAGAGCATAAGTGGATGTTCTAGGGACATGATAACGACAGCCTCATTCGGGAGACAGTTATCATTCCAGGCTTCTAAGGTGACATGGACGACAAGGAGGTTGTCAGAGTTATAGTTTTTCTTCTGACGAAGGGCAGTATTTTGGACAGGTGGTCCAAAGCAATACTGAGGGTGGCATGGTGCAGGATACTGATTAAGTTCAGTTGACGAGACAGTCTAAGAAGTTTGGATTTGGAGTTCATTTATGAGCTAGGTCCCATCAGACATCCAGACATTCTAAGACAGGTATTGCTCATTTCGGGAGATGGTTTTCTCCGCGAACTTGAGATATAGAGAGACATAGAAAGAAACATCAAGGCGGATCCACTCACTGAGGCTATTCCTCGAACGCAATAGTTTCGCAAACGAGTTTTGTGAGACTGACTAGTAGAGGAGTTGGGTGTTCGGTATCACACGGGCTGTGAGTATGCGACATCGCAATAATTAGCCTTGAGTGCAAGTGGGAGATTGATGGAGATAGTGCCCTCAAAGTCAATTATTGGATCACAGGTACGTGAATGCAATGATTGAGGGAGGACCTATCCCGATATGACAGTCTTACTCAAGATGATAGTATGCTATCTGGTTTACCTTTATCATCATATACTGCTTTAGGTGACCTTACAGGTCGCTATTACACATTGATAGAGCCCCTAGGATTCTTGCATGACTGCCAGCAGTATGAGGGCGATCATATACGTGGGAGCTGGTAGTCTATAAGCACATCCCAGTGGCGATGCTTAAATCCATCCGGATCATGCTTGCCATCGCTGCATATCATGATTACGAAATCTGGCAAATGGATGTTAAGACCGCCTTTCTAAATGGTGATTTAGAAGAGTGCGTGTACATGACTCAGCCAGAGGGCTTCGTAGACAGTAGGAGCAGCGGGAAGGTGTGCAAGCTGCTTAAATCCATTTATGGATTAAAGCAAGCATCGCGGAGTTGGAACATCTGCTTTGACGTCGTTATCTGTAGGTCAGGCAGCCACCCCATCCAATGGGGTCGCCGTGGCACCAACGGGTCCCTCAGCCGCTACTTTTTACGCATTAGGATAGACCCAAGGAGGGGAGCACAAGTAACCGGGTTCTGGGGTCCAGTGGGAGACCAACTCGAGGAGTCGAGTCCGGGTCTCCTAACCCTAGAATTGGTAGGGTTGCTTGCCGCTCTCGTAGGGGTCTAGGGGTATGGGATTGGCTATTCATAACGACCGTGGAATCCGTGTTTTATACTGGCTCGTATTGAAAACACGGACGTCCTAGTATATCCAATGTTTCATATGTTTCTTCTGCTGCGATATCTGTGATGTGATCATGTGATGTTCTGTGATAGATACAGTATATAGTATATATGATATATTATATAGACGTTACTTATGTTTTACACCCGCGCTAGCCCTGCCCCGCTCTGCCGTTAGTAACCTAACCTAACCTGTAGGGTTCCTAGGCACGCTAATGAAGTCTCACAAGGCATCAACCATGCCAGTTTACAATTTTATGAGTGCCGCGAAACCCTAATACGGATCGTCGACTAGAAATTTAGGCGAAAAACGAAACTAGTTAACATCTTAACTAAACGAGAGAGGCAACAACCTTTGTAGATCCGGTTCTCCACATTCCTTGGTTCCACGTAGGCGTCCTCTCACTGTCCATCTCGAATCCCGAACTCAATCGTCGGCTTCATCGGAGAAATGGGCGGACTAGGTCGTCGGCTTCGTGCCGAAGATGATCTATGTCGAGGCATCACAAGTTCAAGCTCCAACTTCACCAAGTTGTGAAACTTGTGAAGAAAACACCCTATACTACTTGGCAAGAGGTAGAGGGTGAAGAAATAGAAGGTGGGTTCACTTTAGAATTGGATTTCTCTCACTTTTGCTCAAGTTGCCATTGATGGACTTAAGCTTTTCTTGAAGAAGAAGATGATGAAGAAGAAGCAAGAATATGATAAGTATTCTAAAATGAAAAAGAAAATGAAAACTTATCATAATCTTTACCATAGTTAAGTGTAGAGAATGAACTAGGGTTAGTTCAAATGGTTAGGGTTAAGCATGAGACAAGAATGGTGGCTAAGTCAAAGCTTCATGAAGCTTCAATAAGAAACAAAGAAAGCCACCATTCTCATCTTTATCTTTTCCAAATAAATAAATAAACAAATAGATAAATAAATGAAAAAGCAAAACCCTAATCATCAACTTAACCATGGTTTAATTCTATACACTTAACCAAATGAGCAAGCATCATCAAACATGATACAAACATGTGCACAAAAGTATATCACATATACAACTTGCACATCAAGTGAGAAAATCCATTTAAAGTGAACTAATACTATCTAATGCAAAGTAATATATCAAATATATAATTATACATTAAATCATTAAATCAACACTTGATTTAACGATCCGGTCATATCGCATATAACCGACTAGTATCCTATGTATCGGCTTATCGAATCAATCCTTGATTCGATATTTAGGTTATATCGAATATAACCAATCGATACATCCAACGCGAGAATGAAATACGGTATCACATACACGCATTATTCTCGGTCCTGCACATATCTCATATGCGCTCCTATTTCTTTTCGCTTGAGCCAGGAAACCTCTGTGTAGGACTCTAAAGACTCGTCAATACGCCGGCAGCAGATGATGATCATATCAATCACCCACAAGCCGCAAGCGGTCTGCTAAACGTAACGGCCATCCGGGTATTGAACGATCAGAAGATCGATGAGCCAGCCCGCTCACACTCCTGTGAATCCAACCCGTAACACTTACCGTACAGTCCGGTCTGTTCGTTTGATATGTCGCATATCAAGTCTAGGGGTGGTAAACGTCAGACCCCAATAACCGATAAGTCGTGCCGATGTGAGGCTCATAACGGGTCGAGAAACTACTGGTAACACTTACCAGCAAATCTCTGATCAGCCCTAGCCAGGGACTTCCATGTTACGGCCAATCGAGCACAGCGCAACATCAACCACCAATACCGGGAGAGGCGAAACCCCTCCTATCGCTCATTGCCTCCATGTGACTCGGGACTGTACCCAAAGACCACCGTTTTAAATGCCTTCATGGTCGTGGTAAGGTGGAGATCAAAGCACAGTGGGAATCACACAAGACTCTATGACGATCTCGGGTCTACAGACTAACCTGCACAAGTGCCACCTGAGAACTGCCATCTGACGTGAGGTATAATACCATCTGGGAGTTCTCGGCGAGTCCGTCCAGTGTACCCAGTCTCCACTGAGCACCCGTATACCATCTCTGATGTCAAACACCAATGGATATGGGATCATCCATCGCCCATCTCATGGGTCGAGAAGCGTATACGCTAGTCTACACTGGTATATCGATGCCCCGTCTCGATACACCCACGACTAGGGACCTTGAAGGATGTACCTATGGTCTACCATGTCCCCACTAGTATGATCTAAATCATAGTCCAGGTAGTCAAGTACACATCCTAAGGGCTTTACCAACATGTAACTATAAGACAATTTAAAGAGACTAGTGTACATGTTAAGATAAAGAGTAACCAGATAGCATACTATCATATCGAGCAAGAAAGTCATCTCTATATATGTCCAAGCATCCAATATAATATACATCATCTGTACAATACTGGCCTCTAGGGCATGTATACAACTAACAATCTCCCACTTGCACTAGGGCCAGCTGCTGTAGTATCGCATACCGAGATGTTGTAGAATCAAATTTCAAAATAAAAGGGTAGCTACTGTTCTTGCTTTGCATAGCGGTATATATGATATACCCTGCACCTTATTCGATGAGGAAAGGACCGAGATCCCTTCACCGGGAGTGACTCCTTTAGCAATAACTGGCAGATGCTACATACTCGGTCTGTTTTTGATTGCTTCTATAGTTTCTGCTTTGCACAGTGATATATATGATATATCCCGCACCTCATTCGACGAGGAAAGGGCCGACGATCCCTTCACCGGGAGTGACCCCTTTAGCAAAACTAGAAAAGCCTCAAAATCACTCCATTTTAAAACTTCATTTGATTCTACAACGATATCAAGTTCATTACGCAATAGGTTTTCAGAAAAACCTGTCGTAGCCCTCCGTCATTTCAGATAAGTCCTGTTTAGTATTCGTGCTGCGTTTGTTGACCTTGTCAAGGCGCAGTGTACGGTAGCTAATCAGTATTTATCTGCTTATGCATATGATGCAGATTGAGTTAGGATAGTCGTACGGCCTTGTTGACCTTGTCTAGGGTCGTGCGGGTGGGTTTAATTTAATCAAGAAATGACGGGTTGAACTTGACTTACGGTCTATGGTTTGTTGACCTTGTCAAGGTCATAGATCGTTTGGGGAAAAAGCAATATCGGGAATTTCAAGTGTTGAAATTTGCAATGAGATTGCATACCTTCTATGAGATAGTTGGATCCCGATACCTTCTGCGAGTAAGAGTTACTCCTGGGAGAGTTTTACACATTACAATTAGCCGATCAAGCAGGTGTCTAGAAAGGTGTTAACGAGGTTACGCCTCTGGGAAAACGAGGTTTACATTAATTAGGTTCGTGCGAAAGCACGGGGGACCTCCCTCAAAGTACCGACACTGGCCTGGCTGAAATATTGGCGAACTTGTAGTGTGTAATTAATCCCGGCTAATCTTTCCTTTTAGGGTTTGAAGGAAGATTTGATAAAAAGCAGTGGGAGCCATCCTGATTAGATAAGATAATAACCAATCTGATCTTGCACGAGCATACGCTAAAGTGTTTTCTTCTCTCTCTCTCCAGGTAGCGACCATTTCATGCCCTAATCAAGATAATAATATGGATGTATTGACCGAACCCGCATGTTATACTGTGCTGGGGAACGTTGGTTTCGTTCTTTCTTATAAGAGTTATAGGAATGAACAGGACATAGGGGAATACCAGGATTCCCATGCCACCCTATTGAAGAAAGTACATGTTGATGCATTTTCTTCGGGTGTGTTCGTTACAGAGAACTGTTTCTCCATTTGCCCTACGTCCTGGGTATTAGATACCGGGTCAGGATCCCATATATGTAATCAGTTACATGGGCTTAGAAATGGTAGAGAACTTGGAGAAGGTGATAAAGACATTAGAGTTGGAAATGGTGCAATTGTTGCAGCTAAGACTGTCGGGGAATATCACCTTGTGTTACCAACTGGTAATACATTGGTTCTGAACGAATGCTATTACATGCCGAACCTGATATGCAACATTATATCGGTTTCTTTATTGAGTAAAGAGGGATATAATTTTGTATTACAGGACAATGTTATGAACATTTTCCGTAACCAAAAGTTGGTTGGATCAGGCACGTTGTGCAATGGCATTTATGTTCTAAATCAATCAACAGTTCTGAGCATAACAAACACACACAAGAGGAAGAGTTCTGAACTGAACGAATCTTTCTTGTGGCATTGTAGACTGGGTCACATCAATGCGACACGACTAGCTAAGTTGCATAAAGATGGATATTTAAATCTGTTTGAATTTTCATCTTATGATACTTGCCAGTAATGTCTCAAAGGCAAGATGACCAAAACTCCGTTTACGGGACACGGAGAAAGAGTTACTGAACTCTTGGGACTGATACATAGTGACGTGTGCGGTCCTATGTCTACACATGCAAGGGATGGTTCTTCGTACTTCATTATATTCACTGACGATCTCTCTAGGTTCGGGTATGTGTTCTTGATGAAACACAAATCAGAAGCTTTTGAGAAATTTAGAGAATATAAACAAGAAGTCGAGAACCAAACCGGAAAAAGTATTAAAATCCTACGATCTGATCGATGAGGTGAATACTTGAGCAATGAATTCCTGGACTTTCTAAAAGAGAATGGGATTCTCTCTCAGCTGACTCCTCCATATACACCACAGCACAACGGTGTATCAGAACGGAGGAACCGCACCCTATTAGATATGGTGCGCTCTATGATGAGCACAGCTGAGTTACCTATTTCCTTCTGGGGATATGCGCTGGAGACAGCAGCATACCTATTGAATCAAGTTCCATCTAAATTTGTACCTACCACACCATATGAGATATGGAGTGGGAAGAGGCCATATCTTAAGCGAGTTAAGATATGGGGTTGTCCAGCCTATGTCAAAAGACAAAATCTCGACAAGCTCGAAGCACGGTCAGTTCTTTGCAAGTTTGTGGGATATCCAAAGAACTCATATGGGTATTTTTTCTACCACAGTGAGGAACAAAAAGTGTTTGTTGCTCAACATGCCACCTTTTTAGAAAAGGAATTCCTTGAAAAAGAAATTAGTGTCAAAGTGGTAGAGCTGGAAGAAGTTCCAGATACACAAACCGTAACTGAAGATTTAGTGGAACCAGAAGATTCAGTAGCTCCCAATGAACCTCAGCCGCTCCGCCGATCTAGTAGGGTTCCTCGCCAACCTGAGAGATACTACGGTTTTCCCATGGATGGTGGGAGCGAGGATTGCATCATGGAGGATGATGACCCAACTAGCTTCGAGCAGGCCATCACGAGTAGAGACTCTGTGAAATGGCTGGATGCTATGCGGTCCGAGATGGAATCCATGTACACCAACAAAGTATGGGCTTTGGAAGTTGCTCCTGAAGGGGTTAAACCCATTGGGAGCAAGTGGATCTTCAAGAAGAAACTTGGTGTAGATAGGAAAGTGGAGACTTTCAAAGCTAGACTTGTTGCAAAGGGTTTTCGTCAAAGACCAGGTATGGACTATGATGAAACCTTTTCTCCAGTGGATATGCTTAAATCCATCCGGATCATGCTTGCCATCGCTGCATATCATGATTACGAAATCTGGCAAATGGATGTTAAGACCGCCTTTCTAAATGGTGATTTAGAAGAGTGCGTGTACATGACTCAGCCAGAGGGCTTCATAGACAGTGGGAGCAGCGGGAAGGTGTGCAAGCTGCTTAAATCCATTTATGGATTAAAGCAAGCATCGCGGAGTTGGAACATCTGCTTTGACGTCGTTATCTGTAGGTCAGGCAGCCACCCCATCCAATGGGGTCGCCGTGGCACCAACGGGTCCTTCAGCCGCTACTTTTTACGCATTAGGATAGACCCAAAGAGGGGAGCACAAGTAACCGGGTTCTGGGGTCCAGTGGGAGACCAACTCGAGGAGTCGAGTCCGGGTCTCCTAACCCTAGAATTGGTAGGGTTTCTTGCCGCTCTCGTAGGGGTCTAGGGGTATGGGATTGGCTATTCATAACGACCGTGGAATCCGTGTTTTATACTGGCTCGTATTGAAAACACGGACGTCCTAGTATATCCAATATTTCATATGTTTCTTCTGCTGCGATATCTGTGATGTGATCATGTGATGTTCTGTGATAGATACAGTATATAGTATATATGATATATTATATAGACGTTACTTATGTTTTACACCCGCGCTAGCCCTGCCCCGCTCTGCCGTTAGTAACCTAACCTAACCTGTAGGGTTCCTAGGCACGCTAATGAAGTCTCACAAGGCATCAACCATGCCAATTTACAATTTTATGAGTGCCGCGAAACCCTAATACGGATCGTCGACTAGAAATTTAGGCGAAAAACGAAACTAGTTAACATCTTAACTAAAGGAGAGAGGCTACAACCTTTGTAGATCCGGTTCTCCACTTCCTTAGCTCCACGTAGGCGTCCTCTCGCTGTCCATCTCGAATCCCGAACTCAATCGTCGGCTTCATCGGAGAAATGGACGGACTAGGTCGTCGGCTTCGTGCCGAAGATGATCTACGTCGAGGCATCACAAGTTCAAGCTCCAACTTCACCAAGTTGTGAAACATGTGAAGAAAACACCCTATACTACTTGGCAAGAGGTAGAGGGTGAAGAAATAGAAGGTAGGTTCACTTTAGAATTGGATTTCTCTCACTTTTGCTCAAGTTGCCATTGATGGACTTAAGCTTTTCTTGAAGAAGAAGATGATGAAGAAGAAGCAAGAATATGATAAGTATTCTAAAATGAAAAAGAAAATGAAAACTTATCATAATCTTAACCATAGTTAAGTGTAGAGAATGAACTAGGGTTAGTTCAAATGGTTAGGGTTAAGCATGAGACAAGAATGGTGACTAAGTCAAAGCTTCATGAAGCTTCAATAAGAAACAAAGAAAGCCACCATTCTCATCTTTATCTTTTCCAAATAAATAAATAAACAAATAAATAAATAAATGAAAAAGCAAAACCCTAATCATCAACTTAACCATGGTTTAATTCTATACACTTAACCAAATGAGCAAGCATCATCAAACATGATACAAACATGTGCACAAAAGTATATCACATATACAACTTGCACATCAAGTTAGAAAATCCATTTAAAGTGAACTAATACTAGCTAATGCAATGTAATATATCAAATATATAATTATACATTAAATCATTAAATCAACACTTGATTTAACGATCCGGTCATATCGCATATAACCGACTAGTATCCTATGTATCGGCTTATCGAATCAATCCTTGATTCGATATTTAGGTTATATCGAATATAACCAATCGATACATCCAACGCGAGAATGAAATACGGTATCACATACACGCATTATTCTCGGTCCTGCACATATCTCATATGCGCTCCTATTTCTTTTCGCTTGAGCCAGGAAACCTCTGTGTAGGACTCTAAAGACTCGTCAATACGCCGGCAGCAGATGATGATCATATCAATCACCCACAAGCCGCAAGCGGTCTGCTAAACGTAACGGCCATCCGGGTATTGAACGATCAGAAGATCGACGAGCCAGCCCGCTCACACTCCTGTGAATCCAACCCGTAACACTTACCGTACAGTCCGGTCTGTTCGTCTGATATGTCGCATATCAAGTCTAGGGGTGGTAAACGTCAGACCCCAATAACCGATAAATCGTGCCGATGTGAGGCTCATAACGGGTCGAGAAACTACTGGTAACATTTACCAGCAAATCTCTGATCAGCCCTGGCTAGGGACTTCCCTGTTACGGCCAATCGAGCACAGCGCAACATCAACCCCCAATACCGGGAGAGATGAAACCCCTCCTATCACTCATTGCCTCCATGTGACTCGGGACTGTACCCAAAGACCACCGTTTTGCACGCCCTCATGGACGTGGTAAGATGGAGATCAAAGCACAGTGGGAATCACACAAGACTCTATGACGATCTCGGGTCTACAGACTAACCTGCACAAGTGTCACCTGAGAACTGCCATCTGACGTGAGGTATAATACCATCTGGGAGTTCTCGGCGAGTCCGTCCAGTGTACCCAGTCTCCACTGAGCACCCGTATACCATCTCTGATGTCAAACACCAATGGATATGGGATCATCCATCGCCCATCTCATGGGTCGAGAAGCGTATACGCTAGTCTACACTGGTATATCGATGCCCCGTCTCGATACACCCATGACTACGGACCTTGAAGGATGTACCTATGGACTACCATATCCCCACTAGTATGATCTGAATCATAGTCCAGGTAGTCAAGTACACATCCTAAGGGCTTTACCAACATGTAACTATAAGACAGTTTAAAGAGACTAGTGTACATGTTAAGATAAAGAGTAACCAGATAGCATACTATCATATCGAGCAAGAAAGTCATCTCTATATATGTCCAAGCATCCAATATAATATACATCATCTGTACAATACTGGCCTCTAAGGCATGCATACAACTAACAATCTCCCACTTGCACTAGGGCCAGCTGCTGTAGTATCGCATACCGAGCATCCCGAAGAGTCTCTCAAACTGTATCTGGGGAATGGCCTTCGTGAGTGCATCCGCCGTGTTGTTCTTCGTATCAACCCTCCTGACCTCGATCTCCCGGCGATCAACTATCTCCCGGATCAGGTGATACCGCCTCAGAATATGCCTGGATCGCTGATGGGACCTGGGTTCCTTGGCTAAAGCCACCGCTCCATTATTATCGCAATACAAAGGTATTGGATGCTCAATGGATGGAACCACTCCAAGTTCAGTAATGAACTTCTTGATCCAGACAGCCTCTTTAGCAGCGATGTATTCAGCCTCCATCGTCGAGTCTGCTACGGTTTCCTGCTTGGAACTCTTCCAGCTAACCGCCCCTCCGTAAAAAGTAAAGACAAAGCCCGACTGCGACTTAGAGTCGTCCTTATCACTCTGGAAGCTCGAATCGGTAAAGGACTCCACTTGAAGTTCTCCGTTACCATACACCAAGAGCATCTCTTTAGTCCTTCGCAAGTACTTGAGAATGCTCTTCACAGCTGTCCAGTGACTCTCTCCAGGATCAGCTTGATACTTGCTCACTACACTTAGTGAGTATGCTACATCGGGTCTGGTACATAGCATCGCATACATGATAGAGCCTACAGCCGAAGCATAGGGTATCCCTTGCATGCGAGCTCTCTCCAAATCAGTCTTGGGAGACATCTCTTTGGAGAGAGTGACTACAGAGATCGTGGGCAAGTTCCCACGCTTGGATTCATCCATACTAAACCTCTTTAGTATGGTGTCAATGTACCTAGATTGGGACAATCCCAATATCCGTTTGGATCTATCTCTATAGATCCTAATTCCCAATATGCAGGAGGCATCACCAAGATCTTTCAATGAGAATCTTTGTGATAAGAAGAGCTTGACCAATTGCAGCATAGGAATATCATTTCCTATCAAGAGTATGTCGTCCACGTACAATACGAGGAAGACAACCTTACTCTCTGCCACCTTCTTTTAAATACAAGGTTCTTCTGGGTTTTTGACGAAATCAAACTCTTTGATAACGACGTCAAAGCAGATGTTCCAACTCCGCGATGCTTGCTTTAATCCATAAATGGATTTAAGCAGCTTGCACACCTTCCCGCTGCTCCCACTGTCTACGAAGCCCTCTGGCTGAGTCATGTACACGCACTCTTCTAAATCACCATTTAGAAAGACGGTCTTAACATCCATTTGCCAGATTTCGTAATCATGATATGCAGCGATGGCAAGCATGATCTGGATGGATTTAAGCATAGCCACTGGAGAAAAGGTTTTGTCATAGTCCACACCTGGTCTTTGACGAAAACCCTTTTCAACAAGTCTAGCTTTGAAAGTCTCCACTTTCCCATCTACACCAAGTTTCTTCTTGAAGATCCACTTGCTCCCAATGGGTTTAACCCCTTCAGGAGCAACTTCCAAAGTCCATACTTTGTTGGTGTACATGGATTCCATCTCGGACTGCATAGCATCCAGCCATTTCACAGACTGTCTACTCGTGATGGCCTGCTCGAATCTAGTTGGGTCATCATCCTCCATGATGCAATCCTCGCTCCCACCATCCATGAGAAAACCGTAGTATCTCTCAGGTTGGCGAGGAACCCTACTAGATCGGCGGAGCGGCTGAGGTTCATTGGGAGCTACTGAATCTTCTGGCTCCACTAAATCTTCAGTTACGGTTTGTGTATCTGGAACTTCTTCCAGCTCTACCACTACAATATAATATACATCATCTGTACAATACTGGCCTCTAGGGCATACATACAACTAACAGTGTACAGGTTAGTTCATCGACCAGGGGATCGTCATTTGTCTCGTGTGAGTTTCCACTGTACTTTGATTACTACCCTACCACGCTCAAAGGAGACGTGAAAAAAGGTTTTAGTTGGGTACAGTCCCGAGCCACATGGAGGCAGTGAGCGGATCCTCAGGGGTTCGTCTCTTCCGGTATTGGGGGTGAGGTCGCGCTGTGTCTAGGAGAGCCATTACACGAAGTCCTTGGCCAAGGCGGGAGATTTACTGGTAGGTATTCCAGTAGTATCTCAGGGTGTTCTGGGTTACACTCCGACACGACTTGTACCGCTTTTGGGGGTCTGACTTTTACCAACCCCCTAGGCTCGCCATGCGATGCTCATAGACGAACGGACCGGACTGTACGGATATTGTCACTGACAGGCTCAGTAGGGTGTCAGGATGAGTTCGCTCATCGACGTCCCTTTTGGTCAATAGCTTGTGGCCCGTCACGTATTGGCTTATACCTCTGACGTGCTAGTGGTTAAATCCACAGCCATAGTATTGATGAGTCTTTAGAGTCCACCACACTTACAGTTACTCAAGTTTTGGGCGAAACGCTGTAGAGGCCGTATGGAGATATGGCAGGGTCCGATCAGATACGTGCGGTATTGCACGGATCAGGATCGGACGGTTAGTACTAGTGGCCGTATGGATATATGGCAGGGTTCTATCAGATACGTGCGGTATTGCACGGATCAGGATCGGACGGATATAACTAGCCGGCTTTGGTTTAAGCCGGATCCTAGTATTGTACAGTGTAGATTTTGTCTCTTTGCATTTGTAACCGGTCGGAATACAGATGCAGGTGTGTATGCACAGTATCGGGGTTTCTCCTGTAATTTATTACGGGACCAGTTTTCTGAAGTTGCCAGTTTGCATTTCGTTCCGGCCGGTTTTCCTTTGATCCTTCCCGGCCGGACTTTTCTGATGGAGGGGGTTATTTGCAAGTTTGCAAATAACTTATTGTGGAGGGTTTTCTTGCATTTGTGAGATTATGATATGATCATCATCATCATATTCTTTTTCCATCTTTTCTTTTGCTTTAATGGTGATTAGAATGGATTAGGACTTGATGAGAGTTGATATGACTTTGTTATGATGTTTTTGGATGTGGTCACCCTCCACCTTTTACTACACTCACCTCCCTCATGTATTAGGTTTTGCCCTCCACCATTTTCCATTATGAGGGGCCGACCACTTTGAGAGAGAGAGAGAGAGAGATAGGATGATTTTGTGAGGGTGGGAAAATTATCATTCATATCATTCTTCATTGCCACCAAAATTCCCAAGTTCAATTCTCAACCTCATCCCTCCATCAAGGCAACTTCAAACCCTCAAAGAGACAATAGATTCTACACTACATCTATAGCAAATCTTGGACGCGTCGGCTAGCCAACTTCGCGCCCGAGTTGCCTCGGTCCAGAGGTGGGAGCCCGTAAAAGATATCGGCTACGTGGCGCCTTTCCGACGAGGACGTGATGGACGGAAATTCCGCGGGAGATCGGAGTGGAGACGAAGACCGAAGGACACGGATCGCTCGGTATATCTCTAACCCGTTGTTCATATCTGATTTTTGCATTTTCATACCGCCCAATTTTTATCACATTGCATATCGGTAGGTACTCTTGAGCCGTGTTTGCTAGTCAATTGCAGGATACAGGTTCTCGGCTCTAAAATGGTGAAATTCATGAAAAAAACACGACAAAGTCCGGGTTCCTGCCAACCACAGATAAAACACGGGTCTCCGCACTTTATCCGTCTGTTGCCACACACCAGTTTAGGAGACAAAATGGCAAATCGATTGTCACCTTCATGCACAAGGCTCAATGGCAACACAAGATCCAAGAAATCTACGCGGAGCTCAAGAAAATCATGACAAATGATCCATGTCCAATCACCTTTTGATCCACTAGAATTCTGGAAGAAATGTGGAAAGATTATCAGAAAAAACATGTACCAGACAAAAGGGGACAGCAGACCAGGGCAGCACACAAAAGCCGACAGCCCAACTCACCTATAGTGCGGCGGAACCGCGGCCAATAGGGGGTATAGGCCGCGGTTCTGCGGCCGTATTGTGGCATCAGCCGACCAATTTTCAGGGGCAGATTTGTATTTTCATACTTGTTCTGATTGTTGCCCTAGATTTCCTTTTCCCAGCCTATAAATAGCCCAGAACTTGTGAAGCCAAAGGGGTGCATAATCTTGTATTTTTCTAGGTTTAGAATACTTGTTTCTTCTTCCTCTTCTCATCTCTTCTCCATTAAAAATCTTGTAGTGAGCTTTTGTGAGTGAAGAATGATGAATAAAGAAGATCCGTTTACTTATCATGCTTGTCTTGTTCTTTTATAATTGCTTGTAATTTTAAGTTGTTAACTTAGTTGTTGTTATTTCTTGTTGTTTCTTTCTTTTCTCTTTTCCTTTATCATTAAAACAACCATGATGCTTACGCTTGATCCTTGCCAAGGTGAGGTCGCAAATAACTAGTTGTGTCTTCTAATCTCCTTCCTTCTATCTTCCTCTTTTGTTTTGTTTTCTATTCATTATGATGTGCGAGTAGTTTCATACTTGTTAGGGTAGGATAAGGGAAGTTTGAGAGAAGGAAATCTCTCTCACTCTTTCCTTACCCAACATCTTAAAATCAACTCCCGTTAATTGAACCACAATCCGCTCCTTACGGTACCCTATCCTACATGATAGCGGTGATTCCGTAGTGAGACCGGTTGTGGTTGAATTAACCGAAGGTTATGGCTAAGAGCCAAGAACGGACGGACAAGCACCAAAAGGAAGAACATAAGCGTTGGAAAGCCTAGCTTATACTCGCAAGTTCCTTCCTAGTCGTGCTAATCCCCGTTGTTGCCGATTACCGTAACACCGATATTAAGAGGGGCAACGAAAGAAGTGGGCGACTCCTAACTCAAACTAACCTAATCCTAACCCTAACAAGCTCTCTTTAAATATCATTTTAACACTTATTTAATCACAACAAAATCTGGAAAACTGGACTTAACTCGTTAAAGCACATAGAAAAAGATTCCCATCTACCTGCGGACGACCCGTACTCAACCGACTAGCTACAAGCGAAACCGTCTTGATTGTGGTAATTAACTAAACTTGAACACGCAGAATCTCTAACAATCAAATGGCGCCATTGCCGGGGAGATGGTAGTTTTATTCTTTGTGTAATTTCGGGTTAACTTGTGAATATAACCGGAAAAAAAAAATATACGTTGTAAAAAAAAAATCGTTTTGTTATTTTTGATTAGTTTTTGTGCAAGTATGCAGGATAATACGGAGTTCGAGTTCAGTGCCAAAGACGTGGGGAGATAGACCCACATTTCGCGGCTACACCGCGACGGATCAAAACGAACCAAACGGTCTACTGTAAAAATCGGGAGCAGATGCAGTGAGCAAATAAAGATTCAGCAAATTCAGACAAGAAGAGGACAACCACTGTAGCACACCCCAAAATTCCAGAGCCCCAACTCCACTACCTTGCCGCGGAACCGCGGCATAAGCTGGCTTAGGCCGCGGAACCGCGGCCACTTGGTGAAGTTAGTGTGCAAAATTCTCTGTAAGTCCTCCTTTCCTCTCTCTCACCCCTCTGGACTCCAATAAATTATGTTTTCTGCAGCATTCTTTGCGCAAACTCTCTTCCCCCTTCTAATAAACTGTTTTTGTGCAGGATTCTTTGCGCCGCAATAAAATAAAAATTGTTTGCAGTTGTTTTATTATTGTTTTGCATTCATTAATACGGACTTAAGGGGCTTGAAACCAATTCAGATTGGGTGGGGATTTCATCACCCTTCCTAGGACCCCAAAAATCAAAAAAAGCATATGCATTGACCATTGTTAAAATTAAAAAAATACTAGACTCAGCCCTAAGGACTTCGCACTCAATAGGACAGAGGACTAGTTACAGGCATCGGCCGTTTATCCTATCTGACTTTTGCGGTGCCTAGGCAAGTGTGACGAAGGCAAGTGGTTATTTAATTAAGGAACTTCGCGAAAGCGTTGGACAACCTCCCACTTACCTGGCACTTATCTGGCCGCATTAGACGGAGAAGAGGCGGTTTGAGGTCCTATTTCTAGCCCTCTGGAACAGTTAGGAGCAGGTCTAGTTGACCTAGTTAACCCTAGATCTAGGTGAGATTGTGCATATCTTATTTGTGATTGCTTAAAGCCGTAAGTCCGTACATATATCTGTAAAGATCTTTCTAAAAAAAAAATCAAAAACTTTTATAAAAACCTGCTCTTTGTCGCCAAATCCATTTTTCACCCAACACCCATCGTTTTTCTCCATTGACGTTTTCTTACCCTCACCTTCTCCGCTTTGACTATACTAAACTCGTTTAGTGTATGTCCACTTGGACTCGGGACACTAGCGCCCGCCTAGTCCGCGTTACGTTAGTCGCTACTGACTACGCGATCGACTCCGACGTCGAAACTCCGTCCACTCCTCTTTCACCCCTTCCTTTGCCGGCCAACTCCGACGTTGACCGGAATTCTGTTCATACATCTTCACCTTCACCTTCACCAACCTCTTCTTCCGCGATGTCAGGATTTAATCCGAACATCTCTTTGACTACCCCTGGATTGGCTCCACCTCCTACGGAGACCAATATCCCACTACCACCGACTGTTGTAGTGCCGCAGCGAATCGCGCTCCAGGATCGTTTCTATCCCACCCATTCTGCACTTCCCACCTGCCTTTCTCTTCCACCGGCTAATGGGGACAACTTTGAAATTAAGCCCCACTTCATCAAAATGCTTCCACGATTTCATGGGCTTGAATCTGAAGATGCCTATATCTTCATCAATAAATTTCAAAACGTCTGTGCCATGATGAAAACCACCCAACTGTCGGACGATGCTATACGTCTACGGGTTATTCCGTTCACTTTATGCGATCTTGCTGAAAAATGGCTGTATAGCACCGCTTCCCATTCCATAACCAGTTGGGACGAGTTTGTTAAAGCGTTTCTCAAAAAGTTCTATCCGAATCATAAAACCGCAAGGATTCGCAATGAAATCAACCAATTCTCTCAGCTTCCTTCTGAACCCTTCTGGAAGTGCTTTGACCGGTACAAAGACCTTCTTGTTCAGTGTCCTCACCACGGTATAGAGAAATGGAAACTTTGCCAAACCTTATACGAGGGCCTGAACCCAGCAATGAAGCAGTTGTTGGAAACCATCTGTCAGGGCCACTTCCTATCAAAATCTGACGAGGAAGCGTGGCAGTTCTTTGACAACCTTGCGGAGCAAACGCTACAATGGGAGAGCACCAGACCGACTTCTTCTTCTTCTACCTCCACTTCTACCGGTCATTCTAGGGTAGGAATTCACCAACTTGATCTCTCTATTGCGATGAAAGCTGAAATGGCTGCAATAACAAGAAAGCTTGAAGCGATAGAGAGCAAATTTTCTTCTCCTGCTCCTGCCCCTGTTCTCCCCCTTCGTACCATCTGCGCTTGTTGTTCCGATCCTTCTCACTTGACCGAAGAGTGTCCTTACAATCCACCATCTCAAGGACAGGATCAGGTTAATGCATTCCAGCAAAGACCGATGAATGATCCATACTCTTCCACCTACAATCCCGGTTGGAGGAACCACCCCAATTTCTCCTGGAATCAGAATCAGAATCAATTCCAAGGCAACAATTTCCAAAGGGCCCCTCCGCCGCAACAACAAGCGCAACAACAAACTCACCAGCAGTTTGACCAGCCCTTCCAACCCCAACCTTTCCAAAATCGGACGAACAACTTTGCACCCAACAATTCTTTTCCACCAAACAACTTTGTTCCATCAAACAACGATAAGGTTTACTCGCTCGAACGAAGTCTAGAGGCGTTCGTTAAATAATCGACTCAGTCCACCGCCAACATCCAGTCTTCCATTCAGTCCTTAGTGCAACACACTGCCGCTCACGGGCAAAGCATCAAAACCAACCAGGCCCAGATTGCACAGCTGAATGCGGCCTTAAGCGAGCGAGAGAAGGGGAAGCTCCCGTCCCTGCCACTCCCAAATCCCGGTCACCCACATAATGCACATGTTTCTCTTGAACAACAGAACCATAATGTGAGTGCCGTGACCACACGGAGATCGGGAAGGATGCTGCAAAACAACATTGGCAAACGGATCAACGATGACACCCCGGCCGCTGCTTCTTCTTCTTCTTCTTCTTCTTCTTCTTCGTCTTCGTCTTCTGAGCCTATTCTCCGTTCATCACAAGGCTCTCCTTCTTCTTCTTCTTCTGCTCTGAACGTACCCACTTCTCACTCCACGAAAACACCTGTTCTGGGATCCGTTCCAACTCCATAATCTCCTCCTCCAGCATTAGACTCAACCAATTTTAAAAATGTTCCATTTTCAAACCGGTTGAGGTCTAATAAACAAAATCCTCAAATGGAGAAGATTTTGGAGTTATTCAAGCAGGTTAACATTAACATTCCTCTTTTAGATGCTTTCCAACAAGTCCCGTCCTACGTGAAAATCTTAAAGGACTTGTGCACGAAAAAGAGGAAGTCTCAGGTACCCAAGAAAGTTTTCTTGGCTAGTGCTGTGAGTGATGCTCTTACCCAATCATTACCACAAAAACGGAAGGACCCTGGCTGTCCTACGATTTCAATTACCATTGGGGATAAGAACATCAACCGCGCACTATTAGATCTTGGTGCCAGTGTTAACCTTCTTCCGTACTCAGTATACGAGCAATTAGGCGTCGGAGAGCTGAAACTCACACACCGCACTCTCCAAATGGCCGACCGATCGATCACCCATCCTAGGGGTGAGCTAGAGGATGTGTTAATCAAAGTCGGGGACTTCATATTCCCCGTTGACTTCATTGTATTAGACACACAGCCTGTAGCTAACCCCCGGAATCAAATTCTGGTGATACTCGGTCGCCCATTCCTTGCAACCTCAAATGCTGTGATCAATTGTCGCAATGGTTCGATGAACCTCTCCTTTGGAAACATGACGATTGAACTCAACATTTTTAGGTTAGGGAATCAGCCCGCCGAACCTAATGCTCATATACTGGACGTCTGCTCGATCCAGGAGATCACCCCAGAAGAATGTGAATTCGAGGAGTTTCTGTTTGATCACGATAATCTTAACGCCACTAGTGCGTTCCTCCTCGAACCTGCTGCTGTTTCTGCGCCCGACAACGACTATGAGTGTTTCACGTTCTCGAACGATCTTAGCCGCGCACAACCCGAGTTTGAATCTTTCGAATTTCTGGATGAGTTACCTGAACCATCCAACTCGGTCGCCTACACTCGTTTTGAACCTTTGCTGGAGTCCTTTGAGTTCGAGACCTCTGCACCAATCTTGCCTTCCATCATTTCACCTCCATCACTCGAACTCAAGCCTTTGCCGTCTCACCTTAAGTATGCTTACTTAGGTGAAAACGAGACCCACCCTGTCATCATTTCGGCTTCTCTAGCTCTAGAGCAAGAGAAAGCCCTTCTTGCGGTCTTGCACAGCAACAGGCAAGCTTTTGGCTGGTCCATGGCGGACATCAAGGGGATTAGTCCCCTGATCGTTGAGCATCACATTCATCTGATGGATGATGCCAAACCAGCCCGGGATCCACAAAGACGTCTCAATCCAGTCATGAAAGAGGCTGTGAAGAAGGAGATCGTAAAATGTCTAGATAGTGGTATCATTTACCCTATCTCTGATAGCCAGTGGGTTAGCCCCATTCATGTTGTCCCCAAGAAGTCGGGCATCACGGTCATAACCAATGAGGCGAACGAGTTAATCCCTACTCGCACCGAAACTGGGTGGCGAGTATGCATCGATTACAGAAAACTCAACGCCGCAACGCGGAAAGACCACTTTCCACTACCTTTCATTGACCAAATGTTTGAACGATTGGTCGGACACGAGTACTACTGCTTTCTTGATGGCTACTCCGGCTATAATCAAATTCCCATCGCCGAAAAAGACCAGGACAAGACCACTTTCACTTGTCCTTTCGGCACGTTTGCATATCGTCGCATGCCCTTTGGGTTATGCAATGCGCCCGCTACCTTCTAGCGGTGTATGATGGGAATCTTCTCAGACATGGTGGAAAAATTTCTGGAGATTTTCATGGATGATTTCTCCATTTTCGGCGATTCCTTCAATGAGTGTTTGCTGCATCTTGACGCTGTCCTTATCCGATGTAAGGACAAGAATCTCACTTTGAACTGGGAGAAGTGCCACTTCATGGTGCGCGAAGGTATTGTCTTAGGACATATCATCTCGCAAAATGACATAGAGGTTGACAAAGCAAAGATTGAGGTCATTTCCAATCTACCTCCTCCCAGATGCGTCCGAGATATCCAAGCCTTCCTTGGCCATGCCGGTTTCTATAGACGGTTCATCAAGGACTTTAGCAAGATTGCTAGGACTTTGACTCTTTTGCTGGCCAAGGACACGCCATTCGACTTCAACTCGAGCTGTGTAACTGCATTCGAGTCATTGAAACGCTCACTCACTTCTGCTCCCGTTCTTTCTTCACCTGACTGGACGCACCCATTTGAGATTATGTGCGACGCATCCGACTTTGCCATTGGTACTGTCCTTGGACAGCACATCAACAAGATGCCTCACGTAATCTATTATGCGAGCCGAACCCTGAACGACGCCCAACTCAATTATACAACAACTGAGAAGGAATTCTTAGCTGTTGTATTTGCTTTAGAAAAGTTCAGGCCCTACCTCATCGGCTCTCCAGTCATTGTCTACACTGACCATTCTGCTCTGCGCCATCTTTTTGCGAAGAAAGATGCAAAATCTCGGTTAATATGTTGGATCCTCTTGCTTCAAGAGTTTGACCTTGTCATTAAGGACAAACGAGGATGTGAAAACGTAGTTGCCGACCATCTCTCACGACTTCCTTCTTCGCCTTCGCTTCCAATTCCGATCAACGACGTTTTCCCGGATGAACAGCTCTTGACAGTATCTTGCGAACCCTGGTTCGCAGATATTGTGAACTATTTGGCCACGGGATTGCTACCGACTGAATGGTCCAGTTAGGACAGACTTCGCTTCTTATCCCAAGTAAAACACTTTTACTGGGACGAACCCTATCTGTTCAAGTACTGTCCCGACCAGATTATTCGTCGGTGTGACCCTGACGAGGAATTCAAGAGTATGCTGTCGTTTTGCCACGATCAAGCATGTGGCGGGCATTTTGGCCCCCGAAAGACAGCTGAGAAGATCTTGCAATGTGGTTTCTACTGGCCACAACTCTTCAAAGACGCTCATGACTATTGCAAGACTTGCTCCCGGTGCCAACACTTGGGTCGGATATCCCGGAGGAACGAGATGCCGCTCCAACCAATCTTGGTTGTGGAGATTTTCGATGTTTGGGGGATAGATTTCATGGGGCCGTTTCCCAGCTCTTTTGGGAACTTGTACATCCTTCTCGCTGTTGATTACGTCTCTAAATGGATCGAGGCTGTGCCCAGCCGGACTAACGACAACAAGGTTGTCGTTAGGTTTCTTAAAGAAAACATTTTCTCCCGTTTTGGGCACCCCCGAGCGATCATTAGCGACAATGGAAGTCATTTCTGCAATAAGACTTTCGAGGCCTTGATGCGGAAATATTCCATTAATCATAAGCTCTCTACGCCCTACCATCCACAAACCTGCGGGCAGGCCGAAGTTTCAAATCGGCAAATCAAGCAGATACTGGAGAAGACGGTTTCCAAGAACCGTAAGGATTGGTCGCTGAAACTCACTGATGCCCTTTGGGCATTTCGAACCGCTTATAAGACCGACCTTGGCATGTCTCCCTATCGGCTTGTGTACGGAAAAGCCTACCACCTACCTGTCGAAATAGAGAATCGCGCATTTTGGTCGATAAAGGAGCTGAATCTGTCTCTCGAAGATGCGGGCAGCCATCGGAAGCTGCAGTTGAACGAACTGAGCGAGCTTAGGGATGAGGCTTACGATAACGCGGTTGTCGTTAAAAACCGAACGAAGGTGTTTCACTATAAACACCTTTTGCGCAAAACCTTCGTACCTGGTCAGCAGGTACTGCTTTACGACACCCGACTTCACTTCCATCCAGGAAAGCTCAGATCTCACTGGAAAGGGCCGTATTTTGTGCGGAATGTATATCCGCAGGGCGCTGTGGATTTGGAAAATCCAAAGGACGGTTCATTTTTCAAAGTGAACGGACACCGACTGAAACCGTATCTTAGCGCCGAACCAACAGAGGAGCTCCTGTTCTTACAGGAGCCGGTTTACCCTGCATGATCTTCCTCTGCTTACAACCAAACTTCGGTTATCCAGCCAAGAACAGTGGACACTGTTCCAAATAAGTTTGGGGGTATGTATAAAGCCTTTTGTATATATTTGTGGATATTCTTTTCCGTTCTTTTTCTTTTTCTTTTCTTTAAAAACAAAAACAAAAAATAAAATAAAATTGTGTATCGCTAACCGACAATTTTGACCCTTCAAATGATCTCTTCATGCAATAACAGTGAGGACACTGTCCAGTTTAAGTTTGGGGGTACGCTCGGTACGCATTTCTTACCTTCGCATTTATATGTATATTTTGCATCTGCATATTAAAATCCATAAAATCAATAAAATTCTGAAAATTTTCTAAAAATATAAAAACTTTTATGTCAAGTTAGCTAGTGGGAGGACTCTGATTCAACATTTCGACGGTTTTGTTTGATAAAATAAGAATAACTAAATCTTATGTTTAGATTTTGAAAACCTGAAAGATAACTCTCCTTTGAAGTTAACTTTAGCTGATATACGTTTTTACATCACACTACACGTGTCGTGAGTTTTTGGAAATTAGATGACAAGTCTTTTATGTTTAAAAACTTTTAAACAGATAAATGATTTTCTAAGGATCAAATAGGTTTGTTCTGAAATAAGTAATGTGAAGAATAGTTTTTGAAGTAAATGAATATGAAGGAATGTTATTGATGCCTTAATTGGAACTAAGTCTGAAAAATAACCCATCTGAAACTTGATTGGAATGATTACACACCGAACCCACTAAACACGTCTTTTATCCAAAAAAATAATTGAACAGCCGGTTATATCTCCGTTCGTATTAAATCATCATGATTTGCACGCCAAACTGTCTTTTGTTTTTGGACCTAGGTAACTTGAGTAATTAAGTCCGCCGGGGTGTTTCTACACCTAATGCCCTAAAGCCAACTGGTTTGGGTGCATTGGCCCAAAGCTCGCTAAGAAGCCTAGAAAGTCCAGATTAAAACAAAGTCAAGCAAGTGTTCTCTCCGAGTTAAAATTCCTAACGGTTCTTTATGTGAGAATAATCTTGATAAAAGACAGGCTTTTATAAAAATTTTAACGGAGATCTGAAGGTTTTATTCTATGATAAAGACTATTGCACGTTCACAGAGGTGTGTATGAAATGAAAACAAGAAAAAGCTGGAGTGAAAAATAAGACCTAGTTTCCTGTTAAGGAAGATAGAAATTCTGAAGTTGAAACCTTACTGGAAAACGATACTTGAAAAATGCTTAACTCTTTATAAAACTTATGTGATCCTTTCAAAATTCTTATCTGGGCTTTATTGTGTGACATAATGACTTTATTCGACGTTTCGGGAACTTAACGACACTATTTGCACTGCACGTAAAGACATATAAAATCTGTAGTTAAATAAGAAGCGAGGTGTGAAAAATAAAGGTTCGACAGTCTAGACTTAGGATAATAGAATTGTTATTTTCTGAAACAAAACTTTAGGGTTTGAATCTTAGTTATTTTACAAAACTAGCTTGCCCGGATTTTGTGGGTAGTATCCGCTGAAAACCCTCAGGAGACAAAACTCCTCCTACTAGGGACACCTAGAGGTTTAACGGCTTGTTGCACATGCTCAGTGCAATCGCGTTCCCTGCGAAAGTGAGGTTAGGAAATTTTTTTGTAAAAAAATTGGCTTTGCTCGGGACGAGCAAATGATAAGTTTGGGGGTATTTGTTCATATCAGATTTTTGCATTTTCATACCGCCCAATTTTTATCACATTGCATATCGGTAGGTACTCTTGAGCCGTGTTTGCTAGTCAATTGCAGGATACAGGTTCTCGGCTCTAAAATAGTGAAATTCATGAAAAAACACGACAAAGTCCGGGTTCCTGCCAACCACAGATAAAACACGGGTCTCCGCTCTTTATCCGTCTGTTGCCACACACCAGTTTAGGAGACAAAATGGCAAATCGATTGTCACCTTCATGCACAAGGCTCAATAGCAATACAAGATCCAAGAAATCTACGCGGAGCTCAAGAAAATCATGACAAAAGATCCATGTCCAATCACCTTTTGATCCACTAGAATTCTGGAAGAAATGTGGAAAGATTATCAGAAAAAACATGTACCAGACAAAAGGGGACAGCAGACCAGGGCAGCACACAAAACCGACAGCCCAACTCACCTATAGTGCGGCGGAACCGCGGCCGTATGGCGGCATCAGCCGACCAATTTTCAGGGGCAAATTTGTATTTTTATACTTGTTCTGATTATTGCCCTAGATTTCCTTTTCCCAGCCTATAAATAGCCCAGAACTTGTGAACCCAAAGGGGTGCATAATCTTGTATTTTTCTAGGTTTAGAATACTTGTTTCTTCTTGCTCTTTTCATCTCTTCTCCATTAAAAATCTTGTAGTGAGCTTTTGTGAGTGAAGAATGATGAATAAAGAAGATCCGTTTACTTATCATGCTTGTCTTGTTCTTTTATAATTTCTTGTAATTTTAAGTTGTTAACTTAGTTGTTGTTATTTCTTTCTTTTCTCTTTTCCTTTATCATTAAAACAACCATGATGCTTACGCTTGATCCTTGCCAAGGTGTGGTCGCAAATAGCTAGTTGTGTCTTCTAATCTCCTTCTTTCTATCTTCCTCTTTTGTTTTGTTTTCTTTTCTTTATGATGTGTGAGTAGTTTCATACTTGTTAGGGTAGGATAAGGGAAGTTTGAGAGAAGGAAATCTCTCTCACTCTTTCCTTGCCCAACATCTTAAAATCAACTCCCGTTAATTGAACCACAATCCGCTCCTTACGGCACCCTATCCTACATGATAGCGGTGATTCCGTAGTGAGACCGGTTGTGGTTGAATTAACCGGAGGTTATGGCTAAGAGCCAAGAACGGACGGACAAGCACCAAAAGGAAGAACTTAAGCGTTGGAAAGCCTAGCTTATACTCGCAAGTTCCTTCCTAGTCGTGCTAATCCCCGTTGTTGCCGATTACCGTAACACCGATATTAAGAGGGGCAACGAAAGAAGTGGGCGACTCCTAACTCAAACTAACCTAATCCTAACGCTAACAAGCTCTCTTTACATATCATTTTAACACTTAATTAATCACAACAAAATCTGGAAAACTGGACTTAACTCGTTAAAGCACATAGAAAAAGATTCCCATCTCCTTGCGGACGACCCGTACTCAACCGGCTAGCTAGAAGCGAAACCGTCTTGATTGCGGTAATTAACTAAACTTGAACACGCAGAATCTCTAACAATCACCCGTCTTGTAGTTAGCTAGATCTAGTTTAATGGCCCGATCCAGGTGTTTAGTGCGCGGTGGTGCCGGTTTGCTAGTTTGCAAAATTAAAGTTTTTCGCTTCCGCATTTTGGCGTCGGATTGACGGCCGGGGCGCCGCCGTGCACTTACAGCTAGTCTAGCCCCCGATCTTTCGTTAGTTAAGTAACCTAACAGGTGATGACGGGACCCAGTGATGAATACGGATGACATATACGTACATTTTATTTTCGCTCTTTTCTGGTGTGATTAGTTGATGGGACTGCATTGATTCTTATCAATGCATGGATAAAACAATCCTATATTTGATGTTGTTGGAACAAAATTTAAAAGGTGTTATTACAAAGATATTTCCTTTTGTTTTGCATAGTTATATTCAGTTTAGAATATCCTGCACCTCATTCGACGAGGCAGGGGCCGAGATCCCTTCACCGGGAGTGACCCCTTGGGCAGAAGTTTGCGTCTGGGTAATAACTTTACTATAGTCGATTACAAGTTGCTTTGCATAGTGATATTCGGTTAGAATATCCTGCACCTCATTCCACGAGAAAAGTGCCGAGATCCCTTCACCGGGAGTGACCTCTTTAGCAAAAGGTTTTCGCCACTATATTTTTATAAAAAGCTATCAAGTTCCTTCAACAAGATCAAGTTCATTACGTTAAAGGTTTTTCGCCAAAAACCAGCCGTAGCCCTCCGTCATTTCTTATGGATAGTCAGTAGTATTCAAGCTATGTATGGTTGCCTTCGTCAAGGCATAGTGTTTGGTAGCTGCTGGGGTATTCATTTGTTGCATAGATAGATGTGTTGGTTTGGGACAGTCGTACTACTATTTTGGCCTTCGTCAAGGGTATGTACCGGTGGGTTCAAATTGACCTGGACAATGACGGGTAAACTTGACATGTGACTTATGATATTTTGGCCTTCGTCAAGGTCATAAGAGCATGAGGCAAAAATATATATCGGGAGTTTCAAACATAGAGGAAACTTGCCAGGCATGCGCATACCTTTTGGAATGTGATAACTTGAGTGGCTTCCATCAAGTTATCATGCGATAATAGTTGGATCCCGATTCTCACTGATGAGTTGGGTTACTCTTCGGGTGATCCCGACTAATTCTTCTTTAGGTTTGGAGGAGAATTTGAGATAAGAGTAGGAGGTTTCCTGATTAGATAAAGTGATAACCATTCTGATCTAGGTTAGAGTGCACGCAGAGTGTTTCTTTTCTCTCTCTTTTTGGCAGCGACCTTTGACCGACCCTAGACTATGACTCAGTGACCAGGTTGACCGAACCTTCTTAAAATACTTGCTTTTGGATTGTCTGAGTTGCATAAGTCATTTTCCGCTCCTTCTTTTACCCTTTGCATTTCTCAGAACACCCCGTATTACTACGGACATCCACTTCCATTGGATAGATCCATCGTATGGTTATATACGAACTCGAAGGGACTTCTTCGAGGATGGATCCAGGTTCAGGAGAAATAGAATTGGTTTATTCTGTTGTCTTTTATTATCACTTTCTCTCAGGTTGCAAGGGCTCTTTAGTTTAGGAGAGTATACCTATTACGCTTATTGGATAGTCTTATTCCAAACCATAGGCTGGTGCCAAACGGTAGGGAAGGAAGAAAACCACTTAACCTAAGGGGTGTACAGAAGGTAATGAATAAAGACAAATAAAGGGATTTAGAGAGATGGCAAAGAAATATACGGTTATAGTCATGAATTGGATTATGGAAGAGACATTACTAGGAATACCAGGATACCCCTACAAAACATTTTAATGTTTCAGTGTATTGTTAAAGGAAAACTGATTTTCCGATTACATACTTACTCCAGGGTATGTATTTACCAGGTTTCATTCTCATATCTGTATGGTTTTATAGATGGTGAGTGGGAGTAGGTTATTGGGAATAAGGTGATCATCCTCATTATATCGGAATTCGTTGTAATTGGTGATATTTGAGGAGATCGCCTGGGTTTTTGTCGGACGGCATGTATTTGGTTTTGAGTATCCGTTGTTGTGAACCGATTTCAAAATGATATCTGTACGTTTATTTTTATAAAGTGAGATATAACTTTTTGATATTATGTCGGTGACATTTACCTAGATCAGTTGACGATTGGGTAAGGTGCATTGAACAACGGAGTAGTTCTTAAACCATAAGTACAGTTTTCAACATACGACGCACAGTTTTTGAGTTATTAAACTCAGCGGACTTATACAGAGTATTGTATGTTTTTCCAGTGTCCGTCAGGACAAAGGGGTTAGTCCTCGTACTATGTTTTATTTACTTGTGACTTCTTTAGTTTTTAGACAAGTGTTTCGTAGAAATACAAAGTCTAAGTTTTGAGAAGTTGTGGGTATAAGAATAAAGTAGAGAACAAGATGTCGCAAGTATCGGGATTTTTCAAAGAGATCGAAGATGTAGATTCTTGTGATTGGTATTTGATTGGTAGAGTTTTTGCGTGCTAAGTTTATTACCGCAATCAAGACGGTTTCGCTTGTAGCTAGCCGGTTGAGTACGGGTCGTCCGCAGGGAGATGGGAATCTTTTTCTATGTGCTTTAACAAGTTAAGTCCAAATGTCCAGGTTTGTTTTTAGATTACTTATGTGCTAAAATGATATATAAAGAGAGCTTGTTAGGGTTAGGATTATGTTAGTTTGAGTTCGGAGTCACTCACTTCTTTCATTGCCACTCTTAATATCGGTGTTACGATAATCGGGAACAACGGGGATTAGCACGACTAGGAAGGAACATGCGAGTATAAGCTAGGCTTTCCAACGCTTAAGTTCTTCCTTTTGGTGCTTGTCCGTCCGTTCTTGGCTCTTAGCCTTAACCTCCGGTTAATTCAACCACAACCGGTCTCACTACGGAATCACCGCTATCATGTAGGATAGGGTGCCGTAGGGAGCGGATTGTGGTTCAATTAACGAGAGTCCGAATTAAGATGTTGGGCAAGAAAAGAGTGAGAGAGATTTCCTTCTCTCAAACTTCCCTTATCCTACCCTAACAAGTGAGAAAACTACTCATCCATTACAAGAAAAAGGAAAATAAAACAAAGGAGGAAGATAGAAAGAAAGAGGTTAGAAGATTACAACTAGCTATTTGAGACCTCACTTTGGCAAGGATCAAGCTTAAGCATCATTGTTGTTTAAGGATAAAGAAAAAGAAAACAAGAAAGAAACAAACAACAAATAACAACAACTAGATTAGCAAATGAAAAATACAAGCAATTATAATTAACAATAAGACAAGCATGGTAAAAAAGAACTCTTTATTCATCACTTCACTCACAAAAGCTCACTACAAGGTTTTAATGGAGAAGAGATGAGAAGAGGAAGAAGAACAACAACTTGTATTCTAAAATCTAAATACAATAATAAGCACACTTGGCTTTGGCAAGTTCTGGACTATTTATAGGCAGGAAACTGAAACTCTAGGGCAATATTCAGAACCAAGATAGAATGACCTAAATGCCCCCAAAACATCTTTAGCAGACGAGGCCGTACGGCCGCGGTTCCGCGCCCTAATCGAGGAGTTGGCTCCTCGGTTTTTGTGGGGTTCCTTGGTTTGAAGTTGTCTACTGTGTGGTATATGTTTTTTCTCAGAAACTCTTCACAATTTTTTCAGAATTCCAGCAGATCAAAAGGTGATTTGATGTGGATCTTTTGTCATGATTTTTCTTGAGCTCCGCGTAGACATGTTGGATCTTGTGTTGACATTGAGCTTTGTGCATGAAAATGACATCGATTTGCCATTTTGTCCCTTAAACTGGTGTGTGGCAACATACGGATAGAGAGCGGAGACCCGTGTTTTATCTATGGTTGGCAGTAATCCGGAATTTGTCGTGCTTTTCCATCAATTTCACTGTTTAGAGCCGAGAACCTGTATCCTGCAATTGACTAGCAAACACGGCTCAAGAGTACCAACCGATAAGCATTGTGATCAAAATTGGGCGGTATAAAAATGCAAAAATCTGATATGAACAGTATTCAGATAATAGTAATGGTTTTGAGAAACTTGTTTCTCTTTCAGGTTACTCATAATTGGATGTATTCCTAAGTTGAGTAATTCTGATAAGCCTCTCTCTATTAAGTTGATATGCACTGGAGATAGCTGCATGTTTTTGAATCTGGTTCCAATTAAATTAGTGCCTTTATTTCTATATTGTATATAGAATGGTTCATATCTTAACGTTGTTAAGATACGGGGAGTTGCCCAGCTTATGCTTAAAACCAGACACAGGATAACTCAAGGCACGTTTCTGTAATAGCTGTTTGTGGGTTGACCCGGGCTATGTGGAGGGTTGATTTTCTACCATCTGGAAGATCAATAGTGATATTGTTCTTTACTCGCCACAGTTTTAGAAAAATAGATTTTTTCAGAAAACGGTAATAGGAGTAAGGTAGAACTGGAAGTGATTCCAGAACCGCAAACGATTACGGAAAATTTAATAGGACCTATATATTCAATCAGGTTTGACATTCCAATAGCCACTCCGCACACATGGTGGGTAACCTCAGACACCCGAGAGGTACTCCGGTAGCCTCAAGGACAGTGACATGGAGGTTCTTGTTTACCCAGACTTGACACTACTGTTGTTCCAGACTATGAGACCCGGCAGGAGAATATGTATAGCGTCGTTCTAAACTAGCTTTAGAAGTGTACGTAGATATTATTCTGCCAGAGGGTTATCGTAGTCAGTGGGAGCAGCGGAAGCATAGTGGGCAAGTAGCTTATGTCTATTTATAGGCTTGAGCAGATATAGCGGAGGTAAGATCATCTAATTTTGATGTGACAGTCATGAGTTTGACTTCATCAGAATAGAGAATGGATCTGTTAAGAAGGTAGTAGGGTGTGATGTCCTGGTATTTGGATGACATACACATAGTAGGAAGTAAAATTCCTGTACTACGATCGGTTGTACTTTGGTCGTCACACAGTTGTTTCTCCACAAAGGACATGGATATAATATCTGACATTCTGATTAGTAGATCTATGGTTTTAGATCTAGTATTGGGTAGTTTCCCAATCAGGGTACTTTGACAGTATTCAAATAGTATTTTAGAAAAGATGACTCCTGGCATGGTAGAGTACCTGCAGGAGATGGAGTCACCCTCTCTAAAGGTGTCTTACAGACTAAAGGGGAGAGAGATGTGCATGATTGGCAGATCACTTGCTTAGGCAATTGAGTCAATCGTGAAAAGTCAAGTACCACACCAGATGTTGTTTTTGCACTAGGCGATAAGTTAATATTAATCCAATCCTGGAGAAACATTAGGAAGCAGATTTAGAACATAAGTGAATGTTCTACGGATTTGATGACGGCAGCCTCCTTCGGGAGACGGTTATCATTCCAGGCTTCAAAGGTGACATGGATGACAGAGTGATTGTCAGAGTTATAATTTTCCCTCTGACAAGGGACAGTATTATGGACAGGTGGTCCAAGAGGATACTGTGGGAGGCTTGGTGCTGGATACTAATTAGGTTCAGTTATCGATACAGTCTAAGAAGTTTGGATTTGGAGTTCATTTATGAACTAGGTCCCATCGGATATTCAGACATATTCTAAGACAGGTATTACTCGATTTGGGAGATGGCTTTCTCCGCGAACTAGAGATTAAGAGAGACATAGAAAGAAACATCAGGGAGGATCCACTCACTGAGGCTATTTCTCGAACACAAGAGTTTTACAAACTAGCTTTGTGAAACTGATTAGTAGAGGAGTTGGATGTTCGGTATCACACGGGCTATGAGTATGCGACATCGCAATAATTAGCCTTAAGTGCAAGTGGGAGATTGTTGGTGATAGTGCCCTCAAAGTCAATTATTGGATCGCAGGTACGTGATTGCAATGATTGAGGCTGGACCTATACCGATATGACAGTCTTGCTCGAGATGATAGTATGCTATCTGGTTTGTCTTTATCATCGTATACATGTTTTAGTTCACTATTGCATGATGATAGAGCCCATAGGATTCTGCTTCACAGCCAGCAGTATGATGGTGATCATATACGTGGGAGTTGGGGTCTGTAAGCACATCCTTATAGTGTCCCTAGTCGTGGGAGTTTCGAGACAGGGTATCGATACACCAGAGTAGACTAGTGTATACAGTCGAGACCCCGACGAGGGGCGGTGGCCGGTCTCACAAGCCATTGGTGTCAGTTTGTTCACCTAAGATGTATACAGGTGCTCATTGGGTTATGAGTACACCAGACAGGACTCGCCGGGAACCTGCTAGTTGGTATTATACCTAGCGTCAGATAGCAGTTCCCTGGTGACATGTGTACAGGTTAGTTCATCGACCTAAGGTCGTCATTTGTCTCGTGTGAGTTCCCACTGTGCTTTGATTTCTACCCTACCACGGCTCAAAGGAGTCGTGCAAACAAGTCTTTTTTGGGTACAGTCCCGAGCCACATGGAGGCATGTGAGCGGATCGGCAGGGGATTCGTCTCTCCCGGTATTGGGGGTGAGATCGCGCTGTGTCTAGGAGAGCCATTACACAAAGCCCTCGGCCGGGGCAGGAGATTTACTGGTAGGTACTCCAGTAGTATCTCAGGGTGTTCTGGGCCACTCTCTGACACGACTTATACTGCTATTGGGGGTCTGACGTTACCAGCCCCTAGACCGATATGCGATACTCATAGACGAACGGACCGGACTGTATGTATATTGTCACTGTTAGGCTCAGTAGGGTTTATGGATGAGTTCGCTCGTCAGCTTCCCTTCCAATCAATACATAGGCAACCGTCGCGTACAGCTTGTACCTCTGACGTGCTAGTGGTTATACCCAGTGCCAGTGTGTTGATGAGTCATTAGAGTCCCCCACAGACACTTTCCCAAGTTCGGGCGAAACGTTGTAGAGGCCGTATGGTTTTATGGCAAGGTTCGTAAAATGCACGTGCTTTTTCGCACGTGTCATATTTCTGGCAGATAATACTGGTCGGCTTTGGTTTAAGCCGGATCCGAGTATTATACTATGTAGATATAATATCTTTGTCTCAGTTGCATTTGTATTCGGTCGTAATACAAATGCGGGTATGTTTATACTGATATGGGGTTATCCTGAAATTCGTTTCACGATCACTTTTGGAAGTTGCCAGTTTCCAGTTTTCTATCGGCCGTATTTAACATTTGGTTAAATGCGGATTTATCTTTTCTCCTTGAGGGTGAGTCATGAGTGGAAGCTTCTTGTTGTGGTGACTAGATTAGTGAGTCACCATTATGCATTAAATGAATGGTGAGGTGTTTTTAGCGAGTCACCTTTTTATTAATGGTATTTTGTAATGCTTAGGATATTTTGATCAAGATCTTTTGCTTTGTGGTCACCACTCCTTCCTCCTACACTCACCCCCTCTCCTATATATGGTCGGCCCATGAGTGAGAGAGAGATGATGGTTGTTGGAAAAAAATACATAGTTTTGGTTCATAATAATTTGTATACTCATTTTCTTGTTTACCCGATCCAAAAGGCAACTTCATTAACCGTTCGTCCGTGACTTTGGACGTAACGAGACAGTGTTCTACTCATTCTCTACATCATCTTTGTCTTCTCTTTTAGCAAACTTGACGACCGAGTTACCTCGGTTCAGAGGCGGGAGCCCGTTTAAAGATCCGTCGACGTGGTGCCACCTGGACGAGAAGATTGGAGATTCAGGAGATCGGAACAGCCGCAACAAAGCGTGGGATGATGGTTGAAGACCGAAGGACTCGGATCGTTCGGTATAACTCTTCTACCCACTTTGTAGTTTGTTAGTCTAGCTTTAATGGCAGATCCGGGTTATAGTACGCGATAGCGCCAGTTGTAAAAGTTTTTGTTCCGCATTTGACGTCTGTTAGACGGTCGGGGCGCTACCGTGGACTTACAGTAATTCTGTGGACCTTCTAGAAGAATAAAACCCTAACTCGACATGATGACCATGGAACCGCTTTTGAACCTTAGGGTTTGCGGCAGTTTAGCGATGCCATCAGTAAGGCTTGGATTTGCCCTTCTACGGCTGGTCCAGAGGTACTGTGGTATGTACCAGATATTTTTTAAACTGTGCTCAGGTGTTGAGCTTTCAGAAATTATGGGACTTTGAAAAATCGATCGAAACATTTAACGTCGTCAGGATATCATGTGATGAGAGATCAGCAAGCTGACCAGCTTCGGATAGAGGACCTCACCCAGATGCGTTGTGAGCTGATCGAGAACAGACGAGTATTGAGCATTCCTCCAATGGTTGGGACGAGCTACCGAGGACGTGTTCGGCCAGATATCTTCTACAGAGTAATGAAGATACCGAGTTCGTAATTTCGAGTCCGTGCGAGAGACTCCGGATTGACAGTAGCCGAGAACCTTTGCAGTACGCAGATAGCATGACGTGACGTCGAAGTGGACGATGATACAAATAAGTGGGGCCAGAGGTTCATGTGAGATGCTGACGAGCTGTTGTTACTCCCCATCGAGATTGGAGATCAGATATGAGTATAGAGGCGTTGGGATATGACCAGTTCCCGAGGAAATGTGTGTGGAAAACACAGATGTCCAGAAAACAAGAAAAGATTATGCAACAGTACCAGCCTCCGTATAGTTCGGCATAGGCGAGATCGGAAGAGACCCTAAGCAGGTTCTTTCTAGGACACTACTGCGATGAGATTTACACAAAGGATCAGTTGTGTCACGAGTATTTAGAGGACCAGAGGCCAACGGTAGTACCGTGCTGCTTTACGAGTGGTCGTGATGATTGGCCGAGAGATGACCAGAGAAGTGCCAGAGAGGAATCGTTTCCGTTAGCACACCTGACCGGGGCGATGAGCCGATCGATTGCGAGATTAGTGAATCCACAGAGAAGATAAGGACGCAGAGACTGAGGACGCCAGACCGTGAGCAAGAGGCAAGCTGATATTCTTGTTCTGCCGGTTTTAGGCGCACCGATTTATTTTTCGACATTGTACGAGGTGTACCTCAATGTTATTTGTTGCGATTTGCGGTTGTGATCAGAGTATCACGCTTATATTGCTTGGATTTGAGTTTTGATGATTGAGTTTCATGATATAGGTTTCGTGCACCATAGCTGCACCTACTGGGCATTTACATTTTGTGCATAGTATTGCACGTGATAAATGTTTTATACGCCGTTGTGTTTGGTTGTGATTTGTGCATATCTATTGCACATGATATTGATTTCATGTCTTAGCTGCACATGTTTATAATTTTATGGATTTCATACAGTTGATTTGATTTTGTGCGTGTGGTACGCACTCGATTTGATTTTTGCACTCGGTATAGCTTCTATGTGCTTGCAGTGCATTTATATGTGTTTTGTGCACGCAGTTTCATACGTTTATGATTTTATACACCTTGGTACACTCGTTGTTGCTATTTATGCATTTGAGTTATTGATTTGTATTTTGTGCATTTGATGCACCAAATTGGTATTTTATGCACTTGATGCACCAGATTTGTATTTCATGCACTAGATGCACTGGATTTGTATTTCATGCACTAGATGCACCGGATTCGTATTTCATGCACTGGATGCACCGAATTCGTATTTTGTGCACTGGATGCACCGTATTCGTATTTTGTGCACTGGATGCACCGTATTTGTATTTTGTGCACTGGATATACCGTATTTGTATTTCGTGCACTGGATGCACCGTATTTGTATTTCGTGCACTGGATGGACCGTATTTATATTTCGTGCACTTAGAGCACCAGATTTGCATTTCATGCATTTGTTGCACCGGACGGGTATTCGTGCATTAGTTGCACTAGATTCATACTCTGTACATTGGTCGCACCCGATTTATGTCCTTGAGCATTCGTTTTACCATAATTGTATTTTCGTGCGCGTTTGTACTTGATGTTCGTTTTCGTGCATGCTACTGCACAAGATGTTTCATACGAACCTGACGCGTTTGGGTTGGATTTTTGTGCATATTAGGCGCCTGATATTGGATTTTGTGCGCATCGGATGCACTTGAGTGAGATTTTACTCGTGCACGTTGGATGCCCTTGATTTAGATTTTTATTCCTGTATGTGGGATGCAGTTGATTTCGATTTCTGTCAGGACCCAAAATATTAGCTCA
Organism: Agapanthus africanus; assembly: GCA_030015575.1. NCBI lineage: Eukaryota > Viridiplantae > Streptophyta > Magnoliopsida > Asparagales > Amaryllidaceae > Agapanthus > Agapanthus africanus. The sequence continues at coordinate 470,591,253 of CM057339.1, read as the reverse complement.
CGACAAACACTTAAATCACGCGACGTCAACAGGCGTAACGTAATTCAAGTAAGCTGAAACCCAGAAATCTAAACCTTTTTAAGAAATAAAGAGGTGAAGATTTAAAATAAAGTTATAGTAAATCATGTTTTGTCTTTTGAAAATTTGGGCAGCACCTCCCTTGTAAAAACTAACCCCGAAAACGGGCACAACACATAATATATATATAAAGCATCCCAAACGGGAGAAAATCACGCCCAATGACGGAAACAACCACCACAAGCATAAAAACAAGTATATGATGCCCAACGGCAAAGATCCACATAAGGAAAGTAAAGCAAGACATCAACCCCAAAAGCGAACATAAAACCCATCTCTCAAGTCTCGCAACTACAAGTCCTCTAAGTCTGCAACATATAAAATTTGCTAGTTTCTGAATTGATAGAGTTTACTAGATACAATAAGAATAATGAATACAAGAGGGGCACGATCCAACATGTACCACCTACCATAAGCAAGTCACCCGAAACAGCTGTGTACCAGCGATGCCGCAACTGATCCCTGCGGTCTACCTGCAAGAACTGTGGCACAACGGGGGTGAGTTGCCAACTCGAGAATAGAAAAACATCATCAGGTAGTAATCGAAATAAACAACGATTTCTAGGTCAACTATATCATAAAGGTAATACTATGATATCTTGGGTGACCGTATCTTGTGCCAACACATAAATAACTGCCTATCAGCAAGTGGATATCATCCAACAATAAAATCAATGCATGTATGAAGTGGATCTCATCCACAATATAATCAATGCATGTATGCAGTGGATCTCGTCCAACAATATAATTAATTCATGTATGCAGTGGATCTCGTCCAACAATATAATCAATGCATGTATGCAGTGGATCTCATCCACGTGTCAACCACTGACACAATAACTCCTGCATGTAAATATCATAAAAGCATATGCAGGTAAAAATGAGGAAATGAAACAACGTGTGTCCCTCGCGACACAACAAAATCATGGAACCAGAGTGTCCACATCGACACTCGAAACTTCATGAAACCCGTGTCTAGCATCGACACATAAATCCTTATCTGCCAGGCACCGTCGCCTTGACCGGCCCTGATGTCTGTATATCTCATGGAACCTGAGTGTCCACATTGACACCCGAAATCCACGTAGCATGTCTGAACATGACTCCGGTCGGTATCACCTAAATATCCGCCGAGTCCAACCAATATCACCGGTAGGTAGTGGTCCCTCTGCCAGGCTTATCGTCTACCCCACGATATCATCTCTCGCCCCGGGATACCATACTGGGTCCACCATGTACCCGCAGACGATGCCACCCGCTCCTCAAATCGGTTTTCTTATGCCAATCTCAGAACCGAGAAAACACATGGTGGACGCACTGAAATATCATATCAAGAGAAACTGGGTTTTCAAACAGTACATAGTTTCTTGAAAATACCCCCACAGTTTTTAAATCCATAAATCACAAGAAATCCATATCTCAATGCGTATAATCCATATAAAACTGATATATGCAACATAAAACATCAATATGACCATATAAAGGGAAAACCGCTCTTTTAAATGAATCCAGGTTTAAAATATATCTTGCGGTTCCCACATCCTCCGAAAACAAGTGCAGCATCATATGAAGTATACATGTAACTGTAGTAAGGAATAAGTATCTACATGTAATCAAGTATGTATGATGCATTTCATAAGTGCAATGGCGCAATAGTCAGCATCTCAATATCACATGCCAATGCAATATCACCTAGAGATATATGCAACTGTAACGAGATATGTGGGTGTACATGTCAGTATGTATGCATGATGTACAAGTAGCTGTAGCAATGTATGTGGGTGTATATGTCAATATATCATGCAACCTAGCACACTGATATGAACATGGCAGTATATCGTAGCATAATATAGCAATTCTACCTTGTTAGTGACATAGCAATTATCGATGAAGAAGTGTGTGTGCCGGTAATCTGTGTAAGTGTAATATACGCATCATCGATAATGGTGTAGGTGTACTAACACAGGTATAAGAAATGCAATGATAATAGCATGAATGCAGCACAATACATATAGTGAATCAAATGCTATAAGGTATACATGTCAACAAGACCGAGTCGGTGAGTATATCAATCAGCATCCAGCCTCACAACAACACATACGGTACAATCCATCGTACGACATCCTCTAATCATGGGTATGGATAAATCAACAGGTAAAAGTCATCGCGTACGGTAATCTAACGTACAGCGGCATTAACAAATATGTAGGGTTCCTAGGCACTATTGTGAAGGTTCTAAAGGCATCAAACATGCCCGGATAAAATTTTAGACGTGCCGAACAATCCAAAGCCGGGATCTTTGCTAGATTATTAGGGTTTAACATGCAATAAGATAACTTTTATCTAAGTGTGAGGGATTACAACCTTTGTAGTCCGCTCCTTCACTTCACAAGCTCCGAGTAGAAGTCCCTTTGCCGCGATCCACGATCTCCCGGACTCATGAGAGGCTCCACGACTCGAACAATCCATTCTAGCTTGTCGTATTCCAAATCTCCGATGATCTACCTTGAAGTTGCTTCGACTCAAGCTTTCTCACTCAAAACAGAAGAACACCCTAATCACATGGGCTAGATGAGATGAGGATGAGAGAGTAGTGATTTTGCTTTCTTTTAATATCATTTTCTCATTTTATTTCATCATTTAAGGATTTTCAAGAGAGCTTCTTCAAGAAGAAGAAGAAGAAGATAATGGAAATGATAACGATAATCTTTTTCTTTTGTGATGAATAGAATATAATCTATATGATTGAATTGTGAACCATGGTCAAGGATGAATGGATGAGAATGTGTAGAGAAATAACTAGAGTTAGGGTTTAGTTAGGTTTAGTAAAGTGTCATCCATAAATATCTTTACAATGACAAAACAAATAGCTTCTAGAAGGTGCATGAAGCAACTAACCCTAATTAAACCCTAACCTCAATTAATCATCCTTAAACATGTTTAACAATTAATCATATCATGTCACAATAATATATATCATATATATATTATATATTTGCAACAAAAGAAAATAATACAATTAACATATATCGCATATATATCAATGTATCATCCACTGAGAAAATGAAATAATAAAGCAAGCCAATATTAGTTAATATAATAATATATCATATATATTATTATATATTAAATCATCGAATCAACACTTGATCCGACGATCCGGCTATATCGAATATAACCGACTAATATATCATGTACCGATTTATCGAATCAACACTTGATCCGATGTCCCGGTTCATATCTAAATATCGCGAGAATATAATACGGTATCCCATATCGCATTATTCTCGGTCCTGCACATATCACATATGTGCCTCTACTCCGTTTCTCCGGAGCCAAGAAACTTCTGTGTAGGACTCTAAAGAATCGTCAATACGCCGGTAGCAGGTGATGATCATATCAAACACCCACAAGTTGCAAGCGGTCAGCTAAACGTAACAGCCACCCAGGTATTGAGCGATCAGAAGATCAACAAGATAGCCTGTGCGTTCTCCTGTGAATCCGATCAGTAACACTCCCGTACAGTCCGGTCTGTTCGTCTGATATGTCGCATATCAAGTCTAGGGGTGGTATACGTCAGACCCCAGTAACCGATAAATCGTGTCGATGTATGGCTCATAACGGGTCAAGAAACTACTAGTAACACTTACCAGTAAATCTCTATATCAGCCCTGGCCAGGGACTTCCAGTTATAGCCAATCGAACACAGCACAACATCAACTCCCTATACCGGTAGAGACGAATCCCCTCCTATCGCTCATTGCCTCCATGTGATTCGGGACTGTACCCAAAAGCCACCGTTTTGCACGCCCTCTTGGACGTGGTAAGGTGGAAATCAAAGCACAGTGGGAATCACACAAGACTCTATGACGATCTCGGGTCTTCAGACTACCCTGTACCTGTGTCACCGGAGAACTGCCATATGACGTGTGGTATATCACCATCTGGGAGTTCTCGGCGAGTCCGTCCAGTGTACCCAGTCTCCACTGAGCACCCGTACACCATCTCTGATGTCAAACACCGATGGATATGGGATCATCCATCACCCATCATATGGGTCAAGATGCGTATACGCTAGTCTACTCTGGTGTATCGATGCCCTGTCTCGATATACCCTCGACTAGGAACAGTTATAGGATGTACTCATCGACTACTGCGGCCCCACTAGTATGATCTCATCATAGTCCCAGTAGTCGAGTACAGATCCTAAGGGCTTTATCAACATGTGAGAGTAAAACAGTAAACCAATACAAGTCAACATGTTAAGATAAAGTGAAACCAAATAGCATACTATCATGACGAGCAAGAAAGTCTTCTCTATATATAACCAAGCATCCATTATAATATACATCAAATGTACAACAATGGCCTCTAGGGCATATACATAACTAACAATCTCCCACTTGCACTAAGGCCAGCTGCTGTAGTATCGCATACCCAGCATCCCGAATAATCTCTCAAACTGTATCTGGGGAATAGCCTTCGTGAATGGATCCGCAGTGTTGTCCTTCATATCTACTCTCCTGACCTCGATCTCCCGGCGATCAACTATCTCCCTGATCAGGTGATACCGCCTCAGAATATGTCTGGACTTCTGATGGGACCTGGGTTCCTTGGCTAACGCCACAGCTCCATTGTTATCGCAATACAGAGGTATTGGATGCTCAATGGATGGAACCACACCAAGTTCACTAATGAACTTCTTGATCCAGACAGCCTCTTTGGCAGCATCGTTGGCAGCGATGTATTCAGCCTCCATCGTTGAGTCTGCAACGGTATCCTGTTTGGAACTCTTCCAACATACCGCCCCTCCATTGAGGGTAAAGACAAAACCCGAATGCGACTTAGAGTCGTCCTTATCACTTTGGAAGCTGGAATCGGTAAAGGACTCCACCTGGAGTTCTCCGTTACCATACACCAAGAACATCTCCTTAGTCCTTCGCAAGTACTTGAGAATGTTCTTCACTGCTGTCCAATGACTCTCTCCTGGATCTGCTTGATACCGACTCACTACACTTAGTGAGTATGCTACATCGGGTCTGGTACATAGCATCGCATACATGATAGAGCCTACTGCCGAAGCATAGGGTATCCCTTGCATGCGAGCTCTTTCCAAATCAGTCTTGGGAGACATCTCTTTGGAGAGAGTGAGTCCAGAGATCGTGGGCTGATTCCCACGCTTGGATTCTTCCATACTAAACCTCTTTAGTATGGTGTCAATATACCTGGATTGGGACAATCCCAGTATCCGTTTAGATCTATCTCTATAGATCATGATTCCCAATATGCAGGAGGCATCACCTAGATCTTTCATTGAGAATCTCTGTGATAAGAAGAGCTTGACTGATTGCAGCATAGGAATATCATTTCCTATCAAGAGTATGTCATCCACGTACAATACGAGGAAGACAACCTTACCCTCTGCTACCTTCTTATAGATACAAGGTTCATCTATATTTTTGATGAAGTCAAACTCTTTGACTACAACATCAAAACAGATGTTCCAACTCCGCGATGCTTGCTTTAACCCATAAATGGATTTAAGCAGCTTGCACACCTTTCCGCTGCTCCCACTATCTACGAAGCCCTCTGGCTGATTCATGTACACGCACTCTTCTAAATCACCGTTTAGAAAGGCGGTCTTAACATCCATTTGCCAGATTTCGTAGTCATGATATGCAGCAATGGCAAGTAAGATCCGGATGGACTTAAGCATAGCTACTGGAGAAAAGGTTTCGTCATAGTCCACACCTGGTCGTTGACGAAATCCCTTTGCTACCAGTCTAGCTTTGAAAGTCTCAACTTTTCCATCTACACCAAATTTCTTTTTAAAGATCCACTTGCTCCCAATGGGTTTTACCCCTTCAGGAGCATTTTCCAAAGTCCATACTTTGTTGGTGTACATGGATTCCATCTCAGATCGCATTGCATCCAGCCATTTCACAGAGTCACCACTCGTGATGGCCTGCTCGAAACTAGTGGGGTCATCATCATCCATGATGCAATCCTCGCTTCCACCATCAATGAGAAAACCGTAGTATCTCTCAGGTGGATGAGAAACCCTACTAGATCGGCGGAGAGGCTGGGGTTCGTCGGGTACTACTGAATCCTCTGGTTCAACCAAGTCTTCTGTTATAGTTTGTGTTGCTGGAACCTCTTCCAGTTCTACCTCAGAGCCACTAATTTCTTTTTCAAGAAATTCCTTTTCTAAAAAGGTGGCATGTTGAGCAACAAACACCTTTTGTTGTTCACTGTGGTAAAATAGATATCCATACGAATTGCTTGGATATCCTACAAACTTACAAAGAACTGATCGTGCCTCGAGTTTGTCCGGATTTTGCTTTTTAACATAGGCCGGACAACCCCATATCTTAACTCTTTTAAGAGACGGTCTCTTCCCATTCCATATCTCATATGGAGTGGTAGGCACTGATTTAGTTGGAACTCTATTCAATAGATATATGGCTGTCTCCAGCGCATACCCCCAAAAGGAAATAGGTAACTCAGCTATACTCATCATAGAGCGCACTATATCTAATAGGGTGCGATTCCTCCGCTCAGATACACCGTTGTGCTGTGGTGTATAAGGAGGAGTAAGCTGAGAGAGAATCCCATTCTCTTTTAGATAATCTAAAAATTCACCGCTTAAGTATTCACCTCCTCGATCAGATCGGAGAATCTTAATACTTTTGCCCGTTTGGTTCTCTACTTCGTGCTTATATTCTCTGAATTTCTCAAAAGCTTCAGACTTGTGTTTCATCAGGAATACATGTCCGAATCTAGAGAGATCGTCAGTGAATGTAATGAAGTAGGAAGAACCGTTCCTGGCATGCGTAGACATGGGACCGCATACATCACTATGTACTAGTCCTAAGAGTTCGGTAACTCTTTCTCCGTGTCCACTAAACGGAGCTTTGGTCATTTTTCCTTTGTGACATGAATGGCAAGTATCATAAGATGATAATTCGAACGAATTCAAATAACCATCTCTATGCAACTTAGCCAGTCGTGTTGCATTGATATGACCAAGTCTACAATGCCACAAGTAGGATTCGTTCATATCTGAACTTTTCCTCTTGTGTGTGTTTTGTATATTCAGGACTGTATTCTGATTTAGAATGAATATGCCATTATGTAACGAGCCTGATGCAATCAACTTTTGATCTAGGAATATGTTCATAACATTATCCTGTACTACAAAATTATATCCCTCTTTACTCAATAAAGAAACTGATATAATGTTGCACATCATGTTCGGTATATAATAACATTCATTCAGAATCAGTGTATTACGACTTGGTAATACAAGGTGATATTCGCCAACTGCTTTGGCTACAATATTTGCACCGTTCCCTACTTGAACGGAATGATCACCTTTTCCCAGTTCTCTACCTTTACGTAGCCCATGCAACTGTTTGCATATGTGGGATCCTGATCCGGTATCTAATACCCAGGACGTAGGGTGAACTGAGAAACAGTTCTCAATAACTAACACACCTGAAGAAGATGCATCAACATGCATGTTCTTTTGGGTGGCGTGAGAATCCAGACATTCTGCTATTTCCTGTTCAGTCTTATAACTCTTATAAGAAAGAACGGGTCCAACATTCCCTAACTCAGTACAATAATTGGGTTCAGTCAATACATCCATATTATTATCTTGATTATGGCATGACATGGTCGCTACCTGGAGAGAGAGAGAAGAAAAACACTTTTAGCGTATGCTCTTGCAAGATTAGATTGGTTATTATCTTATATAATCAGGATGTCTCCCACTGTTTTTATCAAATCTACCTTAAAACCCAAAAAGGTAAGATTAGCCGGGATTAATTACACCTTACAACTTCGTCAATCTTTCAGCCAGATCAGTGTCGGTACATTGAGGGAGGTTCCCCGTGCTTTCGCACGGACCTAATTAAAGTAAACCTCGTTTTCCCAGAGGCGTAACCTCGTTAACACTTTTCTAGACACCTACTTGATCGACTAATTGTCCTGGGTAAAACTCTCCCAGGAGTAACTCTTACTCGCAGTGGGTATCAGGATCCAACTATCTCATAGGAGGTATGCAATCTCATTGCAAATTTCAACACTTGAAATTCCCGATAATGTTTTGCCCCTAGTGTCCTATGACCTTGACGGAGGTCAACAAACCATAGGCTACTAGTCAAGTTCAACCTGTCATTTCTTGATTGAATTAAACCCACCCGCACGACCCTTGACGGAGGTCAACAAGGCCGTACGACTACCCTAATCCAATCTGCATCATATGCATAAGCAGGTAAATACTAATCAGCTACCGCACACTACGCCTTGACGGAGGTCAACAAACGTAGCACGAATACTAACTAGTCTTTATCTGAAATGACGAAGGGCTACGCAGGTTTTTCAGAAAACCCTGAGCATAATGAACTTGATATCGTCGTAGAATCGAGTAATTTTGAAAAGGAGTGTTTTGAGGCTTTTCTTAGTTTCGCTAAAGGGGTCACTCCCGGTGAAAGGATCGTCGGCCCTTTCCTCATCGAATAAGGTGCAGGATATATCATATATACCGCTGTGCAAAGCAAAACACTAAAAGCAATCAAAAGACAAACCGTGTTTTGTAGCATCTGCCAGTTTTGCTAAAGGAGTCACTCCCGGTGAAGGGATCTCGGTCCTTTCCTCATCGAATAAGGTGCAGGATATATCGTATATATCACTGTGCAAAGCAAAACTGTAGCTACCCTTTTTATTAAGTTTTGATTCTACAACATCTTTAGGTTTCTTTTCTTTTATTAATCTCATTAATAAAAATCCCATCAGCTTATGCTTCCTAAGCATTACAGAAGAAACGAAAGCAGTAATATTTATATATCAGCATATATATATAGTATAAGCATTCGTCTCAGGCAGTAATATGATCTCATCACAGAACATTGCAGCAGAAGAACATATATGAAATATTGGATATACTAGGACGTCCGTGTTTTGTATACGAGCCTGTATAAAACACGGATTCCACGGTCGCGACGAATAGCCAAACCCACATCCCAAGACCCCTACGAGAGCGGCAAGTAACACTGCCAATTCTAGGGTTAGAAGACCCGGTCTCGACTCCTCGAGATGGCCTCCCACTGGACCCTAGAACCCGGTCACTTGTGCTCCACACCTTGGGTCTACCTAATGCGGAAAAGTAAATAATATACACTGGTGACAGCAACCGCAACCTGGAAGTGCCCCAAATAAAAGAATATTACATTACAAATGAATTTTACATGAATGAAAATAAAAACCCTCATCTCACATAAAACCCCCGGCTATTCTGATCGCGACGATCCAATATAACATATCACAGCAACACATAATATCTCATATCATCAACGTAAGTAAATATGCGCATCCCAATTGTCGTTGACATATAGCAACGAAACCGGCGATATCACATATTACACTTACGGTCACAGAAAAGAAAGTGTAAAACTACAATATTTGGAATCCACAATCACTTTAGACATCATAAATCCGAAATATCACATACTCCGCATTTCATGCCTAACTCTATGAATTCCACATATTGTATCACATTCCAGATAAATATACAGTATTAAACTTTCCGAACAGATAATCAAACACCCAAAATTTCCCAAAGTGCTCAACTCTTGAGCGGAGTTCAAATAATCCCAGAATATGTCAGAGTACCGGTGATCCAGCCGTAGAAGGGTCAAGCCAACGCCTCACATGTGGCACGCCGTACTGCCCCACACCCGAAGGTTCAAAAGGCAGTTCAAGACGGTCACATAATCGAGTTAAGGTTTGTTGTCTTCTAGAGGGTCCACCGCTTAACTTGTACAATTTTCCGAAAGATTTAAACCCAATAAAAATTCAACGCTTGAAAGTTTGCCGTGCCGGGAAAAAGTCGGTTAATAATATCCGTTCAACTAGTTTAACAATTTCTAAATATCCGGAAAGAAATACGAATTTAAAATTTCCGATCGAGTCTACTATTACAAAACAAACCCCAGAATTTTAAACACCTGGAACAGATTAAAAATACCCAGAATAGTCAGCAAGTACCTACGGTTAAAACCATGAATCCACGTGTCCCAATCCTACAGCGCCGCCGCGGAACCGCCGCGAGAACCCTCTTTCTGCCGCTCTTCCGCGCTACGTTGTTGGAATTGTGGGCACGTGTTTCATGGTAATTCTTAGAATTCCCTGCTGATGTTTTTACATATTTTTAATTCAGAAAAATCCCAAAATTTAAAAAATTTCCAGAGAGGGGTCAAGTTTCGTCGTTTCGGGTTCGATCGGAGTTTTAACTTCGTAAACACATCGCCTAATGCTCTAGCCTGACTCTGATACCACTGTAGGGTTCCTAGGCACTCTTGTGAAGGTTCTTAAGGCATCAAACATGCCCGGATAAAATTTTAGACGTGCCGAACAACCCAAAGCCGGGATCTTTGCTAGATTATTAGGGTTTAACATGCAATAAGATAACTTTTATCTAAGTGTGAGGGATTACAACCTTTGTAGTCCGCTCCTTCACTTCACAAGCTCCGAGTAGAAGTCCCTTTGCCGCGATCCACGATCTCCCGGACTCATGAGAGGCTCCACGACTCGAACGATCCATTTTAGCTTGTCGTATTCCAAATCTCCGATGATCTACCTTGAAGTTGCTTCGACTCAAGCTTTCTCACTCAAAAGAGAAGAACACCCTAATCACATGGGCTAGATGAGATGAGGATGAGAGAGTAGTGATTTTGCTTTCTTTTAATATCATTTTCTCATTTTATTTCATCACTTAAGGATTTTCAAGAGAGCTTCTTCAAGAAGAAGAAGAAGAAGATAATGCAAATGATAATGATAATCTTTTTCTTTTGTGATGAATAGAATATAATCTATATGATTGAATTGTGAACCATGGTCAAGGATGAATGGATGAGAATGTGTAGAGAAATAACTAGAGTTAGGGTTTGGTTAGGTTTAGTAAAGTGTCATCCATAAATATCTTTACAATGACAAAACAAATAGCTTCTAGAAGGTGCATGAAGCAACTAACCCTAATTAAACCCTAACCTCAATTAATCATCCTTAAACATGTTTAACAATTAATCATATCATGTCACAATAATATATATCATATATATATTATATATTTGCAACAAAAGAAAATAATACAATTAACATATATCACATATATATCAATGTATCATCCACTGAGAAAATGAAATAATTAAGCAAGCCAATATTAGTTAATATAATAATATATCATATATATTATTATATATTAAATCATCGAATCAACACTTGATCCGACGATCCGGCTATATCGAATATAACCGACTAATATATCATGTACCGATTTATCGAATCAACACTTGATCCGATGTCCCGGTTCATATCTAAATATCGCGAGAATATAATACGATATCCCATATCGCATTATTCTCGGTCCTGCACATATCACATATGTGCCTCTACTCCATTTCGCCTGAGCCAAGAAACTTCTGTGTAGGACTCTAAAGAATAGTCAATACGCCGGTAGCAGGTGATGATCATATCAAACACCCACAAGCTGCAAGCGGTCAGCTAAACGTAACAGCCACCCAGGTATTGAGCGATCAGAAGATCAACAAGCTAGCCTGTGCGTTCTCCTGTGAATCCGATCAGTAACACTCCCGTACAGTCCGGTCTGTTCGTATGATATGTCGCATATCAAGTCTAGGGGTGGTATACGTCAGACCCCAGTAACCGATAAATCGTGTCGATGTATGGCACATAACGGGTCGAGAAACTACTAGTAACACTTACCAGTAAATCTCTATATCAGCCCTGGCCAGGGACTTCCAGTTATAGCCAATCGAACACAGCACAACATCAACTCCCTATACCGGGAGAGACGAATCCCCTCCTATCGCTCATTGCCTCCATGTGATTCGGGACTGTATCCAAAAGCCACCGTTTTGCACGCCCTCTTGGACGTGGTAAGGTGGAAATCAAAGCACAGTGGGAATCACACAAGACTCTATGACGATCTCGGGTCTTCAGACTACCCTGTACCTGTGTCACCGGAGAACTGCCATCTGACGTGTGGTATATCACCATCTGGGAGTTCTCGGCGAGTCCGTCCAGTGTACCCAGTCTCCACTGAGCACCCGTACACCATCTCTGATGTCAAACACCGATGGATATGGGATCATCCATCACCCATCATATGGGTCAAGATGCGTATACGCTAGTCTACTCTGGTGTATCGATGCCCTGTCTCGATATACCCTCGACTAGGAACAGTTATAGGATGTACTCATCGACTACCGCGGCCCCACTAGTATGATCTCATCATAGTCCCAGTAGTCGAGTACAGATCCTAAGGGCTTTATCAACATGTGAGAGTAAAACAGTAAACCAATACAAGTCAACATGTTAAGATAAAGTGAAACCAAATAGCATACTATCATGACGAGCAAGAAAGTCTTCTCTATATATAACCAAGCATCCATTATAATATACATCAAATGTACAACAATGGCCTCTAGGGCATATACATAACTAACAAAATAGGGATTTTATCAACCAATACAACATCGGGGTACGGATCTAAGTCTCGAACGGCATATCACTCATTATGCAAATCATTATCCATATAAATATATATACCTATCTCTCAGGTCACATCCATGTCAAACTCGTATCAGGGGACCTACAAAGGTATCAACAATCTCATATCGACTCGTATCCATAAAAGTACATATCAACTAAGTCATAGTATCACATCGTATACTCGTTCATCACAATAATATCCAGCATCAATTTAAATAAACGTCACACTTTTTCTCTTTTAAATTCGTACTTATCATGATTTACTTATCATATCCTTTTCTCCTAAGTCAATTATTTATTAGCATCAGCTTCAACCATCTTATCGTTTGTAAATCCTACAATCATGTCCGTCGCATATCATTTATCAGGATAACATAAACAAACGATATTCCATATCAATAGTTGCGGAGGTGCTATACGCCATCCACCCGACTTCCCCCGTAGATATAAATCTACTCACCTGCTAAACTCCTCGCTTAGCCGTAGTCGATATGCTTCGTCTTCTCGGAATCCACGCGAAGGTACCTACAATATCAACACGTATCGCAATACCATTAATAACGAGTTCCGAAATCCAAAACGGCACGCGGTGCGCTCATAGGTTAGAACATATAGCCTACGCTTGCAAAAACAACTAAACTGCTCGCGTCGTTGACGTACAAACATCCAACGACTCAAAACAATATCAATTATAAAAACCAAGAATTCCAAAATACGGAAAACATAACAAAAAACCACTCACAATAGCTCCCAGATTTTGGTTCAGGTAAACGGGAACTACACAAACAAGTATAGGGTGTAGTATAAGAAGTATAAGAGCTACTAGTCCAAATCAAGAACCTACCATCACCAAGTGGCCGGCCACCTATACCCAAATTCCGGCGAGGCCGACCCCCCCTTCTCCATTTAGGTTCATGGTTGCAGGGTGGTCACCTAGTGCTCTAATTTGGTCCCTAGTATTGTTTGCTTATCTCATAAACACTCAAGGTCATCCCAGATTTTGCATACTGTAAATACTAAAAAAGTAAACAGTACCAAACACCCCTAAACCACAACAGACAGGTACCAACTAAAAAACCAACACCCAACTCCCTTCCAAAACCGACGTTGCCGGATTTCATCATCTCGTCACCGGCCAAAACCGGTGGGGTGGGTCTCGTGTCTCAGGTGGAATCCTAGGGTCACTAGTACAACACTACTATCTTGTTTGGTCACTCAGTAAAAATCCCTAATCACAGCAGATCACAGAGGCTCTAAAAACACACTAAAAATATGATATTGCACTAATCGATACTTAAAGTATTCTACACCATAACCAACGAGCTGCACATCATAGAAACTCCTATTTAACAGTTTAGGGATTATACTTATCAATACTTGCTCCTAAGATCCAAGCTTTCCTAGCTCCAAGTGATCAAAGAAACTAAATCAAGACTTGAAGTATTTTTGTGAGATTATTTTGGGAATTTTGAAGATTTATTTGGCTTGGAATTGTTGCAAATGGTGAAAGAATGATCAAGGGCTGAAGAAAGAAGAAGAAGCTCGGCCTAGGGTGAAGGTGAGGAAATTGTGTGGAGTTTTCTAGCCAATTCTCTGCAACAAATGCACATTAATGCACATACATGCACATGCCACCTCTCCATTTCTTTTTCTTTTCTTTAAAACTTTAATCCTATGCACAAAAGATCTAGATATTAGATGCAAGGTTTGTTTTACTCAAACTTGATTAAATAGAAATGATACAAATTTTAGGAGAAATTTCCCAAACCCAAAAATGTAAATACCATATTAAAATAATATTAAAATAGGGAAAAATTCTATTTGAACCAAAACTTCCCATATATCCCCAAAGCTCGCGTACTAGCTTTATTTTAGCTAAACTAGGTGCTGGCAAGTCGATATGGACGTTTGATCTCAGTCGGGTTAAAACGGAAAATACCGACAATTTTACCTTAAAGCGGAAAAATTCGCATAACGATTTCTAAAACGTTACAATCTCCCCCCTTATAGAAATTCGGTCACCGAATTTAAATTTAAATTTAAACCCCCAAATTCTAAAACATTGCAATAACAGCTAAATCAACGGGGCTCCGAAATAACGGAAGAAACAGAAAATCACAGCGCATCCAGCGCGCCGGAAAAATGAGTACTAAACTCAAAACCGATCTCCGTCAAGCGTCACGCAAATCAACGGACTTGTACGCATATCATCGTAGTCACAAAGGAGATTCAAATCTCAAATCCACTACCGAAATCTTATATGCACTAATCAAATACTATAATTCATATATAGTACGCATCCTGCTTGAAAAATCTCCAAAAACCAAATAAATCATCTGCAGAATATTTTCTGAATTGCCGTGTGATGCGTAATTCACAGCGCAAATGACGGACGCTCATTTGCAAAGTAATAATTTACCAGCATATATGTATTGCCAAAATATGCGTCCCGCCTTTTTGAAATATCCTAAAAGGTTTTCTTTTGTAAATGCTCGTGTCACTCGCAGACACGTAAGAAATAGCGAGACTATAGCTCCTTTTTGAAAAACTTCTTGGTAACTCTTTATGCATGCAAAAATACTCAGGCACTGTCCTCCGATCAGTCCTGTTAGGGTACTACAAAGTATAGGGCCACATCATGAAAACGAAGTGCTCAAAAGCAAAATCAGCCTTATAAGGCATATCCAACACTCACGTATGTCTGGTGCGCACGGAAATCAAACCCAAATACAAGTGCCTATATGCACGAAAGCGAATCTAAGTGCAAGAAAGCATCTGTCTAGTGCAACAGGTGTGCACGACAACCACATCTAATGCATCTATAGTGCACGAAAATCTCAACCAGTGCAACTGTCATGCACGAACGAAAATCCCAATCGAGTGCATCAGGTGTGCACAAAATCAAATCACGCGCCCAACGTGCACGAAAGTCCAAATCAAGTGCATCCGTCGTGCACAAATGAAATCGAAACCAAGTGCATCCCACATGCACGAATAAAAACTCGATCAAGTGCATCCGATGCACACAAAATCCAATATCAAGTGCAAATAGATATGCACAAATCACCAACCAATATAACAGAGTGTAAAACGTATATCCAGTGCATCAACTCTGCACAAAATTGTAAATACCCAGTAGGTGCAGCCATGGTGCACGAAAACCATATCCAGAAACTCAATCATCAAAACAAAAATCCAAGCGATATATGCGTGATTCTCGGATCATAACGCAAATCGCAACAAATGACATTGAGGTAACCTCCTACAATGTCGAAAAATGTGGGTGCGCCCAAACTGGCAGAGCAAGAACATCCGCTTGCCTCCTGCTCACAGTCTAGCGACGTCTATCTCTGGGTCCTCATTTCTCTCCGGATTACCAATCTCGCAATCTATCGGCTCATCTACCCATCAGGTGTGCTAACGGAAACAATTCGGCTCTGGCACTCCTCAGGTGTCTAATCTCGACGGGGAGTAACGGCAGCTCATCAACATTATGCAAGAACCTCTTGTTCCACTCGTCTTTATTATCGTCCACTTTTACGTCGCATCATGCTATCTGCATACCATAATTTTTCTCGGCTACAGTCAATCCGGAATCTCTCACACGGACTCAGACTATGAACACGGTATCTTCATCACTCTGTAGAAGATTATTTGCCGAACACATCCTCGGGAACTCGTCCCAACCAACGGAGGAATACTCAAAACTCAACCGTTTCTCGATCAACTCATAACACATCTGGGTGAGGTCCTCTATCTGAAACTGGTCAGCTTACAGATCTCACATCGGGACATCTGACGAACAACGTCATCTCAGGATCGATCTACTCTAGATCTGAATAAAACTCTCCACACTGGAAACCTTCAACTCAACAGGGCCTGCATGGGCGCATCAATCAGACGAATCACCTTTGTCTCACAACTCAAGATAGACTAGCTATAACCTGTCGCCTCTCTGCCGGTAAGCACCAGCGATCTCAGCTCGTATGCTCTGGAAGCAGCATCATATCAATCTCAGCAACAGCTGGGTCATCTGTCTGCACGGTAGAAGACATCACAATCTCTGGGGTATGCTGTACATGAACAGTCCTCTCCAAACAGGCAGCCTCTAACAATGGCTCGATCATCCGGTACAAAACCGCACACTCGTCTCAAACGAGGGGTCACAATACAACACTACATCGATACGTTCCCATGTCACCAGAAAACAGATTGGTCATCTCTCGTCCACGACGAGCTCGCCTTGACCACATCACCAGCAGCAGCTCAATCTGCGCTCAAACCATGGGGACAGGAACCTTAATCAAGTATAGACGGAAAAAGATCAAAGGGATGAAAGAGTCAACAGATCCCAAAATGGGTACATGATCATAAAGAGGAGTCAAATCACTGAGAGTATGATCATGGAAGCGAATAAAATCAAGTATCTCAATGGATGTATAGTCAAAGAAATGAAGAGAATCACCAGTCTCAAGATATGTACATCCTAAGGTCACTTAAGTGGAGTATCGTATCATAAATATGTCGCGGAACATACCTACGGTACACCACTCTACTCAAGCTACCTTCTCCATCAATCAGGGTCAGCCTTATGAAACGAAAGTTCGGGTCTAACACCCCCTTGTTCAAGTCTATGTTCCGTAAGGTCAAGCCTAAGTTCCAAAATACATATTCCCTTGACCCCACATAGTCAAACCTAGACTCGAACTAAGGTTAAACCTAGCACTTTGATACTAACTTTGTCACGACCCAAAATATTAGCTCGCGACCAGCACTTAAATCACGCGACGTCAACAGGCTTAACGTAATTCAAGTAAGATGAAACCCAGAAATCTAAACCTTTTTAGGAAATAAAGAGGTGAAGCTTTGAAATAAAGGTATAGTAAATCATGTTTTGTCTTTTGAAAATTTGGGCAGCACCTCCCTTGTAAAAACTAACCCCGAAAATGGGTACAACACAGAATATATATATATAAAGCATCCCAAACGGGAGCAAATCACGCCCAACGGCGGAAACAACCACCATAAGTATAAAAACAAGTATACGACGCCCAGCGGCAAAGATCCACATAAGGAAAGTAAAGAAAGACATCAACTCTAAAGGCAAACATAAAACCCATCGCTCAAGTCTCGCAACTACAAGCCCTCTAAGTCTGCAACATATACAATTTGCTAGTTTCTGAATTGATGGAGTTTATAGATACAATAGGAATAATGAATACAAGAGGGACACGATCCAACATGTACCACCTACCACAAGCAAGTCACCCGAAAACAGCTGTGTGCCAGCGATGCCGCAACTGATCCCTGCGGTCTACCTGCAAGAACTGTGGCACAACGGGGGTGAGTTGCTAACTCGTGAATATAAAAACATCATCAGGTAGAAATCGAAATAAACAACGATTTCTAGGTCAACTATATCATAAAGGTAATAATATGATATCTAGGGGGACCATATATACATATGTGCAAACACATAAATAACTGCCTATCAGCAAGTGGATATTATCCAACAATAAAATCAATGCATGTATACAGTGGATCTCATCCCCAATATAATCAATGCATGTATGCAGTGGATCTCGTCCAACAATATAATCAATGCATGTATGCAGTGGATCTCGTCCACGTGTCAACCACTGACACAACAACTCATGCATGTAAATATCATAAAAGCATTATGCAGGTAAAAATGAGGATATGAAACAATGTGTGTCCCTCGAGACACAACAAAATCATGGAACCAGAGTGTCCACATCGACACTCGAAACATCATGAAACCCGTGTCTAGCATCGACACGTAAATCCTCATCTTCCAGGCGCCGTCGCCATGACCGGCCCTGATGTCAGTACATCTCATGGAACCTGAATGTCCACATCGACACCCGAAATACATGTAGCATGTCTGAACATGACTCCGGTTGGTATCCCCCAGATAGCCGCCGAGTCCAACCAATATCACCAGTAGGTAGTGGTCCCTCTGCCAGGCTCATCGTCTACACCACGATATCATCTCTCGCCCCGGGGTACCATACCGGGTCCACCATGTACCCGCAGACGGTGCCCCCCGCTCCTCGAATCGGGTTTCTCATGCCAATCTCAAAACCGAGAAAACACATGGTGGACGCACTGAAATATCATATCAAGAGAAACCGGGTTTTCAAACAATATATTGTTTCTTGAAAATACCCCCACGGTTCTCAAATCCATAAATCGCAAGAAAATCATATCTCAATGCATATAATCCAAATAAAACTTATATATGCAACATAAAACATCAATATGAGCATATAAAGGGAAAACCACTCTTTTAAATGAACACAGCTTTAAAATATATCTTGCGGTTCCCACATCCTCCGAAAACAAGTGCATCATCATATGAAGTGTACATGTAATTGTAATAAGGTATAAGTATCTACATGTAATCAAGTATGTATGATGCATTTCATAAGTGCAATGGCGCAATAGTCAACTGTAAGTCCACGTTGCCCACCCCGGTGCTTGCGGGGAGGCGGAAACGGTATAAAAGTTTGATTTTTACAACTCAAGGCAACATGGACTAGCAAAAGGAGGATCTTTGCTAAACATAAACTAACTACAAAGCTAAAAAGATTAGCTACTCGGAAAAGGAGTTATACCTAGGTCTTCAAGTTCTTCTCTTCTTGCTCCTTGGAGTGTGATGATCGGATTCTCCTCGTCGCTTTCTCTCACCGAAGAAAGATCCACCCGAGAGATACTACCTTTGGCTCCTACCTCAAACTAGAAGCAACTAAGGTGCTTGGTGTGCTAGACCTAGAACCTTAGAAAGAGTAGAGAATGATGTTGGTTTTTTTATCTCAAGCTTATTGGTTCTCAACTCATGAGAGGGAGAGCTTTGAGAGAGAAGAAGAGGATGAGAGAGAATGAGAATGATAGAATGAGGATATTTTGAAACCGTCCTCACATATATGTGTGATTTATGAATAATAGATAATTAGTCGAGATAATTGTCATGGTTAATCAAGAAATGACCATTATCATTTCACATTAAATGCCTTTGCAAGGATCAAAGAGCATCTTTCATATGGAATGATGATGGTCAACTTGTCAACCTAGGTCAACAAGTCAAGTATAGTCAAATGGTCAACAACCCTAACCATGCACAATTATAATTAACTAATAATTAATAAATCATAATTCACACAAAACATTAGGGTTAAGAAAATGACAATAGTCATCAACCCTGATCAAAGTCCTCTGCCTCTGTCTCAGTCAAATGTGCATACACACCCGTATCCGTGTACCGAGGAACACGAATACTATGAGATAAAACCAATCCAAAATCATATACTAGGATCCGGCTTAAACCAAAGCCCGCTAGTATAAGCTGTCCGGACACCAAACGTGCACAAGTGCGCGGATGTGAATGAACCCTGTCGCAATACCATGCGACCCCTACTCATTTTGCCTAAAAGCGAACAACCCTCTGTGTGGGACTCTAAAGACTCGACACTACGCTGGCAGTGAGTTTAACAACAGACCGCAAGCCGCACTAGCTGTATGTAACGGTCCCCAGGTAGATGCCGATAAGAAGACTGACGAGGTGAACCCATCTGAATTCCTACCGAGCCTGAATGTGACAGTCTCCGTACAGTCCGGTCAGTTCGTCTGATAACATCGCATGGCGGGACTAGGGGGCGGTAAACGTCAGTCCCCTAATAGCGGTACAAGTCGTGTCGGAGTGTAGCCCAGAACACCCTGAGATAACACTGGAAACCAACCAGTATACCTCGCTTGCCCTGGCCAGGGACTACTTGTGTAATGGCTCTACTGGACACAGCGCGATGTCAACCCCCAATACCGGGAGAGACGAATCCTGTCTAACCGTCACTGCCTCCAAGTGCTTCGGGACTGCACCCAACTACTACCTGTTTGCACGACTCCTTTGAGCCGTGGTAGGGTAGTAATCAAAGTACAGTGGGAACACACTCGAGGCGAAGTGACAGTGTCAAGTCAGCGGACTAAGCTGTACTCATGTCACCTGGGAGCTGATAACTGACGATAGGTATAATAACAACCAACAGTTCCCGACGAGTCCTGTCCAGTGTACTCGTAACCCAACGAGCACCCGCATACTATCTCATGTACGACGTACAGACGGCTGTGGGACAGACCGTCTCCCGTGCTGGGATGAGAAGCGCATACTCTAGTCTACTCCAGAGTATCGATGCCCTGTCTCGATAATCCCACGACCAGGGACGGGCATATATAAGGATTTGCTTATAGATTACCCAGCCCCCACGAGTGTGACTGCCATCACAATGCTGGTAATCAAGCAAAGATCCTAAGGGCTCCACTAATGCGTATAGGTGATACAATAAAGAAACACATGTACACATTAAAGTAGAGACAAACCAAGTAGCATACTACCATTTCGAGCAAGATTGTCTATACAACTGTGAATATTCCAAGCTTCCATCAAGTAATATACATACTAGTATGATACAGTAATGGCCTCTAGAGCATATACACTAACAGTCTCCCACTTGCACTAAAGCCATGTACTGGCGTATCGTAGACCTATCATCTCGATCAGCCGCTCGAACTGAGTCTGGGGTAAGGCATTCGTGAATGGATCTGCAGTGTTATCTTCTGAAGCAACCTCCGAACCTCGATTTCCTGGCGATCCACGATCTCCCTGATCAGGGGATACCGCCTCAAGATGTGTCTGGATTTCTGATGGGACCTGGGTTCCTTCGCTAAAGCTATAGCCCCGTTGTTGTCGCAATACAAAGGTATTGGATCAACAATGGACGGAACCACCAGAAGTTCTTTCAAGAACTTCCTCATCCAGATGGCTTCTTTTGCGGCATCAGATGCAGCGATATATTCCGCTTCCGTAGTCGAGTCAGCAACGGTTTCATGTTTGGAACTCTTCCAACACACCGCCCCTCCATTGAGGGTAAAGACAAAACCCGACATGGACTTGGAATCATCCTTGTCACTCTGGTAGCTGGAGTCAGCAAAGGCCTCAATCTGCAGGTCTTTTCCGCTATACACCAAGAACATCTCCTCAGTCCTTCTCAGGTACTTGAGAATGTTCTTTACCGCTATCTAGTGTTTCTCTCCAGGGTTTGACTGATACCTTCTTACCACACTCAGTGCATAAGCCACATCTGGTCTGGTACACAACATCGCATACATTATAGAGCCTACCGCAGAAGCGTAGGGTATAATAGACATGCGATCCCTTTCCAAATCATTCTTGGGAGACATCTCTTTGGAGAGGGTGATCCCGTGACAAGCCGGTAGATTACCGCGCTTGGAATCTTCTTCAGTATGGTGTCGATGTACTTTGGCTGTGAAAGTCCTAATATCCTCTTGGATCTATCACGATGGATCCGGATCCCCAGAATGTAGGAGGCATCACCCAGGCCTTTTATGGAGAACCTGTGTGACAAGAACCCTTTGACAGATTGTAGCATAGGAATGTCATTTCCTATCAAGAGATGTCATCCACGTATAAAACGAGGAATACGACAGTTCTTGCTACAAATCTACTATAGATGCATGGTTCATCTGGATTTTTCATGAAGCCAAATTCCTTGACCGTCTCATCAAAACAGATGTTCCAACTCCGTGATGCCTGCTTTATTCCATAAATGGACTTGAGCAACTTGCACACCTTTCCGCTGCTCCCACTCTGAATGAAACCCTCTGGTTGGTCCATATAGACACACTCCTCTAAATTTCCATTTAGAAAAACGGTCTTTACGTCCATCTGCCAAATCTCATAATCGTGGAAGGCAGCAATGGCAAGAAGGATCCGAATGGATTTCAGCATAGCCACTGGAGAAAAGGTTTCGTCATAGTCCAAACCGGGTCTTTGACGAAAACCCTTTGCAACAAGTCTAGCTTTATAGGTCTCAACCTGTCCATCTAAACCAATCTTCCTTTTGAAGATCCACTTGCATCCTACGGGTTTTACCCCATCTGGAGCAATGTCCAACGTCCGTACTTTTTTGGTGTACATGGACTCCATTTCGGTCCGCATTGCATCCAGCCATTTTACCGAGTCAATGCTCTGAATGGCCTGCTGGAAGCTAGTCGGCTCATCACTTTCAAAGATGCAATCTTCTCTATCCCCGTCTATGAGAAAACCATAGTATCTCTCGGGTGGATGAGACTGCCTACTACTCCTGCGGAGCGGCGTAGGAATGTCATGATCTTTCGAACCCTCTGGTTCTACTAAGCTTTCTGTAATAGCTTGTGGTTCTGGAATTTCTTCCAGTTCTATTGGGCTCCCACTTATTTCCTTTTCTAAGAATTGGTGTTCCAGACAGTGGGCATTACGAGAAACAAAGACCTTTTGTTCCTCTGCGTAATAGAAAAGATACCCCCTGGAGTTCTTTGTGTAAGTCTACGGTAGCGCCCCGGCCGTCTACAGACGCCAAATGCGGAACAAAAACTTATTAACTAGCGCTATCGTATACTTTAACCCGGATCTGCCATTATTGCTAAACTAACAAACTGTAAAGAGTGTAGAAAGGTTATACCGAACGATCCGAGTCCTTCGTTCTTCAACCATCATCTCACGCTCCGTTGCGGCTGCTCCGATCTCGTTGATCTCCGATCTGCTCGTCCAGGTGGCACCACGTCAACGATTCTTTAAACGGGCTCCCGCCTCTGACTCGAGGAAACTCGGTCATCAAGTTTGCTAAAAGAGACGACCAAGAATAATGTAGAGAATGAGTAGATGACTTTGTCTCACTTCGTCCAAGTCCGTGGACGATCGGTAAATGAAGTTGCCGATGGAAATGAAATGGAACGAGATATGAACTATGAAATTTCCATGTATCCAAAACTTTAGTCTTTTCTTTTAACAACCATAATTTTCTCTCAAGTGAGTGAGTGGAGGCCGGCCACTATTTATCAAAGAGGGAGGTGATGGTAGGAGCAAAGAGGGTGACCTTAAGAATAAATATCATGAACAAATATCCTAAGGTTAAACAAGAATCATTAATGTTAAAGCATGAGTCATAATACACCTCATCAAGACATTAATGACTCCATTAATGCACTAATGACTCACCATGCCAAGTCACCCTTTCTAGAAATTTCTAGAACCTCCCACACTCATCTCAAGAAAAGATAAATCCGTCTTTAACCGAATGTTAAAAGACGGCTGATAGAAAACTGGAAACTGGCAACTTCCAAAAGTGATCCTGAAACGACTTTCAGGATAACCCCGTAACTGTATAAATATACCCGCATTTTTATTACGACCGAATACAAATGCAACTGAGACAAAGATATAATATCTACTCAATATAATACTCGGATCCGGCTTAAACCAAAGCCGACCAGTATTATCTGCCCGAAAAATAACACGTGCGTAAACGCACGTGCATTTTCCGAACCCTGACATAAAACCATACGGCCTCTACAACGTTTCGCCCGAACTTGGGAAACTGTCTGTGGGGAACTCTAATGACTCGTCAGTACCCTGGCAGTGTGTTTAACCACAAACCGTCAGCGGCACTAGCAATGCGTAACGGCTGCCCATGGACTGACCTCAAGGGAGGCCGATGAGCGAACTCATCCGGAAACCATACTGAGCCTAACAGTGACAATGTATATACAGTCCGGTCCGTTCGTCTATGAGTATCGCATATCTGCCTAGGGGGCTAGTAACGTCAGACCCCCAATAGCAGTATAAGTCGTGTCGGAGTGAAGCCCAATAACACCCTGAGATACTACTGGAGTACCTACCAGTAAATCTCCTGCCATGGCCATGGACTTTGTGTAATGGCTCTCCTAGACACAGCACGACCTCGCCCCCAATACCGGGAGAGACGAATCCCCTGCCGATCCGCTCACGTGACTCCATATGGCTCGGGACTGTACCCAAAAACTACCTGTTTGCACGACTCCTTTGAGCCGTGGTAGGGTAGAAATCAAAGCACAGTGGGAACTCACACGAGACAAATGACGACCTCAGGTCGATGAACTAACCTGTACACATGTCACCAGGGAACTGCTATCTGACGATATGTATAATACCAACTAGCAGATTCCCGGCGAGTCCTGTCCGGTGTACTCATAACCCAATGAGCACCTGTATACATCTTAGGTGATCCAACTGACACCAGTGGCTTGTGAGACCGGCCACCGCCCCTAGTCGGGGTCTCGACTGTACACACTAGTCTTCTCCGGAGTATCGATGCCCTGTCTCGAAACTCCCACGACTAGGGACCACAATTAAGGATATGCATATAAACCACCCAACTCTCATGTATATGATCGCCATCATACTGTTGGTAGTAAAGAAAGATCCTAAGGGCTCTATCAAAGTGTAACATGTAATCAGTCACCTGAACATGTACACGACTGATAAATGCAAACCAGATAGCATACTATCATCTCGAGTAAGACTGTCCTACCGGTATAGGTCCTCCGCAATCATTGCAATCACGTACCTGCGATCCAATAATTGACTCTGAGGGCACTATCTCAAACACTTTGGGTATCCCACAAACTTGCACAGTACTGAGCGTGCCTCGAGTTTGTCCGCATGCTGCTTTTTGACAAAAGCTGGACATCCCCAAATCTTCAGGTATTGAAGATAGGGTTTATTCCTGTAAGTCGATGTAGTACACCCCAATACTTGTGGGGAGGCGGAATTTTCAAAAACGAACTTGTTTAGTGAACGAACATCGACTAACCGCTTGAATCGAAGCTAAATTATAAATAACCAAACACAAAGTGTTTCTTAACTATTGTGTTTAGGGATTATACCTAATGAAACCAGTCCTTCGTCTTTACGATCTCCTTGTTCTCCTCGGCCTTCTCTAGGTAGTAGACGATCCACCCGAGAGCAAAACTCCAAGCTAAACCTCTAAACTTGAGGCAACTAACCTTCTTGGATTGCTAATCAAAGAAGCTAGAATGAAATAGATTGATTAGTCTTTCTAATCCTTTGATCTCAACTCATGAGGTTTAAGGATTAGGGTTTGAAGATGAGAGCTTGAGGAGAGAGAAGATGAGAGATCATTATGAGATGAGATTGTGAGTATCATAACATATTATGAAGCTTTCTTATTAAAGAATAAATGAATAAATGTGATGAATAAGCATGCTTCATAAATGTTAAGTGGTGATTCATTAAGCATGTGTCATTAATCATTTATGGTGCAATAATGACAATGATGAATCACTCTCATGACTCACAAATCTTATCCAAAGTATATGCCATCTAAACCCTCCTTAGTCACTATCTTCTAGAAGCTTCTCGTACAATTACGAGAACGCCCCTCCAATCCGCAAAAATACGGAAAAACTTTAGACTGTAAAAATCCAATAACCGGATACCAGTAACTGGCTTAAACCAAAGCCGACTGGTAAAAACTGTTCGAAAGTCGTACGCGCGTAAACGCACGTATGCGTCCGAACCCTTTGTCGTAAAACCATACGACCTCTATATCGTTTCGCCTGGAATAGGAAACTCTCTGTGTGGGACTCTAGAGACTCGACTACTACGCTGGCAGTGGGTTTAACCACAGACCGCAAGCGGCACTAGCTGTACGTAACGGTCCCCAGGTAGTTGTCGATAAGAAGGCCGATGAGAAAACCCATCCGAACTCCTACTGAGTCTGATGTGACAATCTCCATACAGTCCGGTCCGTTCGTCCAAGACTATCGCATATCGGGCCTAGTGGGGCGGCAAGCGTCAGTCCCCTAATAGCGGTATAAGTCGTGTCGGAGGGAAGCCCATTACACCCTGAGAAACTACTGGAACCTACCAGCAAATCTCGCTTGCCCTGGCCAGGGACTTTGCGTAATGGCTCTCTAACACAGCACGATATCTACTCCCAATACCGGGAGGGACGAATCCTGTCTAACCGCCACTGCCTCCAAGTGCTCGGGATTGCACCCAACTGCTACCTGTTTGCACGACTCCTTTGAGCCGTGGTAGGGTAGCAATCTAAGAACTGTGGGACACACTCGAGGCGAAGTAGCAGTGTCAAGTCTGCGGACTACGCTGTACTCATGTCACCTGGGAACTGTTCACTGACGACTGGTATAAAACCAACCAACAGTTCCCTGTGAGTCCTGTCCGGTGTACCCGTAACCTAACGAGCACCTGTATACTATCTCCAGTACGACGTACTGACGGCTGTGGGACAGACCATCTTCCCAACTGGGATGAGAAGCGTACACACTAGTCTACTCCGGAGTATCGATGCTCTGTCTCGATAATCCAACGACCAGGGACCTGAATAAGGATGTGCTTGTAGACTACCCAGCCCCCACTAGTGTGACTGCCATCACAACGCTGGTAGACAAGCAAGATCCTAAGAGCTCTATCAATACGTACACTCACATATTAAGATAGAAAAACCAAGTAGCATACTACCATGTTTAGCAAGACTATTATATACATGTGAATATCCCAAGCTTCCATTAAGTAATATACAAACTAGTATGATACAGTAATGGCCTTCTAGGGCATAAACACTAACAATCTCCCACTTGCACTAGGGCCATGTACTGGCATATCATAGACCAATGATCTCGAGTAGCCTCTCGAACTGAATCTGAGGAAGGGCCTTCGTGAATGGATCAACAATGTTCTCTTCTGAAGCAACTCTCCGAACCTCGATCTCCTGACGATCAATGATCTCCCTGATTAGGTGATACCGCCTCAAGATTTGTCTGGACTTCTGATGGGACCTTGGTTCCTTCGCTAAAGCTATAGCTCCGTTGTTGTCGCAATACAGAGGTATTGGATCAACTATGGTAGGAACCACCTGAAGTTCTGTTAGGAACTTCTTCATCCAGACTGCTTCTTTTGCGGCATCGCAAGCAGCTATATACTCTGCTTCCATCGTCGAGTCAGCAACGGTGTCCTGCTTGGAGCTCTTTCAGCACACCGCCCCTCCATTGAGGGTAAAGACATAACCCGACATGGACTTGGAATCGTCCTTATCACTCTGGAAGCCGGAATCAGCAAAGGCCTCCAACCTGAGGTCCTTTCCGCCGTAAACCAAGAACATCTCCTTAGTCCTCCTCAGGTACTTGAGAATGTTCTTTACTGCTATCCAGTGCTTCTCCCCTGGGTCTGACTGATACCGGCTTACCACGCTCAGTGCGTAAGCTACATCTGGTCTGGTACACAACATCGCATACATTATAGAGCCTACCGCAGAAGCGTAGGGTATAATAGACATGCGTTCCCTTTCCAAATCAGTCTTGGGAGACATCTCTTTGGAGAGGGTGATTCCGTGACAAGCCGGTAGATTACCGCGCTTAGAATCTTCCATACTGAATCTTTTCAGTATAGTGTCGATATACCTGGACTGCGAAAGTCCCAACATCCTCTTGGATCTATCACGATAGATCCGGATCCCCAGAATGTAAGAGGCATCACCCAGGTCTTTCATGGAGAACCTGTGTGACAAGAATCCTTTGACAGATTGTAGCATAAGAATGTCATTTCCTATCAATAGAATGTCATCCACGTACAAGACGAGGAATACGACACTTCTGGCTACAACTTTACTATATATGCACGGTTCATCTGGATTTTTGATAAAGTCATATTCTTTGACCGTCTCATCAAAACAGATGTTCCAACTCCGCGATGCCTGCTTTAGTCCATAAATGGACTTAAGCAGCTTGCATACTTTCCCGCTGCTCCCACTCTGATTGAAACCCTCTGGCTGATCCATATAGACGCTCTTTTCTAAATTTCCATTCAGAAAAGCCGTCTTTACGTCCATCTGCCAGATTTCATAATCATGGAAGGCAGCAATAGCAAGAAGGACGCGAATGGATTTGAGCATAGCCACTGGAGAAAAAGTTTCGTCATAGTCCAAACCAGGTCTTTGACGAAAACCCTTTGCAACAAGTCTAGCCTTATAGGTTTCCACCTGTCCATCTACACCAATCTTTTTCTTGAAGATCCATTTGCATCCTATGGGTTTTACCCCATCTGGAGCAAAGTCCAAAGTCCATACTTTGTTAGTGTACATGGACTCCATTTCGGTCCGCATTGCATCTAACCATCGTACCGAGTCGCCGCTCTGGATGGCCTGCTGGAAGTCAGTAGGTTCATCATCATCTATGATGCAATCCTCTCTATCCCCGTCTATGAGAAAACCGTAGTATCTCTCAGGCGGATGAGACGACCTACTACTCCTGCGGAGGGGTGCGGGAATGTCTTGTTCTTCTTGAACCTCCGGTTCTACCAAACTTTCAGTAGCAGTTTGTGGTTCTGGAATTTCTTCCAGTTCTATTTCGCTCCCACTTGATTCCTTTTCTAAAAACTGATGTTCTAGAAAATGGGCATTATGAGAAACAAACACCTTTTGTTCCTCTGCGTAATAGAATAGATATCCTCTGGAGTGCTTTGGATATCCCACAAACAAACACTTTACTGATCGTGCCTCGAGCTTGTCCACATGCTGCTTTTTAACAAAAGCTGGACATCCCCAAATCTTTATATACTGTAGATGGGGTTTCTTCCCGCTCCACATCTGATATGGAGTGGTAGGCACAGTCTTGGTAGGTACCATGTTCAAAAGATATGCCGCTGATTCTAGCGCATGACCCCAGAAAGATCGCGGTAACTCAGCATTACTCATCATGGATCGTACCATATCCAATAGGGTTCGATTCCGTCTCTCCGATACACCGTTATGCTGTGGAGTGTACGGAGGAGTAAGCTGAGAGAGAATTCCTTTCTCTTTTAGGTAACCTAGGAACTCGGCACTCAAGTATTCACCACCTCGATCAGATCTAAGTGTCTTTATACTTTTGCCGGTTTGGTTTTCTACTTCATTCTTATACTCTTGGAATTTCTCAAAAGCCTCGGATTTATGTTTCATCAGATAAATGAATCCGTATCTTGAGTAATCATCCGTGAAAGTAATGAAGTAGGAATAACCACCTCGTGCATGTGTAGACATTGGACCACATACATCACTGTGTATGAGTCCTAAGAGCTCGCTCGCTCTTACTCCTTGTCCAGTAAATGGAGTCTTTGTCATCTTTCCTTTGAGACAAGATTGACAAGAGTCATAAGTTTGATATTCGAACGTGTCCAAATATCCTTCTCTATGCAACTTAGTCAACCTTCTCTCATTGATGTGACCCAGTCTACAATGCCATAAGAAAGCTTTATTTAAATCTGGAGACATTCTTTTTAGTGTGTTCTGGACATTGAAAATTTGGAGTTGGTTTAAAACATATATGCCGGTATTTAATGTACCTGACCCAATCAAACCATGATTAAGGTGGATGTTGACAACATCTCTTACAAACGTGAAATCATAACCTTTATTTGATAACAAGGAAACTGATATGATATTACACGTTAAGCTTGGTACAAAATAACAGTTATGTAAAACCAAAATGTGTCCACTCGTCAATCCTAGGTGATAGTCCCCGACGGACGCAGCTCCCACGCTAGCTCCGTTAGCAACCTTTAGGGTCATATCACCTTCCTTCAGCACTCTACGGTTTCTCAGTGCCTGTAATGAATTGCAAATATGAGATCCTGATCCGGTATCCAATACCCAGGAAGTAGAGTTGATCGACAGACAATTCTCAATTACAAACACACCTGAAGTCGAAGCCACAGCTTGCTTCGGTTCCTGGTTCTTGGCGTTCCACGCCTTGCAATCCTTCTTCCAGTGCCCTTTCCTGTGACAATGGAAGCACTCATCCTGGCTAACTATCGGTACCGCAAGCTTTTTCTTTCCCTTCCCTCTCACCTTACTAACACCTCCTCTAGGTTTGGGTGCGTCCTTCTTCTTCCTTCCTTTGGCCCTAGCCTTGGACCCGGAAGAAGATGTACCGCCAACAAACATAGCGGGTGTTTCCCTTGCCTTCTGCAAGGTGCCCTCTGCACTCCTTAACATGTTCAGTAGTTCCGCAAGTTCAACTTCTTTTCCTTGAAGATTGAAGTTGAGGATAAACTGGGCGTAGGTGGGAGGAAGGGACTGGAGAATAAGGTCTGTATAGAGCTCATTATCCAAAGTCGTCCCAAGGTCTGCGAGCTCTTCTATATAGCCGATCATCTTTAGGACATGTTCTCCTACTAATGACCCGACAGCCAACCTCGCTCGAAACAAGTTCTTAGAGGTCTCGTATCTTGCTATACGAGATTGCTCCCCATAAAGTTCCTTTGTATGGAGAAATATGCCATCTAGGGTCATATCCTCGTGCCTCCTCTGATGTTCATTGTTCATCGAGGCAAGCACGATGCACTTGGCTCTCGCGCAATCTAAATCCCAGGTTTTGCGGATTTCCTTATCCGCATTACTGGATTTGGGACCAGGGACAGCAGGTGTCGTAGCGGTGAGGACGTACCCCAGTTTGTCATAGGTCAAAGCCATTTTGACATTCCGCAGCCAATCTTTATAGTTTGGCCCCGTCAGTATATTTTTCTCTAAAAGTAACTTAAGTCCAGTCATTTTCAGGGTCGCTGCAATTAGGAGAGAGAGAAGAAAACTCTTTAGCATGATGCTCTTGCAAGTTTAGAGTGGTTTTTAGTTTATCTAAACTGGATGGCTCCCACTGTTTCTCGAATCCTTCCTCAAACCATAAAAGAAGAATTAGCCAGGACTATTCTCACCGTACAATACTTGCTTAACCGTTCAGCCAGGCTGGTGTCGATACTTCGAGGGAGGTTTTCCAACGCTTTCGCGAAGTTCCTTAATTAAATAACCTCTTTTCTCTGGGGGCGTAACCCCGCTGACACTTTTCTGGACACCTACTAGGTTTATAGCATTGATCGTTAAGTGACGAATATCCTGATAAGTATCATATACTCACAGTAGGATCGGGATCCAAATATCATCGTCTGATAATGTTGTAGGAATGCTACCAACATTCATCAAACTCAAAATGGTATGCATCTTTTTGCAAATTTCAGTTTCTTTAGAAATTCCCGATATAAGTTTTTGCCCCATGCTCTTATGACCTTGGCGTTAGGTCAAAATGTCATAAGTCACATGTCAAGTTCTACCCATCATTATCTTGTCAATTTGAACCCATCCGTATATATCCTTGACGTTCGGCCAAAATGATAATACGACTGTCCCAAACTAACTCATCTATCTATGCAACAAATGAATATCCAGCAGCTACCAAACACTATGCCTTGGCGTTAGGTCAAAATACATAGCTTGAATACTACTGAATACCCAGATGAAATGACGGAGGGCTACGACTGGTTTTGGCGAAACCGTGAACGTAGTGAACTTGATATAACCGAAGGAACCTGATAGCTTTTAAAAGGAGTGGTTAAAGCTCCGCATTTAAAAATATCTGTTTTAAAAATAACCGAGTGGTTTCTTTTAAATTGTTCCAACGATTAAAACTTTGGTTTATTTTCTTTGCATTATAGATAATGCGTCCCATCATTAACCTATCATTGCAGAAAACAACGAAAATACAACGTCCTCTTATGCCATCCGCATTCGCCACGGGGTCCCGTCATCACCCGTTAGGTTACTTAACTAACGACAGAGCGGGGGCTGGGCTAGCGCGGGTGTAAAACATAAGTGACGTCTAAATAGCTATCATATATATTGATATTTTACATTCATCTGACGCAATGATATACATTCCAGAACACTGATAAACTTTATTGGATTTGCAAGCAATCTGTATTTCTTTTGAGCCTGCAAGAAAAGACAGATTACACAGTTGTGATGAATAGCCGTTACCCAACCCAAGATCCCTACGGGTACGGCAAACTACCCGCCCGGCAGTTTGTGTACCCCACCTTGGATCTGTCCTAGGAGCAAAAACAGTAAAATGAAATAATACAACGGTGTCTACAACCGCAACCTGGATGTGCCCCGCAAAATAATATTACAACAAATTACATTTACAACAAATGAATTAAATAATAACCCATTGCAAAACCCCGGCTATACACCACAACAGTCCAATACAGTTTATATGCACAAACAGATATAACCATTACAGAAATGTGCAACCCCCTGCCAACCGACATACTAGCAGTTAGGGGAGGTTTACGAACACATTAAACAATCACAGATATAATCCAGTATGCAAATACTGTACAATTTCGATCGATTAAACATCTTTAATATTGCTCCAAAAATTGCTCTGTTAAACTGAAACCTGAGCAAAATTAAAATATTCCAGAAAATCCCAAATATTACACAGAAGCAACAGAAGAAAAATTGGTTCCTGAATTGCCAACTCGGCGGCGGAACCGCGGCGACTTAGTAGGGTGAGGCCGCGGTTCCGCGGCGCGTTAGACGATTCAGGGGACCATTTTTCTTGGGTGTTCTTATAATGTCTTTTCAAGCTTTCTGAACGAACCTGAAAAATTTTAGGACATCGTTTTAAATTCGACAGAAACTGATATTTTTTAGGGTTTTCCGGCTTCGTTTTTCCGTTCGAAATTCGTACAAATTTGCAATTAAGTTATTTATTGTTTAGCAAGGCTCTGATACCACTGTAAATCGATGTAGTACACCCCAATACTTGTGGGGAGACGGAATTTTCAAAAACGAACTTGTTTAGTGAACGAACATCGACTAACCGCTCGAATCGAAGCTAAACTATAAATAACCAAACACAAAGTGTTTCTTAACTATTGTGTTTAGGGATTATACCTAATGAAACCAGTCCTTCGTCTTTACGATCTCCTTGTTCTCCTCGGCCTTCTCTAGGTAGTAGACGATCCACCCGAGAGCAAAACTCCAAGCTAAACCTCTAAACTTGAGGCAACTAACCTTCTTGGATTGCTAATCAAAGAAGCTAGAATGAAATAGAGTGATGGTTATGGATTGATTAGTCTTTCTAATCCTTTGATCTCAACTCATGAGGTGTAAGGATTAGGGTTTGAAGATGAGAGCTTGAGGAGAAGAAGATGAGAGATCATTATGAGATGAGATTGTGAGTATCATAACATATTATGAAGCTTTCTTATTAAAGAATAAATGAATAAATGTGATGAATAAGCATGCTTCATAAATGTTAAGTGGTGATTCATTAAGCATGTGTCATTAATCATTTATGGTGCAATAATGACAATGATGAATCACTCTCATGACTCACAAATCTTATCCAAAGTATATGCCATCTAAACCTCTTTAGTCACTATCTTCTAGAAGCTTCTCGTACAATTACGAGAACGCCCCTCCAATCCGCAAAAATACGGAAAAACTTTAGACTGTAAAAAGCCAATAACCGGATACCAGTAACTGGCTTAAACAAAAGCCGACTGGTAAAAACTGTCCGAAAGTCGTACTCGCGTAAACGCACGCATGCGTCCGAACCCTTTGTCGTAAAACCATACGACCTCTATATCGTTTCGCCTGGAATAGGAAACTCTCTGTGTGGGACTCTAGAGACTTGACTACTACGCTGGCAGTGGGTTTAACCACAGACCGCAAGCGGCACTAGCTGTACGTAACGGTCCCCAGGTAGTTGTCGATAAGAAGGCCGATGAGAAAACCCATCCGAACTCCTACTGAGTCTGATGTGACAATCTCCATACAGTCCGGTCCTTTCGTCCAAGACTATCGCATATCGGGCCTAGGGGGCGGCAAGCGTCAGTCCCCTAATAGCGGTATAAGTCGTGTCGGAGGGAAGCCCATTACACCCTGAGAAACTACTGGAACCTACCAGCAAATCTCGCTTGCCCTGGCCAGGGACATTGCATAATGGCTCTCTGACACAGCACGATATCTACTCCCAATACCGGGAGGGACGAATCCTGTCTAACCGCCACTGCCTCCAAGTGCTCGGGACTGCACCCAACTGCTACCTGTTTGCACGACTCCTTTGAGCCGTGGTAGGGTAGCAATCTAAGAACAGTGGGACACACTCGAGGCGAAGTAGCAGTGTCAAGTCTGTGGACTACGCTGTACTCATGTCACCTGGGAACTGTTCACTGACGACTGGTATAAAACCAACCAACAGTTCCCTGTGAGTCCTGTCCGGTGTACCCGTAACCTAACGAGCACCTGTATATTATCTCCAGTACGACGTACTGACGGCTGTGGGACAGACCATCTCCCCAACTGGGATGAGAAGCGTACACACTAGTCTACTCCGGAGTATCGATGCTCTGTCTCGATAATCCAACGACCAGGGACCTGAATAAGGATGTGCTTGTAGACTACCCAGCCCCCACTAGTGTGACTGCCATCACAACGCTGGTAGACAAGCAAGATCCTAAGAGCTCTATCAATACGTACACTCACATATTAAGATAGAAAAACCAAGCAGCATACTACCATGTTTTGCAAGACTGTTATATACATGTGAATATCCCAAGCTTCCATTAAGTAATATACAAACTAGTATGATACAGTAATGGCCTTCTAGGGCATAAACACTAACACTTCCCACTCCATAACTCATATGGTGTGGTAGGCACAATCTTAGTGGGAACTCGGTT